>JAYGXS010000006.1:17459555-17587868 GCA_036362985.1 Ligula intestinalis | reverse complement strand
GTATTTGCTAAGACGTTTTATATATTTGTAGCGATAAAGCCACTACAGATTACAATCGTTGTCCATTGGCTCAAGTTTGATGATTAGATGGGACGTTGCAGATGTCTGAGGTGGGTCGAGGCAGCTGCGAAGAACCGTCGTCATTCAAGTGCATCGGCAGAAGACACTTGGCCTTCGTTTGTCGAATATATAAGTGAGATTGAGATTTACATTTTTAGCATTCATACTTCTGATACATTATAAAAGGAAAAAATATATATTTTAGTATAGTTGAAGAGAAAATTATTTTCTTTCATAATAATTTTTTATAAACATTGAGATATTAGTCGAGGAATATTGGAATCGATAAATTGTTCTTAGTATTTGTTTTTTATTTTTATTTTTAAGGATTGGAAAAGGAGGCAAGGCACAATTTTGCTTAAGCTTTGATTTGATCAGCGTTGGAAACCGTCGACTGGAAAGCTTCCAGCATTGGCCAGTTTTCTCCAAAATGTGCGGGAACTCTCCTAGACCGTTAGATCCCTTTTGGTCCGAATTGGACGTCAAAGAACTGGTTAGCAAAGTGTCCTATTTTGTTCAGGAATAAATGCATCATGTCATTTGAGAAGAACTGCTTGGTCTTTCTTCTAAATTCGGCTTAACTGTGGCTTTTGCGAATATCGTTGGGTAGGGCATTCCATATGATCGCATATCTTATGTGTAGAAATTTGATCGCTGGACCGTCCTAGCTTTAGCGTTATGAATTGTATGCTAGTTGTTTCTAGTGGGACGGGAACCGTTTTGATTTGTTAACATATTATTGCTAAGGATGTTCTGATTATGCGTCACTTTAAATAGGAAAGTTAAACCATTTTGGAGTCGCCTTTGCCAGAGGGGTTTAAGACCATATCTATTGTACATTATTGAATAGGAGTCTCGGGCGTCATCGCGTTTACACCGAACTCTGGTAAACCTTCGCTGGATTTTTTCTAGTTTCTGTCTGTCATCTGATGACATGGTACCGAAAAATATTGAGCAGTAATCTAGAATAGGTAAAACGTACATTTTGTAAAGTTTAGTCTTAAGTGTAATCGATGTGAAATTTTTACTTATGAAGCCACATAGTCGATTGGCTTTTGGTGCGATTTGTTAAACATGTGGGGATAAGTCAAGAGTATTAGAATAGCTAAGACCTAAATCTTTTAAAGATGGTAGCTCTTTTATTTCTTGACCACTAAACATTATGGGGGGGGGGAAGTTTTAGTGGTCCAAAAATCATGAGATGAAATTTTGTTGGTGAAAACGGCATTTGCCACTGAACACTCCAGTCGTTTAGTTTTTGAAGGTCTAATTAAATTGTTCTATGCGCATTACTTATCGAATTTTTGTTATAGGCATATGCAAGTTGTAAGTCATCTGCATATAAAAATGTTTTAGCAGAGGTTGATATCGTGGATAACTCATGAATGTAAATGAGAAATAAGAGGGGACCTAGGATATTGCCCTGAAAAACACCACTGCTTCTACCCCCTTTAACTGTTGCTTGCTTAATGTGTACACTTTTACTGCTGACGGACTCCTATGGGAGCCCGAAAGCTCAGGATAGGAAAACAAACTGATCCAGTGCTCGAGAATCCATGCAAATACCTGGAATTCGAGCTTTCTCATTCACTAGTGGACAATTTGGGTGTAACGAGCTTCGCACGGATGGCAGCTGGGAGATATTGTTCACACGAGAAGCAGCAAAATATGAACAACTGCGTTTTCTTCATAGATGCCTGAACCAAGAACTGACGTGGCGATACCTCAGATATAAATAAATAAATAGTACACTCGAGACCCAAGATGCTCTTTCATTACAAACTAAGTGCTATCGCTTCAAGAAAAAAATACAAAGTTGGTAATCACAGCTGCGCGTAAGCAACTATACGGCAACAGAAATTGGTAGTATATCACGTGTGGTAAGATAGTAAGGTAGATCCGATTGATGACGAACTCTCTTATAAAATAATATTCTGTGCATATAAAAAATTCCTACAGCGGTGGCTGAGTTCAGCATGCCACCAATTTCGAAAAAAAGTGAAGTAGAAAAAACTGCCTTAATAAGTAGCATGGTATGACATTGTGTAGTTAGATAGAATCCTGCTGTTGAGAGCTCGGGACATATATTGTCGTGGGAAAAAAATATAGCGTCATGGCGGTGAGTTAAGTACGGGTGCCTGGGATAAAGGGGTCGCAACGAAGAGGGGACAGCAGAAGTCGAGGTAAAATCACAAAGATGCGACCCACCAGACTGCAGAGTATACCGACAAGTTAGCAACAACGTAAGAACACGCGATGACTATCAATAGGGACCTCAAAGACCACCACCAAGGCAGCAAATTGGAAAAGAGTTTGAAGCATTTAAAAATGATGCTCAACTCAGACTATAGAGTACACTGGCAAGTTGGCGACAACGTACGAGCCCGCGATGATCATAAATAATAAAAATAATTAATTTTATATTTCAGGCCCATTGGACCTCATCAATAAACTAAAGTTCGATAACAGGACGTTCTAGGAATAATTGGTTTAACTAACAGTATCGGTAGTCCTTTGCTATGGCACAGGTGTAACTGTTTAGGAAAAAATTTGGTAGATTCGAAAAAAATGAATATAGCAATGTCATGCGGAAAGTGAAATTCAAGGGCACACACATACGGGCCACATCCTTATCCATATTTTGACCATGTATCCTGATACCCAATGCCTCTGTTAATAGGGTGGGGGGGGAAGCTTGGAAGCAAACTCAGTCGAGGCTGAGCGTGAGGCAGAACGATTGGTGTTAACGAAAAATTACTGGTATAGACGGCTTCCCGGCAGTACACTCGGGTTCCCAAACCGGTGCGGCATAATAGAACACAGGGAACCCAGCAGTTTATGATCGTGATGGGCACCGCCATATGGGATCCAAAAGTCCGTCAAATCTACAAGACTATCGCTGGGGACGCCTGAGATGCGACCAAATATAATGCCTTGATGATGGTTGATGGTCAATGAAATGAGAGCCGTCAAGACTGCGTACGTCCATATGACGTCCATCATTTTAATGACAGATGGTATAGGAAGAACTCCTGATTCCAGGAGACCCGAGCCAGAAAGAGGTTGTTTCAAGAGGGAATCCTAGATTGCCGATGGTCTTTTCTCGGTATCGCGGAGAAAGCTTCCCGGAAAAGATGAGGAAAACAAAAGTTTAATAGATTCAGTGTTAAGATGAATTTGCAGTCTTCTCTTGTAAGCACATAGACTAGTTAACGACCGAATAGCAAGTGGCAAATTATTCCAAAAATAAGTCACTTTAAGTCACTTTATTAAAGGAAGAAGGCTTTCGCCCTTGAGTTCCCTATTCATAACCAAAATCGCATAATAGGTCCACCGTAACAATAGTACATGATAAAAATGTACAAATTTAGGCTTAACATAAGATAGCTATAGCTAGACGCAAAAAATCGAGATCATTCAGAAGTGAAAGAAGCGGGAGGAGGTATAATTAACGTTGAATTTCTTAGGTTGTAAGGGCGTGTAACGGGAGAAAGGGCAGGTAGCTTGGGCTGATTTGTACTATTATTAAGGCAAAACAGGAAACAAAACCTTGCTTACAGTCTCCTGACCCAAAGAAATTTCAATTTCGTTATTTGGCATCTATTTGAATAGGAAGTATGTGAAAATGCCGGATAGAGGACATTTTTTAGTGAATCGTCTTTGGACACTTTCAATTTTTGAATAGCTAGATTCGTTCATTATACCGAAGAATGGACAACAGTATTCTAGAAGAGGAAGCACATACATACGATAAAGTCTTAGCTTCATTCCGGGAAGGGGGAATTATGAGAGCTAAAGCCGCATATTTGAGCAGCTATTGCTGGAATTCTATCAGCGTGAGGTGAAAAATCTAATTTATTGGTGTAACTTTAACCTAAGTCCTTAATGTTAGAACATTGAGTCATGGGGCAACCTCAAAAAATGATAGGCTGTGGCAGCCTTTCAGGCCCAAAACACATAAACTGGCACTTAGAAGGCGAGAACTCCCTCTGCCACGTGGAGCTCCACGCAGGTAGATCGTTTAAATCTGAATGAATGCTTTCTAAGCATCGCTCAGCAGTGGAATTAGAGAAGGAGTATACACATTTCAAGTCGTCTGCGTATATATACGATTGACAGTGTTTAACTATTGTTGAAATATCATTTATATAATGCAAGAACAACAAGGGGCCCAGAACGGTAGCTTGAAGGACACCGCTTAAAATAGCGGTAGGGGTAGAGTTTGAGGACCCCATTGAGACCTGTTGTTTTCGATTAGAAAGATATGATCTAATTAAGTCAATAAGAGGACTACAAAATCACTTAGCCTCTAGTTTGGCTGGAAGTCTCCTATGAGGCACTTCATAGAATGCCTTACTAAGATCAAAATAGATGACTACCACAGATAAATGATCGTTACGAAGAGAAGTGAGTAGATTAAGAAGAGACATGTGACATGTTTCACAGGATCGGTCCGGTAAAAAGTCATGCTGAGATACGTTTAATATACACAAAAGTACTGAGTCTTTTTAACAAACTGGATGAACTTAAACTCGCCGTGGACCATGTTCAACCAGACCTGATAGCGCTAACTGAAACATGGTTAACTGAGCAAATAACAGATGCAGAAGTCGGGCTGGAAGGATTTCAGCCTATCCGCATGGACAAAAAGGGACTCAAGGGTGGGGAAATCGCGATGTTCATACGAGCTGGTATCAACTACGCCCCAGATAGTCTGCCATCACGCAGAAACAATTCCTGTGAAATAATTAGTTGTAAATTGGGAGTGCCTAACCAACCTGACCTCCATATTGCTCTGGTATACAGAACACCAGGACAAAGAACGGAAGCGGACGATGTACTTATCTCGAAGGTAAAATAGATCTGCCGTAGCAAAAATGTCCTTATACTTGGAGATTTTAGCGCTCCAAACATAGATTGGGATTCAATGCGCAGCTCGCGATCAGAGAACTCATTTGAACAGAAACTACTTCACTTGGTAAATGACAGTTTTCTTACCCAAAATGTCACAATGGACACGCCATTTCGAGGTAGCCAACAATATAGCTGCCTGGATCTCGTCATTATTAGAGACGAAAACTGTATCCTTGGATTGAATACTCAGACTCCTTTTGGCCAAAGTGATCACTGTGTTCTTGTCTTGGAGTACAGCCATTTCTCGGTTCCCATCGCTCGCGCAATAAGTGAAAGGAATGTATGGAAAGGAGATAACAAGGAAATGAAAGGACAACTTAACGTGACTGACTGGAGCCCTGCATGCGTACCTGACCCGAAAAACGCCTGGTGCTTCTTTAGGAACTTAGCTCAGCAACTAGTAGAGGACTGTTGCCCGCTTAAGAAAAGCTTGCGCATCTCCGGGCTGGAATTGGTGACACCGAACACAAAGAGGAACTTCAAGAAGAAAAGAAGACTGTGCAAAAAATTAAACCCGATATCAACAGCCCCAACACTTTTTAGAATTTAAAAAACAGCGAAATTTATGTCGAAGACTAATTCAAAAAGAAAGAATGGCCTTTGAGGCAAAACTATTCTAGGGAATAGCTCATAACCCAAAAAGAATCTTTTGTTATATAAATAAGGCCAAACGGAATCTAGATCCCATCCCTTGTCTGAAAGATAACGAGGGAAACAAGTGTACGGATAACTCAGATAAGGCGAAACTCTTGTCCAATTTCTTTATGTCTGTGTATACCGAGGAGCCGCCTTTTGACGAGAATGTACAGCAATATATAGTCCCAGCGGCGCATACAATTTGCATGGTATCGTTCGCAACAGACACTGTAAGAAAAGCCTTGAGACAGTTAAAGCCCACTAAATCGCCTGGTCCGGATGGATTATCAGAGAAGCTTCTAAATGAGCTCGCAGAACAACTGGCCTCCCCGATTTCCAAAATCCTTAAAAGTTCAATGGAAAAAGAAGCCCTGCCTACTGACTGGAAGCTGGCCAACATAAACCTATTTATAAAGGAGGAGAGAGAACTTCACCTAATAGCTTAAGACCAGTTAGTCTCACAAGCATTTGTTGCAAAATAATGGAGAAACTAATAAAAACGGAGTTTATAAGACACATTGAGGAGAACAACTTGCCAAGGGCAGCGCAACACGGAGTCCAAAGTGGCCACTCTTGTCTCACAAACCTGCTGACATCCATGGAAAGCTGGACGAAATCTCTGGAAATGGGTTCGTCGGTCGATGCGGTCTACATTGACTTCAGCAAGGCATTTGACAAGGTTCCACAGAGACGACCAATATCAAAGCTGCATCAAATGGGTGTGACTGGAAACCTACTCAAATGGTTATCCGACTTCCTTACAGGCAGGCGTCAGCGTGTTTGTATTGGAGACACCAAAACAGAATGCAAAACCGTATCCAGTGGGGTTCCGCAGGGAAGCGTTCTAGGTCCCATTATATTTCTGGTATATGTGAACGAATGCCTTGACTGCCTCACCTGTGAGAAAGTCATCTTCGCAGACGATCTAAAGAACTGGAATTCCATTGAAAGCTCAGAGGATGGACAGACCTTACAAAAGGACTTGGATCGCTTGCAAACGTGGTGTGAAAAATGGCTACTGCAGCTGAACTTCAACAAATGCCAAGTAATCCATTTGCGTTCAAGTCGCAGAAAGGTGATACCATTCGAGTATGACTACTCGATTGAAGGTCATCAACTCGAGCTAGTGAACTAACTACGAAATCTAGGTGAACGCATGACGCCCGATCTCAAACCATCAACTCACTGTGCTAAAACCACAAAGAAGGCTATGGGCATCCTTGAAGCGTTCAGAAGGTCCTTCCTCTATTTTAATGAGGAGCTTTTTGGGCGAGTCTTCGGAACATATGTTCGGCCAATGTTAGAGTACTGCGTCCAGGCGTTGTGCTCTTGGATGAAGAAAGATTACGCAATACTCGAGAAAGTGCAAAGAATGGCGACCAAGCTAGTCAGCAGCATAGGAGGTCTCCCATATGAAGGTCATCTAGGAAGGCTCAATCTTTTTTCTCTCTATTATAGGCAATACATAGGAGATATGATCATGGTGTTTAAAATCGTCAGGGGAGTAGACTGTTTTCTTCAGATGACCAAATTCTTTGAATTTGAACAAACAATACATCTACGTGGTCATCTGTTTAAACTGAAAAAACACTACACCAAACTAGAAGTGCGGGTCCACTTCTTCTCCCAGCGGGTCATTGAAGAATGAAATAAAGTTCCTTCCTCGGTTGATCATGCGGAAAGCGTTGACGCATTCAAAAGAAGGCTCGATCTTACTTTGCTTCCTAGTCATACATTTGGAAGACAACAACAATTTATATAGTGCATATATTTTACTTTGAACAATCTGCATGATCAGACAGCATCTATCTGTGAATAGAATTTTCAAAGGCTCTGCCTCTGTCTATTATATATACTGAATTATACTGAATAATATTTGATAAGAATTTGGAATTTATATTTTTCAGTGCCGGTACGGCACTATCCGTACAAAGTTCATTTGGAAAATTAAAAATTCAAAGTCATAATAATGTCAGCAGAAATTGTTCTTTTGGGGCAACATTTAGCAATGTTTTGCAGGTAATTATGAACTAAAAGCGAAAACTTATGGCAGTTACAAAAACTCTGACAGTGAAAATGGAGACAGTGTTCAACGGGCCTCCATGTTCAAAAAGTGTGTAAGAGAAAAAAAATGCTTGGGAAGATAATAGTAGGAACATAGTAGTAGAGCAGAAATAGATGTGGGTGGTCTGATGAAGGTGAGCAGTCAACGAAACTGCAGCATTTAAGACTGAGTACTTCCGCGTGGCTTCGTTTGATTCAGCGGTGGTTTATGGAAACATCGTGGTTCTCGGGGGACACGAGGCAGAGTGAATAGTTTCAAGCGGATCTCCTAAACTCCCGATGGTCCTTTCTCGGAGTCATGGAGAATGCTGCTGGGAAAAGATGAGGAGAATAGAAGGTTAATAGAATCAGTGTTAAGATAAATGTGCAGTCTCCGTTTGAAAGCAGACAGTCTAGTTAACGACCTAATTTTGATTGGCAAGTTATTCCAAAGAAAGCTATATCTGGAAGCAAAAAACAAAGAGCGTTTACATGAGGAAGATGCAGGAGGGGGTATAACAAGTGCCGAGTTTCTTAGGTTGTAGGGACGGCTGACGGGGGTAATGACAGAAGTTCTGGGTAAATTTATGCTATTATTAAGCCAATAAAGGAACCCAAAGGAACCTTAGTTTAGTTAATTGACATCTATTTGAGTAATAAGTATTAGAAGCTGTCGGATACAGCAGCTTTCGTGTGAACTTTTTTTGAAATTGTTCAATTTTTGAACGGCTAACTTCATTCATGAGACCGAAAAAGGGGCAGCAGTATTCTAAGATGAGAAGCACGAACATTGGATGAAGTCTTAATTTGATTTCAGGAAGATAGAAATTATAAGAAATAAAGCCGCAAATCTGTGTGGCTTTGGCTGTAATTCTATCGGCGTGAGGAGAAAGGTCGAATTTATTGGTGTAGCTGATGCAAAAATCTGTAATTTTATTGGCGATTAATTTTTGAACAGTTTAGCTAGAGATGTGTTATGAACACTGCGATAATTTCTGATGTCAGATCTGGAATTAGATTTAAAAACTGGTTTTACAATACACGTTTTCCAAAAATCAGGAACAAAACCATTTTCGAGAAATATTGTAAATAATTTGCTGAGTCAAGGAGGAAAATCTCGTAATTGCTTAATACGTGACTTTGGAATGTCAGCCGTCCCGACTGAATGTGAATTGTTGAGACGAGCTTTTTTTGAATACTTGAAGGTAGGGAATCAATTGTGGTGAGACTTGCATTACACATCAGAGGTATTGCGGGTGTTGAACTAGTCTCAATTGTAAAGAATTTGGCGAAGAAGGAATTTAAAATTTCTGCTTTGGCCAAATCCTCTGTAACAAAATGATAACAACTCTCGAGTAAAGGCGGAATGCTTTTCTGGAGCTTAGCGGATGACCAAAAATGGAAGACTTGAGCAACGGATTTAGAAGAGTTAGCATCATTTAGTGCCAGGGATTCTCTATGCCTATCTCGTGCAAGCCTTATTCTTAGCGCTAATTCAAATATTTGCGCTATCCCAAAGTGAACCAACAAAGAGCTATTAGACGGATCCTTAAGTTGCTTCCCTTATTTTTAAAGTCTATTTTGGAGAAAGTGTGGAACGGTAGAGGAAGCTGAATTCGATTTAAAAGGCTTAAGTGGGGTAAGAGTGTGAATTTTCTCTGAATGGTTTTGTAAAAGTTCCTTGAAAAAGATTGGATCATTAGTTGAAAAAATAGTATGCCAATCTAGAGCACTTACGAAGTCATTTATGAGTTCATGGTTTTCGTTAGTAAAATCGAGGTTACTACACTTTATCACAAGCTTTGCAGAAAGGGAGACTGGAAAACAACACTGAATTAATGCGTGGTCACTTGTGAAGAGATCACGATGAAAATTCATAAAGAGAGGGTGGACGTCATTTGTAAAAATTAAATCTAATATGCTCTCATTTCTAGTCACTGAACTGACCTCGAAGACCACCATCAAGGTTTGCAAAACGGAGAAGAGTATCAGCATTTAGATGTGAGACTTAACTCTACAGAGGAAAATTTTAACACATTTAGAGACCACTTTACTATCCTGGGAGGAGCTTCAAATTCCAGGAGGACCCTTTTCGAAGTCTACAAGTTGCGTGTTTGGAAAGGAAACAGACAGTAACGATATTATCTCCTCCATATTTAAATATTTACGTAATTTGCCTTTGAAAATCTGTAATGTGGAAAACAACCTAATTTCGAGTGGAAGATTGTGCCAAATAAAAGTATATTTGGAGGCAAGATACGAGAACGGTTAGATGTGGAGCTAAGTGGTGATGAAATTATCATGGAGGAGTTACGAGTGGCGTAAGGTCGGTTTACCGGAGTAATAGGGTTACTTTGTGGGAGATTAGGGCTATTGTTAACGCGAAACAGAAAGCACATATCGGCTACGAGTCCTGTTACCGAATGTTTGTTAACTGACGTCTATCTGTACAAGAAATACTGGATCCAGAATGAGAAAATATTTTAAGAGTAAAAACTCGCTAATCCTTTTCAATCTTAGTATGGTCAGTCGCGTTCATAGGAGCAAAAAGTGGACAGAATTATTCTAGGATAGGGAGAACAAACATGCGGTATAGTTTTAAATTTATTTCTGTGAGGAAAACATTATGTGATATAAACCCACATATCTGTGCGGCCTTGGCAGAAATTCTCTCTGTATTAGGCGATAATGCAAACTTATTCGTGTAAGTTAGACCTAAATCCTTTATCGTAAATCGTTCAGAGTGCGGACTATTTTAGTAGATGATGGATCCAGAAAGATTTGCGGGACCAAAACACACATCAAGTTACCCAGTAACATGGCTTTGGACAGAGAAGACGCAAGACCATTCATCAAGCAGATGCTGAGAGTTCTAACTAGTGATTGCCACCGACGCCTAAGAAAATAAAAGGCTAGGATTAAGAAGGACAGAAAGAAGTGTTTTCAACTCTTCGCAGATTTCATTGCCGCGAATCTTAGCAAGACGATCTCAGCTTTGCCATGCCATAGGCAAGCCAACAAAAAGGCGGTTATGGAGAGAAAACTGAACAAGTTGACACCCGCAGACTCTATAAGCTCTAACAGAGTAGTAAATACACGTGCTGCGGCACGAAGTCTGTTTTAGTACCGCAGACGCCAACCCAGTTTACTATATTGATGCACTAGAAGCGATGCTGATGAGAAGTGACGCATATGACGACACAAAACACTCTAGCCGACGATGTGTGAACTGGCTGACACACCTCACTAAATAACCCGATTAATTTCGCAATATGAGCCAAAAGCCATGAGGGAACTGAGAAATAATGACAGAATCATCACCTTGCCTGCCGTTAAGGGACGGTCGAATGTCGTGATGAACCGACAAGACTACAATGAGAAAGCTTCCATTCTTTTTGACGACAGCGAAATTTACAGACCAGCACTGAACTCAAAAGCCAACACAGTGTCTAACCGACTGACTAAATTAATAAGAGAATACCGGTGCAAGAATCTGATAACGATGAATGCATGGCACCAAATGAAAGTAACGGATAACGGTCTGGTCTGCCAAAAAGACAACACACCCAATGTTCCAATTCGGTCAGTCGTCGAATTTAAAGGCAGCCCTATCTTTAATTTAGCAAAGTCATATATACAAAACTGAAATTCTTCCAAGGCAAACTATGTTCAATCGGCCTCTCGATTCTTCGATAACATTCGCGGTTGGACGACTCAATCGGAAGAAATCATGGTCAATTTCGATGTGACTTTAACATTCTCATTAATACCACCAAACCTGGCGCACGCAGTCTCGCGCAAGAGACATGAACAGGGGTATTTAGAGGCTCGAGGCCCACTCAAAATTGAGCATCTCATAAGTTTATTGAAGATTTGCCATAAAACGCATTTTAAATTTACTGAAGAAACATATGAACTGTTCAAAGGAACTCAGATGGGCTCCCCGATCGCCGGTTTAGTGACAGAATTGGTCCTACAAGAACCAGAAAATAGTGCCTTCACCCAACGTAAGCTCGTCTTTTGGCATCGTTCTGTTGACGACACCTTGGCTATCATCAAGAAGAGAAGGCTGCAACAATGGAATAGTTCCTGACATACAATTCATGGGGGAATAAGAACAAGAGCAGCAGCTTACTTTCTTTGGTGTCCTCATCAAGAGAACGCCCAGCGGTGAAATTGAGACGACGGTTTACAAGAGGCCAACGAACACAACACAACTTCTCAGTTTTCACAGTAGTTGCTTACAACCGGGGCTGTATAAAAACGCTCTTTAAATGAATTCACACTCACTGGAGTGGGCCGGAGGAAGAAGTAGACAAGGATCGATATCTCTACGACCACTTTATGTAGAATGGTTATCAGAAAGCATTTACAAACCAATGGCCACGCATTTGGCCCCGAAGGACACAGACGGAAGGACAACTGAGGATATGGCACGCACTGCCATATATCAAGGACGTCCAAGAAGCGACTGTGCATATCACTGTAGGACTATGTGTTGGAATCACGAACAAACCCAAAGCTACCATGCGCGACTGAGTAAAGTCCATGAGTCAGCGCCTGCTAGCAGTAGCAGAAGCGACCGCTAACATGTTGCGGAAGCCAGCGTTGTGTGCAAAAATGAAATTCGTACAAGCTCCGCAGCTGTCATGACCCACATTCACTTAGCGGCATGCACTCATTCATGCTCTTTTTGTCTTTCGTCCCTCCCCTTCCCCTAGACTGGCTCCACCAAGCCCTCCCCGCCTAACCACCCATCTCCTATCGACCTCTGCCCCCGATTCCCAAGACACGCTTGTAAGAAAAGGCGGTAAGCGGTATGTTATGTAGAAAGCGTTCGACATATGTTAGTATCTGGGCTCTAGGTAACAGGTATGATGTTTCACGAAAGGTCATTCTAGTACTGTGCTCGGTTAGCGAAAGACCGCAGAGACAGGGCAAATTATTTGTCATTTCAACACATACAAATATGGTGGCGGCAGATATGCGTTTGTGCCGGCTCAAATTATACCGTTCGCCAACGCCAGTTGATAGGGACATTCATATTTTTTACAAGAGGATGGATAAAGGCGTGAGTATCGCATTTCCTCGGTGTTTATCGACCTCCCTTATCCGATCTCCAAAGAAGGGGATATTATGACTTGCATGGCTGTCCGATGCGTTTCACGAAAGTTTCGAAACCCTTGGGGAAGAGATTTTTGTCAAAATCCGAAGAAAGTGTCTTTTGATGACCTGCAACGCAGAAATTGCGCTATTCGCTACTATCGAGCAATGAGAGGCTGCCTTAAAGGAGTTTGCCCTCAGCACACTGAGATTCTTTTGAGTTTCTACCCCATGCAGAAGTCCGCCGTTGAGAGAGTAACTTCTACTAGTGTTCGAGCTGGCTAGATTGCGTAGGCGGAGCATTGCAATTTATCGTCGTTGAATAACAGAAGCCAACCGTTCGACCACTATCCCACGTTATTTAGTTTGATCTGCAGTCTATTCTTTTGGCAGCCTCCGGATTACACTCTGGATTATCATGCTATCGGCAAAAATATATGTGCTAAAGTCCACATCTCGGACACAATTATTCGCGTATACTAGGAACAGAATGGGTTCCAGTACTTAACCATGGGACTCCCTCTTGACCGCAGCAGTACTTGATTTCTCTTGGCCGGTGCACACAACCAGGTCACGACCCACAAGGAGGTTGTTGATCCGTTTTAGAGAGTTACAACTAATGCTTATTCGTTCTAGTTTGTACAGCAGTCTCTGATGTGGCACGGTGTCGAAAGCCTTTTGAGAGCTAATGAGGACGGTGTGAACCGTGTGCTTGTCCTTGAGAGCTTGGGTCCAACTCTGGAGTCATTACAGAAACTTTCTCTTGCAAGATAGGTTTTTCGGGATAAGTTTTTGGGCCTCTAGGAACTGAACCAACTCGCTCTTAATGAACCCCTCTGTGAACTTGCCGAGTATGAATGCAAAACTTAGGGGCATTTAATCAGTCACGGACACTGAACTACCGCTTTTCTCTGAGGGAGTTATATGCACCAACTTCCAATTTCCTTGGTCAAATAATTTCTGAAAACATGGTATTGCTGACTCTTGGACCTGGCAATTTGTCTGCGAGGGGCCAAAGGAAATGTGTCCCGTGTGTGTAGAATGTTCAAAAGAACTGAGAAATGCACTCATTTTGTTCTTGTTTTCAGTGATTTATAGCGCTTCGGAACGGTAAAATTGCCAACCTAAAGGAACTGAAGATTGCTGACGAAGAAATGTTCAACATTGCTACGAAAAGGCTCTATGCACATGTAAGATATCAATGATTCCAGTCAGCGGTAGTAGTGCACTTTCAGCCTATGAACACCCTTTTAACTCTGCACTCAGAACTGTACTCTGTTGTGGTACTTGATCGAGCTTGGATCCGAAACCTCAAACCAATATAGTTCTTGTTTCAGTGATTGAGTAGTGCTTTACACAACATATGAAGACGATATCTTACAATTCTGCTTAGTCTATCGAAAACTAGGCATTGTAGTTAGCCTGAATACAGTTTTGTATTCGAATTCTCTGTTGACTTTTTCGCAAATAATTTAGTTAAACTTAGTAAGAGAAGGAGCCTTTCTAAGCTCTTGCAGTATTAGCCACCACTATCTATCCATCGGCAAACGCATTTGTGTTGCTATGCCAATAAGCCGGATGCTCTTTTACCCATTTGGTCGTTGTTTAAAAGTATCGCGATTTTTTTCCTAGGTAGACGATATCTGTTTCGACAGGAAACACGTTGCCTCGCTTACTGTTTACATTAGTAGCGAAATATCAGCTCGTAACAGCATTGGGCATAGACGTGTGCGTAAAAAGCTTGTGTGGGTATGCAATATTTGACTCATTCCAGTATGCCAAGGTCAAGAGAGATGGAACTTATTCAAGCAGATATACCTTACATCCACATCAGTTGTAGTTTCATTCAACCAAATTCACTGTTGTTTTACACGCCAAGCCGAAGTTCATTCACAAATTTGCAAGAATTACTTCACATGCTGCATGTTATCTTAGAAACCGGATTATCGGTGTAGTAAAACAACCGGCAGCTGCACAAGTTTATACGCGGATTTTTTTGGCACAAACCATACCAAACCGCGTCAACCCTCTTTTTCTCGAAAGGTACGCAAGTTCTCATGCATGCATTTACTTGATTTTTATAAGCGCAAAACAAACTTGTCCGTTAAAAACTTTCGAAATTACATCTATGATCATTGATATTAAAATACGGGCAAAGAAGTGCTGTTGATCTTTAACTTTTAAATGCGTAGAAAATTCCTGCTCTTCCTTCAGCAAACTGACCTGAACTGAACCCCGTTACTGCAAAACAGCCTTTGGCGTCTCAAATTAATTCAATTTACAAAGGTTGCAACCTCAAATGCGTATTTAACCACGCCCTCAAATTTCAGTCTTTACATTCCCCTTCCGCTTCTATTCTGCCTTTCACCGATTCTCCACTTCATTATCCTCATCTTCCACCTCCTACTCGTCACATCTCATGCCATAATTGCCTCTTTTCGAACATGAAAGCTTTTTCAATGTTTTTAAATCTGAATCTACTATCATCGATCTGGCTTTATACAATTCTGTCAAATGCCTTAAAAGAACTCATCCATCATGGCTAAGAGTTTGTTGATTCGTAGAAGCCTTTCGATGAAAGCTCATCCTCGATCCCAACGCTCTGATTCACTGCAGAGACTGTGGCTGGGCTTGCTATCACAACCCGTTTACGCAGAATTCCCCTTATCTGAATTTCTATCCAAGACTTCACAAAGTTTACCGTGTTTTACCATGACCGAAATGATTTTAGAGGGACAAATAATCGAAACAGAGTTGCCAAACAATGTTGAGAGCCCTTTTCCTATAAGCAAAAATAAACGTTTTAGCATCTTAACAGCAGCATTTTGGTCGAGAAAAGGCGCCCTTGCTGTACGCAAATCTATGTCTATGATTGCACCTGACAAGGTGTTGACAAGGTGGCACCGACAAAGACAGGGGAGACCGGAACGGTCATCTCTGGTTTGTTAGCTGTCATCAGCCAGACATACCGAATCCTGTTGTAAGCCCCAGGGCAAAACGAGACCTAAATGTTCCTTAACCAGATCGGTAGGCCTCATAATATCATCATATGCCCGACCGCAACCGACCAAACGAAGATCCCGTGGTACACGGTAGTATGTTGCACTCAGCGGCCAAAAGTCGCGGGTTAGAATCTCGCGCCATCCACACCTAAGCTGACGGCTATCCAGCCACGGCTGGATCAGGAGGAAATGATGGCTGATGATCAAAGGGTGCATATGGGTAGTGAATGTGTTACTCTGTGTTTAAAGAGTGATGTAAGGAAGAAGCAGGAAAATGTAATATTTATGAAGGTATGAGCAGCCTTAGGATGTGGACGCGTTGGAGCAGGCAAATAAGGAATAAATAGGCTAGGATACTGCAGCAAAGTATGTTGAGGAATTATTCAATTATTAAACGACAATCAAATGCGCATAATGCTGCACAGCATTCGAATGCTGATAACAGGCTATGTGTGTTAGCTACGAACGTATGCGTCCCGGAATCAGCTTCTTATACACCATTGTAGTCGATAGAAACTTAAATAATGCTCCTGAAACTTTTAGGGACGATCCTAATAACCTTTTAAAGGCACCACTGTATAGTGACGGTCTTGTATAATGCAGAGAAACAAGAAGAAGAATCTCTGAACGGACGCTGTTACCAACAAAGACAAAGAATATTTGTAAGACAGTTGACATTTGTTTGGTGTTCGGTGGTCAGCTATACTTTACTCCGTCTGCGTGAGATAAATGGCTGCTTACTTTTGATGAGTAACTAATCGGCAAGTGTTTGAGTCACTAGTCTTAGCAGGATATACCGATATACTCTCACTCAAGCATTCTGACAAATTGGTGGTGACTCACTCCACGTAGAAAATCATCGCTTGGAGGTCCGCCGCTGCTGATAAGTGCAAATATACCGGTCGCTTTCACCAGTCTCAAGGTCGAGCCTTTACCGCGAGACTGGAAATTAGCCCCTTTGAGCACTCAAACCAACCAGAGTGCACCATTTCCTGATTGGCCGCATGAACAAAGCCTGCGCTGGGTTTCCGGCAGTCCTCTACGCTCTGGTCACTACAAACGCCGTCAGCTGGCTTCCGAGCGTGTGGTCGTCTAACAGGCAATCCCAACTACTCGTTCTCTATTCGTTAGTTTTTGAATAAACCGTTCCTTCCACTCTGGCCATCGCATGTCTTCTCCTTCCCTGAAAACCAGACCGGGAGATGAAGGTTGCTAGGGTTCAACTTACTCAACCCACTGCGATACGTTCAGTTTAGAGTTGGCGTTAGAATGGTATGATACAATGTGATGAAACAACACTGCGTATATCATGGAGCAGTAAAATTTTAGCATGTGCTCCGTTCACTAAGAAAAAATGTGCCAACCTTCTTTTTGTATCACCTGCGATATAGGTCACTTGCATATAGCAACCGTTGGCGCTTTGTAATAAAGGCGAGAGACCCACTGCTACGACAGGAAACATCTAAGGAACTTCATCGAATCTAGTTTAGTTGCCAGTAAAGCAAATCCGCTGCAAGGACTAGAAGGTTACGGCGGGCACCGGTGACTGAACATGCAGCAGCAATTATGAAATTACGATGACTGCTCCTGAGTCGAGGTCCATTCAAATGTACACTGTCGTATATTTAAGTTCATGGAGGCCAATAAGCTCGCGAGGAGTGGTAACGACATGAATCGCGAGCTGATTGATTTAAAGTTCTCCTCTCAGAAGTTTATTGACAGGCACATACATCACTCCCTTTGATATTGGGTGCTGAGACTTGAACACCGGTGACTAGGTTAAATGGCCGATTGTCTAATAATGTTGAACGAAAGTAGCCGACAATGTTCATGAGGCAGACGCGGTCGGTATTTGCGAGCAAACTTCTTTATAGTAAGGCTGATTGGTACTGCAGCCAACACATGATATTTTTTGACAACAGGTACATCCAAAGTGCAAGAAGACGTTGATAAGGCTGAATATGAACAGGATTGCAGCAGCCGTACGCGGCAAGCAGCCAGTCTACGCGTGCTATGCATGGACTGAACCCTAACTCCACGTGCGAATGATTTCAGTTGAGAGGCAAGTGGGATCCCACGTAGGCCCTCCGGGACCCCGAGACGGATCATGTGGATGCGCTGGACCAACAGGGAGGCTAGATGAGGGCAGGACAGCCGTTATATGGGTTGTGCTCCCATAACGAATAAGGAAGAGCCCTTAAATAGCTGCTTCCAAGTGATTGGAAGCGCTGCGTACGAAGGCCAGTCGAGTACGGAAACAAATGTGGGTGTGCACCTCGCGCGCAGGATTTGAATAAGACCTGTCCAGTCCTTTATTGCCTCAGCCAATCAGGAATTAGTGCACAGTGATTGGCTGCAAGCTCACGAGGCATCGACCTGACCAAGAGACAGGAAAGGGGACAATAAAAGCGGCTCCAGCTGTGAGCATGTGGTGGACGGGACAAAGTGAGCATCTGGCAGCGATTAACAGCTTTTACAACAGATAACAACGTCCTTCTAAATGGCGTCACACTACCTGGTTGGGACCAGAGTGATACTCAGCCCTCCAGTAGTTCTCGCCCCGCCTTATTAGCGGTGCATGCCATTATCCACGTGCCGAAGAAGTCGAATTCGTGGCCTCCTGCCAGAGTGTGGGTAGCGATCTGAGCCCGTGGATCGCCTCTCCGCACTGCTTGTTTTTGCTTCGTTATTCGCAAACTAAGTCGTCGTCCAGTCTTTCCTGTATAATGAAAAGAACATCGCGACATGGTGCTGGATAAACGACGCCAGACTGATCATATACGTCCAGTGGGTCTTTTATTCGCATGACCCATGAACGAATGGTAGCGGTCAGACGATAAACAACACCCAAGCCGCGTTCGGCAGCGACACGTTCAGTTGCTTCTGGCACATTTTATGTACGTTGGAGAATGCCAGAGCATTGGTGACTCTCCTTCATTTGTTCTCCGTGTGCGTGTACGGAGGCAGCGGCTGACGAATTTTTGTTTATCTATTCCTGGCAACTTGTTCCCGGAGACGTCGTAGTTCTTGCACTCATCCTTCCGGTTAACTGCAGTGTTTGTCTACCCTCTGAAAGAGGGCTCTAATGTTCCTCCCTTAACGAAATGGATTCACAACTAGCGAAGCCAAAAGGCTTCAGACCGAGAGAGAGAGAATGCAAGCAATTCCGTGTCACCTCAGACTTAATACGAAGGTACTAACTATGCCTTATACTTTCTGCCTCAAAAAATGCGAAGCAACGCATGCGAGACGGAAAGGAATTGCAGGGCACCAGGAAAATCTACGTCAGTGGATTTGACAATAGGGAAAAGCCAGCAAGACTCATTCAAGACAGACAGGCTTGTTCAAAATCAATATTGCTTTTGTCCGTTTATGTATAACAAACCTTAGTTGTGTGAAAGCGAATAATATTTGCTATTCTTCTATTGTGGGAGATTTAGTTTCGCAGTTTCGCATAATTCATTTGCAAACATCAAAACACTTTCGGCAAACTGAAAGGATGATTGCCTATAGTTGCTATTACTGCACATTAGGTCACAAAATCACACAGATTTGCAAATTTTACCTTTACAAAATCGATACGGCGTCGACGTTTCCAAAATAACATGTTTGGTCGCAACTTCGCTGTCGCAGTTCACAGCCGAACAAACATCTGTTTTCAGGTACGGCAATTCATTCTTTATTGTTAGGGTTTCACCTGAATAGCATAAAGACCACGCAATAGACCCTTGGAACTTGTCTTTGGTGTCAAATCTCCTGGAAAAAAGTGGTGAGGCGGTTCCTAAGTCGGTGGCCGCCATCTTTTTAAATTTCACCAGAACTTGTATCCGATCCAGGTGCTTTCCCACTGGAGAGTTGCTGCATGGCCCTGGTCGTTTCCTGAGGGGCGGGCAGAGGATCAAGGTAAGTGATGATCTCTATCTGAGGCAGATAGTCGATGGCGGCATTAGAGAGTGTGGGAAGGCGGTTGAGGACACTTGAGAATTGTTCAGAGCAGCACTTGAGAATTGACGTCCTCTCAGCTATCAGGGTAGTTACGTCAGAGCCGAAAGGAGGAAAGGCTCCTTTGACTATGGGCTGTAGACATCCTTGATTGTAGCGAAGTAATTATTTCCTCCGTTGCGGCCCACATAGCTTTGTACGAACTGGCAAAGGGGCTGTTTCGGCGTCTTAAATTTCTTACCGCTGATTCGAAGACCACGGTCTGCTCGTCGACACAGTTCTTGGAGAAACTTAAAGGGGTAAGTCTCTTGCCAAGTGATATCATGGTTTCCCTCGATGTCACGTCCCTTTTTACTTCCATCCCTCAGAATCTGGCAATCGAGACCGTCGAACTACTCCTACGAAACAAATACGATGAGACGCAGAATCGCCTTGGACACGCGCAATTCCTACAGCTCCTGAAGTTCTGTCTCAGGACGTACTTCACGTTTGATGGAACGGTCTACGAGCAGATGAAGGGGACACCGATTGTTTTACCAATTTCGGGACTCATAGCCGAGGCGGTCCTGCAGCCGCTAGAGTCACTGGTTTCCCAACACCACAGACTAAAATTTTGGGCTTGGTATGTTGATGGCAGCTTCGTCGTCATCGAACGGGATCAGCTGCTCACGTTCAAGGAACGTCTCAACAAAGTCTTCCCGGACATCCAATTTACGATGAACGAAGAAGAGAACAACCAGCTGGCCTTTCTTGATGTCACCGTCTGTCGCAAAGATTGTGGTGACCTAAAAACTAAAGTGTTCAGGAAAGCGGAAAACACGATGCAATTGCTGAATGACAACAGCAACCACCAAATCAGCCACATACGCAGTTGCGTAAAAACACTCTATCGGCGTGTTGAGACACACTGTAGCGAAGAAGAAAACAAAGTTGCCGAGATAGAATACTTTAGACGGGTGTTCAGAAAGAATAGCTATCTGCGCAATTTCATCAACCGGTGCTTGCGCAAACGAAATTGCAAACAAAGGCGCACCGAACCCAACGTTCGGCGTTTTATCCCGTACGTCAAAAACGTATCGGAAGCCATCGGCCACCTTCTTGCACCACTGGGAGTTGGAGTAGCACACAGGCCGGAGGCAACCATAAGGCGTCAGATAATGAAGCCGAAAAACCCACTGCCATGGCAAGAAATATCTGGGGTCGTCTACAGGATCTGGTGCAGTTGCGGTCAAAGCAACTATGTCGGAGAAACTGGCAGCCTTCTCAAGGCGCGAATTGCCGAACACGCGGCAGCAGTGCGGGGAAATGATGCAAATTCTCAAGTTGTGGCTCCTTCAACTAGACCCGGTCAGACGTTCAAATTTAAAGAGGCTGAAATTCTTGCAAGTGGTGACAATCAGGTGAGCCGAGAACTACTTGAGTCATGATTCACGGGCACCCAATCCAGAAACAAATGCAACGATTTGCCCAATCCGTATTCAATGCTGAGATTCAATTTGATCAAAACAAGTCGTCCCTTGAGGAACGGGCAGGCCACCGCCTCATTTTATACCAACACCATAGAGTCAGATGGCCGAGCAATTATCACGCCCGAGCCCACTGCCCGTGTTGAGAATTCTACAGGTGAGAGCCCGCGGGCCGTCCAACAAGCAATCCACGCACAAGAAGGTAATAAACGTTAATTGTCACTGTATGTTTGCAGTAATGACTGTGTCCTATAAATACTGCAAACGTCTGTGCTACTCATGTCACTGAGGACGAATCCGCGATGGATATCGAAGCGTCAGGCAAATAAACATATTGTCGCAGCGATCGAATCTTCTTCTTCTTCTTCTTCTTCTTCTTCTTCTTCTTCTTCTTCTTAACCGCTACGTTCGTTAGCAGAAAGTGTGAGTTGCCATTGTTGGATTCTCAGCGAGGGCATTAGTTGTCTTCCTCACTTTTTATCTAGTAGACCTAATAGGGGTTTGTGAATAGTGGTTATATCGAAGGTTCGGCCACAAATTGAAACGTTTTAGGGCAGAGATTATGGCTAGGGCCTCCTCATCTAGTTGCAAATAATTCTGTTCCCGCCTTTGACATATTTCTTGATGCGAAGGCAATCGGCAGCTTCGTGTCAAAAGACAATCGGTACATAAGTACTGAATCAAGGTCGTATGGGGACACCTCGAATTTCAGTATGAGAAACTTTTCAAGGCCCTAGAGAAGCAGGAGAGCGGCTGCAATGAGTGCCAATTTTGCTTGTTCATAAGCACTTTGTTCAACCTCCGGCAACCTGCAGCAACAATTTCTTTCGAAGAAGTCGATAAGCAGGCTTGATAATTGTAGCCGATTTATTCAATAAGCGACTTAAGTGGGTAACTAAACCTATTTATGTACGTAAATGACTGTTATTGTCCGAACACGGCGCCGTCTTCGAGGATTTGGTCTTGTGGCCAAGTGGATGGAGGTCAATTTTATCCACCGAATCAGCGAGGAAGTACATTTATCTTTTCTGAGTTTGAAACCAGTGTGTTCTTATCGCAGGGATTAATTGAGTTAAACCCAACAACTGCGATCTTCAGACCAGGGTTTCTTAATAGAGGAGGGAAGTCGAAAAAGGCCAGAGTAGAGAGAAGAGTATATTGTGTACACAAAGGAAGGGAGAATAGATGAGCAGAGATTTGATTTGGAGAGCTTACGACCAGCAGGAGAGCCAGCCACGGTCCAAATGGGGTTTGAGAGCAGTCAGGCCAGTAGACAGTGTGAGAAAGTGCTCATTGGCTAGGTAGGCCTCTGATTGGTTGGGCACCGTGCGGGTGAATAGCGTGTGGGTGGACACCGCGTGGGTGGTACGTGTCTCGCGGCAGTAAGTCTGACGACCGCAATGACCTTGAGGTCTAGACAGATTGAAGTCACGATAGGAAGGTCAGACCTCGGCAGGCAACGGCCCAATACATTCTAAGCGTGTTAGCACTGCATATAGCGTATCCATCTTACTATGTTCAGATGGGCCAGCGAGTAATATATATTATAAAGATATGCGCAGACTAATGTATTTCCTTCACGAGGCTATCCATCAAACATTGAAATAAGCCAGGGGCAGAGCATACGCCAGACGTGTGCTTATGATGCTGATGTCTCGGGATTATGCATTTAGGACGACTTGATTTTGAGCATGTTTAGTCAACTGCAGTTCAAACGACGCTCCAAAGTTTGGTTCAATGGACAAACATGGCAATATCATAATAAGGTTCGCTGAAAAAATCGTTAACGTAAATAAGAAACAGAGAAGGTTCGCACACGGAGCAAAAGGGAAGACCACTCTCAACTGCAGCCTCTGCCGAATGCTTGTCACTGACATGAACAGCTTAAGAGCAGCTGACTGGGATGTTTCTTATCCACGTCAGAAGCCTACTTTTTTCTCCTATGCGGTTGGGTTTGTAAAGAAAGCGGCTATTAGACATGTTATTGGAATCCTTTTGGAAGTCAATATAGGCTGCAAGCATCGTATTCCCTGTACCTATCTCCTTAGTCCAGCGTTCTAAACAGTGGACCAAGTGTATCATGCAGGACCTACCTCTACGGAAACCGTAGTTGAAATCGGAAAGCCAATGCTTTTCTTATAGGAGATGCGTAAGTTTTTGTTCAATAAAACGGTGTAATCCATGGGCATTTCCAATTGGCTGGTATACAGCCGGTCTCGAAGGATGTTTCGAGGAGCGTATAGTGGTTCTGCCAACTCACTGGAGAGAGCCTTCAAAGTCTTTGCCGTGATTATGGTGACAGGCCAAAGTGCAAAATCTCTCTCCGGACCTGGGTTTGAACGTCGGATGCTGCGAACTCTGTATTTGGGGCATTATCAGTTGTGTACGGCACACCCTTCCCGGCCAGAGTGGTAGATATTTTGTCCAAAAAATACACAGCCTCCAAATACTCATTCCAGTCTAAGCTTGTACTGTTCTACCTTTGAATGTCGTTATGTTGGCTTCCGCAGACGTCCTTAATCGGAAGCTGAATCCATACAGTTGTACGTATGACTTGACGAACGGTATCTTGACGCTTGCACAAACTATTTTTTCTGCAATACTACTTGCTATATTTCAGTAAAAATTAAAATTTTTAAGCAGTGGCGTTTCAAGAAGAAAATACTTGTTTCCAACGAGCAAAAGATAGTGTGTCAAGATTAACACACTTGATTTATGTACAAAGCCGGATACTCACAAAATTTGTTCCCTGAACAAACCGTACTACAGTATTCTTCTCCTCAGTCGCCACCTTGGTCTAAATCTATCTGCTCGCACAGTTACGTTTTGACTAGCAAAGCAGACAATCGTCGAAAATCTTCCTAAACGAGGTCGGAGCAACCAAACTTCCACAACGCAGGTGCTGGTGAAATTCTCAGACGCTAGTACACACGAAGGAGCCAAGGCTGAGTCGCTAAATTCTATTTTATCACATTTGCTTTGACACTAGTATTGGAGTAACTTACTGCATAGTTTGAAATTAAAATAGCTCAGTTATTACGCCTGCTCTTACCAACCCTGAACAAATTTTCCACGTTTAGACATTGATCTAGTAGTCCGTCAAACTTCTGCTTCTTAAATTCGAAAACTAATCGTCTTAAGTAAGAATACTCGCCTTTAACGTATTCCTACATTAGCTAAGCGACGACTTAGGCTATCTGTCTCGTATATAAGGTAAAGCTTCACATCTGAAACTTTTTTGTGGAAATTTCACTTGTGTGAAAATAATGCAAACGAGAGGTCAAGTGCAAATTTCGCCGCGAGAGGGGCTCGAACTCAAAACCCCTTAAACACAAGACCACGATGCTAACATCTACGCTATCGCCGCACGCTGTAACGGGTGATCAAAAAGCCTGACTTATTGGGTACGATCGACGCACACAGAGGACCGATGCAAAGGATATCATATTCTAGCCTCTAAATATAGCAAACTTGAAGGTTAAATGGAAAATATGAACAATCTCCTCCAGCAGACCATCGCTGCGATGGAAAAAGTGATGACTTCAATGCATGCGCATGGACCGCCTAAAGAAGAACAAATGATGCCTATACCTGAAGTACAGGCTGCCATAGTGGACAACATAGACACCGGTGAGACAACTTCAGACAGATCCGATAACCAAGCAGTAACCCCATCCGTTTCGAGCTCTATGCCCACTGCAGCGAAGATGACCAAAACCGAAATTAAAGACTCCCGACAGGGTGGTGAACATGGTGTAGTTGTTCAGGGGTTGCAAGAAGCAACTTCAGACAGTTCTTCCGACCAAGCAGTCACACCACACAGTTTGAGCTCCAGGCCCACTGCAAAAACTGCTGCGAAAACTTCAGCTAAGGGCACACAACACCGAGAGAATCATGATTACTGCATAGTTGTACAGGGGCTAAAAGAAGACATTTCAGACCGCTCAAACGACCAAAACGATCCAGATATGGTTTCCTTTAACGATGTCCTGAGCGATCTGTTTCCGCCAGGAAAAGAATTTGAAGTGCTGAGGTCATTTCGTATCGGGAAAAGGCTGGCAGATACTGGAGAAATGCTCTGACTCAGACCGCTAAAATCATATTTAAAAACAAGGAACATGTTAAGGTAATCCTGTCTAAACAAACTAACCTACGTCACGCGCATAAAGAGGTTTTCTTTCAACCGGACTACTCCCTGGCGGAACGGCTGAAACGCCGAGAACTAGTAGCGGAACTACAGTCAAGGAACAAGAATGGCGAGGCAGGCCTGAAAATCTGCAACGAGAAGATAATTCCGAAGAAAACATTGAACCAATCCGTAATACTCCGAACGTTGGTCAGGAAGTGACTGTCACAACCGGATTACACCGTACAAAGCAAGTAAAGTGCATGTACACCAATGCACAAAGCCTGCTCTCCAAATAAGATGAGCTTAAGATTATTACGTGCCAACTGGAACCGGACGTTGTCTACATAACAGAAACATGGTTGTCCACGAAGGTAGGCGACCAGGAAATTGCTCTCCCCGGGTTTCAAGTTTTCCGAAAAGATAGAGTTGGGCGTCAAGGTGGGAGTGTGCTAATCTATGTTAGACACGGCCTGCTCGTGTCCGACAAATCCGAAAACCTTCCGGGCAATATAGAGGCAATATGGCTCACCGTTAGAACACCGGGGTCACAGACCCTTGACATCATGGCGGTCTACCATCCACCATCGAGCAACCAACAGTCAGACACTAGTCTGATGGAAGGAATCGAAGAAATTGCTAAGAGATCCGATGTCATGGTCATGGGAGACTTTAACGCCCCCCATATCGACTGGAATGTGAGTTCTGCACCCGGCTCAGAAGTAAATTTCGATCGACGACTCCTGCGCACAGTACAGGCATCTTTCCTAACGCAACACGTCCTATATCCGACCAGACTACGCGAAGGGCAACAAGCTAATTGCTTAGACCTAGTACTTACCAAGACACCTGATAGCGTGGACATTGTAAACTGTTTACCACCTCTCGGAAAAAGTGATCACGTAGTCCTACAGTGGGAATATTCACTCTTCTCTGTGCCCGATCGTAGTGTGGTAACCGGACGCAACATCTGGAGAGGGGACTTTACACAAATGAAAACCACAGTGAGCGAGATAGACGGGAACGAACTATTCACCGGGTGCGTTCTCGATGATTGGTCGGCATTCAAAGCCGTATTACACGGACTAATTACCGATTTCTGTCCTATCACGGTAAAAAAGTAACAAATAGGCCTCGATGGCTACCGCTGACGCTAAAGATGGACGTAAACTGCAAAGGAAGGATGTTCAAAATCTATCGCAGAGAGAGGACCCCCAAATCGTACAATAGGTATAAGGCACAGAGAAACAAGGTTAAGAGCCTGATACGAATTAGCCGCCAAAACTTCGAGAGTAATCTAATAAATCGTGCAGTAGGAAACCAAAAGCTTTTCTACAGCTACGTTAGGCAATGTACTCAAAATAGAGACCTTATTCCTCTGCTAAAAGCAGACGACGGTGTAGAAATTTGCGAGATTAACGAAAAGGCGGAACATCTATCCTGCTTCTTCCAGTCGGTCTTTACGAGAGAGGCTGAGTTCACCGCTATTAACTGCAGTGTGGGTGTGATCCAGACCATAGACTCGGTTGCACTCACGGAAGCTACCGTTCTGCGAGAACTTCTTCAGCTCAAAGAAACGAAGTCGTCAGGTCCGGATGAGATACCTGCAAAGCTATTAAAAGAGCTAGCCATAGAGTTGGCGGTACCCCTGTACCTAATCTTCCAAACTTCTCTTAATACTGGACAAGTGCCACCCGATTGGAAGGCAGCGTGGATTTACACCCATCCACAAAAGTGGGAGTCGGGTGACCGCAAATAACTATAGACCGGTCAGTCTCACCTCAATATCCTGCAAGCTTATGAAACGCATAGTCAAACGCGAGCTGATGCACTTTTTGGAGCAACATCAACTTCTTTCTGATAAGCAGCATGGATTCCACAGGGGAAGGTCCTGCTTGACCAATCTGCTCTATTGTCTAGAACAATGGACCCGAGCGATCGATGAAGGGAATACGGTGCATACAGCCTTTGTAGACTTCAAGAAGGCGTTTGACACGGTGCCTCTTCAACGTCTATTATACAAGCTCAGCCGCATAGGGGTAAGGGGCAACCTTTTGCAGTGGATAGCAAACTTCTTGACTGGTCGTATTGGCGAACAGCGATCGGCGGAGGTAGTAGTTGAGAGCGGGGTTCCACAGGTATCTGTTCTTGTCCCTATTCTCTTCATTATATATATTGATGACTGCATAAGCGGACTAGACTGCGAAATCGCAATGTTTGCTGATGACATAAAACGTTGGAAGGTCATACGCAACCAAGACGACGAATTAAACCTCAAGGCACATTTGCATAGACTGGAGCAATGGTCGAGCCTTTGGCTCATGCCATTCAATGTGGCCAACTGCAACCTTATGCGCTTTGGTAGAACCAGCACTACGCCTCGGAGGGTGTATTACCTGAATCACACGCCGCTACCAGAGGTAGAGGCTCAGAAAGCCCTGGGGGTGTGGTTCACGCCTTCACTGAAGCCATCACTCCACGTACGGAAAGTGGCTAAATCCGCAATGTCGAGCTTGCACCTAATCAAGCGCGCCTTTGCTAAGTTTGAAAAAGTTGTATTTGGCAAGGTATTCGGCACGTTCGTGCGACCTCAACTGGAATTTCCCATCCAAGCCTGGAGACCTTGGACAGCAAAAGACAAAAAAAACTTGAAAGGGTACAAAGACGAGGCCAACGGAACCTCCCTTATGAGACCCGACTGGTAAATTTTGACTTGTTCCCTCTGGATTACATGCAGCTACGTGGGGACCTAATCCAGGCATTTCGCATGTTGTGTGTTCAGGATTGCTGCCTCCAAACAAATGACTTCTTTGAGCGGGTCACCACCTCTAGGCTGCGAGGACACCCCTCAAATTACGTGTGACTGGGGCAAGACTTGACCGAGAAAATTCTTTTTCTCTAAGAGGGTAATCCAGGCATGGAATGCCCTTCCTGCGGATATTGTCATGTCCCCTTCGGTGGATGTTTTTAAGGTAAACCTAGACCGATTTAATGAGTATCGTCGCGATTCAGTACTCCAAATCCAATCACTGAAGTGTTCCGACTCCAAAAATTGAAGCGCTCTAACTCCAAATACTGAAATGCTAGAAATGCTATAAATATATGCTTTAAGTAATTTTTAAGTAGTATTATTATTAGTATTTAACCAAATGCGTTAAGACATTGCCTAGCTCCAACGTCACTATGTGAACTGAGCTGATCGCATCTGAGGTCGCATCCACCGCACCTATGGTCCTAGGCTACGCAGCCCTGTCACACCCTTTCTCGTATCGACCGACTGCTGACGACGTGGCGGGTTCCTCGGTTCTTGGCACAGCAAAGGCTTATCATGGTCGCATCTCCGGTTCTTCAGGACGTTCTCGTGACTCCGAGGTCTCCTGTTCGTATGGTCCTTCGGATGTAGATATTACTCATCATGGACGCCAAGGCTGCCGTCAACATTCACAGAAGTATCATGCCCCTATCATTCATATACTTCCCCCATGAGCGACAGTATTTCTCCTAAAAACCACAAATGACATTCCATTTTGAATTATGAGCCAGCCTTAGGAGTTTATTCACAGTCTGCTCTTCTTCCTCAGTTACACTGCTGGCTCGTGTAAACTGAGTGTGAGTGTATTACTTGAAACAAGTGAGAAGTCGTCTGAAATTGTGTCAACGACTTCTTTGGAATGTTCGGCTATGCTGATGCATTTCTGATATCCTATGTACCAAGAGGGAGTTCAAAGGCGTTTGCCTATATTTCCTTCAATAAATTTGACCTGACTTGACTTGACTATACTTGTGGACTGTTATGTT
Organism: Ligula intestinalis; assembly: GCA_036362985.1. Taxonomy (NCBI): domain Eukaryota; kingdom Metazoa; phylum Platyhelminthes; class Cestoda; order Diphyllobothriidea; family Diphyllobothriidae; genus Ligula; species Ligula intestinalis. Next base: position 17,558,778 of record JAYGXS010000006.1, on the reverse strand, counting down.
GTTGTTTATTCGTCGCCGTTGCTTCCTGACATCCACCTTTTCACTCAGTGACAATCGAAAGCTTACTTCTTTCTCTATAGAATGCTTGTGCTCAAAATCACTGCTGTACTTAACGTCCAAAAGGGTACATATATCTGCTTGAGCTACCAACAATAGAGATGGTTTTTTTCTGCTTGTAAGGAGTTGAAAAAAACTCCTTTTTATAATTGTTGATGTGTCATTGTTAACCTTCTGATATAACTGAATTCCATGTAAACGAATGGGGATTTTGAGGGCTGCAGCATCATTTGCAAGACATAAGGCGAATGAACTCAACCGAAGGGTGTGATATCTTAAAAGATAAAGAAGTTGTGTGGGAAAACATAGCTTTCATTTCAGAGTCCTATGTACATACTATAACTGCAAACAAACATTTATATATATATATATATACTTCGGCTTTCATATGAAGTTTCTGAAGCCCCGGATGCCACACAGCAAGAGAAGAGGGCGGAAAATAATCTTCGCACTCTTCCTCTTCTAATCCTTCCCTTTTTGCTTGTTTGCGGCCCTCCCTCTGGCAGGCAATGTGGACAGTGTAAGACCTCGGGCACATATGAGATTCTGTCCCCACAGGCCGCTGTGGTCGCTGACACAAAAGCCAAATTCGTATACACATGAAGAGGGTGTAAACATTTCATTGAATAACGATCGTAAACTTCTACAAAAGCAGGCTGCACCACTTGTCTGAAACTCTGCTGATACCTTTAAATGTCAATTGAAGGCCTATAGTGAAACGACGTGATTAACTTATTTCCTCTTTAGTATAAACAGATCTAAGCTAATTTCATGCAGACTTACTGGATTGTGCGTTTTTTAATGATAACTTTGCATTGGCCACAACATAAATGCGTGGGCATTCACCTACAGACAGCTTTATTATAGCTGGATCTTTGTTAATACTAACCTTTTCAGCTAGTTGTACGCAACTGAAACGAATTTTCCTAGGACATTTGAATGGCGAACACGACAGTAGAATTCAGGCATAAACTACCGTATAGCGGACATTTTGTTCATAATGCAGACAGTTGCGATAGATTGCCCACATCTTGTGACACGGCATTAGGTAAAATTATAAAATTTATTACCACTTGTCTAAATTTCAATTATTTCCAGTAACGCTGGGATGCGGTCAACGGGCTTTTTTCTGATCACTTACAGAAATCATATTCCTTAAAAAACTGCTAGTTAAGTAGTATGCATTAACTTCAATGATTTTTAATGCCCTTATAAATTCAAATATATTTTACAGAAAACATGCACAAATTATGCCAACAAGTTATACCTTCTTTCTATTTCGATTGCTCCTAGTGTTTTAATTATGAATGAATGTGGGTGTTTCGCCGACCTAGTCAAGGAACAACTAAGTTCCGCTTTGCCATGGAGCTCGAAACACAAACTCTCAAGACCGTCACATAGTGACTGAGTTGATATTATGAAGCGGATTCGAAAAATTTAGAATTATGTTCAACTTTGTAACACGCTATTGGGCAAGCATTGAAAATTCCAGTGCCAAACGAGCGCCACTTCCAATCCTCGGAATCAGGGAGGCTCGAGAAACGAGCCTCATGCCTAACAAGCCAAAAGTAGGGAGAAAACAATACCTTCTGCAGTTGCCTCAATAATTGCGTTGGAGCTCGACTCGTTCGGACCGTTGATGTCTCCAACAGCCGACACTCTGAATAAAATTGCGGCCGCATCCGTCATTTCAGCCGCCAAATGTGCGCGTGGCAGTAAAGAATCCTCTACCCACACGTGTGCGCACTGCGCACCTGCATGGGTGAAAAATGGATAAGGTATAAGGCTGATTGTTGGTTAACTAAGGGTTTTTAATTGCGGATACAAAGACCGTGACAGCTGTTCTCCTAACAACTTTTACGATGGATATATTTTCGAATGACACTCGATACTTACAGCCGAAGGCGTATTCTACATTAATTTTTTTACTCATTATTACTTTTTAGTTTTATTTTTTATTTTGTGGCATAATATCTTAGTGTCGAATTTTGTGATAATGTTTAGGCGAGAACAACGCTATGTAACGGCAGATGGATGCGATGCAGAAAGCCCATAAACCGTAATATCAGTTCAATTGCCTCTCTCGAGAATAGGTGGGTCTTGCCGCACATCATATCGGCGTGCGATGCATGTAACGTGCATGTCATTTAGTTGATATTGATAGAAGACGTTGGCAGCATTATTCACTTAATGTTCCTTCATTAACTGAGTCCGGAGAAAAATCGGACAGCGTGCGGAATAAATATGTCACACACACACTCCTGCCCACGCACAATGTACCAGGTTTTCATGGCAGACAGAAAGAATCAGGAAGCACGCAGAATTTACTAGTGAGAAATCACAATATCGAAGTCCAGTCCAACCTGAAAGACAGTAACATTGCCGCGGAAAATATACTGAGCAAACATACTTTTAACATTCTAACTCGAAAAGCTACGGAACCCAACCCACAGAACGCTAGGCTTCTGCAAGGAAAATAAAATGGCACGCACTCCTTATACAGCGTCCGTGGGCACTCCTTTGAGGCAGCTTTCGATGGCATGGTCGGGAAACCTAGAATTATGCAACCCCTTCCTCCCCGAGACATTTAGCTTTTTCGTATGCCATTATCTTACTCGTGGACGTTTCCAATGAGCTCAACATTGCCGGACACCAAACACACCTTTGTTCAGTTCTCACTTACTTTACTGAACCCTGAATTACAGACTCACGTAAGATGAGGAATACATCTATGAGACATCGACTGACGACTTTCTTCAGCTATTTTATAATGCCTAATTGTAACTTATTTCTTAGGTACAAAATATAATTTGAAGCAAAGCACTGATCTTACCTATCTCCATTGGCCCTTGGATACAGGATTCCACAATAAATCCATTGGCCTCCTGGAGGCCTGAACTCATTTCGATACCTGTATTGCCTCTTTCGCGATGGGCAATACAGAAAATATAATGTCATTAAGGCTTGATTCCAGCACTGTGAGACCACAGTGCTGATTTGGAAGCATTGCGAGCCTGTCGCTTGCTCCTACAAATGCAAGGCAGTGCGGTAATTTCAGAGAGGGAAATAGCAAGAAGGCTTGAGAATGAAAATACAAAAATCTAACTCGGATTTGTGACCTTTAAATTGGAGCTTTCAAATACCAAATGCTAAGTGTCCTCAAACCGAAGTTAAAAGACTCGACGTAGATTCTAAAGTGGTCCTAAGAAATATCAATCTTCTCTCACGTTACATTGAGTGCTTTGCCGTTGAACTGCAACAGAAACATATACCAAACGGAGCGGATCGCCAGTATGTATTCGCATCTGGCATGCAAGAAAAACTAAATATGATCTGGCCTACGTTTTTTATTCATTAACATGATCACTTATATAGAAGCGAGTCAGACAGAAACGCACGGTTAAAATGTCGATTTAAGTCTTTGAGCTAGACCAGAGTTTACATCGGTTGATACATGTGGGACCATTAGACTACCCTAAGCTAAATTGCGGTGATTAGTTGAGACCAGCTCTCGTTGTGTCCCACTAGCGGATACTGTTAAACCTCAGGCCATGTCAGGTTTGCATATCCTGTTCCCATTCTGGCTGTAGTTCAGTCGTGTTTCGTAATTACAACGCCTGATCTTCAGGGTCACTTGTCGTACGCACGCTATGACGGCATCACGTGCTTAACAATTACAGACCTCCACTGCCTAGGCCTTTGGCTCTGACGCTAACTTGTACTGAGACACAGTTAAGCCTGTGCGTCCGCAGACTGTTTCATCCCACCAAAATTTAAACATAAGTGCAGCCTACCGAACACAATTTCTGTCAACTTTACCTCACATTGAAACCTAAAACATTATCACACGGGCAACTGTTTATGTGCTAAGTATCAGTAAAAACAATCATAAAATGGTCCACATACCCGATTCCATAAATTCCTTCGGCACTGTCTCCTCATGGAGGAATAGTAGTTCCTCCGCTTCTGGAGACTGTGTAAGGCAAGTCCCTTCGGACAACTCTGTTACCGAGGTAAGAGTGTCCTCATCCTCTTCTTCCGCATGATGATTATCTGAATAGATATATATTTCGTTTAACGTGAGGTGTTTACACACGCTACTAAACCCATTTAAGTAGCATAGTTACGCACGTATGAACACATGCACTGCTGTTGGTTGTTAATGCCCATAGAACCCTTTTATACTATTGGTTTAAAACTAGTACAGGCTGAGACAAAGTAACTTGATAGATCAAAGAAGTGGGGGATCGTCAATGGTCTTCTGCTCAAAAGGCTAAAGTATACGAAAATGCAAACCTAACCACAGCCACTATTATCCCAAATGATCTATAGGTTCACTGTTTGAGGTACACCAAGTAAATTATAGTTGACAGAGGTAAGCCAAAACAGGGGCACAGGGGCAGCTGTTCATGTGCAAAATATCAGCAAAACCAGTTATGAAAAGGGTCACTTACCCATTTCCGTAAACTCTTTTGTTATTGCCTCCTCGTGGAGGAATATATGTTCCTCCGTTTCTGAGGCCTCTGTGACGCAAGTCTCTTTGAACATTATTGTGACCGTCGTCAGAGCGTCCACGTCCTCTTCCTCCTCATGATGATGATCTGAATAGTTATATATTTCGTTTCAAGATGCGGTGTTCACACATCTTACTGAAACTTTTTAAGTAGCATAGTTACGCGCGTATGAACATACACACCGCTGTCAGTATTTCATGTCCATAGAACCCTTGTAAACTTTTAGTTTAAAACTGGTACTGGATGAGAAGAATCAACTTTTCTTCTGAAACTTTGAAACGGTTATCAATGGTCTTCTACTGGGAAGGCTAAGGTATACGAATGTCAAGTTGTTCACATAGCTGGTCGTCATCTTATTGTCATAACTCAACTTCTTCAAGTTCGTCAAATCTATTCACTAAGTTATTGCTCAGATAGTGTGTAAAAGTACGCGCAGGCCCGGAAAAACTGAATGAGTATTCAAAGAACAGCACGGGTGTATATGGTGGACTAGAAAGATCTGCACGCCTAAAAAGTTAATGCGGTCTTAGTAACTGCAAAATTAAAATGGAGCTCCTACCTCCGGTAAACTCACCCCATTTAAGCCCTTTCCACGTCGGGGACGTTATCCAGGCGCGCTCCATCTTCGATGCTGTAAACGATGTATGGAGCGTGCTAAGGTCGGTAACGTCTGTTAATGAGATCGACTCGGTGTCTAATCTCTCATTTTTATTACCCCTCCAGAGCTGCAAAGAGCCTACGTTCAAAGGACTTTACAAAACGAAAATAATCGGTAGTACTCTTCCATTGTTGTTGATTGGCAGTCAACAGCAGGCGCTTTCAATGCCCATTTAATTCGGGGTTTCATGACCCCTGCAGGCTGTGAGTTACGCCGAGAGAACTTACCACCGCTTCTACAGCGGTCTTCCTCTTCGGAATTTATAGGCGCATGGCGTAAGCTGGACTTTTAAAAGGTCAACTGTCTGCTCTAATTGATGTTGTGGATTCCAGACACATAGCGGGCGGTCTCTGCGTGTCGTTAAAAATTGAAAACACTGTCCTCCTCGAGTAAGAAGATGGATAAAATTTTAATGTTTTTGTATAAAAAACATCCGCCGACACGCGTCAAAAACTATTTTGTGTGACCTAACCACTAATGCTTGGACAGGTGGTAGTCAACTGTTAGGATGTCCACTGAAGGTCGCAAGAGAAGCACAAAATAAGGACAGTCCATGGATGCCCAACTCCTTGTGCCTCTCCAAAAACCAGAATAGCAAGCTATCCTTGATGATTAGTAAGCCTACCACTGGCACAACTTGCGTGTGCATAAACGTAGCCATCATTTTACACGAGTCTGTAATTCAGGGTTCAGTAAAGTAAGTGAGAACTGAACAAAGGTGTGTTTGGTGTCCGGCAATGTTGAGCTCATTGGAAACGTCCACGAGTAAGATAATGGCATACGAAAAAGCTAAATGCCTCGGGGAGTAAGTGGTTGCATAATTCTAGGTTTCCCGACCATGCCATCGAAAGCTGCCTCAAAGGAGTGCCCATTGACGCTGTATAAGGGGTGCGTGCCATTTTATTTTCCTTGCAGAAGCCTAGCGTTCTGTGGGTTGGGTTCCGTAGCTTTTCGAGTTAGAATGTTAAAAGTATGTTTGCTCAGTATATTTTCCGCGGCAATGTTACTGTCTTTCAGGTTGGACTGGACTTCGATATTGTGATTTCTCACTAGTAAATTCTGCGTGCTTCCTGATTCTTTCTGTCTGCCATGAAAACCTGGTACATTGTGCGTGGGCAGGAGTGTGTGTGTGACATATTTATTCCGCACGCTGTCCGATTTTTCTCCGGACTCAGTTAATGAAGGAACATTAAGTGAATAATGCTGCCAACGTCTTCTATCAATATCAACTAAATGACATGCACGTTACATGCATCGCACGCCGATATGATGTGCGGCAAGACCCACCTATTCTCGAGAGAGGCAATTGAACTGATATTACGGTTTATGGGCTTTCTGCATCGCATCCATCTGCCGTTACATAGCGTTGTTCTCGCCTAAACATTATCACAAAATTCGACCCTAAGATATTATGCCAAGAAAATAAAAAATAAAACTAAAAAGTAATAATGAGTAACAAAATTAATGTAGAATACGCCTTCGGCTGTAAGTATCGGGTGTCATTCGAAAATATATCCATCGTAAAAGTTGTTAGGAGAACAGCTGTCACGGTATATGTATCCGCAATTCAAAACCCTTAGTTAACCAACAATCAGTCTTATACCTTATCCATTTTTCACCCATGCAGGTGCGCAGTGCGCACACGTGTGGGTAGAGGATTCTTTACTGCCACGCGCACATTTGGCGGCTGAAATGACGGATGCGGCCGCAATTTTATTCAGAGTGTCGGCTGTTGGAGACATCAACGGTCCGAACGAGTCGAGCTCCAACGCAATTATTGAGGCAACTGCAGAAGGTATTGTTTTCTCCCTACTTTTGGCTTGTTAGGCATGAGGCTCGTTTCTCGAGCCTCCCTGATTCCGAGGATTGGAAGTGGCGCTCGTTTGGCACTGGAATTTTCAATGCTTGCCCCATAGCGTGTTACAAAGTTGGACATAATTAAAACACTAGAGACAATCGAAATATTGAGAACGCCTAGTTTGTGCATGTTTTCTATAAAAATATTTTAATTTATTAGGGCAGTGAAAATCACTGAGATAAATTTATGCTATTTAAGTAGCAATTTTTCATGGAATATGCTTTTGTATGCGGTCAGAAAAACGACCGTTAAAAAGACGGCATACTAGCTTAACTGCCGTTTTGCAAGATGTAGCAAGCTTTCACGAATTTCGTCATAGTGCACGAAATATCCGCTGTATATTAGATTACGCTTTAATGCTGCTTTCGTGTCTGCCATTCAATCGTCCATGGAAATTCGTTCCAGATGCGTACAACGAGCAGAAAAAATTGGTTTTTACAGGGATCTAGATATGATAAAGCTGTCTGTCATTGAATGCCAACACATTTTTGGTTGTGGCCAATGCAAAGTAATCGTTAAAAAGTGCACGATCCTGTAAGTCTGTATGAAATTACCTTGGATCTTTTGGCATTCCTTAAAGAACTTGTAAAATGCCCCTCTAAGTCTCACGGTGACCTGAATTTAGGAAAGAGGATGGAAAGAGCATGTCAGGGGACAAATAAGATCGCTATAGTTCTATAAAATAAAAAGCTACGAGGATAAGTTGGGTCGCGTACTCAAACCTAGGAAGAAGACACAGAAATAGGCTATACTATCGTCGCTAACGCCTCGCCCGACCAGCGGCGAACATGTGTACGCAGGAAGGGTGTGCCCTTACCACGGACGAGGTCATTGACGTGCATTTACTAGTGGAAACACCAGCGCCGAACAGGAAAAAGGTTAACGAAGTACAAAAGTGAGGAGATTATGGAAATCACCCTACTGAAAATTTGCAAGTAAGTGGTTATTCTCTTATTTAATTTAAAATGCTTATTTCGCTTGGTATGCTGACTTAAGAGATTACTATACGCGGTTGCAGTCGAGCACCGCTCAGCACTTCAACGCCATCATCAAATCCCTGCTGAATCGACGGATTGCGTGTAGAAAACTGGAAGGCTATGGGTAATTCAGCCTACTTAAACATGTAAGTCGGTCGCTATTATACATAAGGACCCTTCGAAGACCCTAATTTAAAACCCTACCTTCTTGACTTTTTTCTTGACATCGGTCCGGTGTGCAAGTGGTGAGAGTTTGGGGTAGATTCTCCGCGAGTTTTCTTTCACTATAATCCAGCGGAAGTCACCGCGTTGCTTCAGCCTGCTGAGGTTAGTGGTGGACATCGTCGAAATTGACGGTCAAACTCTCGGATATCGCACGCAAAACACTCCGTAAAATTATATACCCTTACCTAAGTGGTTGTCGTCTCTGCAGTTCGGCTTAACTGAAAATGCAGTCAATCTGCTTAAATGTTGCGCATGTTTGCAGTAGGGGTGGTAGCAGTAGCTTATCATTATCAGCACACTCTTTATTTTGATCAGCTACCTACTTTCTTCATAGTAGAAAGCATGTTTTTATTTACTAATGCTAAAGGCCTCAGCTGTAAAGATAGGTTCTTAATAGGGATTACCCATTCTCGCATCGCTATGCAGATAATTTCGGTGTTATAAGAGAAGTTATTTCGCATATTCTTCCATACGTTATCACGCTATGAACGTCTTCAAAACCCTCATAGCTTAATAAAAATTCACAAATTATTTGATCAATGCAAGAAAACTCGAACAAAAAAACCTAATTGACGGTTTAAAATAAGCCTGAAACTGCCAGTTCAATGTGGCAATCTATCTCTGTAAGTCCCCTAAATGATTTCACCACTTGCATAGACTGTAATTCTTCAGCAGAAAACTAGGGCAGATATTTTCTTCCAATTCAGTCCCACACATTTTCATCTTCTGCATTAATTACTGAAATATGAATAAAATTGATTTGCATCCTTGACCTAGATGGCTTTGAAAATGGCAAAAATCAGTGCTTAATTGCTACCTTTTAAATTGTGAGGAAACTTCTAAAGGATTTTAAACTTACGAAGTGTCCGATGCCGTAAAGCTCTGCGTAAAGCTCTACCTGTAAAAGTTCGACGGATTCGACGGCAAAAATGTCTTAGCGCATTCATGATGCGCTCCAGCATAAATGCACTTCACCTTTTTTTTCCATCGAATCCATCGACCTTTTACCGGTAGAATGAACTGGGCTGGAAGCGTGTTAGGGTTATCAATCGATATTTTGATCGATGAACCCATCGATTGCCAAATGCCCGTCTCACAGGGAAAATGTGACAATTGTATCTACTCATAAAGCCTTAATGTCCTGTGCAAACGTGTTGGAATGGCTGTTCAATTATTCAGCCATGCAAACTGCTCAAGCCTTCTCAAATGATTTTCCTAAAAATGGAGATGCGTCTCATTGTGATATTAGTTCAAGCGGGAGGATAATTCGAATTATTAGACGGTGTGTGTTTTTAGCAAAAATCTCGCTTTTAGAAGTCCTTTGCCAACGGGAAGCCCTCGAGTGTGCAAAACTTTCATTGAAGTATTATGAAATCTTTTTAACTTTAATAAGTGATACAACAAGGCTGGAAGACTTGAGCTTATTCGAACTAGTGTTCGGCTCTGTTAGTGTGGGGGCAAGCTTATTGCGACGCAGGTACTCAGTTGAAGGCTACAAACTTCGTGCCCCTCTCAGCATAAGGAGTCAGGTTGTAATGGTTCCTTCTCAAGACGGCCTGTATTGCACTGCCACTCAGTTGCTATTCTAGTCACCTATTGTTGTTTATGTGTAAAAACTGAGCCTAGGTGTGTAGTGCACCTTGGTGGACTGTTTCGTTTTTGTTTAAGAGAGCTTTAATCCGTAGTTAGTAGTTGTTTCGATACCTGTGAAATCATTAGCGCCACTGATGAGACAGAGAGGGAGCTAGAGAGAAATAAGCATTATTTTGAAGGTACTTTCCAAAATTTTTCGCAAGCAATGGCTTCTTTCAAAATACGCATCATCTTGAGGTTTACATACAATACACATATATTATTGTCACCTTCTGGCTTTCCGTTTAGTTTACACGTGCGGTAGCATGAGGAATGCCAGAACAGAATGCTGATATCTCGATATACGGCGGTAAATATATCAAAAACTCCGGCGCATAGTACGGGTTGAAATCACAGATATTAATTCAGAGGGAATTGGATGAGCAACTCCCTCAAAAATGTGATCCGCAAATTGCTTGACGGTTGAAAAGTGTCGCTGTTATATCAGCAGTTTATGATAGTATTTGGAAGATGCATTTAACATTCAACAAGTTTGGTTAAGCAAAGCTGAACAAATAACCGGAGAGCGGTAGATAATGGGAGAAAGTGTAGGTATTTATAAATCGTTAATTTAGGGCTTTCTGTGTGTGATAGGAACGCAACCAACGTATATAATACAGGATTCTACTAATTTTAATGAAAAGGGTTTCAATATGAAGTGTAAATAAGAGATTACATGTCCAAATAACACCAAAGTACCGGAAAGCGGATACCTAATTGAGCAGGATGTCTAAGGATTCTTGACTGGGAGAATGTCGTAATCGGAAAACGTACCGGACTGACTTTTGGTTATTCAGTAGAACAACATTGGCTATTGACCGTGCAGAGGCGTAGTCCAAACCATCTTTCAGAACCTGGAAATATGCAAAACTTTTGGGGTGATGATCAGAATCTATATAATCCTATTTTGTGCAGAAATATCCAGGTGGCGATCGTTGGTCATCAGTGTGGGGAAGAAGAGGTAAGGGGATAATATAGACCCCTGAAGAATTCCGCAGTTGTTAACAAGAACCATGAATGTTTGCTTACCACATTAGCAGAACTGAGTGCGGAAAGTCTGACAAGCCAAGAGACGGCCCAGCCGGGAGAGCCGCATGTAGACGTGTTATTAGGGAGCAGATTATGACGACATACTTTTTGAGAAGTAAAGCAGTTTAAGTCACCCCTTACTTTACCAAGAACTAGTATAATTACTGACCACAGTGGCACAGCAGGAAAGTCGTTTGTCCGCTTTGCCACTGAAAAGAGAAGATAGGCAAACTTCTCTAGGACGAGGTGACCTGCAAAAAGTTAATGATTACATATAGAACAGTAAGGTATATCAATTATTGTGCTCCTTTTAGCGAAAATTTGTCAGTGAAGTAAGAATGCTGGTTGAGTTTGTGTGATTTTCAAACGATTCCAAGTGGTGTGCTATTGGTGCGTTGCATTGCCCGAGAAGATGTTGCTTTGAGAGAGCTGTGGGTGGTATGTTCAAGTGGCCCTTGGAAAATCGCTACTAGTTGGGCACAAATGTGTGTGCGCGCGTGTGTGTGCGAGTAAATGTTATTCAAGGGTCTTCAGATCCACAAGTCAGAACCAGGTGCTAGTGAAGATGCATGACCTTGAGGGCGGCAGCCTCAAAGGAGGATAACCTTGTTCGTTGGCCGCCACATTTAACAGTGCCCTGCTTAGATAACCACACAATACATCCTTACCAAGCACACTTTAATCTTAATCTCGAAGCCCTGTTCGCTTTATTTGTTTTCGTTAAGGATCCGTTGTAAGCTTTTAAATATACAACATAAAGATTTTGTCCAATAACGCATACGTGAATAGGAATACCCCACCCCAATAAAACGCCTGAATTGAATTGATTATCTCAGTCTTCATGGGCAATTGCCGAAGGATACGGTAATGTAGATATGTGCTCAAATAAATAGACAGATTCGGTGATAGAAGTATTTATAAACATATCCTGTAAGCAAAAGCGACCTTTGCGATATAGCCTATGCGAATATATTTCAATCGTAGGTAATTGAAGTCTTAGTTTCATGAGCGAGGTGACATACTATATTTTACCTTAATAAAGAGAGTAGACAGCATAATTCATGCAAAGTCATCACTGAAATTTGACTTGGGAGTTAAGCATACAGTTTGTCTCTTTATTTTGATCTATTGAGTGCATTTGAGCTTGAAAAAGCTTTATAGTAAGAAAAATGGCACGTGTAGACCACTTTATATAAGAGGAACGGGCAAAGGTTTGGCGAAATCGGAGGTTGCCTGATATAGACCAAGCTGCCTATTCTACTAACTACGACAGAACCAAACCTTTTATTTTCATGCGCTGTGCTTTGGAAGAACCCCAGTATACACAATAAAGGATCAAAGTATCTCCTTTCCAGATCACAAAATCTAGTCTTGAGTTGATGAAAGTCAGGTAAGACCACGTTTAAGAATTCCCATTTTTTCAGATACATAAAGCAATGTTAGCTTTGACAATTACTCGCTGTCAGTGTCTAAAGTCTTTTGTCGCAAAGCACAGTTAAAAGGTGTTGAGCTTATTTTGTTTTATCGCATCCAAGATTTGTGACGGAGACCCAAAATGCATATATTTATTGCTTATGTAGACGCAAAAAAAGTCTTATTAAATATAAAGTATGCGTAATTTAGAGATGAACAGAAAGAAGAATAACAATTTTCGCAAAATCTTGGCATGTATTCAGCCATTATTTTTTCCTTTGCAACCTTAGAACAGGGCCTCAACGTGGGTTCTTTCATTTTAGGCGAAAATTGTATAAATTATTTGCATGTAAAAATAAAAGGCGGTCATAATTCTCCATTTTTATTTTGACGTTACCTTAGAAAATGGGATATTCAAAAAGATTCGTCAGCTGAATAGCTAACTAAGCGCGTTTTAAGGAGGCAACCTAACATAGAACGTTTTTAAGTTGATCTTAGATATTACGGTGGACGCACCTTCTGCTCGACGTCGTGTTTTTGTGTTTCGCAGAATTCATGTTAATATTTGACTTCGCCATCGTCAAAAAAACTATCATCAAAAAAGTCAAGTTTTTGACGAATACTTTTAAGAGGCATCTCCCGTTAAAGGTATTGCTGTGCATGTCGAACGTTAGCTATATTTAGCCAATAAAGCTTGGAAGCACCAAAAGCACGGAACTTTTACGGGATATTAAGGGAAAATCTAAAACTTACTGCAATCCAATACCTGAATATATATTTTTATATCAGACAAATTGACCAAATGAAGGTTTTTTTTTATACAAGGGAATTGCATAGTTGCGATGTCACCCGACGGTTTCACCCGACGATTATATTTACATTTGTTGGTCAAATTTATAGCTACTTTTCAGTTTTTCGGAATCTAAGGCTTGTTTAAAAACCTGTTATTTCTAAACAAACAATTAGTATTTCTTGTTTCTTTTAAGTTATAGACTTGCTTAAGGTTGTTTATTATTAGTTCACAATTATCGGACATGCAATAATGCCGGTTTGCGAATGATTATTAATCTTTCGCAAATGTTGGCATTTTCTACGTGTTTAATTCAGACTTTGCCATATGCATTAATGCAAGTTATGGCTAAGACACTCTGGGTGATCTCGAAAGTCATTGGGTGTTGATGACATTTCTTTCGGTCGGCTAGTCGGCTTTAGCTTAGCTTCTCAATTAATTTGAAAAGGTTGTTTTGCCCACAGTCGTACCAGGCCCGTTGACGCCAAAATCGCAATTATCAACGCCTCTAATGTGAATGACTAGGAACTCACTGAGCTAAATTTAGATGATTGGTAGCCAGCACTTTAAGGTTTTGTGGTTATGTAGTAACTGAGGCCTTCACAGAATGTGAATCAGTCATTGATTGGATTCCTGGGAAGACCGCACGTGAAGAAGATGGTTTTGGGCTTGTACCCGGACGCTGGCTGCCTGATCTCGACTGCGCCAATGATATCGCCTTATTAACTTCAAGCTTTGGTGATCTACGGTTTGTTGTGTTACGGGTGAATGATATCGCTGCGTCTGGTTGGCTTGTCCATAAATACCAGGGAGAATAAGTTATTCTCGATCTGCATACCTGACCAGGAAAAGGCACCCCTGGGGGGTAATACCCACCAACTTGAGAAAGTAGACATTTTAAATAGCTGGAAACGATGCTGCTACTGAATGGAAGCTGTAAGGACGGCATTGTTTCCCCAATCGATGCTTCTAGCGGACTTTCTTAATCCTCCAAAAGCGCTTATTGATCCGACGCGACATATCCATCGCCACGAAGATCCTTGTGTACCGTGCATCCTCCTTTATGGGTGTGAATTCTGGGCTTTGTGTATGGAAGAGGAGCGAAAATTTTGATCATCACCGCTTGGTGACCATCCTTCGGGTGGAGCACACTGACTTAGTCTCAAATAAGACAGTCCGCACTCGCTGCGACAGTATCGCGCGGATATCCCGGGCAATCCAAGGAAGACGACTGAGGTGGTTCGGGCACGTTCTCCGTCGTCCGCCTCACAAGCTTTTCGACGCTTCCCTCGATCCAGCACCGCAGGCCACATAGAGGCGTCGAAGGGGTGGAGAATTCAAGACCGGGCTCGACAACACTTGTGAAGACATGGAAGCGTTTCTTCGATCGTCGATTTTCGGTCTCCGTCGCTGGAGAAGAGAATGGGTGGAGCTTTCCAGGTCCGCTACAGCCATTCGTCACGCGTGGAGAGGTATCTTTCACGACATCATTGAGGCCGGCTAGATCAGGCATGATCACAGCCTAAACAAGTGCAAGTAAGTAAGAGGAATCCGTGGAAAGGAAGGCTATATTGTCGCACGCGAAAAATAGTAGCTGACCCAAAATACGATTCTTTTGGAATTTTAGCATAATTTGGCGGAAAACGTATATTTGTGAATGGAGCAAATGATTTAGAACAACTGTTGATATATTGAGTAGGGTTAATTATTTACGCATTTTGGGTAGCTTTTGAGTTGGGAAGAGTGTTAACGTAATTGTTTGCATCTGTTCTACATGCTGACATGTTTACAAGCTTTCATCGGCAATGACATTACCAATTTTGAAAACTGGCTTAGGACCTGCCCTACATTTACCAGATATATTCTTAGGTTTACTAGATTTTACGGCTATATCAGGCGTGGTTGGCCTGAAAAAAGAACGAATTGGCGTTGGCAAGATCTCACTCGAATCAGGAATAAGGTAATCGGGGAAAGATTCCAGTGGAACCGCAATTGCCGTTGATCCAGAGGGACGTAGGCTTACACTGGCTAGAGAGCCAACCTCAGAGACAACCTTTGGCATTGTAGAGGTAGATCTGGGCTTGATGTTTGCTGATGGGGGTGAAATAAAACGCTCAATTGGGGTTTTACGTCTAAATATTTAAAAATTTTGTACTCCAGATATTAAGTCGAGTGCTCATGCTGATAAAAAAAATAGTCTGTTTCTATCGCCGAAAATCGTTCTGCCAGCATCGATGGGTTTTTGCTCAGAGAAGCCAGTCTATCAGGTTCTGCGATTTTAAGTAAAAGCCTCCAGGTTAAGCGAACTGAAACGCGACGTCTAAGGCGTGTTTACTTAAACAAACGTTTTTTTAAAAGAATATTAAAACTTTTTATGTCGGTCACAGGTCTCAGTTGAAACCATATCGATGAAAGGCTCAAGTTTCCCACAACGCTGCAAAGTTAGTAAATACACTTTTTAATCAAAGATGGTGCTGAGGGTGGTGAACAGAAGCCACACTGAGGCATAAAACTTTTAAAATTGTCCGGGGTGTCAGGATCAAGTTGTTCTTTATCTTTAAGGTAGGTTGCTCTTAAAAGAATTTAACTCTAAGTGTAGATTTGCGTCTAAGCCATAACTAAGATTGCATATCACTCTTTTAGTAGCATTAAGACGAAAACAAAATTATCACTAGTGGTGGTTTGCGTAATAAGATATGCGATATGAGTAAGATGTATTATTTTTCAGTTTACTTCGCGGGGGGGGAGGTATCAGGCAATAATATTGAAAACCCTATTAATTACATGCTGCAGCATCATATACATCTGTACACGTATGTGTAAAATTGTCAGTATTAAAGTAGCATTGGCAAACAGTCAGTAGCATTCTTTTTACAAAAAACTCTTGTCTAGTGTTAGTGTGGTCTAAGATGGAGTTCATACTACCGAAGAACAACAGGGGACAACTGTAGAAATTAAGCCTGTACTTTGTCGCTCTTAAAATAGTTTTCACAAACAGTGAGTTGCATGGTTTTTACCATCAACCCGTGTCTGGAGTTGGTGTGGTGTTAGTTTGACTTCGTAATGTCGAGGAACAACAAGGTACACATGTAATTATCCCAGAGCTGTTTGAACAGCTGTAGGGATTTGGCCTCCAAGACTGATTACGGGAGGCTGGTCCACTGCTGTATGGCCCGTTGCGTCAAGAATACAGAGCGGAGATAAGCTCCGACATCTTCATGCGAAGCTTCATTGTGTGCCTACGGAGATGAAGTGAGAAGTGCCACTAAAACATGTCCAAAAAGCGTAATCTTTCCCTGAGACCATTCATTATTTTGTAAACTAAAATAAAATCTGTTTGAGGAGAATATGCGAGTTCCAGGAAGCAGTTCAGAAGAAAAAGGTATGATCACTGGAACAAGGGTTTTATTTTCCTGACGTTTCGGAGTCTGTCGAGAATCCTTAATCATAGGTAATCATAGGAATGTCAGAGCCATGCGCAGACAAGGGTAATACATGTATAGGTTACGGTCACCCGCATGCGTACTATAACTGTCAGTTCCCGTAGTCGCTGACTGAGATCTTACTTGGTGCAGTGATGGCTCATTAATTGCCATAGTTTGCTTGTCAGCGTCGGATGCGGGCTTAATAATTGCGGGACAATTATGCCCGCTGCCATCAGAGTTGTTGCTGCACCCGGTCCTACCTACGTGACTGATTCTGTTGCTTAGGCAATTTCTCAGTAAACCATATAGGAACGCCAAATCGTTGCACTTTTTGATAAACTGGGGACCTGACAACCATGACTCGAGCAGCTCGCGGCTATCGTGATTGTCACCTATTGCGAGGATTTTGGCTTCGTCAAACTTGAAAATATGGCCGGTTCCCGTACACTGTGCTGCAACCTGGGAGTTGGCGTCTTTCTTTCTCATCACCGCTGCACGCTTGGCCATTCGCATCCGGAGTAATCTTCTGGATTCTCCAACGTAGTTGCCCTGTCCACAACTGCACCAGATCCTGTAAACGACTCCTGCTGTTTCTTGCCTTGGCAGTGGGTCTTTCGGTCTCATGACCTGTCACCTGATGGTTGCAACCATCAGTGGTGTTTAGACCTCTTACTTTGTTACACAACGCTGCACATGTTTCAGAAATGTTGTGTCTTACGCCTCTATGTCATATACTAGATGTGGTGGTGCAAAGATGCCGTAAAATTTGCCAATTAGATCTTGGTCTAAAGCTACAAACGCTTTTTTGATAGCGTGCAGCACTCCCGTGACTTTGTTTGCAGTCTTGGTATATTGTGAAGATTACTTCAAATTGCTCTGCATTCAAATGCCAAGGTCTTCCTGTGAAGATTTTACAGGAATACGATTTTTTGGATAACATTTCCTTATGCTGCGAGCTATAGTGTAATTCGTTGGATACACGTAAAGAATGGCAAACTTTTGCACACTGAAGTCTAGGAACCATCTTTCGGATCACATTTGCAGTCTACAAATATTAGTAGGCAGAGCTTCTCGGTCGCTCAGACGCTTAATGACCTGCCAGAGCTTAAAGTCGTCGACAAAAATGATCTTATCGCAATCCTGTTCTTAGAGGCTGTCAACAGCATAGAGGACAGAGAGTAAAGGACCGACAACAGAGCCTTCAGGTACACAACTTACAACGTCCACCTAGTCCGATTTATTCTCCACGATGTAAACGCATTGTTTTCGACCGATGTAAAAGGCATTTATGGGGCACGCTATCAAAGGCTTTGCTCAAATTGATGTACGCTACGTCAACGTCAAAGCCCTCTTCATAAGGACTTGTCCAGACCTCAATTGAAGTCAGAAAATTTTAAAGGCAGGAGCGCCCTCGCCAAAAGCCATGCTGAAAACTTTTAAGGCGTCATTTTAATCACAAAATCTTAGTATGGCCTGCTTGACAAGGCCCTCCATCGTTTTTCAGGAAAGACAAGCCAAGTTTTTATGCCTAAAGCCATTTGTTGCTATCTTACTACCTACCTTATATAAGGGTTCGATGTTGGCCGTCTTCTACTGCAAGAAATCCCCCGTTCTCATGGCCAGCTCTAACAGAGAGGAAGGACGCAAGAAAATGTTAAAAACAATTTTCTAAGAATCAATTTTCGACTGAAAGATATAATTAGCGAAGAAGCTTCCCCCTTATCCTATCATAGGCGGCGAATATTCTAATCTGAACTTATGCCGACTTTGTAGCGCGTTTCTTATTAGAATCGGTGCTGAAGATCGGTTAAGAATAAGCACCGAGGTCCGGCCTTTAATCGGCGCCGAAATATACGAATCTAAGGATTCGAAATGAGCGATGACATTTCTTGAACACGAACCAATCCCCGCCCGTTCCCGTTCCTTATTATATGGATAATTTGTTAATAGATAGACTGAGAAGGACTAATGGATATTATTAGATATAAAGTAGAAAAACACATGTTCAGTTTGTTCAAGTTTGATAATTATAGTGGCGTCCCTACAGGAGATCGTGGGGCAGAGTGCCCTCTGGTCGTTAGAGTGCGGAATTTGAATGAAGGATTATGGTATATAGGCATTAGTGCGTCAAAGGAAATAGTGTAATAAAGTTAAAATTGGCATGCATGTATTACTGTTCAAATGGATGCAATAAAACGTCACCATTTGTTTTTAGATTAGCCAACGCCTTCAGATCCTTTTTTGTAGACGATTGGGACCTTCTTAGATGTATTGGTAGGCATTCCAGTGGATAAGAGCTTGTCCATTGAAGAAGTTACTGAAGCCAAGCAAGCATATCATATCTTGACTCACGTCATAAAATCTGTTATTGTATAACGCCTGTTCACTGGATTGCCTCCCAAAGAAGACGACGTGATACATTAGTTCTTCATGAAACAAAGCAGCAAGCATACGGGCAATATATGTTGCCCTCATGTCTCCACAGACTGAGGACAAGTATGACGTCTGTGGAAGAAAGTTATATTTAAAGTAATCATTTACACTTGAGTCATCTTTTCATTAATTTGTCGTAAGATTTTATTGACACGACGGCCTAGGTGATCTGATATTCACTAAAACATGCTATAAGAAAGACTGACAATAGTAAGAATAAGGGAACCAACACAGAAAAAGACGTCAAACGGTGTCCGCGTGCGCCCGACCAGATTATAAAACAGGAACTGACACACACGACCGCGGGCCAACAAAACTGCATACGTGACCGGCCGTCCAACCTATCATAGTGCACGC
The DNA here is from genome assembly GCA_036362985.1 of Ligula intestinalis. Classification (NCBI taxonomy): domain Eukaryota; kingdom Metazoa; phylum Platyhelminthes; class Cestoda; order Diphyllobothriidea; family Diphyllobothriidae; genus Ligula; species Ligula intestinalis. The sequence goes on along the minus strand of JAYGXS010000006.1, from coordinate 17,539,410 downwards.
AGTCGCATTGGTTGTAGAACATAAGAGTCCCGTGAGCACAACCAAAAAACAAATTCCTGCAACGATTGGAGGACGAGGGTCTAAACTAGAGTCGGCTTTCCTTGCGATTGGTCATACAGGATAAAATTATCTCAGCTGATATATCGACTACTTCAAACTATTTCTTTTTGGGAATTTGGTATATTTCCAAGATTTCGACTCTAGTCCTATATTTATACTACAGATCGCTAGTTTTTTTAAGTGAACCTTCAAGAACTTGGAGAAGTTTATGGCAGGTGAAACAGTATAAAACTGTATATTTTCAATTACAGATAAAGCAACAGTCACATGTATGTGTAAGTGTTTAAGAGCTAGAAATGCAACTTATTAGCAGGAAGTAAGCCGATAATTTCACCAAGAAACGAAAAAATCTGTTAAAATTTGAGATATTAGAGTGACCGTGGATGTTTAGGTTGGCACACACGTAAATAAGTAGACCAGCTGTCCATATCTCTCGATGTAACGCTGCACGGGGCTGTTAATCAACAAAACACACATACGTGTAGTTAGAAAACAGAATAAGGAGGTAGCATCAAATATGATATTTCATGATTAAAGAGTTAGTAAACACTATAGAGGGAGCGGATACGATAATAAAAGTTACCAAGAGCCTATACGATTGATCCACTTGGACTGAGGGATGGTCACAGAATCTCAGTTAGATAAAAGTGGGAATGCAGCCCGGTGGGAAACTGCGGTTGAGGGTCCTGTGAGTGACGATGGTAAGGACCGTGCGGTGCGGTTCGGTAATGGTAACGAGGGGAACGATGTCAGCAAGCAGAAGGAGAGGAACACCTGTCATCTTCACCAGCTGAACTTCACATCAGCCTCAACTGGATACTCACAATAAGTGACCTAAGTACTTTAAAACACCCGTGGTTCGGGCGGATTCGTTAGAATAATACTGAGCTTTCGAAAATCGAGTTGGACGCCTTCACCTAGACTTTGACTAAGTATAAGTGGGCTTAACTTAAGCGCCTTCCAGGCGCGAAAAGTGCCATTGAAGATTAAAACGGGCTGCTAAGCCTCATTACGCACAAAACTTGAAATTACTTATGTCCTAACAAACCTCACGAGAACAGGATGTGAGACAACCAGAAGGAACGCACTAAAATCTCTCAAAATTAGACAAAACAAATATACTCAAGCAGATCGCAGCAAGGGCATAGTCATAAAAGGTATGCCGAATTTACCGTTTACAGCTCAAAGTTAACGCTACGAGAAGACAGGGACTTATCCAAACAATATTTGGAGTCCCTGCTAACGGGGACGAGAAGATCAAAGTGCTAAAGACCTTCAGAATTGGCCGAGATGCAAAATAAAATGATGAATATGGCCACCCAAGAGCAATCAAGGTTGTTTTGCAGAACAAAGTAGAGGCCTAGCTATTGGTGAGCAGGAAAGCAATGCTAGAAAAACTCGCACCCAACGGCATTTTCAGCCGACTTTTTCGTCTGTAGAGCGGAAGAAACTGAGATTGATCAAATAAGAACCTCTCGGGGGATGCAAACTCAGTAAGAGCAAGCACCGAATAGTCTGAGTTGACGTAATCGCATAAATGTTTACGAAGGATTTGTTCCAGAGTGATGAAGTGCATTTAAGTGCCCCGCTCGGTAAGTCTGATTATACAACGCCACTGCGGGATTTCTCACTCACTTCTCAAAGTCCGAAGAGTACGGACTGCGAAATATATGGAATTCAACGAAGCATGCACTTACGTCTGCGAATTGGGACTGTTTGCTCAAGGGCGATCCAGAGGACGACTGGAGGCCACTTTTAAAGATCTCATTAGATCTGGTTAGTTGACCAGAGACCTTAACGGAGAGTTAAAAACGAAAAATTAGAAATTGCAGTTATTCAGGGACACTGGAACATTAGTACAACTCGATAAATTCTGTTGCCAATCCATTCGGTCAAAAACATGATCCGTGTGGCAAAGAAAGTCTGTGGGTAATGAAAACAAGCCCACTTTTTGCCGCGATATTAACATTCGAATAAAAAACAAGGATCCAGTCGCAATACTAAATGGTGATAATGGCATAGGAATCATTAATAATTAAGAAGAAGCCGAGGTCTGTGGCCGGCTTTCTGCCTCAATATTAACTATGAAAACTGAGCTTCAGTCTCACAACGTCAACAGTGTTAAATCTTTATAATGCTTTAAATCTTAAGGTAAAGAATGCTGCAAAATCTCAAAGGAGCAAAGTCATCCGGTGAGACAATATACCGGTAAAGCTTTGGAACGACTTCGCAAGCGAACCTTCGAAGCGCCTAGCGAGTATCTACCGTTCGTAGTTTGCATAAGTAAGACTGCTATCTCAATGGAAGATGACAAATTTATGCATGATATACATAACTGAAGCTCAAACGAAGGTCAGCCAAACTCGCATTTTCTGTAAATTGATCAAAAACATAATGAAGAAGGCAAGACTGAAGTTCCTGGAGTAAAAAAATACTTTCAGGGCCTCAAAATGGCTTCAGACAGAAACACTCTCTTCTATCAAGCCTATTATTCTCAATCGAGCAGTGGACTCACATTGAATGAAAATAGTAAGTTTGACGTCATTTAAACTCATTTTAAGAAGGCGTTTGACGGTCCTCCGCTTAAACTTCTTATTTATAAATTAGCTGATGTTGGAATAAGAGAAAACCTACCAATGTGAATCACAGAATTTCTGATAGTATGATCGCAAACTTTTTCTCGAAGTCAATCTTTAGCCCCGTTCTATGTGTTCTCGCCAAATTCTCCATCTAAGGCCCGCTGCTCTTCGTAGTCTATACCGACCATTGCGCCGACGACCTGGGTTGCAACGTCATTGCAAACTCTGGAGAGCCACCAGATTTGATGCCAATAGCTGAGCACTTCAAAGGGTGTCTTCACCGACATAGCAGCCATTCGATTCGTTGGCTCTTAAATTTCAATGTTGGTGAATTTATGTTACTAGAAGCACCAATGAAGAGGATGATTCCCACAGCACTTCGATGTTGAACAAAGAGACCTCGGTGTTGTAATACACGTCTCGCTTAAACCAGCTTGACAGTTGCTTTTGGCAGCTGGACACGCGACACAGGGGTTGTTTGCGCTTATACGGGTAAGAAATTCTACAGAAAAAGCGTGTGGATTGATCTTTCGGTCCTAAATGTACTATGCCACCCAGGCCTGGCGTCGATGGTTTGAAAGGAGTAATTTGCACCTGCAAATAATGCAGGTGAGGGTTACGAAGATCCTCAAGAATCATGGTTAGCCGCCTTACGAAGATAAATTGGCTAAACAGGATTTTTTCCTCTCATTTATAAGCAAATTCGCGGTGAACTTATTGCAACCTATTAAGGTGTCAGAGGCCGCGAGTGTGCCATAGAATTTGATAAACTTTTCAAACTGCCTTGCAGGGACCAGCTGCCGGGTCATCCCTTTGAACTGCAGAAGAAGCGTTCCATATGGATATTTGACGGAACACACACACAGGTCATTGGAACGCGCAACGGACTCCCTGATGGTATTGTCCTTTAACAATCCGTTGTACAATTTAAATGGAAACTCGACTCTTATTTCCTGCGAACCTTTCGTACATATAACGAAAACTGTTTCAGTAGCTGTAGGTTGCGACTGGTTACTATGTGCTGCTGTTAAAAATATCATCTACGCATTTTAGGTATAAAATTACTTGATACGGAACTGGCATGATGCGTTTGATAAGGAGAAAGTAGTAGACTTTGAAATCAACAAACAACTGTCAAAACATAGTAACTTTATTTGTGGGTCCACACTTAACCATTGCAGAATCAGAACACGCGATCGCACACGTCGACGTCTGTAACTATGTGTATTCTAACGTATTTAAATGTAATAGCAGACATTTTAGGCGTAGAAGGAAAATAAAACATAAATTTACTCATTTTCATATATTTATGCATTAATATTATGTTTTTAAATGCAGTTTACTCAACTTCTGCATCAGACTTCCAATACTATGTAATCTTCAACACCCTCAATAATTTAGTGTTTTACTATGCTGAAACGGATGCGGTGCATCTGAGTAAAATCCCTGGGACCTTATCTATCTTGTAGTGTATTGGTTAACTCACAAGGGAAAACCCATGCACGACAGCATGTCTTTTGTCAAACGACCGTCCAAGGGAATACCAATCCCTAAGCATATAAAACCACATGTCCAGTAATAGCACATTTTTTCAATTCATATCCTCATAGGACTAACTTTCCCCGTCGAGGTATTCTAACCATACCTGGTGTATGCAACGAGCTGGTAGGTTTGGTTTATCCTTCCTGAAAATTTAGTCATTTTCTGCGGACGACCTTATTGATGAAGGTGAGATTGGTCGTGGAAATTACGGCGTCGTCAACAAAATGATCCATCGCAGCATTAGCTGGCCTATGGCTGTGAAGGTATACCAGTACATTTTTCTGCTACTGATAATCCTAATTTCATAGCGCATTCGATCTAATTTAGACGACAATGAAAAGAAGTCGTCTTTAAAGGACTTAGATGTTGTTGTGAACTCAGCGAAATGTCTAAATATCGTACAGTTCTATGGCGCTCTTTTCCACGAGGGAGATTGTTGGATTTGTATGGAATTAATGGATTCTTCGCTATATCAGTTTTACAAGTTCGTGTATCGCAACTTAGACTCCTGTATACCTGAAAACATTCTCGGAAAAATAACAGTTGCGGTAAGTAGAATGCATCTCGATCTCCCTTTTACATGCATGAACTTCAGTTATCTTATAGAGGTAGTTAATCGACGTTACGTATGTTGCTGTGACACTGAAATAATTCTTGTCGTTGACCTAGGCAACATCGCAAAAAGACTTCGCGTTTTTCTTTCATCTGGGTTTTCGTCCAACAGTGCAGTTAGGCACTATCAAAAATTGCAAACCATGGACCGTCGTAGTGTGAGAAAACCGCCTGCCGCAAAGTTGCCCCCGTAATCGGCTGAGGACACTAATAAGTGCTATGCTGGGTAATGTAAAGAACTTTGGGGTTCCCAGCTAAAACACAGTTTTAGGAGAAGTCGTGGTTTAATTGAGGTGACTGAGGCAGAATAAGAGGCATTTGATTTTAAAAGACATGCAATTAACTGAAATATATTTTGGATATAGAAAACAGTTAAAACAATAAGTAGGTAAAATTATGTCGGTGAAGTGATCCGTATAGATGGCGGATGACACCGCATGCCCACTGGACTACCAGGAGGAGTGCAGCCTTCTGGGTAGTTACAGGGAAAGGCCATGGAGGTGGGTTAAAGGTAGAGATGCTATTGATGAGTAAGTATTGTAGGGATATCAGCTGCAGTAGGAGATTGGATACTGGTCATCTTCACCGATCGGCGACTACAACGATCCAACCTCGGATCCGTGCAATGTCTTCAACCGCTTTGGACAACTCCAGGTTTGGCCGTGCCTTACAATCATCTAAGTTCCGATTTTGGCTGTCAGTGGCATTCATCGATGCATCATGCAAATGTATTCTGCAGCTTAATCCGCTTGTCTAATTCTATTATCAAACTGGACGGTGCCTGTGCAGCTTGCTAAAACGCTCGGCCGCAACTGAAAATCGATGTGGTACTTGTGTGTGTGTGTGCATGGTCTTTACTGCACTGCCGAAAGTGCTATAGTTGGGCATCCCGTGATTTTAAGTCGTCCAATTCCAGGCAGCGCGCGTACCCGATACATGCGTGCGTTATCGAAGCCTTTGCCGTTACTTGTGAAAATGGATTGATGGATATTTCTCGCCTAACATACTGACAGGCGTCGGTCAATCACAAGCTGCATCCTAAAAAAGGCGTCAGTAGGAGGTATCAGTATACATGTGCTGTGGTCGGGCTATGAGACGCCCAGTTGATCATCTGACAGTCAACTTTACTTTTTTGGAGACTCGATCTTGCAGGCGACAGATCTCATTCTGAGTCGAACAGCGTGCCCTATATTAAGCCACCGTCGGGAAAAGTACACGAGTCGTATCGAAGTCGTAGGAGTGATTCACTCAAGGTCTCAACGATAAGCATACAGTCTTCTTCAAATTTGAAGAGGAATACGATGCTAGTCGTTCTTGCAATGACTGTTTGAAAATGCAGTCACAGGCTTGCCTCTTTAAACAATCAGCTGACCACTTTCCACCTGTATATATCTTGCTTGTTTCAAATATAATCTTTTTAAAATCTGCTGTGGAACATTTTCAATTTTGATAACTTTTAGACAGTATCAGCCCTGGACTATTTGAAAAGGGAACTGAGCGTTATCCACCGCGGTAAGGACTCTTTGACAAATATTTTTATTCTTCCTCATGATACTGTTTTACGGTAGCTGTTCTACATAGTGAATTTTAAGCAGCGCAATCGCATCTTTAGTTACCTATGCTAACCCTTTAAATAACGGTTTGGTTTGACAGAGGTATATCATGCACTGGCGTATGCACTTGTCACCATGGTTTTGCCCCTGATTTAATAGCAGCCAGCCATGCCCTAGACGTACTTATGTTTTCTTGTGGAAAGAGCACCCAATCCTGCGGTGTTTAGCCTCAGAATATCGCATGTGCGACTTTCAACAGTAGTTTCAAATAGTAACAACAACTCTCGTTCACGCTTTCGGACACAATGCTTTCCCTACCGCTCACCTAACAGAAAACTAAACTATACCCAACCTAAGTGAGTCGGTGGGTTAGGTCTTTTCTTGTGTGATAAAAGTACCTTAACAAGCCGGTCTGTTTGTTTACTGGCAGTGCCGACCTCAGTTTACGTGGTCGAAACTGCTGATACACCTTCTCTTATAATATTTTCCTCCCTTTACACAGACGTCAAGCCCTCCAACATCCTGATAGACCGCTCTGGCCATATCAAGCTTTGCGATTTTGGAATTTCCGGCAAACTCATTGACAGCATAGCACAGACTCGGGATGCCGGTTGTAAACCGTACATGGCGGTATGTTTAGCGGCCTATAATCCGCCCTTTATAATTTGGGAGCGGTACTATTGGCTTATGATATTCACAACTGTTTTTAACTCGTTTTCCTGTTTTGAGTACATACTGTCTACGGACAGTGACTTTTAAATGACGTATATCTACGCAAAATGATTCGATTATATTAAACGCGATGACAGAATTACATATGTGTGAATTTTATAGTAGTCTTATGTAAACAGAAGGTAGAAGCTGGTCTGTAAACTTGCACCCCAACGCCTTTCCTCATACAAGTTGCTTCTGGTACGTCGTAGCTTTTAATTTTTGGCAGTTCAGTCAGCCTCGGCAATGCACTCTAGGTCGAATCGCAGTTTATCCGGCTCGAGCCGCTTTGCTGAGCATAATGAACGATTGACATATTTTTAGTTGTTTTATCCATCTTGAAAACAGGCAGAGTTGAGCGTGTTCCTTACCAGAATTGCAAGTTTGCACTTCTTTTTCCCTGTTCGACATTGACCGTGCGCTTGCGTTTCTTAACATTATTTTGCTTTAAAAGTTTGTATGATTTCGGTTTCCTTCTCGATCCACCCGAACGGTGATCGCAAACGCCAAGCTATACTTTGCTGAACTTAGTCAGAAAATGAAAATATTTGTTTGCCTTCCTGACTTTAATACATAGTAGGCATTTTTTGTCGGATGCGCTAAAAGCCGTAGCTTAATAGGTTGCCAGTTGACGGGGTAAATCGGTTCGCGTACTTGGCCCAGTGTCTGTTTGTGTGGAGTGCCCATAAATGGACCAAGCGATGGATGTGCTGGATTACCACGGGGAGGCCAGATCAGGGTACGACAAGCTTTAGTCGGGTTGCGTTCCCATAACACATTTCGAACATGGAGTGCATGGTGGCACGCGTAGGGGCGGCCTTGGCAGCGCCAGCCACCTGCGCCTGATTCTGCCTCCGGCCCTCTTGACTCTGTATTGACACCAGGCACAGGTGGGTGATGGAAGGGGGAGTGCGGTAGTTACCACGCAAGTCACCGTCCCTGCACCACTTTGTTTGGTGGACATCATAGAAACCTGTCTTCGAACTGTCGTGTGTAGTGGTGAATTGAGAGTCAGGTCACAGTGGCTCCGTCTTAATGTGGCCTTTATGGCACTCTCACCCCGTAAGATCTCAGCCACATTGTTTTTGTAAATTCGTAGTCAACTGTAGGCGGTGACCCGGTTGACGTATGATGGGGTGTGACACGGAGGCCTAAGCTGTATGAGCTGGGATTCGTGTCACCGCTTCCTTTAGGCGTTGGTGGCTCGCGTAAATGCAAACTTAGGTACCAGCTGCCTGTGTTCTTGATGGCACTCCCACGTCGTAGAATCTGAGTCATAGTGCCTGGCTCCGACTACACCAATTAACTGAGCCCTTTCGTTCCTCTGGTATTCTTGATTCTCTCTTGACACTGAGCGCAGACAAGGGAGAGAAAGAGAGACAGAGTACATAGTAGTTGCAACGCAAGTTTACTATCATTAGAAATTAATCCAGCCATTGAAGCCTGACTCGGAGCCAGCCATCCCAGACAAACACACACCAGTCCGACAGCACGGTCCAAGTTAGCCCGTGAGTGCGCAGCCTTTCAAGCCATGGCTTTCAATGCACTGTGCTAGATTTGTGTACGTCAGATTATTTATAATGAGGAGTATGCGCTGGATGCCATTAGGACGAAGGCCCCACAGTCAACCGCAAACCTCGGTCTGCTATCTGAGCAGGCCGACTATCTCAAAGCAGATGTAGGTGGCTACTTGTTTCCCGCACAATTCACCAGATTTTCAACACCATGAAACAATTGTAAAGCTTTATCTGCTCCTCTTGCCGGTTAATGAAAGACGGTGCGTAAGCGTATGGAACAATTTTGGCGGAAAGGCGTCCCAACTGTACATCGGCTAGGACGGGAAAAAGAGGATATTAATAGTTTGTACTAAAATCCAGTGTCTTAATATTTGGTGCATTCACCACTTCAAACACCATAAGGCGATAAAATGCAGGCAGTTTGGCCTGATTTTGTTTACTGTCTTATGTAATGCGTTTTTGACGCTGCTGCTGTCTTTTTTTCATCGGCCGCATTCGCGTTTCAATGTAATGCCATAACTATTATCAGAAGGCGAGAGGACATCACCCAGGACCAAAGTCATGCACAAAGTGATGCAGTTTTTATAAGATGCAGCCACTGTGCAAACACATACCTTGAACAGTAAGCAGTACGATAATTTTTGGTAGCCGGCATTCGATCCATTACTTGTTAACTGAGGTAGTGTGCATTTCGATGTGATGTAATGATGGAAAACTCGTTGGAACATTAAAGCTGTAAAGAAGACGAAGACGCGATCTCTGGAACGATAGTTTTGTTCAAGCTGTACTTGAGGATTTCCAACTTGGCTACGCCAACCCGGTGTCAGGCAAAAGGAAAAGTGGGAGTTGGGACTATCGCACAGAGTTTGCATCAACAGCCAGACGTCCATTTGGGGTGGGAAACAGTAGACGTGGAAAGGGGTTTTAAAGTTTAGATTGCGGTTACCGTGTCAGGGAGATACCGAATCCATGAAATTCTCCTTGGTAAGCAGCTGTGGTTTTAAGGTGAGCAAAAGTTTGTGGGTCGTGCACGCAGACCTTTGTAGCGTCTATCCATATCGAAAAAACAGTTAATGCTATTAGTGCTAGATTGTCAAGTTTAGACGAATTCTCTTGGCTGTTTTGTGTTAGGCATGGCGACCGCTTCAGTTCCACCCCAATTGAAGCAGTGGCCACAATAAAAAGTGAATGCACATACGACAATCGAGCGGTCCCGTCGGTCGATTGGCAGTTTTCGTTTGTTGGGGCGGGTCCAAGTCGTTAGCCTCTATGACCGACGTAAAAGCAAGGGCAGTTAGCGTTTTAAATGTGGTAAATAGTACTGTGTTGCCGGGTCTTTTACTCTGGATAATGTTGCATACAGGGAGGAAGTCTGTTTAGGGACGCCAAACCAGCTAAATGATTGGGCATTTGCTTCGACAATTGCCCGCATGTAGGGTAGAGGGTAGAATTTCCGCGACACCGCTTCTCCATTAGAGTGAGCGCTTTCTCTGGTGTCTGGGAAAGATTTTCACATAGCTGACCGACTGTCCGTTGAACCGTATCAATCGATACAAGTAAAGGATTTCCTTGAGTAAATTGTCGCTGCTGCAGTAACTATAGATCCGGTAGATTCGGGTTCGGACGCAACTCCTTTTATGTGTCACAGGATTGATACTTACGAGTGATGTCTGCATTAGAGTCTTTTTGGTGAATTTTCTTTGCCTGACCGCCATAACTGAATTTTTGAATACCCATTTCTATTAACGGGAGTATATCTCCTGCCCCTTCGCAAGTAAATTAACTAGCCAGGAAAATGTTTTTTACATTCTGATGTTCTATTTCACAGGTTTTCATGATGGTAAATGTGTCATCTACATATCGGAGCTACAGTGTAGGCTTAAAAGCTTGCATTATATCCTCTGATGGGTGTATCACTAGTTTCCCGAGAACACTCCATATAAGTGAGCTCAGTGGAGTGCCCTCCACCCGTAGGTTATGTTCCCCGTTGAATTGGCAATAGTTAATGCAACGTTGTTTAAGCATTTACACAACGTGTTACATTGGAGTGCCAATAGAGTTGTCTTGTAGGTGTCGAGTTAAATTCTCAATCGTCAGGCCACGCGCTATTGTGAAATACAAGGCGACTGACTGTTTATTATTAGTATCATTATCCTATTATTGTACATCGAATGTGAGTATGCTTTCATCAAGACTTACATTGCTGCCTTAGTTTTTTAAAAGACTGCAGGGGAGTTTTTTGAGACAATATTGCGACCCCACCGTTAGATACCCCAAAGCACAACGGAACAAGGAACTTCCGTTACCAATCAGTGAGCGCTTATCTAACGTAGTTATTGGGTATGCTAGCAGCTGCGCCCACTCCCTGCGTCAGTGCACTAACTGGCGCGGCCGGTGACTGGGGCCTGGGAATGGGAAGATAGAACGGGGTTAGCACAGTTGTATCCACCACAACCAATATGGTGCACTTGGATCTCTCACCGCTGCACTAACGGCTGTGACTGTAATACAAGGAGAAACTAAGGCTAGGTTGCCAGGTCAAATCACCTCCATGTGCATCTACGCCTATCCAAACGAATGCAGGAACACCTTTCAGCACAGATGGGAAAAAAAGAAATTACCAACGTAAACAGTGCCACCCTCGCGCATTTTTTTGGATTCCGGGCAACCTGTGGATCACAACGTGTGCTTTTTGTGTGATTTATAAGGTTCAACCAAACGCTCCTGGGTCGGCGTCTGTTAGCAGAAACAGCTGCCATCAGGGGACGCCTACTTTGCTGTGATATATCACAAATCCCTTTTAAGTCAAGAAGGTGCGACAGTTTAACATCCACTTTTCATACCTCCACGAGGCCTGGCTAAGGCTGCTGTCGGTAATAATCAAGCTCCCGCAGTCGTGTACATTAAATTGGGTAAAGAAAAAAAATGATCGAGCACTGAAATGGGATGTATTTTTTCCTGAGCTTTCGAGCTCTTGCAGGAGCTCATCCTTAGAGGTGGAGAAACAGCAACAAATGGGGTAGCTACTTGGGGCGTGTGTACAATAACTGAAATTTTGAACTGTGAAAAAATCAATAATTGTGTGTTTGTGCTGCCGACTTGCCACTGAGGGTTGTGCTAGCCTGTGCCAGTAGGCAAGATCGACATTTTGGGTGGAAACATTTACAGAAATAGAATGGTCAACAAAAAACAAGCAATATTTATAGGGGGGAGAATGAGCAATTGAAAAAGTCATAAGAGAAGGGAAGGAGGATAAGAGGAGAGGGATTGTGTAGGCTTGAGCGTCAAATAGCCACGTCAGCACCGAAAGTGGGGTGAGTATGGAAAATGTTGGGCCAATTAATTACGGCGGGCGTCTAGATTTGATTGTTTGCAATAGCGTAAGGCCCTGTACGCCGGTGCCAATTCGACACATCTGTTGACAGAATTCTCACCCGTGGACCAGGCTTCGATAAATTCTCTGCTTGTCTTGTTTCCCGCGTGGGCGAGTACCTTGACGGTAGCGAAGTTGAACTCATGGTCTGTTTCGTAGGTGTGAGTTGCAACTTGTGATGATTCGTCGCCTATTCGCACGGCCTGCTTGTGTTCCCGTATACGCGACCCGAGCATGCGTTCAGTTTGACCTGTATAATTACAGGGACAGTTTAGGCATGGGATGCAGTATACTAATCCAGATTGTTCATTCTGTGTAAGCCGGTCTTTTATTTTCATCACTCTGCTGCGCATTGTAGCTTTGGGTCTGTGTGCAATTCCAACACCCAGTCCCGCAGCGATGCGCTCAGTCGCTTCTGAGACTTCTTTTATGTATGGCAGAGCGTGCCATATCCTCGGTGGTTCTTCTATTTGGGTCTTTCGGGGCCGAACGCGTAGGCATCGGTTTATGAATGCTTTTGAATAACCGTTCCACATGAGCTGGTCACGGAGATATCTGGCCTCGCGTGCCTTTTCCTCTAGTTTACTGCAGTGAGTCTGGATCCGTTTGAAGAGTGTTTTTACTCAGCTCCGTTCCAGTGCTCGATCATTTGTCTTCTTTACCAATAGACATACCTGGAATTCGAATATTCTCTCTCATTCGTGTACATTAGATTTCCTGTCTCAGGAAATTCTAGAACGTATTTTAGATTTGAAAAAAAGGCTTGAGTAAGGTCACAGCCTAATGTCAAAGTCTTTCAGTTACATCATGATACTGGCTTTCGAACGAGCTTCTTTCGGACCGTCTGAAAACATTACATTATGCAGAAAATGGCTACTCAAGTAGTATACGTTTCTCTATTTTTCGATGCTCTTATAAAATCAAGTATGTTTTACACAAAACAGGCACAGGGTTTTTCCCCCCTGTACTCCCTTGGCAGCAAACTGTAACTTCTATAACTTCAATTCTCGAGAAAATTGTGTCCTTTGGTTTAAAAAACTTTCTAAATTGCTGTATAATGTTGAACACTACCGCCCGTTACACTTGCATGCAAGGTTTCGAGACTAGATGCTGTACACATTCCAAGAAAAATCACGCCTTTATTTACGCTAAAAGGAAGGGGTCGCATAGCGTTCATAAACTTTCACAATGGATGTCAACTACGTTGCATAAGTAACATTAACAAATTGGTGGGTAAGATATATTTTGGCAGAATACATCACAGTCATAATTCGAATTTTTAAACCGAAAGATACCTTTTGTTCAAGTATAAAATTTAAAGGCGTAATTTTTTTATTCAATGAGCACCAGAAGGAATATTGTTGTGCATGTTTGCTGTTACATATCTTTGAATTTATAAGTGCATTGTATTGCAATGAGAAAAGAGCATTTTTATGTATTCACTTTTACAGATTACAGTCTTTGCAGGCAGTCAGAGAAATACTCATTCAAAAGTTGACATTCTGAAGTGATTGAAATACCTTCGAATTAGACTTCACAGTAGTTATTATTACAGCCCTACGTAAGAAAGTTGTTCGAACCGGAAAGCCATTTTAGCTGACGTTTAATGAGATAATAAATCTCCTGTAGTGGTGATGGGCTGAATTCACCTGTGACCTCGTCCGCTTTTAAGTTATGGGTACACCATTTTTTATTTGTAGAGAAACAAAGTCTCTATAGCTTTTATTTACGGTCGAAGTGCTCTGGGTCACGTTCTCGCACGTCAACCGCCGTTTTTGCATGCCCAGGGTTGATGCGTTAGTTGGTCGATCGGCCGCAACCCGATCTCTTCTCAGTGGCCTCATCTTCTCCCTCCTCCTCCCTCCCCCCACAGCCTGAACGTATTCAGCCTAGCCTCAGCGTCAAGGGTTATGATGTACGCTCAGACGTCTGGAGTTTCGGCATAACCCTCATTGAGCTCGCTACCGGACAATTTCCGTATCCCTCCTGGCACTCCGTATTCGAGCAGCTGACTTGCGTCCTTGATGGACCTCCGCCACAACTTCCGCGCACTCCGAAAGGCAAGGCCTATCGTGGTCCTGCCAGACCGCGACCTGAACTTGTGGACGGAGATGAGCCAGAGGAAAACGAGGATGATGCCAACAACAGCGAGGATGCGTTTTCTCCCGCCTTCCGGCAATTTGTTTCCGAGTGTTTAAAGAAGGACTTCCAGTCTCGACCTAAGTACCCCGCCTTGATGGTGAGTTTTGCCGCTCTCTCTATCATCAATCGGCTATTAAAGTTTTTATTTTTATCCCCTGTTCCTAGACCCCAAACTGCGGCTTGTCCTTTGTACGGTGCAGGGTTTGGTTACCAGTGGCTGTCTTAGAGCTCGATGTCCAGTCATTGCAGGCTATTGCACATCGATGAGCGAACAGTATTTTCTAAGGTTTCCGTAGACGCAAAGGAATGGGTGATAATACGAATGGGGACATACATTCCTCTTCATTTGTTAGCCGATCATGCCTTCAGTTTTTTTAATTCTGTATCTGTATGTTTGAAAAAGTGTCCAAATTCCCGAAAAGAATTGAATCTGATCCCCCTGTTGCCTTTGTGTGTGTAGAATTTCCAGTCTTATGCTTTCTGTGTAAGTGCTAGCATGCATTATTCCATGCCATTCAGAAGATACCACATAGTACTCATAAGAGTTTGCAAGGGGTGTTTATTATGTTGGTTACTTCGTGAGTGGCATTAAAAAACGGAAAGATATTATGTGATTTGAATGGATCTGGTATAGTCTCGAAAAATCTCATGATGGGAAACTTTTAAAACCGAAAAATGTCATATCATCGAGTTGAAGTTTTGCAAAAGACAACATTAGTTGCCAACTGAATACAAGAGAGGTGGTTTCGAGCATGCTTTCAATGACATATTTTACAGTGACATCGAACATCAATATAGGAATGTCTACTACGCAAGTAGAAGGATGCTGTCATGTGGAATTGCATTTAAAAGCTGGCATTCTAGCTAGTCTGAAATATCATGGGATGATATCACATGCTACTTAATCGCTCTCAAGTTATATTTTATAGTCGAAAACAAGGTTAATACTCAACGAAACCGGTCACTGATTCCATCCGCTAGGACGCAATCCACCAGCTTCAGTGGAATAAACTCACAGTACTCACAAACTCGACAGGCAGTCATTAACAGATGACAGTCGATGCCGACGAGGTCGACCGTATGCCTCATAAAAAGTTGGGTGTAGGGACGGTGACTTTTGCCGCATCTACTACACTCTCTTCCCCCACCCTCTTGTGCCCGGTGTCAAGACAGCGTCAAGAAGGCCGGATACAGATGGATGGATGGTGCGGCATGAACCTACGCACATATGCGTGCCATCACACTTTCACTCCTCCGTGTGTGGAGTTTCTTATGGACTTGGTGTGCTCTGATTTAGCCCGCGTTTTTGTCCAGCGCATCTACCGCATGGCCTGTTTAGGAGGTGCAGTAATACACGTTGCGTGGTTTACTCTACTCGCAGTGTGGGGAATAGTTAAAAGCCCAGACACATACTTCTCGCCGATATCCTGCTGTTGCATCGCAGAGCTGGGAGGGATTGGATGTCCCCGCTGCCAACGTTCTCCCTCTGATTTCAACTATTTAGGCTTCTCAGAAGTTACTTGTCAAAATGGTGTAACTCACTGGTGGAATGATTTTGATGCGACTCTGTTCCTGAAAGGCCTGGTGTTTTAAGTATGTTCCCCAACATGGTCTACTTCGTAGCGTTAGTGTGGTAAAATATGCGGGCAATTAGTGACATCTACAGCAAATAATTCCGCAAGTTTACACGCTAGCATTTGTAAGGCACAAACGCTCCCGTTTCTCTAACACCAACAACAACCTGGTTTATGCGGAAAATGTACATAAAGTGCCGCTTCGCCTTGTAATATACACGAATACGGACTGTAAGAAACTGCCTATCTTTATCAACAGTGACCTATTTTTGCCAACAAAATAACCCAGATTGGGCTTGCGCGAGATAAAAAAAAACGCACCTGCAACTGCCCCTGACATTTCGTTAATTTCGTCACTTATTGCGCACACAACATCACATTATTTTTAAAACCCCTCGCGTAGTCTTGCCGCGTGCTTCAGTCAATATCCTCGAGGCAGGGGCAGTAAGCTCCCCAGTCTACCCCACCCCCTCCCATTCCACTCTCTTACACCTTATTTTTCCGCCCACAGAAGCTTGAGTGGTATGAAACCTCCTTAAAGGCAGAAGTGGATGTGGGTACCTACTTTTCGGACATCCTAAGTCGCGTACCGCCAGGAAGCACACTAGCGGACTGCATTCTCGAGGAAGGCCGCGACGCTCCTTGAACGACTTCCCCTTTCGTCCCGCGCAACTCAACTTCAACCTCCTTCCGTTTTGTCACGTCTCTTCTGCGCCTCAGATATCCTAGGCTGTGATACATTGGCTTACGCACGCCGTCTCCTCGCCTCCGTGCAAGTTTGTGTGTGTACAAGCCGCGTCTTAGTTTTACCTATTTTTGACCTTCTGGTTTCTCCCCTGTTTTGTGTTAGCCCCGTATGGGAATTTTCGTCTTGCATTTTTGTTTTCGTGCCTGTGTGTGTATGTGTTTACGTTCTTTCAGCTGTCCTCGCGCCACTGTACGAGTTAGTTGCCCTCGTGTATATTTCCGCTCCGCCCCCTCCCTCCCCATCCATCACCATCGCTAACCCCTGTCAATGATGTATACAAGACGAATCCTCCCCCCTCTGCCCTTGCTCGGTGTTCATATCTTAGCCCATCTAAAGGTCCTTTGAACAAAATATACTACTTATTTCTTCCTTTGTTGATGGTGGTTATGCCAACCAAAAACAACTCTTGGTATTGTTGTGCGTCGGTTTATTCACACCGGTGCCCCACGGGCACCTTTGCAAACAGCCGCAGGCTACGGACCGACTATACAGATTATTCACAAGACGGCAGTACGTACAAACACTTGAGACCGTTAAGTGTGCTCAATAAACGGATGATGGGATCGACTTTGACGGCCGCTGTTTGGGGCTTATTTAGGCTATGTTCAGATAGGTTGAACATAGACTGGAACAGCGCCTCCGCGTACCAGACGCTTGCAGACCGCACCGTGGGCCCCACGAAGGTGAGGCTGCCATAGGTGGCCTTGGATTCTTACTCATAGTCCCGAGTGGTACCGGATTATTCCGCCAATTTCCAAAACAGGGCCAGTGGCGTGTCATAAGACATTGCAGATAAGGCGTGAGAAATGGGGGGGGGGCACTGACTGGCCGTTCGCAATTAGCCAATCAGATCGGCTAACGATACAGATGTGATGAATAGTGGTTGGGGTTTGCTTATATCTCTGGTTGTGAGTGGGATAGAAGGTAGTGAGTGTTCGCGCAGTGGCTGACAAAGCGAAACGACTCGTCTACGCGTGCCGCATGCTATCTGATCTAATTACATGTCTGGCTTGCCATTGCAAAGGCGGCTCTGATCTCAAGTTTGCGTGAGTTTCCTTGACACCACGGCATGGCGTAGCAATAGCAGCGGGACTCTCAGTCCTGGTGGGGACCCAGTTACTCTGTCAGCGATTTTATAGCGCGTTGCGATAGGTTCAAGTGACCAAAATAGTGCTAATGCGTTTTTGAGTGATGGAAATCTTGGCGGCCGGCCACATGCTCAGAGCTTGCCAACTGACGCAGTGGCGTGCAATCCCGCGGTATCTGCGTGCCGTGCTAGTCTGATCCCTTTTTAGCCTCAGTGCAACTCATTCTAGGAAACCGTTGCCGTGTGCCTCACACACTGACAGTTTGACCGTCGCTGTCCGGGCAACGTCAAGAACCCTGAGATAGGGGAGGTGGCTGGTGTGGCGGGAGCCACCTCTAAGCGTACCTATATGCGAGGGATTCGCATCAGGCCAATGCGTGTGGTAAGTGATGACAGGTCAGACTCAAGTCCCCATTGCTGGTAGAAGGGTTAGTGGCGGTGACAGCAGTAGCAGGTGGCGCGTCGGAGAATATTGCTGACTGGGAATTGGTGTGGCTGGTGGTCGCCGCTGCGGTCAACGCGGGGATTGTGGCGGGGCATGGGGAGGTTGAGCATCATGCTGAGGGTGGTTGCCGTTGAAATATTGAAAGCAAGGGAATATAGGACTGTTCGCCGCTTTATAGCTTAACGTCGTCCGAGGGTTTTTGCATTGCATCCGAAGAAGTCCGACCAGTCCGGTCCATGCCTGGAAGGAGCGTGAACATATTGAAGGGGCCTGAGCATAGGTTGTGCTGGTCCGCGGCGCTGGTACCATGCGATAAGTCCTTTTGGATCTTAGCGGCAGCGATACAGTTGGTTTTGTGAATTGTTGTGCCAGTTTTAACAACTCTTCTCCAGGCAAGTCGGTTCCGAACGAGGTCGTCGAGTAATTTGGAGTCGCAATAGTGTGGCGCAGTTTAGTTTTTGTCCTCTTTGTCGGTGAACACCCACAACAGCATTACCGTATAATAGCCGTTTGGACACTAGTTCGGCGTCCATGCTCACCAGCGGGCCGTTCCATCGCAGTCGAATTGGCCTCAGCTGAAGATTTCGGTTTGCTCCGGGCTTTCTTGTCCGGAATCCTGAGCTGCGAAGACGGTTGAGATGGAAGTGATTCAGCCTCCAAGTTTGGCTGGCGTAGGCGGTCCAGGTCTCCGCTCCAGAACAGCGGCCTTGTGCATCTTCCGTTTGCTGTTCAGTTGCTAGTCATGGCAATTCCACACTAAAGTGTGCGGTTGACCAAATGCGTGGGTAGCTTCAGAGGCCCGGTGTGCAACATGGTCATGGATTCTCCTGTTCCAGAAGAGTGTGCTTCTGAGATAGGCTAAGTTTTCCACAGTTTTATCCAAGAACTCAGTAATTCTGGCCTTTTACGACGTATTTAATCATCTGCCATACAAAATCATTCATGGTCGGATGACCTTGAGCCTTGTCTCTTTCAGTTTTATACTAAATTCTTCGAAGTGCAAAGGTTGTGCTGTTAATATGGTTAATTTCCTTGGTCCGCTTATCTTTTCGGATTCCCTCAGGTAACGGCAAAATTTTGATCCGATTTTCACCTAAATAACTTAAAATCTGTGTACAAATGTGTTATGTTAGGACGACTCAGCACGCGAGTCATAACCTGGGCCGTCCTCACGGCACGAGAATAACGGAACCGAACAGGCCACCAGGGCATGCAGAGTGGGCAACAAGAGCGACCCTTTTAAGGCCGAAACCCGAGGACGCAAGAAAGCCGCCGGCCAGGTTCTGAGGTCATGCATCACAAGGGCCACGAAAGCTGCAAATGTGGTAAATCAAATATTTTTGATGATCGCTTTGATTGCCTTTTCAGTGCTTGCTTGTGAGGCCCGTGGGTCACAGTTACTGAATCAATTGGGCTTATGACAGCAGCTTAAGTTAGTCGGGAGGGGATGAACTACCTACCACGCGCAGGCGTGAGACTGGTCGCTACAACCGTCAGGCCTGGTTTCGTATGGGGAGAGGAGAAGGAGGATGCCCAGCATGAGGAAAAATGTATTCTGTACTGGACTAAACTAAATTGAAGGCATTTTAGGCAGGACGAGCCGCGAGGCCGGCGTCCGAGGTTAAAGCCCATAGGAGGTTGTCACAGCATTTCTGATGCCCTTGTATGTGACTGAGCCTCAGGCAGATGAGTGGCCAGGTTAGGGAGCCCGGATCAGCCGCCGCTGATGCGTACGTGCAAGCAGTCACAAGAAGTGCGAGGTTCCGTGTTTTCAACATGTACCCGGAGTTGGGCCCCTTCAGGCTGTCTTCTGCAGCCCTGCAATCAGGTTGTACTTATGCAGGTCGCGGTCATGTGACTTTGCAAACATTTCACAGAGGCAATCTTTGCTTGACAGTGAGATTTACCTTGTAAGGCCTTTTTGTACACTGACACGGACAAAATGCAAATGCCTCCTCCAGGTAGAATTTAAAATACCCCTATGAATCGGTACCTGTGCGGCCGCAACAGCAGAGATGGCCGGCTCGGGCGATTTTGAACTGGGGTGCTGTGCGGGTTTTTGTTTTCGAACGGCTTTGTACACTGTTTAGCCAATCTCCTGCGTTCAAATTATTTTTGAAGCCTGTCTTTTTATCGCCTCATTAATTTCACGTAAATAGAAGAAAGGGCAATAAAATTAGGAAAATACACTTGTTTTTTTGCTGTTGCAATTAAACTAATGGCTAGAAGACAGTGGCTTGTACAATATGCCATTAACAACACACAAATACCATGTCCGGATAATCGTTTCGTTAAGCGAATGTTAATATATTTACGTAATTATTTATTACACTTAGCGCTAGCTACAAGTCCAGAAACGCTTGTTCAGCCGATCTTGTGCCGCTGCCTGACACAGCTGCGAGGAGTTTGGTTTATCAGTGAATCCCCAGCATTTCCCGTGTGAACGCCAGAAAATACACGAGGGAGGTTAGGGCATCCAGTGATGAGCCGAGCTCTTTGCATCTGCGTCAGGCAGTGACAAAAGATTGGCAAAACACGCTTGTCTGGGCTTTTAGCTGGTATCTATGACGAAAGTAGGGCAAATAATTACGTAGTTTCTTTTTCAGCTAATGTGATAGGCTCTTCGATGCGTTCTTCAATATTCCTCAGGATAAATCTTTCAGGTTATCAATTTTAGAGAAGTATGCTTTACAGCCTTAGAAGGGCAGATACGTCGCATGCTAGCTGTCGATCCCTGGACTTACTCTCTCTTTATCTTAAGGATAACAAAAGTGTGCAAGTTGACTTATTGTCCGGTCCAGATATCCTTTTGGAAAACAAATATTTACAGTTACTAGTCACAGTGATAGTGATTTTTCACGTTTTTGGAATTTGAAGCAACAAATCTTGCACGAAGATAACTGAGGTAGATATTTTTTAATCGACCATGCTCAAGTCATTTCGTTCATTGAAAGCAGAGATGCAAACACGTGCAAAAGTCATACTTTGACATATTTTAAATTCTCTAGTGTTTAAAAAAATTTCTGTCTCTTAACGCGACCAGTATATTCCGGACAACCTAGTAAATGCAGAGAAGAGGATGGGAGTCCAGACAAAGCCAAAGAAGCCTGTTAGTTTATTTTCCATGGGCAATCCTGAATGCCCAAATTTGAAAGAGGTTTGTGCATTTTCTTCCAAACGCATCGTTCAAGGCCCTAGTAGGAGCTGAGTTTTGTCCTTCCGAGAGTCACGTATCTATTGGTAATCCCAGGGTTCTGCAGTCTGAGTGCAGGCAACTGGAGGCAACCTATATTAAGGCTTTAATACAGGAGCTTTTGACCTTCTTGTTTGGAGTTGGACTTTTCTTCCAACCAGGGCAGGCTTTTATTTGTTTAGCTGCTTACACTGCCATTTGGTCACCTTCTAAAAATAGAAACATTTCCGCGAAACAGCAAGGTATTTCGCACGCGCGAACATCAGAGCCCGGGGGGTGGCGAAGACGTAGAGCACGTTCATGCCATATGCACTGGGTGACTCACCGTGCGCCGGCAGCACAGAGCACAACCGGCTTAAATAGGCAGCGCCACATCAGCAACTTCCTGCCCTCGAGGTGTGCGGCAACCGCCACTGTTAGGGCTCGGTTCAGTGGTATGTATCGGATACAGCTGCCTGCAGGCTTCTCTGACGTAATCTAAGTGGCCATAGAAAAAAGCCTGCCGGGAGCGTGGAGGGGGGAATTGGCGTCCCTAGGCAGGCACGTGAAGTACTTGCGGCCAAAACAACCTATACCGAAACGAGAAAAATCGGGCGTTTTCTACCGACTTCAATGCAGTTGCGGGAGGTGCAAATACGTTGGAGAAACCGACCGGCAGCTTCAAACGCGAATGCACGAGCATCAGCTGACGGTAAGAAGGCTTGACCCAAAGTCGGAGGTAGCCACCCATGCTGCAGAGATGGGGCACGTCTTCAATTTTGAAATTGTGGGCCGAGGTAACGATCACACGTCAAGGCAGATTAATGAAGCATGAATGTCGACCGACTGTTAGGTTAACTGCCACATACATTTGCTGGTCCCCTATTTTGTGTTAAGAACATTCTTATGAAAGGATGGTCACGACAAGGAACAATCGGAGCCATCAGCCAGTGATCCGCTCAACCGACGCATCCAGGCGACATGGCGAGGCGGGTAGAAGCCATACAAACACTGACGCCCCGTCTGCAGACAATCTCAGCGCACAGCACAGAGCGGGGGTGGGAACGAGGCTGCGGGTGCGGCCAACGGTTACCAGGGCGCAGGCGATGGCGAGTCGGGGTGAAGCCAAACAAACACTGACACCCTAGGTGCAGACAGTCACAACGCAGAGCGGAGCGCGAGGGACGGTTGCCAGGCTGCTGGTACGGCGAACCGTTACCACATTGAGACACGACCTATGCAGAGCGTCTCGAACTGGATTGGCAGACTTCACTCGCGGACGAAAGGAGTGGCATATAACGAGGGCCAGGAGACAGAGTATTCACTCTCTGAAGATGGATAGACGAGATAACTATTCGAAACGTCAGATCACAAATAACTCCCTCCCGGTGAATGCCCTTTCTCCTTCTGGCCATCGCTGTGTTTATAAAATTCCGGACCCTGCCAATCTAATGAGAGTACGCGTACTTGCATGTCCCAAAACTTAGTTGAGAAGACGTAGAAGCGAACGCTTGAATAAGAACTCGACATTTTGCTTTCATGCTCGAACCCATCATCAGGGAAAGAGTATTCGATAGAGTTTCTCATTTTTCCTCCTTTCTGTGCTTTCACATTAATAGAGGGCTTCAATTGCTTGAAAACTGACGAGTATACTTATTTATTTCCGAGCCATTTCCGTTTAATGTTTGAGCAATTATATGCGTTTCTTCAGCTGAGGCCTTTAAATCTCACCATTGAGGATCCACTGCGAATATTTTCACAGATGCCGATTAAATGGCTCTTGAAAGGCAGAACCCATCTGCAAGTATGTAGAGTCAAGGATCTAGGATCCTGAAGTACCCAGTTAGATTATCACAGGGGGCCAAGTAAGTGAAACCCTAGCGACTGTGATCTTCAGGCCCGGTTCCTTAGGAGAAGAGGAGACGTGGAAGACGAGAGTGGGAGGACCATTTTATTCTATACAAAAGGAAGTGGAAAGTAGGTAGGAGGAATTTCACTGTAAGCAAAGTGACCAACCGCCAACCAGCAGACCGAGTTTGAAGTGAAGTGACCGGAGGAGTCGCCACGGCGTCTATAGCGGTCTTTTTGTGGGTCGGCCTTGACGAGTGATTGGCCAGACAGAGGAGAAAGGCCTGTGATTGGTTGTTCCAGGGCCAGAAAACAGCAGCAGTGGGCATTAGCGCCTGGGCGTCTGCGTGGAGTGAGTCACTACAGGCTCACCAATTGATTCCTGAAATTAACAGTACTTTTCATCTTTACTACAAGTTTTAAATTCACTTATGGCTCCTTATTGGGCGGACGGCGTTTTGAAATTGAGCCGCCAGTTTTTGCTGCTCTCCACTCAAATCCAAATTTTCTTAAAATTAGTTAATAACTAGTTACGGTTGCCCTTAGTCCGTATTGATTGGCTGTTTTCTCCTCCAACTTTCATTGCGATGATTGTACACTCCATCCAACTTGATAGGTCACATGATGGATGGATAATCGGAGTGCATGGCTCCAAGAAATTATCGGCCTTTGTTGGAGGGGCAAACTGTGGTGATGAGTGTTTTGTCCCATGCGAAGTTGTGCACCATATCAGGACTATGCAGACCCACACGGGACAGATGGTCACACATCTTAACTGCCAGTTGGTGCTTGTGGGTGAATGTAGAGACGGACTTTCATGTTTGGCCGCACGGAAACATCCAGAACTGGCAGTTAAATATTAACTTACTTCTCGAGCATGAATAGAATACCAATAAACTTAACCATTCCGAGAATTCAGTTCACGCTCGAGAAGTAGGTTAAGAATAAACTCCCACATCTGGATGTTCTCATACAGCGAAAGACTGACGGAACGTTACAAACGTCCTTTTACAGCTAAAAAATATATGCGAAATGTATTATATACTATGAGAGCAACAACCCCATCTCTCACAAAAGGAGTGCCGTCAACAGTTTGCTACGCCGACCAAAAACACACTGTTCTGAAGAAGAAACCTACCGAACCGAGTTAAATTATCTATTTGATACCTTTTCCCGCAAAAGGCAGCCCAGAAACATTGTACACCGAGGCTTGAAACAACAAAAATCCACAGAACAGGAAGTAATTCTATGCAGGCGCCAAAAATAAATACATGGATCCTTCCTTACATAAGGCATGTGTCTGAACTCATTGAAAGGCACTCGCGGAAATACAAAAAATGAGACTACAAGCCGAAAGAAAGTTTTAAACCTATTCTCCAAAATCCTGACAACAACCGAAGAAATGGAACTGAGAAAAGTCATGAAGTACAACCCATCGGATTCCAATTATCTCGACTTCCTTGTCAGCTTCAAGTCAATCATAACGTCAACAAGTCTAACAGAATAAGAACAATTCAGCATTCGCTATAGCACTCTGCATGCCTTAGAGGACTGAATTAAACGCTGAATGTTATCATACGAGGAAATAAAGACATCAACTACCCTCAACCAAGAAAAAGACATCATGATTTTATCTGCGAAAAGTTGAGTGGGTAATATCGATCCAAGTGTGATTAAACTCATGGCGTGAAGCGGGCGTTTGTAGCTTAGCGGTAGAGCATTAGCCTCCGGCAAAGGCTTTCGCTGATGCGTGGGTTCAAATCCCGCCAAACGCCTAGAGTTTTTCACACTTGGGTCAACTCAAAGAAAAAAGAGTTTTTACTACCATTTGAACAAAGTTGCCTGCATAGAAAAGATGACGTCCATCTTAAATGACGTCCTCACAAAATCGGAAAATCCTTACATTGTTACAACGTTAAAAGGCCTAAAAGGAAAGAAATTAATCTCAAGACCTCTTGCTTTATCCTTAAAACAGGATGAACCCACTACTGCCCCTACTAGAGATCTACATTTCTGATGTACCTTGTGAAACTTTACTTCAACTACTAGACCTTTTTCTCGAAGCCAACTTTTCCTTCTGCGATCGACGCTACCAGCAACTCAAAGGAGCCCCATTTTTTCGCCCAGATCCGGCTTCCTGGCTAAAACTATAATGCAGAAGTTGGAATTAATAGCTCGTCCTACAAGTCAACCAACATTCCTGCTACGCTATGCAGATGACACCTTTGTCATCATCAAGAAGCATCACTTAGACGTCCTCCAGAATGAGCTTAATTCTACATTTCCAGGAATTGAATTCACATACGAAATGGCGGTCGGTGGACATCTGCCATTTTGGATGTCCTTGTACATCGTACTACTGATGGATCACTCCGTACATCAGTTTATCGTAAAGAAACATATTCAATCTTTACCCTACATTTTGAAAACAACCACCCAATTTCTTATAAAAAGAGTTCTGTCTACAGCCTCCTTAATCAAGCCCAAACCTACTACTGTGATGAAGAAAGTTACCATGCAGGAATAAAATGCATCTTTCAACAATTCTCCAAAAGTGGATATCGAAGAAACTTCATGCGTCAGTGCATGAAACGATAGGAATCCAACCAAAAGAGCATTTCAACTGATAATACCACCCAGGCTTCCAAAACAATGACCTGTCGAACTACCAGTTGGCCCTGGAAACACAAAAACATGCACTTGAGTATGGCGCAAATAGTTCACATACACAATAGATATAGCAGGTGGACCATAAGCACTTAATCGATACGAAGTTCATCTGTGCCCCGCCATCTGTCATTTCTCACTGCATATTGGGTATTTATTCAAACAGGAATAGAGGCACATCAATCTACTGGGTTTACGAAGCAAACCGGTTCCATATGGGTGACAGAAAATTAACAAGACAAGTTCTATCTGCAGTTGCCTAGGAACGAATACGGACACTTGCAGGAGGAAGATTGCCACGTGAGTCATTGGCAAGTATTTCTAATATTAGCAAGATCACTCTGTGTTGCATTATTAATGAAAAAACTGTGCCTTGAAGTAAGCAAGCTAATCCAAAACTGCCCAGGCATAAGCATAATTACGATTCCATTGTTCATACACCAAGGGAGTAACATTATATGTGTCTTAGAACAATTCACAGCGAAAATTTGTCAGTTATCTTTCTGTGCCTAATTAGAACAAGAATGAAAGAAGTTGGCGTTCATCTGCAGAATGCTAGGAAAAAGCCGTCTGTCCGTAGGAAACTTATTGGAGGACTTCTTTTCCATTTGCTTAGGAGTATATCAATTGCAGCCATCCACATTGGAAAAGTATTATTTCTGTGATGACGTCTTTTTTAGATAAGCCTCGGAAGTCGGTCCAGGTGATCATATATGTGACGAAGTTATTCTGAAAGCACGCTGTGTCAACAGCAATTCCCACGAATTGTCGACGTCTGATGGTTCAGATGACCATCAAATTCGGAGAGCGATCGATTTGGCAGTCAACAAGAAAAACCATTGCCAGGAAGGTGTTCACTGACCTCGTAAAGGAGGCCTTCGTTTATAACGGCGTTCACCGAAGCCGAATGAAAACCATAATATTGCAAGATTAGGTCCAGATAAAATCCTAGTTTGGGTCCAAAATCAGTAAGCGAAAGTCCCATCCTCCTATAATACAGAACCTTGTGAAATAAAGATTATACCGTCTAGGCAACACAAGGGAAAGGAAGTATAAATAAAAAGATAAAGTTTGTAAAGTTAGAAAAACAGAAACAATTATTTAAATGTCCTAATGTTTGTCAAAAAATATGGGAAGCATATATTGGGAAATTACTCAATTAAAAAAGAACTAACTAAAACCAAAATCAACTAACAAAAGCTAAACTGACAACTTGATCGTATCTACGTCCTCCAAATTCACCGCAGTTTTACAAGCTAAATAGTCGAAAATGGTCACTTTTATTACTGAAGCCCTCATTGATTTTGCAGAGGACGCCTTCGGTTTTAACGGCATTGACAGCCGCCGTAATGTTGCAGGATAATGTTCCTGTTCATTGCTCAAAGAAGGTTTGATTCCGAATTAACTTGAGACTATAATTTTCTTTTTTAGACCGCAGGCAACCTCTCCGCCTGTTAGTTGCAAAGCCTTTTTATTCCTCTTAACAGACCGGCAGTCTTCGCGCGCAAAAATTGGCACAAGCCGGATTTTGCGCTCAATAATTGCACAAGTCAGTCTACCATAGAAAACTTGGTTGTTTCTACGTCAACCCGGAATGCAACAATCTGACACACAAAAGGACAACCAAGAAAGTCTATCATGCCATATATGTTATTGTTTTGCATTATTTTCGTCTTTTACTTTAATTTCCTTCTCTGCTACCAGTTATGGTAGGTCTGAAACAATAGACCTGTCATGAATTTGTCCTTTTGATTTGACGGTTTTCAATAAAATAAATTATTGCTTAGTTAATAAATGATGATTTGTAAACCCAACTATGTGTTGAATGTTCACATTCCAGCTATGTGGGTATAAGTAAGGAAGGCTCGTCGGTGCCACAATTATGGCTTCATTCATCTGAGGTTCCCAACTCTTACTGGAGTCCATCGTTACACCTAAGAAACGCATCAAGAGTTTAATTTGGCAGCCCCGAGAATAATAGATCACGCCAGAAGCAAGGTTAATCGGGAATCGACTGAAGCTTGAGCATCCGATGAGAACTCAGTCAATCTATTTATTGATCTGGCGTCGGAATACAGAGCCCTGCACAGTCATATCTGGACTGACGTCATTGCTGCTTGACTGGCTGTCGTTACCTATAACTGTTGCTTATTTTTCGTTGCCGCTATTACCTCTTACGAGGGACTCCAGTAAGAGTTCGAAAACTCAGACCAAAAAAACCATAATTCTGGCGAGCGACGAGTTTTCCTCATCACTTAAACCCAAATTTGTCGCCCTTTGAAGAACGGTCGTTCCTCTAAAACAGTATAGCTTTTATTTGTTTGTTCACCGATCTATTCCTCAGGATGCGCCCATCCTGGGATAATGCTTTTGCGAGTCGGATCAACCAACTGTGTCCCGCAAAGCTTATGATAATTGCTATGTTACTAGCCAACTGTCAGTAACACATCTTTTTATGTTTTTATAACAGTGTTCCGGCAGACGCACTTGGCATACTGTGATATAGCTATTTCGGGCTATTGGCTCTCATCAGCCACAGGCGGCCAACCCTAGTGTAGCAGCTGAAATTGCCGCCGCACCCGAGTTTTGAACTCGCGCCTCGCCGGTCAGGGGCAGACGTCCTAACCACTGAGCCATCGAGTTCGGTGTATAGCCGGTTGTAGATCGGGAGTATATATTATTTGTTTGTGCACCTATCTATTCCTCAGGATGTGCCCATCCTGGGATAATGCTTTGCGAGCTTTCGTGAATTTGAAGTGGGCAGTAGGGATGCTACAATTGTTTTTGTAAGAAGTTTGTGGCCTTTCGTATGTTAGTTTGCGAATTGGACGTACACTTGACAAGGTTTGTGTGCCTGATCCCGCCTCCTGTCTTCTTTCCTGTGTCTTAAAACCGGACTTGGATTGGTGGGGGAGGTGAGAGTGCGATGGCTGCAACGCAAGTCTTCTATCACTTAAAAGTAATCCACGCGCAATTCATCATCCCTACACCACCACGCTGTAAAGCACACGGCGGGCATAGTCTGAACCGACGGCCAAAATGTCAAATGCATGAGCATTTGATGCACTGAATTTAATTCACTGATTCGTGTTCTTTATCTCTTATTTATGTTCTTTATTCTTGGTAGATACATAAGATATCACAGTTACGATATGAGGGAAGCAGCTATTGACCTTGAGAGTTTGACTGAACTAGATTTCACTACCAACCTTGACAAAAGATCAGAATTTGAGAAACAAGTTTTGAACAAATGGAAACTTATCCATTTAACCGCGCTCAGAAAACCGTTTGATGAAATAATGAAAGAAAAGACGGTAAATTTCGTAAAGGAGAATAACGGCAAAATCACCGAAAAACTGTGCGAGCGTGGATTACTCTCAAAGAAAGAAAAGGTGTCAGTACATCAAAGGATTACGCATCCATAAAAAAGGGAAATCGACCTGCAAAATATATAGAAACGGAGGCTTATGAATTGCACGGTATATATCACTTCGAGAAAGGGTTAACTCCATAAGGCCTTCTCCGTATTTTTACCGTTAAAAACTTGAAAGGGGTTCTTTATTTACCATCCTTTTTTAAATTATATTATCTTTACTAATAATACGCATCATCATCCTTGACAAGAAAACTCTTATGTGTATTAAAATAACAACAAAGAGTGGGTCTGTCGAATTTATAACTTTCTAACGAAATCGCTCCGTTGACAGACGGCAACCACTTGGCGCAAATAGAGGTACATGAAAAAACATCATTTATATGAAACGTTCCCTGAAAAAAAAATAATAGGAGTGAGGATGATTTATAAAGGCTCCCAATGAAGGAGACTTTGAGGTTTAAGGTTAAGGTTAAGTTTGGAGTTCGTATTCATGGTAGTGTTAAGACTAGGACCACGGTTTGGGTCTTCGGGTTAGGAGGCTGCAATATTTACGTTAACTGGCTACTTTCTTTACTTGGTCAGGTCGCTTTTTGGGACTCATACAAGTAATTCCCAGCAAAATAAGTCAAGCAGGCAGGCTCATCAGAAACACTGCATTTACAGTGGAACACGGTTTGCAGGTGACGGCAACAAAACCATAAATAGTCCCTCTAGTCCTCCATGACTTTCCTGATATTTGACCGTCTGCCTGGGCTTTAGACGCAAACGTCAAAAGGAGCCGGAATCACCCATAATACGTCCAACAGATAGGTCATATCCCTAACTGGTGTGATGTTTGTTGTTGCGGTTGGGAAGGGATACAAATAAAGTAGCAGAGCAGAGGCAACAAGTCGGCCAACGTGGTATTTTCTCCCACTGACGCCTTAGTCAAATTTAAAAATGACACAAGTGCACTCCGACCAGCCGATTTCATGAGCTGCCACCATAACAGCAACCATGGCATGGTAATAACCTCGTTTCGGGCTCACTACAGAAAGCGAAATCTCCACTATTCTGTAATACGGGACCGGTGGTAATAGGTGTTAAATGAGTTAGGCATATCACGAAAAAGAAAACACAATTAAAAAGTAGAACGCATGAAACTGGAAAATACTAGGAATACTGATTTAAATAGCGCAATTCAAATGAAAAATACAACCAGTAGGAAAAACGAACTGACCATTTGCATCTGCAAATTGGATAGAATCATCTATGGAAACCATATCGAATTGAACTTTTTTAAAGTAAAACCATGAAATATGGACTTCTTCCCAATTTTTTTAATCTCGGAATAGATTCTAAGGCGTTTGGACGAATACCGTAGCACGATAAGCCAGAAAGCAACCGCATGCCGCCAAAAAAGTAAACCTAAAATAAACTTAAACTAAACTATTTGAAAATGAACTAAACTCAAAACTAATAAAAATAAATAGTAAACTAAGATAAAACAAACCCAACCGACCTAACTAAACTAAAACTAATAAAAGTAAAAGAGACCACAGGACGCTAAAGAAATCCGTGTGGAAAGCGCAATGTGGGTAGACTGTGCCGTACCTTTGTGGTCAGAAAACATACTGGTAGGAAATAAGTAAGCAGTTATTCGAATTAATTGCCGATGAGCCCGAACCCAGACTGGCACCCAAGTCAGCAGCTACTCAGAACGCCTTGTATATGCTCTGAGCAGAATATTATTCGAATAACGCCCTGCCTCCTTCTCCGAGGAACGTAGACTCAGTGTTGAGTCACGTCCACGTATCCTGCATATTGCTACGATTAAGGTCCGGGATTTGGATGACAACGTGTGCATACGAACAGAGACCGGGCGTATAGAGAAAAGAATGTAAATAAGAGAAGCCTTTGATGATGGGTTTCGATTAAAGAAATACCTACTTGCGGCCCTCCAAGCAGACCACAGGATAGATGTGCTAAACCAACACGGGAGCCTGATCACGGCATGGCAGATGTTATTCGGGTTGTGTTCTCATAACTAATTCCGAAAATAGGTGGATGGGATGTGGTGGCATGTATTGATGCGGGCTCCCACTGCGCCAGCCACCTTCGCCTAATGTCACCTCCGGTCTTCTTGGCTCTCTTTTGACACCAAGTATAGGTGTCTGAGGGAAGAGAGAGAGGTACATGCCATACAAGTCTACTCACAATCCCACGCAATAGCCACTGTTCCTGTACAACACTGACGTGAAGCACCCGCTGCACCTCATTGAAACCAAAACGATGGCGTCATTTACTGTATTTTTCTTGACAGTTTGTGGGGAAAGGCTAATGAGTTTAGGTTATGGCGGAGGGCCAACATTGCTGTTTGACTTCCTTATTCAATGTCTAATGCCTCAAGGTCAAATATTTTCGCAGGGTGCGCCTTTCGAATCTTTTAATTGCAGACTTTCGACCGAATTCCACACGCTTGTCTGGATAGAAGCGGCTGCTTGAGGACCACTTGAATAAGCCCCACCCGACCGCGCTGCATGGCGCACAATACACGACACAAACTCAAATAATGCAGCACACCAATTGAACAACACGTGAACTTGCTCCACAGTCAGGTAAAGTCAGTTGCCACCGTCACCACTCTCTATCTCATACGTGGAAAGAGCAATTAACACTGCATGGATTTGTTCAAGGCATCAGTTTACCGTAGAGTTAGAACACAATATACAAATTGAGATCATGAGCGTAGATAAAACACTGAGAGTATTTACTTGCTGAAAAATATCATTAACGTAAAACAAAATTAGACCTGGCATGGTACCTTGGAGGACACATTTAACGAAATATGTCCCGGGGGAATTGCGTCCCACTACGACCTTTTGTTTCTGATTAGATATGCATGACGTTATAAAGTCGGTTAGTGGACTAAAAAGTGGATTTAAAAGGAAATGTGCCATTTTCGCAAGAGCTGTCGTGCAAAAAGCCATGCTGGAAAGGAGTTGATTGGTTATGCGAAAATCCATAAGTCTATTAGTAATTAGTTTTTAAAACAGTCCAACAGGGGAAGGCACTTTATGAACACTGCCGAAATTTTAAAACGTCAAAACGAGAGCCAGCGTTCAAAACCTAAACAAATTACAGAAATTTTTCAATAATCAGAAAAGAAACTATTTTTGATTAAAACCAAGAAGAATTTTCACAGAAAAGAAGAAATTTTCTGAACTGTTTAATAAGAGATTTCGGGATGTTGTTGGTTTCAACCGATCGTGAATTACTAATTCAGCTTATCCGTTTTTGCATATTTGAAAGGACAAAATAAAATGGTAATGAGGACAGCATATGATTCCAGAGGAATTCAGAGGATTGGATCGGTTTCAAGGTTGATATGGTGGACCAAATTCCCTGTTATAATATGTCTTTGTTTTGTGTCCTTTCCTCATGATCATCCACGCGATAGTTTTACCCACTCAGACTTGATTCTGCTGTCTGTCAAATAGTTTTGGATCGCGTATGATGTGGTCCTCGATTTGTCATAAATATGACACCAGTCTTTATTCAAATCTTTCGAATGGCGCTTCCATAACAAATAATGAATAGGGGGGGCGTGGAGACACACGTAGGCGCAGGCTCCCTCCACACCAGTCACTAACGCCTTATCTCACCTCCGATCTTCTTAACACCATCATGATACCGGGCACAGGTGGCTGAGGGAAAAGAGAATGTGGTAGAGGCAGCACAATTCTACTATTACTTAAAACTACTCCACACGCAAGCCACCGTCCCTGCAGCATCATGCAATGAAGCATACGGTGGACCTCGTGGAAACGGACAGTCGAACTGTAGTGTGTCATGTGTGGTCGAACTGTTAATCTTGTCAGTCACTACATCTTATCCCTCAGTGTTTAGATGGATAGGGTAGGAGAAAATACGTTTAGTCAAGTATCATTGCGGCAAAAATAAGGGAGAATAGAAAGGCCATTTTGGCTAATTTGCCGTCTTTAGCCCGGCATACCCGACCCCAAGTGGTGCAGCACCTGAGGCTCGAATTCTCGACATTCTCTATTGGAGTCTAACGCTCTAACCATTGAAACACAAGCTCGTTGTTTTGCCGGTTTATGTCGGGCAATATTGACACTGGTTGACGGACGTTCACCGACCGCTAACGGAATTAATTCGTCCCGCTCAACCTTGGGTTTCACATCTTGGACCCTGTCAGCAGCCGCAGCAGCTACTGGTCTAGGCAGATAGTATTGCACTGTCAGTCTGCGATCATTATAAATCGATAAGCGTGCAATTCACCATGTTGTAGAGCACAGTGGAACCGATAATAGAAATGCCAATCTGAAAAATTTAAATATAGGCTGGCGTCACATTTTTGGCGAATCGAGGGCAGTATCACACGCGATCAAACACTAATTGATAGACAGCGGGATCAAGTCGACGGGTGCAAAACTATCGCGTGGATGATTAGGCGAAAAGACCACAACAAAAATTTATTCCGCTTTTATTCGATTGCAACAGTAATTTTATAACAGAGACTTTTGGAAAAAACAGAAATGTTAAATTCCTTCTTTGTCAACCATTAAAGACTTGAAATTGATCCAACCCCCTCAATTACTCCATCATTTCATGCTGTACGCGTTACCATTAATCTTATACCTTCAAATATGCAGAAACGGATAATTCAACTTAGTAATTCGCAATCAATTGAGACTAAAAACATCCCAAAATCTCACATTAAACAGATAAAGGTGATTCCTTCTTCCCTGTTAAAATTCTCCTTGTTGTTCTTCAAAAAGGCTAATTTTCTGATTATCTAAAGTGCCTATTACTTTTGGGAGGAATCCTACTTTGAGTCCCAGAAATTGTTTAATTAATCTAATGGTTTCGCGCAAAACAGCGCGCAATAAATAAACAGGAAAATTTCCCACTTATAGTTTATTGGGTGTGAGAATTCAAACAATTTTAATTGCTTTATGATTTATTGGATTTCTTGATATTGCTGAAAAATATTTGTGGTTAGGAGGTCTTGTACTTTAACTTACTTGAGGTCCAACTTATCGTTGTAGACTTTATTAGTAGCGAAGAATAGCACCATGCATGTAGATTTACATGCGCAACCACTTTGGGTTATAACCACCAGCGCACAACACACAAATTAACAATAGTTCATTTTATGTTTTTTTAACCTACCTATATTTATGTTCAGTTTTGAGTTTATTTTTGAGTTCATTATCATATTTATTATTTTATTTTAGATTATTTTTTGTTCAGTGAGTCAACGTTTCTGTAGTTTACGTTTTTAATTATTTTATTTTTAGTTATTAATTTTTAATTTACTAATTTCGCAATATTTGTATTTACTTATGGCGGATTTTGTTACGGACAAACATAACAGTTAAAATAATTATTCCTGTTTTTCTTCATTTATACAATGTATTTTAATTTATATTTACTTTCCTTTGCATTTTCCGGACTGTATACACTTTATTATACGCCATCCTACATCACAAAAGGATGGGGCATTCGGGTGCTTATCTGGGACCCAAAGTAGGACTGTGCCTATTATTTCAGTGCTTACATCCGGCTATCGTACTTATGTTCAAAAGTTTCGTGGTGTTCATAAAACGCCCACTCTTGCTGACTTATTGAAAAACTAATAGCTACAAGAATTAATAATATTCGCATAACCTGACAACTGTTAAGCTCTTCCAAACATAGCGTTTACATTACAGTGTTTGTGAAACATGGCACGCATTTTCTAATTCTACCAACTTCTCTTCGTAATGATCATCTACGGGTTGTCACTATCCATTAAGTCTTCAGTATAACCTCTGATAAGGGCCTCATGGGTGATTTCACAGGCACGGTGGAAGATCTTGGAGTTCATAGTCTTCTTACTGATTTCATTACGTAATACATGTCTAATAGGAAACAAAAAGTCTTTGTGGGGTCCCCATTTTCAACGGAAACGCAATTCGTAAAGGCTGTCCCCGCAAGGCACAGTGCTAGATTCTCTATCACTTTAGTTTGCGTAAGTGCTATATCATTGGCAGTCATGATGCTGGTAATTGCAGTATTGGGTCATGCATTCTTGGTGATTTCCCAGCGCTATGTTTTTTTTTCCTGGAATGCCCTCCCGACAGTTATTGTGACGTCATCATCCCTGAGATGCATTGGAAGAAACACTGACAAATGCATGTTCAAAAATAAGTCGGAATTATGAGGGGGTTAAATTTACCTTTAGAACTCTCAAAATGGAAGAGGCAGTGGAGACAAGAGATCCAGATGGCCCCGTGGACATGGCCCCACCAAAAGAGTAGTATGTGTAAGAACATACCGGCTCAAAGTCATGTAAATTGCAGACTTTGTAGACAAAGACAAAAGAGGTGGGGCATGAGAATGAAGAAGCAAGTGTCTTCGGCTTAAATTTGCAGGAGAGTACGGTTTTGCTCCTCCGACCCCGGAAGCGGACCTAATAGAAGCTGTTCTTGGGAAGTGTCAATTGCAACATTGAACCCATTCTCTTCCTCAATTTTGTTCTTTAGAATAGTTAAGTATTTCTCGAGGTCTTTTTCACTTTGTGTCCTTATAATATGCTCATAATATATCTCTTTTACAAAATTCGCTATTCTTCTAACGTGTATAGACTCGCCCGTCGAATTGTCATTTGATAAGCACAATGAGAAAGAAACTGAGACTTAACTGATCAGAGAAGCAGCAATTAAGTAGAAAAAGAAAAGAATCTTGCTTTATTTAAGATGAAACATCAGAAATTTTCAGCCAAAATGGCTCCATTCACAGAGAGCAAATAATAGGCTAAGTAATGGATCATGGTTAAAAGGTAAAAGGTCATGGAATACTCAAAATTCAAGCTTTGCACGATATCCACATCTACTATGGAGACAGGTCAGCTTTCAATTTCTCCATTTCCCTTTTTTCACACGTGAGGTAGAGTGCTAGGAAAGGAAGTACCGAGTGCTGATATGCTGATGGCGGTAAGACATATGACGGAAGCCTCGATGCATGTGGCGGGAAGACTTTGCAGTCATTAGTTCAGAGTGGAGAGGGTGAGCGACCTCATTAAGGATGCAATCAGCAAAATGCTGATTAGGGCTTGCGGTGTGTGATATGAACGCCAGCGACGGATATAATATAAAAGTTTGCGAATTTTGATAAAAAGACCTTCCATATGAAGAGCAAATGTAAGGTTGAATGCTAGTGTAACACCAATGTATCGGGAAGAGGATACTTCGATGGGCAGAATGTCGATAATTTCGGGACTGGGGGAGGGTCGCAGTCGAAAAATACACTGGACTGACTCGCTCGTTAAATAGAAGGCCATTTGCTGACGACCATGTTAAGAAATGGTCTAGGCCATCCTTCAGTATTTGGAGATGTAACTGCCTTTTCAGGGCATGGCCAACAACCATATCATCAGCATATTTAACAAACAAGCATTCGTTTGGCGATCGTACATCGTTAGTGTGGAGAGAGAAGAGATGAGGGGATAATATAGCCCCTTGAAGAACTCCACAGTTGTTGGGAAGGACCATTGATTTTCACTTTCCGCACTGAACGAATTGAGTGCGGGGAGTGAAATATTCCCCAAGCCAAGACACAACCCAGCCGGGAGAGCCGCATGCAGAGGTTTTACTAAGAAGAAGATAGCGCAGGATTGTAATTAAGGCTCTGGAATAGTTGAGAAAAACACAGCCGTATGCACGGCAGCCCTTATCTAAATTTCTTAGAGTAGAATGGACTACCAGAGCAACAGCGTCTAGTGTGCAATGCCTAGCCTTATATGCAAGTTGCAAGGGATCGGAAAAACCGGAAGAAAATGTCGTTACGATGTCTAGGACGACTCGCTCTGCAAGTTTCAATAGTGCAGAGGAGCAGGCAATTGGACGAAAGTATTTTGGACCAGAAGAGGAGGGCTTTTTCGGGATGGGCATGATTCTCACTGATCGCCACTCATTAGGAATCTTAGATTCCATGAAGGACATGTTGATGAGGTGTGTCAATGCAGGTGCTAACTGAAAAAAAATCAGGATTTCAGGAGAAACGGTGAGATCCCATCTGGTCCTGCAGTTGCTCAGCCTCGAACCTTTTTAAGATGTTTTATCACTGTTTACACAGACACAGGAACAAAGACACTTTATAATAAGGAAAGGGCGTTTGTCGAAAGATGGGAGGCAGTGGGAATGTGGATGAAGTTTGCATTTAAACGATCTAAGTCTAAGTCAGCATCTACATATGCTAGTGTATTGCGTTGATCAGTGAGACGCTTAAGACTCTCCACAGTTCATCCGAGGAGAGTTTTCAGTTTTTCAGTTTATTTGGTGAGGATAATAGGCAATGCCTTTGAAAAGCCTATTCAAAACGTGTACAAAACCTATAAACATTTACCACTACTAATATAGTATTGGCAAACAGTGAGTAGCATTGTTTTTTTACAATATATGTCTGGTTTTTAGAATTCAGACTGAGAGAGAAGGGACGCATATAATCATCCAAGCGTTGTTTGTACATCTGAAGGGAAGTGGCCTCCACGACTGACTGGAAGGTTGTTCCACTGTTGTATGACACGTTGCGGGAAGAACTCGGAGCAGAGGTTTAATTTGGACATCTTCGTGCGCAGCTTCATTGTGTGCCCACGCAGATGAGGCGAGAGGTGCCACTGAAACATGTCTTGAAAACGCAATCCTTTCTCAAGACCGTTTATTATCTTGTAAACTAGGATCAGATCCCCTTTTTGCTCCCTGTAATGCAGAGAGAATAAATTTAGGCGTGCCAGTCTATCTATGTAAGTGTGGTACTTTGGCCCTCTTACTAGCTTTGTTGCCCGACGCTGCACTTTCTCCAGACATGCTGTGTCCTTTGCTAGCCATAGCCGCCGCGCCTGTATGCCATACTCTAGGTGTGGTCGAACAAATGTGCCGTATACTCTGCCAAAGAGGTCTTTATCGAAGGCTAGAAACGCCCTTTTGATAGCGCGCAGCACTCCCGTGGCTTTATTTGCGGCTTTGACAGATTGTAATGAGTGCTTCAGATTTCTCTGTATCCAAATTTTGAGGTATTTTTGCGTAGATGCTACGGGAATTTGGATTTTTTTCAGGTGATAGATCCTGCTGCTCTGAAGGGTAGGGTAGTTTGTTGGACGCAGGTGAAGGACGGCACACTTTTGCACAGTGAAATCCAGCAGCCATCTGTCGGACCACGTCTGCAGTTTGTAAAGATTATTTTGCAGAGCATCTCGGTCGCTTGGGCGCTTGATGACCTGCCAGAGCTTAACGTTATCGGCGAACATGATTTTACCGCAGTC
The DNA here is from genome assembly GCA_036362985.1 of Ligula intestinalis. Classification (NCBI taxonomy): domain Eukaryota; kingdom Metazoa; phylum Platyhelminthes; class Cestoda; order Diphyllobothriidea; family Diphyllobothriidae; genus Ligula; species Ligula intestinalis. The sequence continues at coordinate 17,501,097 of JAYGXS010000006.1, read as the reverse complement.
CAGTACTTGAAGGCTGTCATTAACATAGAGAATGAAGAGTAGAGGACCGAGCATCTCGGAGCCTTGAGGAACCCCACTAACTACGTCAACCCAGTCCGATTTATCCTCCCCGATGCCAACGCGTTGTTTTCGACCAACTAAAAATGACCTGATTCAGTCCAAAATTTTCCCCTTGATGCCAAGAACGCTCAGTTTATGTAAAAGGCGTTGATGGGCACGCTGTCAAAGGCTTTGCGGAAATCGATGTACACTACGTCCACTTCGAAGCCCTCTTCTAAAGCACTTGTCCAGGCCTCAATTGAAGTCAGCAACTTTGAAAGGCAGGAGCACCCTCGCCGAAATCCATGTTGGAACTTTTGTATGATGTAATTTTCATCGCAACATCCTAGTATGGCTTGCTTGACAAGGACTTCCATCATTTTGCAGGAAACGAGAGTCAAGCTTATGGGCCGAAAGCTGTTTGCAGACATCTTGCTACCTCCCTTATATAACGGTACGATGTTGGCCGTCTTCTACTGCAAAGGCAAGTCCCCTGTTCTAATGGAAAGTTCGAAAAGAGATGAAAGAGGCACCGATAGCTCGGTCGACAGTTCTTTAAGTATCAGTCCAGGAGACTTGTCTGGTTTGATGTGACTGAGGACATGTATTACGTCTGCGAGAGAAAAGGTAACAGTTTCAATAACGGCTGTACCTTCACCTACTTCTACTCCTGGATTGTCATCGGGAGATTCCATCGTAAACGCCGATCTGAAAAACTGACAGTAACTCTACTTTTCGCGGTCCTTCCGTTACTACGTTTCCGAGGTTAACCTTTGGAGTTGCAATGTCGTCCCGGTGCTTCCTTTGACTGCGGATGTACCCGTAAAACTTCTTTGGACATATTGTGGCTTTTGTTGTAAATTGACACTCAAAGGCAGTTCTAAAATTTCGTATTTCCTTACGGCATATATTTCGTTGCGCTTTATATTCGGCAAGTGATGTTGAATATTGAAAATTATCGTACTTTTTCCATAATCTTTGTTTCTTCTTTGTGGCCCGTTTTATCGGCTGGTCGACATATAAAGGTCTGGCACATGGTCTTATTACTTTCATTGGGCAATGGACTTCCATTAAGCGCTTTACAGTCCCTTGGATATGCTGCCATAATTCATTTGTAACGTTCGTATTGGGTAACCAGTTTTCTGCGGAAGCAGTACGTCTCATTTCTTCAAAATTGGCTTTCCAAATATTTCTGCGGCTCCTTATTTGCAATTTCGAAGACAGTAGAGGAGAGGAAGATGTAGAAGATGTGAAAAGCTGACTGCCAATAAGGTCGTTCAGCCTGGAAATTATCTAATTCCATGCCAATTCGTTCTAGAAGCACGCCCGCAAAAATAAAGCCAGCTGACCCTAAGGATCAAACGGATCGTTTGCACACTACACTAAATCAAAATGTCAGAAATAAAAAATCTGAGGGTGGAATTCACCTTCATGCGACCTCTGGCAAAATGTCACGCTTCTATGGGTCGCGAAATGGAATCGATTTCGCAAAACACCCTTAGCAATGAGCGACCTCAGCCTTTTCCAGATGCGCTGCTCCATGACCCTCTTCTTCGTTCTGTGCGTGCGATTTGAATTCGGACTCGAATTTCAGGCTTCTAGATAAGTCAAATAATTTTATATCAAACATTCTTCTGACACTTATTTATCAAAAAAACGTTACTTAGACATATATTTAGCATTTAAACATCCCTTACCTGAAAATTCTATTTGAAACAATGACTGACGCGAAAGTTATTTTGGATCAAATCGATTTGTCAGCCCTCTTAAATTTAACGAACTTTATTGAAAAGTATGAACCTGTATTTAATATTCTTAATTCACTACTGGACTCAAATTCATTTGCAAGCAACCCCACCAATTTGCCTCAGATAGAGTCTGTGGTGCATTTAGTATCATCAGAAGTTTCAGATAGATCAAAACGTAGCTGTATTGTAATCTTCCGCAACTTTCCTCAAACGAATAATCCAATGTTAGCAATACAAAACGTTTTTTAGCAATGTGGGATAAGTATACAAATAGTGTCTATCAAAAGACTAAATTCGCGAAGTAAAAACAAACCAATTTTGCTTACTTGTTCTACCCACGCTGAAGCTCAAATGCTACTACAAAATTCTGAAATAAATAGGAGTTTCCGGAGTTTTCAAGCATATATAGGCCCCGACTTGACCCCGATGCAGCGCAGGCAAGTATTTCATAAAGAAAAAGTGCGTAAACAAAATCAGCCACATATAGTCGCAGAAGACAAAAGAACTCCACAAAATGCTACCTCAGAGGAACAATTACCGATCTCCTCCTCCTCTGGGAGGGAAAAGGAAAGCTATCAACATAGCATCAGCTTAGGTGACTCAACGGCGACTTCTTCTAGTTATAATAATGACAACCAGAAAGCAAATAATAAACCTGCCGAAGCAATTATGCGAAAAAATAAGGCTCAAACAAAAAGACCCCGCAATAGTACAACCCCATTAGACATGAACGACACAAATCCTGGATCTAATCACGATACACAGATAAATAGCAACACAAGTCTAAACATGTCCATAAATAGCAATACCAGTCTTAAGTCAACGAACCAAAGTAGTAAAACAGTGGTAGATTATTCCCCCCCCCCCAAAAAAAAAAACAAAATATACCACCATTCCCAAAAAGAACTGCATATCAAAACGAATATCCGTATTTAAATGCACATTCCCAAATGACACTTAACCCCTTCACTCAACCCATGTATCCTAGCCCATACACAAGACGACCACCACACACCCAACCCTTTCAATATAACACGCACAATCAAATCCCACCTTGCACAACACCATACCCTCCGCTATTTACACAATGCCACCAAATCCCATCAACATTTTTTCCCACTAATGCACAATTCGCCACAAATAGTCCAGCATCACCATATTATCCACCAATTACACCAATTTCCGCACATGAGCCCCCAACACAATCAAACAGGTAATAGGCATCCGTTTTTTACAACAGATTCCGGCTTCTGTATCCGACACTTGAAGTGTTTCTCTCATCAATGCTAGATCGGTAGTAAACAAAGTCCCATGATTTAGGACTTTTATTGAATCCTACAATCCCAATATAGTCTTTTTAACAGAAGCATGGGCAAACGAATTAAGATCTAATGCTTCACTTTTTATATCAAACTTCACCTTCTATAGACAGGACCGCGCTAATAAACGAGGAGATTGTATGATCTTAATTAGATCTACCATAGAACAGAGTGGCTTTGAGGTTCTACAGGAAACGTTCAATAGTGAAGCGTGCTTCGCTATAATAAATCCAAGACCCTTAAAAGCATTCTAATTGGATGTTTGTACACCCCTCCGGAATATAGTAATGATGACACGGGCCTTACAAATCTACTAGATACTATATCAAATATCCAAACAGAATATAAGACAATTGAAGGAGACTTAAACCGTCCAGAAAAAATCTGATCAGAACTATCAGCCCCATCCAGACATGATGAATTATTATTATCATCAATTGTCTTTTATAACTGGACGCAAATAATAAATAAACCAACTAGAGAAAACAATATACTCAATGTAATTCTCACCAATAACATCTGGCCATTACATACGCACAATGAGAGCTTAACCTTTGATGGTGATCATGAGAGAATAATAGCAGTGCTCCGTCTTAACATTAAAATAAGACCTGATCCTAGTTACACTTCTATAAACCCGAAAAATCTTGACATTGAATCTATGAATAACTACATAAGGTCATTGGATTGGAGCTCTTTCCTGCTAACAACATCCCCACTAAAAGCTGTTAGCATATTATATGCTACCCTTAATTTAATTAGAGATACCTTAATTGATGAGAGATCCCCATGTAATAAATCACTTATCACAAACTTTCTTTCCAAACGGCTAAAAAACTTTAAAAAAAACTCCAAGACCCATGTATTAGTTATCTATCCACACTCAGACGCATTACAGAGATTCACGAGTTAGCCCAGAAAATTCACACAAAAAGACCATAGCAGCAGAATATCAGGCAATCGAGTCCCCAAGAAGGACAGCCCAGATCTTCCGGAAACAAATAAATAACCATCAAAAGCAAGGCCCGCAGATCATGCTTGATGACCAAGAAATAGTAATAACAAATGACGACCAAATAGCAAATATTTTAACGAGTATTTCTCAACCAACTATTCAGTCGAGGAAGAAGCGATCCCCCAGCCAACAGAAATGACGGCGCTCGTATTAAAAGAGATATTGTTTAACGAAAAAAACTGTAAAGAAAGCTATCCACCAGATGTCCAATTCCACATCATATGGAACGGATAGAATCCAACCTTGCATACTGACACATATGACATATGCCTCAATACTTCTGTCTAACCTTTTCTCTTTACTGCAGTAAAATGGTAATTATCCAGAAATATGGAAAAAATCGTGTATCACCCCAATTTTCAAAAACGGAAATCGGTCCAATGCCCAAAATTATCGTGGTTTTCACCGAACATCGGTTTTAGCAAAAAGCTGAGAAAAAAATTTATAACCAAATGTTAGACCATCTGACGAATGTAAATCTCATACCTCCCTCTCAAGATGCCTTTTTACCCAAAAAGTCATGTCAGTCCTGCCATCTCACTTTCTTGGATTTCATCTCTATAAATAGAGATGACGGGAACCCCGTAGCTACAATTTACTTTGATCTAAAAAAAGCCTTTGACAAGGTTCCCCATAAAAGACTGATCGGGAAGTTAATGAGTCATGGGGTTCGCCCCCCCTCCGTGATTTTCTCAAATCCTATCTTCAAAACCGATTCCAAGTATTACAACTTCGAAATATAGTATCAGAACCAGCTCAGATAAGCAGTGGTGTTTTTCAAGGCACTATCCTAGACCCCCTCTTATTTCTCATTTACATTCATGACTTATCCACTATATCAACTTCTGCTAAAACATTTTCATATGCACATGACTTAAAACTCGCATATGCCTATAACAAACATTCGATAAGCAGTGTGCGTAGAACAATTGAATAAGACCTTCATAAACTAAACGACTGGAGTGTTCAGTGGCAAATGCCGTTCTCCCCAACAAAATGTCACCTCATGATTTTGAGACCACTAAAACTTCCCCTCATAAAGTTTAGTGGTCAAGAAATAAAAGAGCTAACATCACTAAAAGATTTAGGTCTTAGCTATTCTAATACTCTTGACTTATCCCCGCATGTTAAACAAATCGCACCAAAAGCCAATCGACATTGTGGCTTCATAAGTAAAAAGTTCACATCGATTACACTAAGACTAAACTTTACAAAATGTATATTTTACCTATTCTAGGCTACTGCTCAATATTTTTCGGTACCATGTCATCAGATGACAGACAGAAACTAGAAAAAATCCAGAGAAGGTTTTCCATAATTCTGTGCAAACGCGATGACGCCCGAGACTCCTATACAATAATGTACAATAGATATGGCCTTAAACCCCTCTGGCAAAGGCGACTTCACAATGGTTTAACTTGCCTATTTAAAGTGACACATAATCATAACATCCTACAAAATAATACGTTAAGTAACCAAAACGGTTCCCATCCCACTAGAAACAACCAGCATACGATTCAGAACAGTAAAGCTAGGACGGCCCAGCGATCATATGGAATGCCCTAACCTACGATATTCACAAAAGCCACAGTTTAGCCGAATTTAGAAGGAAGATGAAACAGTTCCTCTCAATTGACACGACGCATATATTTCTAAATAAAATAGAACGCTTTGCAAACCAGATTTCCAACATCCAATTCGGAACAAAAGGAATTTAACAGTCGAGGAAAGTTTCTAGACATTTTGGGGCAAACTGGCTTTTCGGACGATGGTCAACAAACCTCATAAACTCAAAAACTAAGCAAAATGTGCCTTGCCTTTTTTTTCTAGTTCTAAAAATCAAATAAAAACAAAAACTAAGAACAATTTATCTATCCCAATATTCTTCGACTAACATCTGAATGTTTTTAAAAAATATTATAGAGGCAAATAATTTTCTCTAAAGCTATACTCAAATATATATATTGCTTCCTCTTATAAGGTATCAGAAGTATAAACGTTAATCATGTTTTAGCAAAAATGTCAATCTCACTTCCATGGGATATTCGACGAACGAAAGGCCAAGTGTCTTCTGCCGTCGCACATGGATGATGATGGTACTTCGCAACCAGCTCCCTCGACCCAACTCAGACATCTGCAACGTCCAACCTATTTATAAAAATCCTGCCGATGGACAAAGATTGTAATCTCCGTATCGAGCAGAGCCATACAAACGGAAGATGCGACATCCTCAGGCGATTAGTTGTAATGCTCCTATGTGGTCGAGGTTGTGGGATAGCCGGTATACACTGCGTAACGTCGAATGCCGGTGGTAAGTACGGTTTAAGGCAGGTCTGAACGGAACTGTCAAATTCGTCACACCGCATACATACGATAGAAGATGGTAAGTCTGTGAAGAAGGTTAAGCATGTACTAAGAGCAATAAGGGGAGAATATCTAGGGGAAAAGGGGTATACAAAAGGACAAGTTACGACGTCTGGATAGAGAGCGTTACTGTCAAACAAGCTATATAACCGGTGGGGAGCACAGAGCACGTTGCAACTGCAGGCAGAGGATTGGAAGCCGAAGTCGTTGGATGGGCATAGTTTCAGCCAGTTGTGGGGAGGCACGATGAGAGCCAGTTGAAAACAGGAGAGCCTTTATAGAAAGCCTTATAGAGGTTATTCTGGAACTGCGGGAAGGGGCGGCAGTTGAAAGGAAGGGGCACCGGTCATCTTCACTCACTCACGAGCTTCACATCTTCATTCCAGGTTCGCGCGTCAACAAGTCCCACCTCAGTCGAACAAACCCATTCAGTTTCCTGGGATCGTTACATAGTTCGCCGTCAAAGTGACCGCAGCTAACCCCACCTCAGTTAAAAGACATGACAGTTTTTCCAGACAAAAATATTTTTTCTATGAAACAGTAACACGTCCAATGTATGGCTATTTTATGATATGTTTTGCTAGTATTGTACCTAAGAAAACAGAATTGTTTCACTTAAAACAAACTCCTTATTTCACACATTATTGACCAAGCAAAAATCAAAACAAAGCCTATAGTGACCGCAAACGAAGGGGTTTGGGTGAGAGTTTTTCATGCTTCCGGGGTTTTTGACGGCGCCGAAGATGTGCTTTACAAATAAACCTTATTATAATTATGAAGAACTCTTGTTCAGAACTTCTGTTCCTGAACAAGCCAATCCTGAAAAAATCAACACTCCTCTGTGACTGTTACACATAAACTATACAACTTTAAAACCTGTTCCTCCAATCTACTACAAGCGGTTTCCCAATTTTCTTCTCTCCGTCTTTTGCAGTCACGATTTACGATGATGTAAAATATGGAAGGTCATAAACTGTGCTGCCGATGAAGATAACTTGCAGGAAAATCTTTGTCGATTAAACGATTGGTCACGTAGATCGCTGCTGTCCTTCAATTCAATCAAATGCACGCTGCTACGCTTGGGAAAAGGAAATCCAATCCCTGATGAGCGACTCTACCATCTAAATAAAATCCCACTCCAAGAAGCAGAAATACAGAAAGATCTCGGCATCTGGGTGAGAGACTACCTCAAACCTCCTACACAATGTTGTAAGGCGGCCAAAACTGCAACTTCAACGTACGCCATCAAGTGGGCATTCATGGTTTTTATTGAAGACCATTTTTCGAAAATCGTCGGTACCTTCATAAGGCCACAACTTGAATGCGCGATTCAAACCTGGAGACCGTGGATGAGGCAGGATTATAACGTACTTGTAAGGGTGCAGCGGCGGACCACAAAATTTGTTAGAGGCTAACGTTCACTACCAGATGAGATCCGCCTAAATAACCTTAATCTCTATCCTCTGAGTTATAGGCAGTTATGTGGAGATTTGATACAAACCTTCCGCATCGTGCGTGGCTTGGACTGCGTTCTCATGTAAGATGACCTTTTCCAACTCGCCACTTCAACTAACTCCGGAGACAACCCTTCAACCTGTATGTGACAGAAGGACGATTGGATGTGAGGAAGCATTTTGTCTCTCATCGTGCTGTGGACCCGTGGAATAACATTCCCGAGGCGATTGTTATGTCCCAATCTGTGGAAACATTCAAAAAGTGACTTGATATACACATGATAGAGCACAACGTGAACTATTTGACAAATTACCCTTGAAACACTTCTGCACCGTGTGACGGTCTATATTTTCCTGACTGAAATCTTGTTAACGTTGTTTATAAATCTTGAGATTTTGATGTGACAAATAAGGAATTTAAAGGCGCAAGCCCATTTATTCTTAAAATATACTGAATAACTAACGACTGCCAGTTTATGCGTTGGACTCACCCGCTAACAGTAGACAACTTGGGTGCTACTCACAGGAAATCCCACCTTCTTTTGTGTTTGATTTTATCCTGCAATGCGTTATTTGGCTTGCTTATTGTCACAACCCCAGAGTACAGCCGTTATCGTCAGCACTTGAAAGGACATCAAATATTCACTGGTGAGCCGCAAAATGCTTGCTGGTTACTTGATTCTTCTTTATTTCTAAAGTTCTAATATCTCTGCCGGCACATGCCCAAAATTGGGTGGGGTGACGATGGGACGATGCGGGTGCATACGGGGTTTTCGATGGGAAAGTCAAACTGCATTTGTCAATACGACCACACCCTTATGCTTAGAACTCAAGTTAAATGTTCGTAACAACACAGCGAGTGCTCAATATGCCAAACTTTGCGATGATATTCCATGCACATATATGCCTTTTCTTTAGGGTTAATGCCGGGGATTAGCATAAAACTGACCTGAGAGGTCAAAACTCTTAAACAATACTTCCACGGAGTGATAACTTGAAAATGTTTGAAACAGTCAGGGACGCATAAGGCAGCTACATAGGGTGCTTAGAGATCGTATTCAGTTAACAATAATTACCCTCAACTCTGTCTGTGGAAAACAGGATGTGTACGAAGATTTTTTCCTCATTTCTTAAGACGGTTAACAACCATCACCGATTAGGTTTTCCACAGGGCACTTTATCGTCTCGCTATGGGTGATTGTCCTCCCAGCTCTGTAGCTCCTCAATATTAAATTCCACCTAACAAGGAGAACGAACATAGAGAGCTTTTGGCTCATGTTCCTACCTATGATACATTCATAATTCCCTTCATAAAAAATGTTGTTGTACATGACATGTACCCAAATTACAATAGCGAATATCGATGTGAGCCATTCTACTGTTGATACCAGACCAATCTTGAATCATCGATGGTGAATTGGCTATGCACACTTATTGTTTGGTTTACCCGCGCGCGGCGTCACATGGCAGCGTCTGATAAGAGCTACCAGCTTATAGTGCGGAATTTGCAGGTTTGCGGGTTTATTAATGAAACAAATGCGTTAGTTTTGTATTTATTTTGATGAATTCGTTTCCATGTTCTGCAGTTTAGGTATTGAACCCATATTAATCAAGAATATAATGCTTAAGTTTGTGTTCTGATCTTAGCGTACATTTTTCTCATACGTGCTCTCGTTTAACCTCGATGGTGCTACCCAAAACCCTTAAGATTCCACGAGTTTTAAAAGACCAGTTTAGTGTGGCCCATATTCAGATGCTTGTTTGCGGCTTTAGGTTTCGCTGTGAACAGTTCTGAAACTTTCTATATAAGAGCTATGGTTCTCAGTTCTGACATATTATAACTGTTAATAGCAAAGTTATATCTAGAGCTATTTATGATTGTTAAGCTCTTAGGATTTTAAGTTCTATTCAGGGGCTTAGGAGCAATTTTGTGAATTCTCTAGGCGTTTATAAACTTTTACGTTTGTATTTGCTGCATCGGCTTACTTGTCCTTTTTAATTGGAACAGCTGTTTTTAAAAAAATTTCCTTTGGAATACTTCTTTGTTCATCATAGAGTAACTTCAATGATTCTCCTCATCCTCCCAGTCATCTTTCAGTTAGACATACTGCAACACGTTATTTGATACTGATTATTCGCCTTTATCCTCTGGGTGCCATGTAGTTATTCCAGACCTCCCGATTACGCGTTCATAATAGTGCCGATGAATTTAAAGGAGATATTCTTTCAGTAGTTGCTGTCCGTGGTCACACTGTGTCCCCTTTTCACGTGCGTATAAATGATTCGGTCGTTATGCCCACCTAACTATGTTCAAATTACATTTTGCCTCGTTTTTTTACGGGAATAATGAAATCCCAAAGTTTAATCAAGGCACTTATAGAAAATTTAAGTAACAACATTTGCCTGATCAAAAACACCTTGGAGTTGCCCAGGAATCTACCTGTACTATTCATTTGGCCTGTTTATTCCGGTACTGACAATACTGATCATTTTTCTGGTTCGGATACTGGGATTGATTCTGGGTCCATGCCTCTGAAATGCCATCATGCACGTCCGGGAATGGTATCTGGATACGCTTTTAGAGTGTGCCGATTAGCCTGTGCACAACTGTCATTTTTTAAATGGTATAGCACACTAACAAAGCCATCCCGAACAATACAAAGTAAACCTGTAAGGTTCTCATTGAAATTTCGTACTTATCTCTGTTGAATGATTATGTTTTAAGGACCTTCGTGACTTTCCGCTTAACACACTAAAATTGCTTTACGGGACTAATCTTCACGATGAAGAATGGGGCTACTGCACCGGTTGAAATTACTCAAGGTGAACTGGTGTATGACCTGGTTGGTCTCTCGGCGTCGGTGAACATAAACGTTGACATATGTCGGAACAGTGATAAATGTTCATTCCCACAACAGTTTGTTACAGTTTTTGAATTCGAATTGAATGAGCAGATTCTTTTAACAACATTGCCAATCTTTGCCTTCTGACATTACCAGGAGGTTGTTGGCGATGCCGAACTGCGTACTATCTTGGCCCGCGGAGACCCTCCTTTCGAGGTTTATTGGGGTACAGCCACAACTGGCAAACCGCACGTTGCCTATTTTTTGCCCGTCATCAAGATCGCGGATATGCTTCACGCGGGTGCTAAGGTGACCATCCTCTTTGCTGACTTGCATGCCTACCTGGATAACATGAAAGCGCCATGGAGTCTGCTTTGCCTACGCGCCAGTTATTACGAAACCATCGTCAAAGGAATGCTCGAGGCAGTCGGTGTGCCACTGGACAAGTTGCACTTCATTCGCGGCTCGGAGTACGAACTAACAAAGTAAGTTCTGCTTATCGCATTCATGCACTACTATTACGCGAACTGCCCCTCAACGTGCAGTAGATAAACTAAGTCTCCAAACATTTGCGTCAATTCATCAAAGACCGAAAATACCTTGATAACTGCCCAAGTGCATTGTCAAAAATAGCCACAATAAAAGCGTAAGACCTTACCTTATACGAATTCACAAAAAAACGTATTGACAGTTGATTTAATATAACGATTATTTCAATAAAATTCGAAACTTATGGCGGGCCATAATACATGTTCATAGTAATAACCGAATACGTAAGGCGGCATACGCACAAAACGTTTAATAAGCCGTTCTTAATTAAATTTCATTTAATGTTCGCCTCAGTTTCGTTACTAAAGGCAGTCAATTATTTGCTGTTGAGTGACATTTGTAAAAGTGATATGCATAAATTCAATTCATTTTTTTTTCGTTTTTATGTCATCCGAGGTGTGGATGGGCTAGAAAAATAGAACATTTTTGATTGTCTGTTTGAGAATTCTACGTTGCTAGAACTCCTTACGAGCTTATACGTCAAAAAGCTTCTCGGTGCTTTAGAAATCGAAAAACTTAACAAACGCAAAGATAATCTTTCCAGTGTCAACGTATTTTTGAGATCCTTTTCCTGTAACAACGATTTTTGGCGATGGCGAAATCTGTCGGCACTCCAAACATCAACGAAATGTTAGTGAATACTATATGATTTTCGGCATACTCCAACCATTGCCCAGGTAGGTTTCGAAATAAGACCGTCCTCAAAGTCACTTTCCTATTTAGCGAATTTCCAGATGTTCGTTCTTCTGAAGCTGATGATTTGGGCGGTATTCATAGGCGGGCTTCAACAGGAAACTGAATATAGGAAAATACTATGCGTCCACTACAAAGAACTGTAACGCACGTGACCTTAATAAGCGAAAAAACTTCTTTTGAATTCCTATGTTTGAAAAATCCTTTCCCGGAATATTTCAGAAGTGAAGGTTAACTTCCTTCACCCTTTTACAGGACCAAAGGAAAGCTTTGAAAGTGTTAACCTGTTCATGCACATATCTAGCCAATTTTTCTGCCGCAGGCAAAGCACTCGTTTTTTTATTATTTTGAAGCTTTTTACTATCTTTGTCTATCTAGTTGAAGATTAATGTAAAACGACAATGCTAGTATTAAAACATTCATAAAACGGCTGCGCATATTGTGGTCCCTTAGCATAATAAGGTAAGCGGTAACTTATCTGACTGCAGCCCCCTCTGCACACACCGCTACATGGTTTCCTCTTCGCTACTAAATATACCATGTACCCACACACCTTATTTCCCCATCCTTCCTTCCAAGGGCCTATGGACAGGACGTGTACCGGATGATTGGTGAAGCCAGTATCCGTGATGCCCGAAAGGCCGGTGCTGAGGTGGTAAAGCAAGTTTCCAACCCCCTCGTCTCCGGTCTCCTGTATCCTCTTCTGCAAGCCCTCGACGAGGTCTACCTCAAAGTCGATGGCCAGTTTGGTGGAGTAGACCAACGCAAGATTTTCATGCTGGCAGAGAAGGTTTGTACTTCAGTTTTTTAGTTTCCTCAGAAATTAATTTATATTCGCGGTCTACATCAGTATATTTAAGGTCTGTAGGCCTAGACCGCAATTGTAAGTGTATATTCGGGCTGGAATCTGTTTACTAATGCGTAATATACACCTAATGCCAACGGACAGACTGTAGTAGTATATATCGATGTGGTAACTTACCATGTTAACAGCCCCGGTACTAGCTAAAGGTTTGTACTCTCTCTCTCTCTCCCTTGCTCGTTCTTCTCACCCTCTCTCCATCGGCCCTTTTTTGGACATGGCTTAACAGCTGACTGTAATATAGTAGACGCATAACAGTGTTTCGGGAGGGCGTATCCTGGTTGTCTCGACTGATAACTCACATGCATGAACCCTAAGAAGGCCAGTTAACTGTACAGGAAGAAGATGCTGTTTGCCGAATTTTCCCAGTCCTTCCAAAGCGCCTATGGATCCGACGCGACATGCCTATCTGCATGAAATCAGATTATTACTGCCATCTATACTCTCCGGCAACATTGTTAGAATGACCAGGAGTTTTTCCTGTCACAACAGCATTTTTTATAAGACTCTTACATAATATTTTCATAACTCGCTTGACTTTATTGTAAAAAAAACTCGGGATTCAAACACACGGCAGTTCGACCGGCGGTTTTGACGAGGTTCACCATGTGCTCAACCGCAATGTAGCACAGGGAGGGGTACTTCGCACGGTAATTAGATTATAGTTGTAGCATATTTGCCCTGTATTTTCCGCACTTTTTCCTCCTGACCCGCCCGAACTCGGTGTCATGACCAAGTTTAGAAGACCGGAGGCGGGAAAGGGGACAAGTGGCCGGAGCCACCGCTTAGCGTGCCGCTACACCTGATTCGGATTCCACGAATTAGGAATGCCATAGAGGCCACATTAAGAAGCAGCCACTGCAGACCGACTCTCAGCCCCTCAGTCGGTCACTCCACACACTGGGCTGACTGCTCGTTCCGAGTTACCTCATTAGTTGGCAACCTTCCAGGGCTTGGAGTTTAGCGTACCATGTGACTTCCAAGCGCGTCAAATTATTTATAGTGGAATAAATGCACCGGACTATTGATCTCACTCCCTGTTCCCATTCGCATGCCCCAGTTACTGTCCCAGCCCCTCAGTTGTCTGATGCAGAAAATAGGCACAGTGGCTGCTTTAACGAACTTGTCTGCAACATATGACATTTACCACATCAAGTTCAGTAACCTGACTACCCAAGCAGTATTCCCTAAGCAATCAATCTAGGATCTACCAGATGATAACCAGGTCTGTCCCGGTCTGTGAATGCTGACTCCAGCAACCGCCTTTGGCTGTATACCTGCCTTACAGATGGCCTGCATTCAGCCACTTGGAACGGTATGGTCACTGTCATCTGGCGATGATTATGCATGATCATAAGCAGTACTAGTAAGCTTGCAGAATTCATAAATGATCATGTGAGCTACTGAAGGATGCGCGTTTTCTAAAAAAAACTAAAATAACACTATGACTAGAGCTTTCTCAACTAAAGCAAGTGTAAGATTTGTTTTCTCTATAGGAATTGTGGTCAATATTATATAGGAACACCATGAAAACATACTTAATTATACCCCGAATAGAAAGCTTCCTCACCCGCGCTCTGTTCTGCACACAGTATTTGCCCCGGCTGGGCTACAAGAAGCGTATCCATCTGATGAACCCCATGGTGCCTGGTCTCACGGGTGGCAAGATGTCCGCCTCCGAGGTGGACTCGAAGATAGACCTCCTTGAACCGAGCGCCTCGGTGAGGGCCAAACTGCAGCATGCAGTCTGTCCGCCTGGTGTGACGGCTGCTGACGGTAACGGTGTCCTCGCCTTCCTGAAGTATGTCATCTTCCCGTTAACGCATCTGGACGCCGCCGCGAAGGGTGAGGTCTTATTAGTTGCAGGTTTTTATTTTCGTCAGAATTAATTTTTGAACCTAGGGTAGATCACTGTAATCAAGGTCTATAAGTGCAAACTGGAATTTGATGTAACTAGCTGGCCCAGCCACTACGGGATAACCGCGTTGGCATTGGCAGTCTGTATTATAATTTATCAAATTATTTTCCATACAGCACGGACACCTTTTAGCTTCTGTCCGCGTACTTACACTTATACTCATCATCGGCCCCTTGAGCAGAAACTGCGGTAAGCGGGGACACACACACGACTGTTGCACGTGGTTGTTGTTACTGTACTAACTTACTCCCTTAACCTAGTTTGCCAGCAATACATGGTATAAGCTTTTTAAGAAAGATGAAGAAATTCGGTGAATTTGTCTGGACGAAGCCATAGGTCCTCAGGCGTAGACAAAGGCTTCACGCGCCACGTAGGCCACGACTACAGTCGGATTTATGTATGCAGGTATGTACCTTTGAACTCCCTATTTATGTACGTATGTTGTGATACCAATAAATAGTACCTCTGCTTATTGGTGATGTCCAATGACACAAGCCAATGAAGTGGAACAAAGGAAAAAGAACACAACGGCTAGCATTGTAAGTAGAAGAGCATTGCGGACAAAGACAAGCCAGCCCGGAGTAGCCATTTATGGCTTATTAGTCGTCATCAGTCAGTCCTACCCAGTCCCAGGTGGTGCACCACCCGACTGCGTGGCTCAATGGTTAGAGCGTTGAACTTCTAATCAACATTTCGTAGGTTTGAGCCTCAGATGCCACAACACCTGCTTTTGAGTATGACTGACTGATGAAGGCTAATGAGCCAGAAATGGCCCTTCCAGTCTACCTAGTTTTGGTCGGTAATGTTCTTATACGTTTGCTCTAGTCTGTCTGCTACCATCTGGTCACAGTTATGGTGTACCTTAATTTGTACAGAGGCTATCTCGCTAGGCGTGGAGGAAACTGTCCAGAGTGAGCACGATGCCTCTGTCTCGTGACGAATATCTGACTGGGAATTTGGTCCAGATAGTAGTGCTCGTGGTCTGATAGATCTGACCCATAGCGTGATACTCCCTGCATCTGTTTTCTCCTTTTTTGGTGCTTTACATATACGTATGTATGAGTCAGTATCTTTTCTATTGTCTTACCAGGAGTTACCTGCGGCAAAGCTAAATTTGCTACCTACGAGGAACTGGAAACGGCCTATCTTAAGAGTGAACTCTCGGCGGACGATTTGAAGGAGGCCGTTTTTAGCCATCTGGACTGCCGTATGGACGGCCTTCGACAGAAATTTACCAAACCGCCCTTCAGCACACTCCTGGCCGATGCGTACCCAAAACATGAGTCAGCGGCGGCCGACTCAGCCAAAAAACACGCCACGGGTTCGTCTCCATCGAAACATGCATTCCCTACACCTACTTAGATAACCTCGGAGACATGTTCATTGCCTTATGTTGTGCTGTGAAGATCTTTCTTATCCGGATGCTTGGATAGAGTTTTTTATGCGACAGTGCTCAGCATTTGCTAGCCTGAGAAAGGGTCCTTTTGCTGCGGACTTTAACAGACGGTGTGGGTCCTATCTGATAGAAATTTCCGAAATTTGCGAAAGAAATATAAAAAGGGCTAATAGTTTACTTAGCTGTACCCGTACATTCAAATTCCTACACGTGAAAAAGCGATGTAACTATGACCAATAAATGCAAATAGAATTTTCAAATGATATTGAAACCATACAATTTTTAAAGTTTCGAAAATTCCCATCAGAGAATTCAGAAGAGTATTTTGTTAATAAAGAGAATCCTCCTTTCATTAAATTCCCTTGTATGTATTTTTGGTATCGTATTAAGATTCGTTTCCTATATTACTTAAAATTCCGGCGAACACTTTATGATTTTCCATGTTTTCATACGTTTCTTAACAATATTAGACTTGGTGTTCATTAGAACCTTCAAAATAAGATATTTCTTAAGGGCATTTGGAGCTTGCCGCTTGGGGCATATTTATAGACTCCACCAAGAACAAAAGTCTGCCGAGCAAACGGAAAGTCCTCAACAAAAATACAATATTAATTTGTCTACGACCAATTAAACCATTTATATACTGACTTACGTCTTTTTTAAAAGCACTTTAAATAGATATTCGACCGACAAATATGCAGGGCAACGTAAGAGTAAAGATGGCGAACTGTGACTTTTTCGATTTTCCCAAAAACTAGTGATTCAATTTTGGTTAGGAATGCAAGGAATAACTTCTCGCTTTATATGAGAGCATTTTTCACTATTTGCTTACTTTTAGGCTCTATTCTAGAATTACAAATGCACTAAAGATTAACGGAATATACGCTAAGATTATGCGAAAACTGTCAATGTTTTATCTGTTTCCTTTCTAAATTATGAATTCTTGGAAAGTATGTTATAGAAAAAGTATCTTGCCACATACTTCACAAAGTCGTTTTCGGTCCCAAATCGCTGTGCGTTAAAACAAAATACAGGTCAGACAAGTGTATTACTGTTTTTTTTTTTAACAAAAGCATCAAAAATGTGCAAAAACAATGATCTTTAGACTTAATTGTTTCCTTGTTTTTGTAAACCAACACGATTCCTCACACTTGCTTCGCTCTGATTTTCACCATCTTAAGGTCAGATTTTCCGGGTTCAGAAGGGAGTTATTAAAAAAACATTCTTCCTTACATTGGTATTCTTTCATAGCCTGACGCACAAAATCGAAAGCTTTGGTTCTGTCCTATTGAATAACATAGGACATTTCTTGAATACCCTGCCAACATTCTACTTTTACCTCTGTATATACAGAACTGATATTCTCATCATCCTGCTTTCCTGTCGACCGATTTTTTTTGAATTGTTGAAGTCTAACCAATGAGTATTTTCGAAGCTGTGCATGGCGACATACGGTTAGACTGTGTTCATGTATACACCGTCTAAATTCATTTTCGTCTTTCGGCAGTGCTGCATACGGGTAAAACGATAAACATCTCCCGTGTCCTCAGACAATAGTCTCGCTTTTTGCTGCCTGCACAGTTTCGCTACCCGTGTTCTGATGCGCAGAAAAAGTGTCCGAACGAGAATTTTCGCTTGAAAGACTGAAACATCTGCAGTTCCAGCCTTTGCAAAACATTAATAGCGATTTATTCGGAGACCGGGAGCCCATTGGAGTTCTCAGGATTCGCTCATTAATTTGAAGTGCCTGCTTAATTAGTAGTCCAGAAACTCAGGGGCTTCCCTTTCAACGATCTTCCTTCTTCATCGTACCTTCTCTCCAGTGGGTCGCTGATTACTCAATGTTAACAATAAAGGTGGCCGTCTACTTTAGATATCCCTTGCCTCTGGTCGTGTTATCTCTTTTCGATTTATTAGTTTTAATTTAGCTTAGTTTTTAGTTTGCCATTTGTTTTATTAGGTTCCTTTTAGGTTTACTTTAGTCTTTAGTTTAGTTAGATACCACCAACTTTAAATAAATATAGTTCGATAAATACTACTAAATAGCCGAACGTCCCCTTATGACCATGAGAGATCATACTCAAAATTGTCCAATATCACTTTTGTCCGTCTTTTGTCAGCTGGAATTATCTCAAATTAATCGTCAATTTTTAATTCCTCAATGGTTAGCCAAGTAGATGGTTCGACCCGTAGAATATTCTGAGCGATGCGACTCACTGGCAATCGAGTTATCGGGGTCTTGCGTGGTCTTTATCGTTGCAAGTGTCTCTTCCAGTGCAACGATAAAATGCACCGAATGTGCGTCGCCTGTATTGTAGCCGGATTCGTCCTGAAACCTTTTACTTTGGTCATCCGTTAGCTTTTTGGGTGAAATTTTGTAGACGGATGATGGGTCGGACACTGCTGCTTACGATTGTTGGAGATTACTGATTTTATTCAGGAGTTGGGTCCTCTCACTCCTTTCGCTCGCTATTCACATTAAATGCCGATAAAGCGAAAAGGCGAGTCCCAAAAAGTAATGGAGAAGAGGTAGCTGTGATCGCTTTGCCACGAAATTTATTCGTTTATATTTCCGATCTAAACCGTTAATAAAACGTGCCCGCGCCTCGATAGTTAGAGGGTTAGGCTTCTCATGAACACTTCGCGTGTTCGAATTTCTGGTGGTTCACCAATTGGGGTTGAGTCTGGCTGGCTGATGACGGCTAAGGTACGCGAATTGACCATTTCGGTCTCCCTTGTTACGGCCAGCAACGTTCTTTTGCTGCAGCAAGCAGGGCTCGATGATGAGCCGCCCGAAGGCAGAACGATGCGAGCGGGGAATGTTAGAGCAGCCTGTAACCTTTTTTGGTGGATATTGACTTGTTATTTTTACTACCTCTTTCTGCAGACTCTGCCGCCGCCTCTCTCTCATCGGAGCATATACGATCACTGGCCGAGGTCTTCTCAAAACTCACCTACACGGAGGAGGGAATGTCGCCGATGGAGGCCGGTGGAAAGGCCAGTCTGGAGGCCATCTGCTCTATCCTGCCCGAGTCACGTGCCGCTCTCAGTGCCCGACTTGCTTCCGGCAAGCCTAAATTCATTCGCTGCTTGTGGAGCCTCTCTCCCAGTGGTCTACCCCACCTCGGCCACACAGTGGCACTGCGACTGCTGGCCCAACTCTCACGCATCCCTGGCGTTCATGTAGGTCTTCGTCTTCTCTCGACTATTCACCTTGAAGTTGGCCCTCTCCCCTCTAACACTCTCTCCTCCCCCTCCCCCTCTACCCCCTCTGTCCCCCCTCCCCCTCTAACTAGAGTGAATAAGCCAGTAGGCAGTCCTGCTTCCGTGTTTTTGCTGCGTGCCAGTTTATTGGCCGTTCCTCGTTATTCCACGGCCCTAAAGGTGGTAACTCCTGCTCGAACTAGCAGAGAAGAGGATCACCGTCGTATAAATAAATTGCATATTTAAGGTCAAGGGGGCCTCGTTCTTACAACCTTAGTTCTGTGGTAAACATAAATAAAGTGGATAATTGCTGCTCTGTGTAAGCAATCATGTAAACAACAGAGATGAGAAGCATACTAGGCCGGGTATGTCACATCCAGTCCACAACGGTCCGTCATCCAAAACAATAGTCCATAGTCTTTGTAAATCATGGTGAGGTAATAAAGAAAGCAGTGAAAAAACTCCTACGATGAAATCAGTAAGCCCTCAATTTAAAAAAGCTGAAGAAGAAATACTGATTTCCTAAAAAAAATAGTTAAATAGATACGATTAGTACGATGCAGTGAGATAGGACCGTGTCGTTAAAAAGAACGTGTGAGGGGCTCAAAACTTTCCTTTTTGTGCCAGAAATCATACAACAGCCAGAGCTACTGTCTTGACCATCAGGGAGGTGAAAGAGGAGGAGAGGATAGTAGAGGTCACGAGAACATCACCGAAATACCGGATATGCAACCTTTCTGACTGCATAGTACACCCACTAGGTGGCGAAAACAGAAGAACCCGCCGTGATCATCAACAGAGACCGCGAAAACCATCGTCGGGGTTGCAAAACGGAAGAACGCATCAAATATTTTCAGCAGTTGCTTACAAAGAGGAGGGCATGAAAAATGGATGCGAAGGTTGATTCTGCAGAGGATAATGTAAACATATTCTACTTTACAATCAGGCTAGGGCTCTTCATAGCTCAGATGAAAACCAACAGTGTGAGCAGGGTTAGTTGCATTGTATAGCCAAATGAACTCGATCAAAAATTGCTTCTTTTCTTAGCCTCTCTTGTGATGTTGACAACATGCTAGTTGTACACTAAACTAGAAATAGCGTGTACTTGTTTTCCCGATAGGTGATTTCTCACAAAGTATGCGAATACTTTAAGAGGGCGGCAGACTGTTCCTCCAGTTAACCCTGAGCCGCGAAATGCAAACGTACACCAGTGTCGGTACTGTTAATTACCATGCTTATTATGACGCTGGGAAGGTTTACTTTGTTGCCAGTAACTACGTTTTACCAATTATCCATGGGATCCAGCCGGGCAAAAAAGGTACATATAAAGTAATTTCCTTATTTATTACATCATTCTAACCAGCTTATCCTACCCCCTGTACCTCCTCTCGTAGGTGGTAATCCTGATTGATGACGTCGCCGCCTTCCTCCAAGGTGAATGTGCTTGGGACCTGATGAAGCCTCGGAGCGTCTTTGTGGAGTGCGTCGTGTCTAGCGCCTTCAGGGCCCTCGGTGGGGATGCCAGTCATCTGACGGTCCTCCATGGCAGCGATTTCAAGTTCGAGGGGTGAGCGTACCCGCCCCTGCTTTGCCCCCTTTCTCATTTCAGCTATCTAGTGAACTAGACTGAGGCACTGGGTAACTGCCATTTCCTCTGAAGTAGTGCTTTTTTCTGACGGTTCCTTCACGCAAGTGAGTAGAGAGCTGCTCTGCCAAAAGTCGGTACGTTATTGTGTAAAAATTAGCGGGAAAGTGTGTCCCCTGCCAGTCAAACTTGTCTACTTAGTATTGCGTCCAAACTGACAGCTGGTTCTTTCGCATTCACCGCGTCTTAAAGTGCACCTGTCTCGGTTTCATTAGTTTTCAAGCATACGGTAACTGTAAGCATCCAGAATACTGGGCTGCCGTTTCAGGCTTCAAGTAAAAAAGCATCCCATTATTTATAGAATGAAGAAATACTGCCGAATCCCTAGGCGATTGCATTTTATTTAGGGAGCTTCGCCAACAAACAAAACCATACTCATACACCCCTTTTCTCCTACAACCAATAGCCAAACCTCTAAGCTGTTCTACCTGTCAACTTGCAGTTAAAGCAGGAGTCGATTGCTTGCAGCGCAGAGCGCAGCTTGGACCAGAATGAAAGAACTGCCAGTTCTGTGGAAAATATGCACCGAGGACATTTGGCTATCAGTAATACAGTGCATCACACAGAGAACTACTGTTATACACTATGACACTAGACCAGCGAATTTGAGTCGGATCCAATCCCCCTGTCATGTCAGAGCTAACTGTATCAAGTGATAGCAAGGATCTCTACCCATCAACACGTCAAATAAAAATGCGCAACAGAGGGTCTGTAGGATAAACTATCAGCAAACAGAGAAACCACACAGGGAATACCTATCAATTTCTAGTCTGCCACAGCACGACACCACAATTGGTGATAGCAGAAACACCGACAGTGAGAAATCCCCTCCTCACAGAAAATGTGTTCGCTACTTAGACGTGTATAAGCCTCGTAAAGATTGGTTAACCGGGCAAAAAGACCATATAAGTGCCACGATCAGCTCCTGACTGGACAAAACTTTATGTCCTCGACAGTCTAATCCCCTAATAGTCGGAACCGTACGTAAACTGAAGCCCAGCCTGATAGCCAGTTAGCGCATTCATCTCTGCTGGAGGATATTTTGGTGCGTACTTATGTTTTTCGAGGTCTTATGCTACGAAATCAGCGGCTATTTGTTGCATAACGAAATTTGATCGATATGCTGTATAAACGCACTTCGGTTTTTGTGCCATCTAAATGAAAATCAATTGGTCTCCCGATCGGAAAATGGATTTTTAGATAGCACAGAAGTTCATGTCAGGAGGAGCTAGGATCGTCGCTTGAATAGCTAGCCACTATGACAATTTTATTTGCAGTAGATACTTCTTGCGTCAGATGGCTAAGTTAATCCAGAAAGCTTGCCTAACCCCCCCCCGCCCCCGGTGAAGGCAAAATGCATTTATCCGCAAAACCCTTCAGGAATCGGAAGGAGAAATTGCGCATCACCGAAGGCCGTTGTGTACGCGATGGTAAAGTGGTGTTTACAGTCAAATATCACCAGCAGGTTTTACGTGCGTCCCAAGCCCGACCTGCGTGAAACGGCTAACCCTTAGGTATCTATATTGACCGGGAATTGATGACGACGTGAAATTTTTCGCTCTAGGCTGCAGAACATGTGGCCGTAAACCAAAGAACCCATTAAAAATAGCGTGCGTGCCATGGCCGGTGACGAGACCGCAAGGGGTGAGTCCATCTGGACTTCAATGTGCAACAACATATTTCTTCGATTATTTTTTATGCACAGTCAAAGTGGTCTGAGGTTTTGCACGTCGTAGGAGCTACTGCTGATGTCACAGTTATGAAGACTGAAGATCCCATCACAAGATCTGGCATCCTCGCAGAGCTTGTGTTGGCCAATGGTACCCAGTCTACGTCATCATCGCTTTACTACTAGTGCCAGCCATGAGCAATCTAGCGTGAGACGTGACTACCACCTCATTCCCAATCTAGTTGTAAGACAGAACGTTTCCCTGATAATTTCACGAAGGTAATAAAAAAGAAGTGTAACGAAGACCTTAAAATACACCTAAAGCGACAAGACAACCAGCTCGTGGCTCAATAGTTAGGACATTCGACTTCTGATAAAAAAAATCGCGGGTTTGAGCCTCGGGTGGGGCTCGAACTAGCAATCTTTCGATCAAAAGTCTTGTACTCTAACCTTTGAGCCACGGGCTTGTCGTCTTGCTAGTTTATATCGGAAAATATTGACACTCCTTTATTAACGTTCACCCGTGGTTAAGGGTTGGGGTATGATTGACTGATGACGGCTTATGAGCCAGAAATGGTCATTCCAGTCCCCATTGTATTTGCCGACAGTGCTATCTGTCTAGACTACTAACTGCTATACGGCTGCTGGCGGGGCTAGATGATGAGTCCCAAGGCAGAGCGGGACGAGTAAGTTCCGTTAGTGATCGGTGAACGTTATTCGACGAGCGCCATCTTTTTTGCCCACAGAACAACTGCAAATGGTGATTTTAAAGAACACTTTAGCTGAATGTTTTTCAGACTTAGAGTCTGATGTTGGGCTGCAGTCCCTAAACTCAGAGCCGCGAGTTTTCGAAACGTCAAAACAGTACTTTCAAGAAGAAGAAGACGTATTTGCCTGTTTCTACCACCACCTGGGGAAATTGTGTGTAGGGAATGTTATCAGGCAATCTAACGTCGTGGTATTCGGAGTGGAAACCAAAATCAAAAAAGTGTGTGGACCATTTCAGACACATATTAACCCAACATGGCCCTGTGATACCTCCAAGATCCACCAGCCTCAAATTCTACCTTTTAAGCGGCGGTTTCGACGAGGTGTCCCCACAACAAGCTGGGGTAAAGTATGTGACTTGCGCTACATCTACCATACTCTCTCTTTCCCCATCTTGACTCAATACTATGATAAAGCTTAGAAAACCGCATGTGGCTGGCGCAACCGGAGCCGCCCCCAGGCGTGACGCCACGTCTGGACACCCAATGTGTACGGCATCCAACACTATCCATTGGATCCGGCGCAGAACGCAACTGCCAAGGAAACTTACCTTGTACCCAAGAAAAAAAAGTATAAGGTCCAATTTCCAAAAATGAACAGTATTATGGAGCAGTAAGGCTAGTGGAAGACGCCACCGCCCACGGCACAGCAGGCCAAGCCGGCCGTTAAATTTGCGTGGAAAATCGGTTGGCCAATCAGCTTGCGTTTCATTATCGAGCAGTTGTCTTGCCTTTGATCACGTGTTAGGTTTAATCAATGGCCGATGAGCACTCCAGCTTTTGCCGTGGGGGTGTTTTCATACAAAAGACGGCCAATCATTGACCAGTAGGAGGTTTCGTCGTTTTAAGGACAAAACGTAAAATACACGACAGACGGGCAAAGAAAAGAAGCAAGGAGGCCAGGTAGATAGAAAATGAAGGACGCACATAGGGAGAGCTCGAAAAAAGGAGGTTGACTGCGTGCAAATGGGAAAAGGCGGGAGAGAATTGGACAGAAATAAGCAGAAAATCACCAGAATAGAGCGTGACGTGCTTAAATGAATGCAGCAAAAGCAGGCGCCAAGTGTTCTCTCGAGGCTGACTGGCAAGTTAAAGGGAGGGTAGGAGCACCTAGGATACGAAAAATCGTTAAGCAGTGTTATGGGATCAGGAGTGGGCGCACATCGAAACAAACAAACTTCTAAGGACAGGAAGGCCAGGAAGCGGCAACCAAGCCTAATTTGCCGTGTATGGACGCATGTTTGTGTTTCCGATCTCAGTTGGTGGTCAGGGTTATGATTAGTCGAATGAGTGCAGACTGATTCCCAAACAGAGTTTTGTCAATATACCGGATTCTCTATTGTCATGACAGTTAAGAAGGTGAAAATCCAAAAGGTGTGAAGAGGATGAAGTTTGACAATGAGGCTTGCCAAGGTAGATAAAGGGAAGAAGGCAGACCTGCGGACAACCCCGGGCCTTAAAATGTTCACAGAGAGGTGCTATGACCCCCAGTTTGACAGGCTGCTTCCCAGGGAGCCGTGATGACTTGTGCGTGAAATAGAGACCTTCGTGGCAATCGCCTTCTTCATTCTGCATTGTTCACCAAAGTTCATTGCTGGGTGAAGACAACCAAAGCTGGGTGATCCAGCATTCGTCGAAGTCTTTCACTTGCCTCACATGTGCTCTTTTCCCAAGCGACGGCAGCCCAACTCTACTTTCAAGCTGTCATAGTATGTGCCCTGTCAGTCTGGTTCTCATCCCCGAGAGACATGTTATCCCACCAGTATTCAGTCACCCAGCAGACAATGATAACCCTAAAAAAGTCCCAACGTTGGGGGCCGCAACGATTGTTCAGGCATTTACCTGGGTCTTAACTGGGTGGCACACCTTCTGACTCTTTTGACAGAAGTGATAACACCATCTGTTGTGATAGTCCTGCTACGCATTTTTTGTCCACACGAAAAATGCATTACAGGACCAGCACGTAGTCTTGACCAGAGCATGGCGCGCATTACTGGGAATGTGCCCGCAAAATAAATGCGAAGTGTGGGTGCTGTGATTGCATTCCCATTCACCGGTTCACAACAAACCTGCCACCTGTCTTCCATTTTTATTTCAGATGACTGTCCGGCTCGGACTGGTGGATGGGCAATGAAATGTAGAGCAAGGCGGAGTCTGGAGACTGCCTCTCCAGCACTTAACCCACACTAGAAACTATCTGAAGGGAAAGAGAGTGCAGTAGGTGCGGCTCAAGTTTTCTATCACTGTAACCAACTTGACGTGCAAGTCACCGTTCCTCCACCTACCATGTTTTGAGGCACACTTTGGAAATCGTCTGCGACGGCAATCTAGCTGTCTGCGCACGTTTCAGTCCAACAGATTTTATCTAAGTGAGCTCAGCGTGTGTAAGTGTGAGCCTATTCCTGAATAAATATATACCCGGTCTGTAGCGCACAGAATGGCAGATGGTGAGGCCTTGATGAACTTCGGTTTGATGAAGTGCTTATGACTCATCTGGTAGATCTCAGTAGTGGACCATCTGCTGCCGTCCCTCTTTGCCATTATAGCCTGACCTGCTTCGGCCTGGTAGCTGGTTTCCTGTTCATGAGCCCTACCACCCATACGAAGCTTTTTACTCCGGAAGCCCACTGATCGGTGTGAGCCCGTTTCCGAATATATATACGGGTTTCCACCACCCCTTTTTCAAAACTGTTTTTATGTCCCTTAGCGCTTACGTGCTGGATCTTTATCGCCTGGTCAGTCTGGTGCCTGAGCAGGACGCCGCACAGTTCAGTGGAATCTCTGCGGCCCTGATACAGTCGTCTGAGACTGGGGATGATGACATTTCGGGTGCAACTGCGACCCCTGGGGCCGGTCTCTCTGCTCTCATTCTGCCCTGCACTGACATGCTGGACACTGTTCATATTCAGGCTGACATTCGCCTTGCCAGCCCGGCCACGTCCGAACAACGGAGGATATTTGCAGAAAAGGTAGGTACCCCTCTGTCGGCCACTTTCTGTCAGTGAATCTGTGCAGCTTTCTGAGTACAGTGTACGGCGGGCTTTAGCCAGCCGGCGCTGGGTAATAAAGTATTTCTGCGCGCGTTCGTGACATCGCTTAAAGAGGTTCGTCGGTAGTCGCATTATGGCCCGAGCTTTCGACCTGGACTCCATCATCAGAGATAAAAGTGGCAACCAAAAAAACAAGCAATAGTTATAGGGGGCAGAGGCCAGCTCGTCAAATTGTCAGACTGGATTCTCATCTGAGTGCCAGGTTTCAATCAATTCCCGGCTGGTATCGCTTCCGATGTGGGTGATTAACTCGGCGGCTGTGAAAGTAAACTCGTAACCAATTTGGTAAGTGTGTGCTGCCAGTTGTGATAATCCGCCACCCTATCTTGAACTTAGTTTATGCTTGTGTATGCGCGATTCAAGTTTGCGCCGAGTCTGTCGTTTGTAATTCTGGGGACAGTGAAGGCATGGCAAGCGATACACTATCCCAGATTTTGTCGGTCGTTGGTTTTATCACCCTGCTGGGCATGGTAAGTTTGGTGCCAGCGTACAGGGTCGGCGCAGTCACCTCCAGACACGCGTCACTCATAATTGATTTGCTTGCATTGTCACCTTTTTACTGTCTCTGGCGATGAGCTCCTGCACGAGTTCAAGACCTCAGAATAAGAAAAATATGTTCCAATGTTTTAACAGTCTTCTGCTCATACGAACGCCTGGAACGCGTACGTCCGTATCCAGTTCTGAAATACATCAAACTGCTACTTGCTACAAAAAGTAGGTAGTATGTGTGTAAATTTAGTTTGACGGAATGTTTACAGCAGACAGGTTGGAAACCGCGAGTGCAGCTGCAACAAGTCAGGTTCATAATTATTAAGGAATTTGAAAGTCGTTTCTAAACCAAAATATACCCTTTTATAGCATATATAGTTAAGTTTTATTAAAGGAGAGAAGTTGTATACAACACTTGCACAAGACAGGTTTTTGCCCATGCTTAATACAATGAATTCGAATTTTAAAGGGCTCACAAATCAGTGAAAAGTGGCGCATTCACTTCATTATCATAAAGGCGGTTTCATCATTCGTCCCATCCGGACACGCCGAGTAGTTATCGTTAATTATGGTTTCTATCTTCTCGACCACTGAACATCCAGCAGATGTCGTTGGGACATTCAGACTTTTATACTAGGTGGCATCCGCACGACTGCGGCACATTCTCTTGAATCTGTATTCTGTTTCAACCAGGATTAGCATTTCATTGCGTTACGTTTGCAACGGTGACTAGTTTTCAGATCCGCACCCCCTCTCCATCCTTCCAGCACTGTTGTTGACGGCGGTTCTTTCTCTTTCTCTCCCCCCCCCCCCCCACAGTTCCTCTCAGTATTTGACAACGCGGCCAAACCCGCCGCGGCCTTTGTAGGCCACCCACTTCTGCCTTGTCTGGCTTCTGCATCCGCAGACGCCGAGTCGACGACGAGTCCCATGTGCCCCTTCACGCCCCCCGCCCGTGATCCGCGCGTGGCCAAGTCGCCCTCCGCTCAGGCTGCCGCCAAAGCAGCCGCGGACCAATGCGTGCCGCTCATCGAGCCACCCGCGCCTGGCCTTGCCCTCCAGCCCCTACCGGGCCTCAAAAAGCGCCTGAAGCAAGCCTTCTGTGAGCCGGGCAATGTCACCCGTAATCCCGTCCTCGATATTCTTAACTCGGTCATCCTACCGGATTGTGTTCCAACAGGTAGGCCTTTGGCTTTATCCACTGCTGGATTGGGAAATCTGGCCCTTGCT
The DNA here is from genome assembly GCA_036362985.1 of Ligula intestinalis. Taxonomy (NCBI): domain Eukaryota; kingdom Metazoa; phylum Platyhelminthes; class Cestoda; order Diphyllobothriidea; family Diphyllobothriidae; genus Ligula; species Ligula intestinalis. The sequence goes on along the minus strand of JAYGXS010000006.1, from coordinate 17,472,843 downwards.
TCGGCCTCTGTTGCATTTCAATGTGGTATTATGCTTAGCCCTCTCCCAGTGCTCACCCGCCTTAACTCTGATATCCTGCATCAACTTAACGACTGTTTACGTATGCATCACCTGGGACAGGACTGGCGCCAGGGGCTTCTGGTCCAAACTTGCACCTGTTCACTTTGGCTGGGTTGGGTAGATCAACTGTCGTGCTCAATGTAAACCATTTCGACGAGGGGTAACTGGGATCCGCGCGAAATTTGAACGCGAAGCGACGGTAGGTCATGTAACCCACCTTGCAACCACTTCGAAAATATAGAGGTACACTATTCAGTTTACGACGCAGCGCGCATTTTGAAGAACGGGAATCTGTGTGCTATTTGAACGCTAGACAACCGTAGATTATGCAACCGCGCCTCGCGACCTGTATGCAAAGGCTTGATTAGAACAGGAGCTGTCGTAATGGGGTTTCTATGTGTGGGGAAACCTGGTAACCGATACGCAAAGAGAGTAGTTGTGTTTATGAAGAGGTGCGCATTTTGAAGAACCGTATGCCACGATCAATCTCCCAAAACTGTTACTATCAACGAGTAAAAATTTCCAATGTTATCTCCAACCCCACGCATGTGAGGAGTGGACTTATACAAGGAAGTGTACTGGGTCCGCTCCTATTTCGCCTTTTTGTCATTGACGTTTCAGATTGTTTTAATTATGGCAGACCCTTCATGTACGCTGATGATTTAAAAGTCGCTTATCGATATAAACCGGCAGATCGCAACATCGTGCTCGAGCTGATAAAAAAAGATATTCAGGCCTTCGCCTAGTGGTGTTGCACATGGCGCCTCACCCTTTCATGGCACAAATGCTCCGTTATGGTTGTTGGCGACGATCATCAACCGGAATTAAGCATTGATGGCCACGAACTAAATGTCCCAGGAGCTATCAAGGATTTGGGCATATCCTACTCTAATAGTCTCAATTTGTCAGAGCACTGTGCCCTGATAGTCTCGAAAGCACGCCGAACCACGGGATTTATCCTTAGAAATTTTAAGACTGTAAAGGTTAGAACTAGCCTTTATAATATGTACGTGAGACCTAGTCTTGAATACTGCTCGCCCCTATTCAGTCTTCTGCGCACTAGTGAACGGAAGAAAATAGACTCAGTGCAGCACTTCTTCACTAGAAGAGTTTTCACTACAGAACACCGTAACTTAGCCTACCAACAAAGGTGCGAACTTATAAAGCTGGATCCCCTGTGGCTTCGTAGATTGCAGAAGGGTCTATTTTTAATGTTTAAACTTTTGAATGGTCAAACCTTTAATCCTCTCAGTACAATAAGGCAGCTTGAGCACTCTTGACACGCCAGTCATCGAGACGTATTTTTATTTCTTCCTATGGCACGTACAGTTAAGTACCGGCAATTCTTTTCAGTAAACGCTATATCAATCTGGAAAAAGCTGCCCAAAAGTATTAAAACCCAGCAAAACTACCCTATGTTTAAGAGAGCTATAACTAGCTTTCTACATTCAGGACAACTTTCACGAATTTTGGGTGCTGACTCGGTGGAATCTCTCTTACACTCTGATGGCGTTCGTGGACTTTGAACCCGGCAAGGTTTCATGCTGAAGATAATGCTGCTGAAGCAGCAGCCCGCAGTCTGCTAACCCTTCAGCCGATAGCGCGCAACTTTTGCCGACAACCATTGAAGGAAGACTGAGAACACTGTGTTCTTGTGCCAACCCTCTCCGTCTGGAACTAATGTCCCTAAACGATATGAAGCATTTCTCCTGCTGATGAGTCAAGTCAGCTTACAACTATACATTTATTCCGTTTGTATCATACCTTTGAAGGCAGGTTTTTCACTTGAAACAAACTCCCTATCTTGCCCAGTATTGACAAAACAAAAACCTGAAGCAAAACCAATACTGGCTGCAACATAGGGAGTTTGTTTTAGGTTTTTTCCGGTCTTTGAGGTGTTGGAAGGCGCCCAAGAGGTGCATTACCAACTCTTTACAATTTCCTGTAAACTGGCATAATAAACATATTATTATCATCACTAATGATTTCAAATAATTATTAGGATATTCCTTGGAGCTCAAGGAACGTTGGATTTCGCCGACTTTGACCCTTTTTCCTTAAATGCACTGATTTAAACTGTAAGCTTTTATACTCCACAGCCTTTTGTGCCTGAAGTCAATTCAATGAACAAAATAAACGACACGCAGTGTGCTAAACCCCTGCCTCACGTGTCTATTTTAACACTTCATGATTTAGGCAATCTATTGTAGATATTAATTTCATACTTGCTTGCAAACACACACGTGCAACTAGGCTACACTGTTTGTCTTTTCTGCGCCATCCTGCTTATAGAGGCACTAGTTATACCTCGACCAGCCCAGCACGGTGGAGCGCTGACCATCGAGGCCGATGTCAACCGTCGCCAGCGGCTGGAGTCCTTGTTTGCTGACGGTACTCTGCATCCAGGCGACCTCAAAGGCCTAGTAGAGGTTGCCCTCTCCGGGGCTGGCATGGGCGGACGGCCTTCATTAGCCAGTCGGTTAGCCGAACATTTGCCCGACCTGTCGGATGTCTCAGGCCTCCTGGACGCCGCCTTCCCTGTGGCCGGTAAAAAGGCCACCCGAAATACAGCAGGCTCTGACACGCAGAAGAGCAAAGGCAAACAGGAACAGGGCTCTGGTGAGTTACGTTTTACTAAGGGAAAGCTCGGTGAGCGTCTCTGTATGTCCCATTGGCCACCGGATGTCTAAGAAAAAGCATAGATAAATAAGGAAACTTTTGCGACACCAACCGAATGACACTAACTCGACGTCTTCTTGTATCAAAGTGTTTCCGATCACTGCGTTTTCTTTATTTGCGGTGTCTGCGCTCAACTGTGATTAGGTGTCTGGAGCCCCGAAATTCTAATTGGGCACATATTGGATGTTTAATTCATACGTAATGGAATAGTACTTCGTCATTATATCCCCTTCACCACGTATGGCGGCTCACTACGATGTCTCAAGCAGAAACTTACTAGCTAATGATGTATATGGATCTTTTTACCGCAAAGATATGTCGGAGCGAATTAATCTCGTTAAGCGAGTTTCCACTGTATTTTCTGATTGAGCATCTACGCCTTGGGAGCAAGGCTCAACGGCAAACACAGGCACATACACCCAATGACAACTCGTTAACTGAGCAGAAATTCGTCTGACAGTCTGCTGGCTAGTCGAATAGCGCAGCTTCACAAGGAAGTAACGATGTCTTTAAACTATCCGGCACAGTGGCGGAATGCCGCCTCTTTACATACATCGGTAACTTAACGTATTTCAAGGCTTTCTTCCTTGGATAGGACTATTCATTTTCTCATCTTTGTTTTGTTGCGGTCGTCCTGTTTACTGCATTACCTCCTCTAGTTTCAATTAACAAAACTTCGCATTTAAACTCATTTCAATAGAACGTGCATTTTCCGGTGGGGTGCCAATAGATATTAACTTCTATTACTGATGTTATCTCTGACGACTGACTCCTGCACGAGTTCGAAAGCTCACTGCAATAAATAAATGTCGTTTCAGTGCTTGACTAGCCCTTTTTTATTCATACAAACTCCTGAACCTTGAACTTTCGCATTCATTTCTGATGATCATTATCAAATGATAGCTGAGAATTTGAAGGTTTGTTAGTTTCCGTTTCAATGCATTTTGCACCCATGGATTTGTGTTTGAGGAAAATTGTGACTTTTTGGTGTTTGAATAGAGCAGCAGTCGGTGGCCATAGATGATTTGAGGCTGTGTGAACGTCTGCCGATGGAGTACGTTTATTGTCCAGGGTAGTCCAACTATTAGCCTCTGATTACTCACTGTCGTCTGGTCACCTAGAGGAAAAAATGCCAACTCCGTCAGAAGAATTTCTTAATTTTTTAGTGTTCCTTACAGGCTGCATTTCGACTTCCATACCACAATTAAAAGGTTTGAGACCGCTGCATTCCTCCCTTTCTCATATCTTATTGTGCGTTTGTCATTTCTATTGTCTAACTTATCTTACGTGTTTTTAGTCGCGACAGAACCCAAACAGAAGTCGGCTGAATTTGATCCAAATATGTTGGAGGTTCGTGTTGGTCAGATCGTCTCAGCAAAACCGGTGCGTCAGGCCCCGATGTCATTTAATCTATTCTGCCTACTTTGTACACTGTAGTAGCATCTATATATTTTCCTAAACTTTACCTGTTGCCGCGTTTTCGAAGTTTGTTTTGGTTAACGCTACTCGTTTACTCCGTACTTCTCCACTATGTAAACTTGTTAAAGTCTCCTCAGAAGTTCATTGGGCTTAAATTCGTGGGATTTTATTACCTTAGCTTGTTCCAAACTTACCCACTTACAAACTTACCTCTGCTCCTCGTGACGCTACCTCTCCGGCGGAACCGGCCTCAGTTGATACTTTACGACCTCACCTAAAAAAATCCAACCTAACCGACAACTCATTTCAGAATTTCAGTTCACGCCTACCTTAGCTTATTTATGCTTAAAAATCTAGAATGTCTTCCCTTTTCATCTTCTTTAGCATATTTTTGTTTTCTTTATACCAGCATCCCAATTCAAAAACTCACAACGTCTGCAAAGTATCCTTTGGCTCTACCATCGCATCCCGCACGGCTGTGATCGACTTGAATGGTTTTGAACCTACAGTAAGGTTGGAAGGTATGAGATCTGTCTTCTTCGTCAACCTTAAACCGGTGGACGTTCAAGGTGTGAAATCAGAGGTACGAGTTGGCTTAGTTTTACCCTCCTTGCCGGTTCCTCTCTGTGTCGTCTGTGGATTCACACTTGTTTCTCCTGTTCTCTTTAGGTGAGGATTGTCTGTGTTCCTCGGGGTTCAGATCAAGGTCTACAGCCCTTAGCGCCAACATCTTCCGGCGGCGACGATGGTGAACGGCTCTGTTTTCGCTCGACTCGCTCGAAAAAGCAGGCCCCAGCTGCCGCCGATGTAATCATAGATCCTTCGGAACCAGCATGGAAAGCCTTTTTTGAGAACTTGCACATATCAGATGCCAAGGAGTTGGTCTGGAAGGCATGGACTCTGACACTGCCTTAGCGGTCCTTCGGTGTCAGTTGTTTAGCGTTTGCGCCCAATTAAACACGGTCTTTCTTCACGCGGTCTTATTGAGTTTTGGTTGGGTTTTGCCGGTATGCGTAAACAATCTTGCGGCCTCTTGAATGGACTGCGTGGTAGGTGCGGTGCACCAGCGCGGGAGTTAGATCAGGGCGTGGCAGGGTTATTTCGGTTGCGCCTCCATGACAAATGCCCAGCACGGGGGAGGGGCGTGGTGGCACGCGTAGGTGCAGGCTCACACCATGCCAACCACCTGCGCCCAATGGCATCTCCGGTTTTATTGATTCTGTTTTGTCACGGGGCACAGGTGGACAACAGACGTGGAGGCAGCTTCAGTCTCATACCAAAATAAGTCAATTTCCATGCAAGTCACCGGCCTTGTTTCAGGATGTTGTTGAGCACACGGTGGACCTTACCGGATAGGACGGTTGATCTCCGCCACAGTGGGCGACCCCTTAGTTGCGTTTGTAAATAGGATGTGAAACATGTGTTTCGTTAATTTTTTACTGTACGAGTTAATTCCATTCATTGTCTTGCGTCCTCCTAGTCGGTGATTATCAGTTACTTATACGAATACGGTCAGGAAGTAATTATGCTTCCCTTGTGAGCTTGAGAGATCTTGGCTTTGTTGTTTGATAGTGGCCGCCCATCTTCCTCTGTGAATTTCATCAAACAAGCAACTTAAATGGAAGCTCACTAATTGGTGCTGACGTAAGTAACCATCTACTGAGTGGGTTCATCAATTTAAGTTTCTTGTGACTCCTGTGCGTTGTTTTCGGTTACAGTCCGAAACTGAGCAAATGTGACAATCTAAGGTCAATAGCTTTAACACGCGCACAATTGTCTTCGATGTCAGTAGAGCAGAAAGTGCTCCCTCTTGAGCATGCATCATCCCCTCTCATTCAAAAACCCTTAAATGGACAGACAAATACGAGAAAATCAGAGTTACCATGGTTGTCAGACTTACTAAGGCCGGAGTTCTAGATGCGCCAGCCCGTTAACTTCGCCTGTGTTCAGGAAACTTGTTCAAGTTTCCCTCTTATTCTTTCTTGCACTACATTTCAGCAAGGGGGAAACGCAGTAGCTCTGCGCCACCCTACACAGCAGCTCACGAGATTACAGTTCTCGGCCTGCCTCTGCGCCAGCCAATCACCGGTGTCATAAGCTGCTATTGCCTAAGATATTAATCAAGCGATCAGTGAAACATTTCGCATTTCGCCCACTTCACGAGAGCGAACAGACGCGCGCGCAGGCCCCGAACTTGCCGCGCATCGGGGGGGGGCGTGCCGGGCTCAAATCACTACTACATTTCTGTACAGAATTCACAACTAATGAAGGCTTCCCTTCTCTCACAGAACCGTATAATATCTACGGAATTACCAGTCACTATCATGATGACTATAAATGCTTGCGAAGTTAGCCAATAAAGAACTTTAGTGAAAAATTGTGCTCTTATCCAATTTAAATGTCACTTGACCGAATAAATAATCGCATCAGGCGGACCAAACGTCAGGCATGCATATGTGGTCAAAGGTCATCGGCTATTTCATTTACTTGTAATATGATTTTGCAGAAAATCTGGCATTGGCATCATTTTAGTCACATTCACGGCGATTGCAAGATGTAGAATACGGGTCTGCTATTGCTTTCTAATTATGTCTCTGATGATGAATACACGGCGGATCTCGAAACGGCAGGCGAATAAAAGTGTTGTCCCAGCGATCGAGTCGTCTTCTTCGCAGATGTAGAATAGCCCAGTCACACACGGGAAAGGTACCCATAGATAATATTCATTTCTCCCGAGTCTGGAGATCAGTTGTAAAACTACAGTGAAACCTTTTCCCTCGCCTACCTGGTGGATATATCTAGTAGCTGCAACGAGGACGATGATGTCAATCAGTATGCTTGGTATGCGATATGACATCCGAAGGGATCTGCCAAACCACAACATGCTACTAGATATATTCTTAGGGTTAGTACTAACTACTTTAGTTTTGAAAGTAGGGCTGTTTAATTAATGTTTGGCTAACTTTTGTGGCTCCGTTTCATTCAGAGGCTCGGTTTAGGTTGCTAACGTTTGAGCCCTTTATTCTTTCCGGTGAAACCTAGTTCGGTGAGAAGACCGTTTCGGATTGCATGTCACACCGGCCATAGGCATAAAGGAAATGCTTATCCATCGGTTGCTCCGTTTTCTTATAGCAGATTCTACTAGTCACCTCATTACCCTTCCACAAGAGTGACTTCGTAAAGTGGTGAAAAATTTATCCGCAATTGCAATGAATGCTAAAAAGTAGGTATTGTGAGCTTGCCGCACTTTGCGGTAGACCATCGTTTTTGATTCACATTTAATAAGGTTTATTTGTAAAGCACATCTTTGGCGCCGTCAAAAAACCCCGGAAGGCAGGAAAAAACCTAACCCAAACCCCTTCTTTCGCAGTGACTATTGTATTTGTTTTGGTCTTTTGCTAGGTCAATAGTGTGCGAAATAAGGAGTTTGTTTTAAGTGAAAAAAACCTGACTTCTAGGGAACAAATCGAGGAAAACATGAAATAAAATAGCTATACATTGTGGGTGTTAAGGTTTTATAGTAAGAATACTTGGGATCTGGAAAAACTGTAATGTCCTTTAACTGAGGTATACTTAGCCGCGGTCAGTTTGAAGGTGAAAAATGTAACGATCCCACCACTGTCACCATTTTGTAATGCTCCTGTGGGGTCAAGGCTGAGGGATAGCCGGTATACACTGCGTAACGTCGAATGCCGGTGGTAAGTACGGTCTAAGGCAGGTCTGAACGGAACTGTCAAAGTCGTCAGAACGCATGCATACGATAGAAGACGGTAAGCCTGTGAAGAAGGTTAAGCATGTACTAAGAGCAATAAGTGAAGAATATCTAGGGGAAAAGGGGTGTACATGCAGACAAGTTACGGCGTCTGGATAGAGAGTGTTACTGTCAAACAAGCTACATAACCGGTGGGGAGCACAGAGCACGTTGCAACTGCAGGTAGAGGATTGGAAGCCGGAGTCGTTGGATGGGCATAGTTTTAGCCAGTTGTGGGGAGGCACGATGAGAGCCAGTATGAAACAGGAGAGCCTGTATAGAATGCCTTATAAAGCTAATTCTGGGACTGCGGGAAGGGTCGGCAGTTGAAAGGAAGGGACACCGGTCATTTTCACTCACTCACGAGCTTCACATCGTCATCCCAGGTTCGCGCGTAAACAAGTCGCACCTCAGTCGAACAAACCCATTCAGTTTCCTGGGATCGTAACACACCTGTAATGCTCCTGTGGTGTCGAGGCTGAGGGATAGCCGGTATACTTGACAGTTCCGTTCAGACCTGCCTTAGACCGTACTTACCACTGGCATTTGACGTTACGCAGTGTATACCGGCTATCCCACAACCTCGACACCATAGGAGCATTACAAATAATCAGCTGATGATATGGCATCTACCGTATGCATGGGTCTGCTCGATACGGAGATTACAATCGTTGTCCAGTGGCAAAAGTTTGCTAATTAGATGGGACGTTGCAGATGTCTAAGGTGGGTCGAGGCAGCTGCGAAGCACCATCGTCATTCAAGTGCATCGGCAGAAGACATTTGGCCTTTCGTTTGTCGAATATCTAAGTGAGATTGAGATTTACATCATAAGTATTGATATTTCTGATACATTATAAACGGAAACAATATATATTTTAGTATAATTGAAGAGAAAATTATTTTCTTTCATAATAATTTTTTATAAACATTTAGATATTAGTAGAGGAATATTGGAATAGGTAAATTGTTCTTAGTTTTTGTTTTTTATTTTTAAGGATTGGAAAAGGAGGCAAGGCACAATTTTGCTGAAGCTTTGATTTTATCAGCGTTGGAAACCGTCGACTGGAAAGCTTCCAGCATTTGCCAGTTTTCTCCAAAATTTTCGGGAACTCTCCTGGACCGTTAGATCCCTTTTGGTCCGAATTGGACGTCAAAGAACTGGTTAGCAGTGTCCTATTTTATTCAGAAATATATGCGTCATGTCATTTGAGAAGAACTGCTTGGTCTTTCTTCTAAATTCGGCTTAACTGTGGCTTTTGCGAATATCGTTGGGTAGGGCATTCCATATGATCGCATATCTTATGGTGTAGAAATTTGATCGCTGGGCCGTCCTAGCTTTAGCGTTATGAATTGAATGCTGGTTGTTTCTAGTGGAACGGGAACCGTTTTGATTTGTCAACATATTATTGCTAAGGATGTTCTGATTATGTGTCACTTTAAATAGGAAAGTTAAACCATTTTGGAGTCGCCTTTGCCAGAGGGGTTTAAGACCATATCTATTGTACATTATTGAATAGGAGTCTCGGGCGTCATCGTGTTTACACAGACCTCTGGTAAACCTTCGCTGGATTTTTTCTAGTTTCTGTCTGTCATCTGATGACATGGTACCGAAAAATATTGAGCAGTAATCTAGAATAGGTAAAACGTACATTTTGTAAAGTTTAGTCTTAAGTGTAATTAATGTGAAATTTTTACTTATGAAGCCACATAGTCGATTGGCTTTTGGTGCGATTTGTTTAACATGTGGGGATAAGTCAAGAGTATTAGAATAGCTAAGACCTAAATCTTTTAAAGATGTTAGCTCTTTTATTTCTTGACCACTAAACATTATGGGGGGAAGTTTTAGTGGTCCAAAAATCATGAGATGACATTTTGTTGGTGAAAACGGCATTTGCCACTGAACACTCCAGTCGTTTAGTTTTTGAAGGTCTAATTCAATTGTTCTATGCACACTACTTATCGAATTTTTGTTATAGGCATATGCGAGTTTTAAGTCATCTGCATATAAAAATGTTTTAGCAGATGTTGATATCGTGGATAACTCATGAATGTAAATGAGAAATAAGAGGGGACCTAGGATAGTGCCTTGAAAAACACCACTGCTTATATGAGCTGGTTCTGATACTATATTTCGAAGTTGTACTACTTGAAATCGGTTTTGAAGATAGGATTTGAGGAAATCAAGGAGGGGGGGCCGAATCCCGTGACTCACTAGCTTCACGATCAGTCTTTTATGGGGAACTTTGTCAAAGGCTTTTTTTAGATCAAAGTAAATTGTAGCTACCGTATTCCCATCGTCTCGATTTCTGGAGACGAATTCCAAGAAAGTGAGATGGCAGGACTGACATGACTTTATAGGTAAAAAGGCATGTTGAGAGGGGGGTATGAGATTTACATTCGTCAGATGGTCTAACATTTGGTTATAAATTTTTTTCTAAGCTTTTTGCTAAAACCGATGTTCGGTGAACACCACGATAATTTTGGGCATTGGACCGATTTCCGTTTTTGTAAATTGGGGTGATACATGATTTTTTCCAGATTTCTGGATAAGTACCATTTGACTGCAGTAACGAGAAAAGGTTAGACAGAAGTATTGGGGCATATGTCATATGCCTCAGTATGCAAGGAGGGATTCTATCCGTTCCATATGATGTGGAATTGGACAGTTGGCGGATAGCTTTCTCTACAGCTTCTTCGTTAAACAATATCTCTTTTAATACTAGTGCCGTCATTTCTGTTGGTTGGGGGATTGGTTCTTCCTCGACTGAATAGTTGGTTGAGAAATACTCGTTGAAAAGATTTGCTATTTGGTTGTCATTTATTATTACTTTTCCTTGGTCATCAAGCATGATTTGGGGGCCTTGTTTTTGATGATTATTTATTTGTTTCCTGAAGATTTGGGCTGTACCTTCTGGGGACTCGATTGCCCGATGTTCTGCTGCTATCGTCTTATTTGTTTCAATGTTCTGGGCTAACTCGTGAATCTCTGTAATGCGTCTGAGCGTAGATAGATAACTAATACATGGGTCGTGGAGTTGTTTTTTAAGTTTTTTAGCCGTTTGGAAAGGAAGTTTGGGATTAGTGATTTCTTACATGGGGATCTCTCGTCAATTAGGGTATCTCGAATTAAATTAAGGGTGGCATATAATATGTTTACAGCTTCTAGAGAGGATGCTATTAAGAGGAAAGAGCTCCAATCCAATGACCTAATGTAGTTATTCATAGATTCAATGTCAAGATTTTTGGGGTTTATAGAAGTGTAACTAGGATCGGGTCTTATTTTAATGTTAAGAGGGAGCACTGCTATTATTGTCTTATGATCACTATCAAAGGTTAAGCTGTCGTAGTGCGTATATAAGGGCCAGATATCATTGGTGAGAATAACATCGAGTATATTGTTTCCCCTGGTTGGTTTGCTTATTATTTGCGTCCAGTTATGAAACACAATTGATGATAATAATTCATCATGTCTGGATGGGGCTGATAGTTCTGTCCAGTTTATTTCTGGACGGTTTAAGTCTCCTGCAATTATCTTATAGTCGGTTTGGATATTCGATAGAATATCTAGTAGATTTGTAAGACCAGTGTCATCATTACTATATTCCGGAGGGGTGTACAAACATCCAATTAGAATGCTTTTAAGGGTCTTGGATGTTATTATAGCGAAGCATGCTTCGCCATTGAACGTCTCCTGAAGAACCTCAAAGCCACTCTGTTCTATGGTAGATCTAATGTAGATCATACAACCTCCTCCTCGTTTATTCGCACGGTCCTGTCTATAGAAGGTGTAGTTTGCTATAAAAAGTGAAGCATTGGAGGTTGATTCGTTTACCCATGTTTCTGTTAAAAAGACTAAATCGGGATTGTGTGTGTCAATAAAAGTCCTAAGTCGTGGAACTTTGTTTACTATCGATCTAGCATTAATAAGAGCAACACTTATGGTGTCGGATACAAAAGCTGGAATCTGTTGTGAAAAAATGGATTCCTATTACTTGGTTGATTGTGTTGAGGGCTCATGTGCGGAAATTGTGTGATTGGTGGATAATATGGTGGTGTTGGACTATTTGTGGCGAATTGTGCATTATTGGGAAAAATTGGTGATGAGAGTGGTGGAATTCGATGGCATTGTGTAACTATCGGAGGTTATGGTGTTGTGCGAGGTGGGATTTGATTGTGTGTGTTATATTGAAAGGGTTGGGTGTGCGGTGGTCGTCTTGTGTATGGGCTAGGATACATGGGTTGAGAGAAGGGGTTAGGTGTCATTTTAGGGTGTGCATTTAAATACGGATATTCGTTTTGATATGAAATTCTGTTTGGGACTGGTGGTCTATTCTGGGTTGCTCGGGGGAGATAATCTAACACTGGTTTACTACTTTGGTTCGTTGAGTTAGGACTGGTATTGCTATTTATGGACATGTTTAGACGTGTGTTGTTATTTATCAGTGTATCTTGATTAGATTCAGGATAAGTGTTGGTCATGTCTAATGGGGTTGTACTATTTCGGGGTCTTTTTGTTTGGACCTTATTCTTTCCCTTAATTGCTTCGGCAGGTTTATTATTTGCTTTCGGTTTGTCATTATTATAATATGAAGAAGTCGCTCTCAAGTCATCTAAGCTGATGCTACGTTGATAGTTTTCGTTTTCCTTCCCAGATGAGGAGGAACTCGTTAATTGTTCCTCTGAAGTAGCATTTTGTGGAGTGTTTCCGTCCTCTACGACTATATGCGGCTGACTTTGTTTACGCCCTTTGTCTTTGTGAAAAACTTGTCTGCGCTGCATTGGGGTCAAGTCAGGGCCTACATATGCTTTAAAACTCCGGAAACTCTTATTTATTTCAGAGTTTTGTAGTAGCATTGGAGCTTCGGCGTGGGAAGAACATATGAGCAAAATCGGTTTGTTTTTACTTCGCGAATTTAGTCTTTTGATAGACACTATGCCTATACTTATCCCACATTGTTGAAAAACGCTTTGTATTGCTACCATTGGATTACTCGTTTGAGGAAAGTTGCGGAAGATTATATTACAGCTACGTTTTGATCTATCTGAAACTTCTGTTGATACGAAATGCACTACAGATTCAATCTGAGGTAAATTCGTGAGGTTGCTTTCAAATGAATTGGAGTCCAGAAGTGAATTAAGAATCTTAAATACAGGTTCATACTTTTCAATTAAGTTTGTTAAATTTAAGAGGGCTGACAGATCGATTTGATCCACAACAACTTTCGCGTCGGTCATTGTTTCTAATAAAATTTTCCTGTAAAGGATTTTGAATGCTAAATATATGTCCAAGTAGTGTGTTTTTGAAAAATAAACTATAAAATACTAGAAGTACAAAACAAATGATTTGTACAGCGTTCAATGAAACAGAGGACAATATCT
>JAYGXS010000006.1:17433695-17459455 GCA_036362985.1 Ligula intestinalis | reverse complement strand
TGGTAGCAGATTTTGGCTAATATAGTCAACTGTTACTTACTGATATTCTATTTAAGAAAACCAAAGACTTTGAGTCGTTTCTTCTCTTATATAAATCAATTTATATAAAGCTTCACTTATCTTCGAATTTGAACAAACCGCGTTCAAGGTTAGGTTAGGTTGCGATCGATTTCATGCGGCTGCTGTCCTAGCTCTCGTTGGCCTCAAATTTCCACACTGCGTTCAATTCTATCCTCTCCCAAAGCTTTTTGATCTGCAGGTCAATCCGTCATTCGTGCACCCTACTAACTCATCCCGTTACTGCCTGCCAACCTTCCATTGCTTGCGGCTGACCTGTCGTGCGAACGAGTAGAAAAACAAGATTTAAATTATGCGGCACTTCTGATACAAGTTAAACACGTTCTGCTAAAATATAGATAGTGCCAATATGTAGTTTCAGTGGAGGAGCCTCTGTAGCATTTTGCTACGCCATCTGCTTCCACGCACTGTGACTGATGTCCGTGGCCGAATATGTGAAATTAAAATTGTCAGTGTTGAAAAAACCCTTGTGTACAATATCATTTGTCTGTGATAGACACATTTTTGGGCAAACATACGGAAAGTAACCCCAGTTACTCAAATTCTCCTTAACAAACAGTTGCGCCCGTTCAGAATGAGTTGGATCACGGTGTTTATAAATAAAGCGTCAACTCACTTAAAAGATATTTTGTTATCTTGGAAGAAGTAATTGCTATATGCTAGAGGTGTATTGTGTAACGGACGCTTTAGAGACATAAGTCCACTTTCAGTCGTCGGAACTTTCGGCACGCAGTTCCGATTGCCGCTTTGGGATGATCGATATTTTTCCCCTGTTTTTGGTGGCTGCAGCTTAACTATGGCTCTGATACATTTTACCCATGACTACGCCGTTACGTTTAATTTCAAATTAGGGTAGATTTGTCTCATGGTGTTGTTGGTGTCGGCGACATTGTTGCTGCCGCTGATTCCTCTGGGGAACTCCTTGCCAGTGTGCATCCCTTTGTTTTTCGAAAGCTCACCGCAATCAACTAATCACACATTTACATGAAGGTAATGGGTGGCAGTTTGCTTTCGAGCTCACTACGCTTACTTGGCATAAGTGTCTTCTTACTTCAGCCAATTAAGTCGTGACTTGCTGGTGACCAGCATCTTATTGGTCCAACCTTGTGCATATGCATTTGCTTGCTGAAAGTATGCTGTACTAGGTTTTTCCAAGACTTCTGATTTCTACCTACTCTTCATGTGTTCTTCCTTTGGGGCTCACACGAAGCGTTAGTCAGAGGGAAATATCACAGCTTTTTGGCCACCGTTCTAACATTTGGCGACGCAGACCCGGATTCGCTGTGCCCATTTCCGCGGAACAACTACAGTTCATCTTGAAGCAGCAACAAGCTCAGTTTGAGGATGCTCACATGAAAATGATGGAGTCCATGATGCGAAAAGTCAGCTTGCATCTTTCTGATCCAGATCCCTCCGCAAAACAGTCCACATCAGCGGACGCCACTGCTGCTGCTATCACAGAGTTCATTTATGGCCCGACTCCGGCGTGACCTTCGACGCTTGGTTCAAGCGTTGGGAAGACATATACCGCGTTTACTTCGCCAAGGCTGACGAGGCATGGAAGGTGCACCTGCTTTTACGTAAACTTGGCACCAGAGAACACGAGCGGTCCGCGGCTATCATTCTGTCAAAACACCCTCGTGACTTGATTTTGAATGAAACCGTCCAGCGACTGTCAGAGACTTTCAGCGAGAAGTTTTCCCAGTTCAGTATTCGTTACCAGTGTCTCAAACTGGTGAAAAATGAGATGAACGATTTTCTAACGCTCGCCAGTACTGTCAACCGCTAGTGTGAACGGTTCAAGCTCCGAGAGTTGACCTATTATCAATTCAAGTGCCTCATCTTTGTGAGCACCCTACAGTCACCTCGAGATGATGAAGTCAGAACCCGTCTGCTCTCCAAGATTGAACAGGAGCCAACGTCAACCCTGCAAACATTGAATGCTGAGTGTCAGCGGCTCAATAATCTCCAGCATGAATCTGCCATCGTGGAGCAACCCAGATCCTCGGTTGCCGCCACCAGCGTTTTGGCTGTGACCCGCACGAAGTCAATGTCTACACAAAAGTCCCAAGGCCCCACACCCAGAAAGTTCCCATTAACATCTAACGACAGGACCCCTTGGGCCTTAAATATACAAATTATTATTATGCTGGCACTGTGGTGAATTGCATTTTATTTGCTTCTGTCCATTTAAGACGCACGTTTGTCAGAAATGCCACAAACAAGGTCATAAGGAAGACCATTGTTGGGCGAGCCTACTCCCCAAATCCAGGGCAGGCGACAGTACGACGAGAAATTCCAAACGCCTTTCATCGTACTCTGGTCCAAAGTCAAACTCAATCCTAGCCACATTCAAGACTGAATTCAAGGCACAGAGGAAGTACCTTACGGTTGCTATCAATGGTAAACCTGTACGCCTTCAGCTTGACATAGCTTCAGACATCAGCCTGATCTCCAAACGCACTTGGCGGATAATTGGACAGCCCCCGCTGATCATATCGGACAAAAGGGCTAGGAACGTTTCTGGTGGGTTCCTCCAGCTCACTGGTGAGCTTGAATGTTACGTTTCCTTTAAGAGCACTTGATTCAAGAGAACATGCTATCTTACCGACCGCCCAAAGCTTTATTTAATCGGCCTCGACTGGATCAAAAAACTTGGTCTCCTGGATTTGCCACTTCAGCACATTTGCAATAGTGTGCAGTCAACTTGGCCTAGTCCTGCCACATCAACCCAGCTGGCGGCAAAGCTGACGTCGACCCTACAGGCGAAGTTTGCGCAAGTTTTTCAAGACGGTCTTGGCTGCTGCAAAGAGATAAATGTCACCCTCCAACTTCAACCAAATGCAAAACCTGTTTTCAGACCCAAAAGACCAGTTCATTATGCCGCACTTACTGTGGTTGAACAAGAACTTGATCGTCTGCAACGAGGTGGTGTTCTTCAACAGTCAATTAATCTGCATGAGCTGCACAAACCGTGGCTGTCAAGAAAGCCAACGGTAAGGTCCGAATTCGTGCTGATTTTTCCACTGGTCTCAATGCTGCGCTGGACACACATCAGTATCCCTTGCCCGTGCCGGAGAATATTTACGCTAAGCTGAATGGTGGAACTTGTTTCGCTAAGTTGGATCTATCCGATGCATACCTCCAAATCAAGGTTGACGAAGGCTCTCGGGAGCTGCTAACCATCAACACCCATCGTGGTCTGTTCCAGTACACCTGTCTGCCTTTCGGGGTTAAGACTACTCCCGCGATCTTCCAGCAAACCATGGACACCATGCTGACGGGTACCGACGAATCCGCTGCCTATATGGATGATATCATCGTCACTGGTTCAAATCCAGATGAACTCTTGCAACGTCTGGAAACGGTACTCAGCCGAATTCAAGAATATGGCTTCTGTCTACGTCTCGATAAGTGCAATTTTTCATGCCTTCTGTGCAATATTTCGGCTTCACAATCGACCAAGACGGTCGTCACCCAGATCCAGACAACATTGATGCCATCAAACTGATGCCTCTACCAAAGGACGTAAATTCCTTGCACGCTTTCTTGGGTCTCCTGAGTCACTACAGCTTTTTCCTCCAGGACATGCACTGCCTTCGTCATCCAATGAATGAACTACTCGAGAAAGACGTAGAGTGGTCCTAGTCGCGAGAGTGCCAACAAGCATTCGAAGGAGTGAAACAGATGTTGAGCTCTGACTTGCTACCCACGCACTTCAACCCTGCTCTGAAGATTGTTGTTGCAGCGGACGCCTCCAACTATGGAATTGGCGCCGTGATTTTGCACGTTTTCCCAGACAACACTGAAAAGGCTTTCTGTCATGCAGCCAGATCCCTAACGTCTGCTGAACGCAACTACGAACAGATCGAGAAGGAAGACTTGGCTATCGTCTTCGCTGTGAAAAAGTTTCATAAGATGCTTTATGGACATCATTTCACCCTTCTCACTGACCACAAGCCTCTTTTTGCTATTTTTGGCTCGAAAAAAGTCATTCCTGTGTACTCGGCAAATTGCCTTCAGCGCTGGGCAACCATGCTGTTAGGCTACGACTTCGACATCCGGTACCAGTCTACCAAAAAAATTGGCCAGGTAGATGCACTCTCACGCCTAATAAACTCCCGGACTAAAGAGTCCGAGGTCGAGTCCGAGGTCAACAGTCTATTTATAAATTCCATTCATGCACTCCCTGTCACGTTTGAAGAAGTCCACAACGCCACCCAACAGGATCCACTGTTGAGACAAGTCATAACGTACAACCGCAGCCAGTGGCCCGCACAAATTTCTGGCAAAAATTGCAACAGTTTTACCAACGACGAACTTTTCTGTCCACGGTTAACGATTGTATCCTTTTCAATGATCATGTTGTGGTCCCACAGAAACAACAAGCCCGAGTCTTGAGGCAGTTCCATCTGGAACATCCTGGCATCAACCGCATGAAGGCTCTCGCCCGCAGTTATGTGTATTGGCTTCACATGGACCAACAACTGGAACAGCTGGCCCGTTAATGCACCAAATGTGCTCTCACATCAAAGATGCCAGTAAAGACCACACTAAAGCAATGGTCTGTTCCACAAGCCCCATGGTCCAGGATCCATATCGATTATGCTGGACTGCTCAATGGCCAGAACTTCCTCATTGCCATTGACGCATACAGCAATGGCCGGAAGTCATCCTCATGGAATGCACGACTGCCGGAGCCACAATTTTCACTCTGCGGTGACTGTTAAGCAGATTTGGTTGCCCAGAAATTTTGGTGAGCGATAATGGAGGGCAGTTTACATCAGTCGCCTTTGATCAGTTCTGCAAACTCGTCCAATCGCCACCATATCACCCACAGTCTATTGGACAGGCCGAGCGGTTCGTGGACACTTTCAAGCGGGCTCTCCAAAATTCAGAAGGGGAGGGGACGACGAAAGAAGTCCTAGAACTATTCCTGCTGAACTACCGAGCCACGCCAAACCCTTACACTCCAAACGGTGTCTCCCTTGCAGAAGCTATGATGCAGAGAAAACTTCGCACACCATTTGATGCCGTCCGTCCGCTCACATCCGTTGGTGTTGTTTATGACTCAGCCCGTCCGACGGCAATGGAATAGCAATTTGACCGACACCATGGTGCAAAGCAACGATTGTTCCAACCAGGCCAGATGGTGCTTGCAAAAGACTATAGGAAAAATTAGAAAAAGTGGACGCTTGGACGTGTTCACTGGAAGTGTGGTGACGTTGTTTACGAGATTCAGGTTGGCTGGGACATTTGGGTGCGCCATGCCAATCAATTGAAACACACTGAGTGCACTGACATACCACAAGCAAGCCCAGATGCATCATTGGAACTGCTACTGGACACATTTGACTTGCCGAAACCCACAGTTCCAGCAGACAGCCAACCTCACAAAGCCTCGAAACGATCTAGCCCTAAAACGACGCAGACGGTTCCGTTGCAGGTGTACCCGAAGCTCAAATCTCACGATTCAATTCCAACAGGGGAAGTTTTACGGGTGGCGTAAGAGCATGTGGCTTGAACAACATTCCCATGCCAAGCATCTGCTCTGCTCTCACACAACGCACGGCGCAGCGGCGCGGTGGCACAGGAAGCGAACAAAACTGTCACGTCAGCAAGCGACCCACGCACACAAAGTGCATTGTCTGACACCCGAGCCTAGCTACGGCCGGCACAGGTCTTACCCAGCTGGCAGCTGTCCACCCACACAAGTGCATTGTTTGACGCTGTGCTCAACTGCCCAGCCAAACTGTCGACTACCACTGCAACTCGCATGTCTCATTCAGCCAATGAAGTCGTGACTTGCTTGTGACCAGCATCTTAGTGGTCCAACCTTGTACATATGCATTTGCTTGCTTAAATTATGCTGTACCAGGTTTTTCCAAGACTTCTGCTTTCTACCCACTCTTGATGTGTTCTTCCTTCGGTGCTCACACGAGGCGTTATTCAGACGGGAATATCGCAGCTTTTTGGCCACCGTTATAACAGTAAACTATAGCGGTATCTGGGTCTGTACTTTGAGCTATGGCCCAGTGATGTCGAGTGGGCTAGCTCACTATCACAGCATTTACAGCCAATGGAGCTGTGACCTCCGAGTCGGTTTGCATAGGTCGACGTGAGTGTGCGTCAGCATTTGTGTGCTTAAAGCCAGGCCGGAATAGCACTTATAATCATACCCTTGTAGTGTCTTGAGCCAGCGGTCTGTCTGCCCTTCGGCATCCTTCGAAGTTTGGAGCCATGGTAGGGACTTATGGTCAGTACGTATGATGAAACGTTTGCCGAGTAAGAAATGGCGGAATTGCTTGACGAATGTCATGAGGGCTAACATTTCGTGGCGATGCACGGAACAATTACGTTCAGTTCTAGTTAGTGATCTGCTCGCGTAGCAAATTGGGCGTTCAATGCCCGACGAATCGACTTGTGAAAGGACACCACCGCCGGCGTGGTCACTCGCATCCGTATCCAAAAGGTAAGGAGGTGCGTCTTATGTGGTATTTGGTTGCATAAGTATAGGTGCAGATATTAAACGGGACTTCAGTTCTTCGAACGCGGTTTGGCACTCGGCTGTCCGGTGTTACGGTCGGTGTTTGTCTAGAAGTTGATGTAAGGGCTGTGTAATGTCAGCGAAATGGGAGATGAAGCGACGATAGTAGAATGCCAGACCAACGAAACTACGTACTTGCTCTGGAAACGTGGGGACCGGCCAAGTGGGTATCGCTTCGAATTTTTCGGGGAGGCATGGATGCCCGCGGCGCTGATCTCATGCCCGAGATATAGTACCTTCTGCTTCAGAAAGCTGCACTTTTCGGAGTTCAAACGAAGGCCAGCATCCCTTAGGGCGTAGAGGACAGCCATGAGGTTTTGATTATGTTCGTCGACCGTTTTTCCGAAAACAATAACATCGTCAAGGTATATCAACAATGCGTGGGGAATAAGTGGGCTAAAACTTCCTGCATTAAACGCTGGAAAGTGGCCGTGGCGTTACATAAGCCAAACGGTATGGTTTAGAACTCAAATAAGCCTTTAAGTCACTTTAAGTCACTTTATTAAGGGAAGAAGGCTTTCGCCCTTGAGCTCCCTATTCATAAACAAAATCGCATAATAGGTCCACCGTAACAATAGTACATAATACAAATGTACAAATGTAGGCTTAACATCAGCAATAAGTGTGAGCCAGTTGCAAGGTGCTGCTACTGACACTTTGTTCATTATATCTGCCACAGTTTCTCAGCAAATGAGAATCAAGTTTGTGTTTAAAAATGTCAACAGTATCTGAGAGGACCACATCTTCCGGGAGTCCGTTCCACGCTCCAATGACCCTCTGAGAGAAGGCGTTTCGTCGAACGTCGATACAGGCCGGTTTCCTCTGTAGTTTAAAAGGATGACCTCGCAGATGGTCAGTCCGAGCCAATTTGAAGAAATCATCCAATTCTAGGGCGCAGTCTTGGCCTCTAACAATTCGGTAGTTTTGTATGAGGTCCCCGCGGAGTTGCCTATAATTGAGAGGGAAAAGATCAAGTTCGGTCAGTCTGCCTTTGGGCAGGATAAACGCGTTCTTCGGCCTCGAACTGCCAGAAACCAAAGTTCAGATCAAGGGTAGAAAACTATTGGGCACCCGATAATGTGTTAAGTGTTACATTAATGCGGGGAATGGGAAAGGAATCTCGCACGGTCAGTGCATTCAGATGCCGGTAGTTGACACAGAAACGTATCTTACCATCTTTTTTTGGAACCAGCGTCACATGAGAAGCCCATGGGGAACGCTACGGGTGAATAACTTTAGCTCAAGACACTTTTAGTCACTTTATTAAGGGAAGAAGGCTTTTGCCCTTAAGCTCCCTATTCATAATCAATATCGCATAATAGGTCCACCGTAACAATAGTGCATAATAAAAATGTAGGCTTAACATCAGCGATAAGTGTGAGCCAGTTGCAAGGTGCTGCTACTGACACTTTGTTCATTATATCTGCCACAGTTTCTCAGCAAATGAGAATCAAGTTTGTGTTTAAAAATGTCAACAGTATCTGAGAGGACCACATCTTCCGGGAGCCCGTTCCACGCTCCAATGACCCTCTGAGAGAAGGCGTTTCGTCGAACGTCGATACGGGCCGGTTTCCTCTGTAGTTTCAAAGGATGACCTCGCAGATGGTCAGTCCGAGCCAATTCGACGAAATCATCAAATTCTAGGGCGCATTCTCGGTCTCTAACAATACGGTAGGTTTGTATGAGGTCCCCGCGGAGTTGCTTATAATTGAGAAGGAAAAGATCAAGTTCAGTCAGTCTGTCATCATAAGGCAGATGACCAAGATTCTTGACCATCTTCGTAGCCCTCGCTTGCACTCGTTCCAGGTGCAGGTAATCCTTCTTGAACCACGGACGCCAGGCCTGGACAGCATACTCCAAGTGGGACCGAACAAACGCTCCGTAGGTTTTCCTGAAGAGCTTCTTGTCAATGTTGATGAATCCCCGCTTAATCGCAAACAGCACCGGTGTCGCACGTTTAGCTGCCTTTACATACTGAGTAGATGGTTTAAGTGAGAAATTTATTAGAACTCCGAAGTCCTTTTGTTCGTTCACATTTGAAAGTGGGTGCTCATCGAGGAGGTATTGGAAGGAATCGTTCTCCTCATCAGTCCTTCTGGTACG
Organism: Ligula intestinalis; assembly: GCA_036362985.1. Taxonomy (NCBI): domain Eukaryota; kingdom Metazoa; phylum Platyhelminthes; class Cestoda; order Diphyllobothriidea; family Diphyllobothriidae; genus Ligula; species Ligula intestinalis. The sequence goes on along the minus strand of JAYGXS010000006.1, from coordinate 17,450,727 downwards.
GAGTCTTAAAACCACACACTTACTAATGTTGAAGTTTAAAAGCCAACGAGCAGACCAGCAGCTAAGTCGATTGAGACTCTCTTGAAGCACTTTCCTATCGGCGTCAGACCTGATGGCTCTCCAGAGTTTGACGTCATCGGCAAACATGGTAGCGCTGCAACCCAGGTCGTTGACACAGTCGTTGATATAGATAAGGAAGAGCAGTGGCCCTAAGACAGAGCCTTGGGGGGCGCCACTCAGCACAGATGTAGGGTTTGACTTTGAGTTACCGATGCACACAATTTGCGATCGCCCTGTGAGCAAATCTGTGATCCATGCCAGCAGGTTTCCTCTTATGCCAATTTCTGACAATTTTTACATTAGACGCTTATGTGGGACGCTGTCGAATGCTTTCTTGAAGTCCGTATAGATGACTTCAACCTTACCATCTTCATCCAGGGCGCAAGTCCATTGCTCAGTGGAGAGTAGAAGGCTGGAAAGGCAAGAATGGTTCTTTCTGAAGCCGTGTTGGAGCCCTGACAGTAGGTTGTTCTCCTCAAAGAACTTCATTGTCGTCTTCTTAATTATCGTTTCCATCATCTTACAGCAAATGCAAGTTAGGCTGATGGGCCGGTAATTTTTGACCTTCGTGCGGGTTCCGCCCTTGTATATCAGGTAAATATTTGCCATTTTCCATTCGGATGGCAGTTTTCATAGTTCAAATGAAGAACGAAAGATATGTGCTAGGGGCTCTGAGAGTTCACTTGCCAATTCTTTCAAGAACTTGGCTGGTATATTGTCTGGACCGGATGAATTTGCTTCTTTGAGGCTCTGCAGCTCCCTCTCAACTACAGATGTTGGAAATAGTAGAGAATGGAGTGCCGGACCAGCGTTTACAACAGCACTGTTGGCATTATCAAAATGAAGCTCGGTTTCCCTAGTAAATACCGAGGCAAAGAACCGGCTACAGTACTCGGCTTTCTCGTCATTCTCAACGACTTCTCCGCCATCATCATTCTTAAGTACTGCGACAGGATCCTTGTTTTTTAATCTACTGTTACTATAGCGGAATAGAATTTTGGGCTTTTCTTCGGCCTGTTGGAGGATTCTTGATCAATAGTCTTTCCTGGCCTGACGAATTGATTTGTTTACTGCAATTCTTTGGCGTCGGAATTCCTCGAGGTGTACTGGCGACTCAGTTTTCCTGAATAACTTCCATTTCCTATTCTTCTTCTTCAGTTGCCTGTTAAGGTCTCTCGTCAACCAGGCAGGACGACTAGTCGTCTTGTGTACCTTCACCGGAAAAAAAGTGCTTAACCAGACCTAATGCAATCCTCTTGAATGATCTCCAATCCTCCCCCGGATCCCCCTTGAGCAGGCAGTCCCAATTCACGGACGATAGTGCATTCTTCATTGAATTGAGATCTGCCTTCCATATGTTTGGCTGGTCCTCCATTTTCCTCAGCCGTTGAGTATAGGGTGAGTAATCCCACATTGGTGTCGTATGGTCACTCTTACCGAGCGGAGCACTTGAATGCACTTCATCTATGTAGGATGAATCCTTCGTGAAAATGAGATCCAAGCAAGTAGCCCGCTGGTTTTCTCGAAATGTGGTTATGCCCTTAACGTTCTGAACAAGAGATAGGTCAAGCGTGAGATCCATTAGTTTGGAACTGAAGGAAGTTGATGCCGCCTCCTTTGCTAGGTTGTTCCATTCAATTGCAGGGGCGTTGAAGTCACCAACAATGAGAACCATCTGGTGGCTTGCAGCTTCTTTCACCAGACCGAGGAGCGAGTCGTCGGCTCCACTCAAAATGCTTGGTGGCCGGTATACGGCCAGGAATTCAATCTTCTGTGAATTCGCCTTCTTTATCTTCAACCAGACGGACTCATACTCCTTGTAGCATGCGTTGTAAGAGTTCATCAACCTCTGCTTGGAGACGGGCTGGGATCCGGCAGCGGGGTTTGCCATACGGACTTGGCAGACCCCATATCTATAGTATGTCGGATGACCGTAGTGCGACTGAGTGTACGGTAGTCCCATGCGAAGACATCATGAAAAGATAAAAGGAGTGACATTGGTACCGACTTGGCTTCTGGAGGAACGTCGGAGTGCGTACTAAGAATGCGGTCTATGTCAGAAGGTGGCAACTTAACGGCCTCTGTGATCGCTGCGCAAACAGCAATTTGATCAAAGGGGCCAGATAGTGCAACAGAAAAGCTCTTGTTGTGCAAGCTTACAGTCAACCTTAGTCAGGAAATCGATACCTAATACTAAATCCCAAGCGAGTCCTGGCACAAAGAGAAAATCATGTTTGCGAGTAAAGCTCTCGTATCCCAATGTCAAGTGAATACTACTTCCATATGCCAAAGGGAGATTCCGCCGAATGAAGCGAGTTTTTTCACAATTGTGTCAATTAAAAAAACCCTCTATATTCTTATTTTTTGTAATGTCTTATTTTAATCTAAACGTCAAGCGCTTGTTTTAAATTAGTTGCGCCTGCCGTCTTTTCGGTAAATATATTTTATAGCATTGTTGTCATTTATGTAAACTTATACAATTCTGCATCTGTAATTTCTTAGTAAATTAAATTTTTTTTTTCAAAATATGCATTTATCCCATTCTGGCACCCAATGTTCCCCCTAGGCGCCGAGGCTATACGTATGTCCCTAATAGCAGTATTCTAGTACCAAAGGATAGAATGGTCCTAGGCCGGATGAAAGTATAGAGGCGACTTGTAACCCATATACTTTGGTACTTGTGTGGCGTGATTGCGTATATGGGTGGTATTCCGTGCGTTGGCCGGGGGAGGTTGCAATCCGTCATCGAAATCGATGGTAGAACGCACACGCAAGACCCCCCCCCCCCCATAAGAACGCATTTAGTCTGCTCTGAACAGGGGTCTTTCGCCCTAAGCATACGCCGGTAAAAGCCGCCGAATGTAGACATCGATCCAGGCGCCGGATTAGGGGGGGGGGGGGCAAACGTACAAGGCGTGCTTGCGCGTAGGGTTTTTCTTGGGTGGGAGGGGGGGCTTGTATGTGTGTTCGACCATCGATTTCAATAACGGCTTGTAACCTCCCCCGACCAACGCACGGAATGCCGCTCATGTACGCAATCACGCCGCACTAGTACCAAAGGATATAGGGGCCTATTCGTTTCTATCCTTTCGTCCGGCCTAGGACCATTCTTTCCTTTGGTACAAGAACATTGTTATCATAGGTATACGCTATAGCGCTCACGTTTGAATAGAGCACATGAAGTGGCTTTCCGGTTATACAAAATTCACGTCAAACACGGTTGATGAACGACAGGCGGATGTGGAGAGAGATGTCAGCGGTAGATAGGGATGAAACACTGGCCGCATTGTGTGACACACGATCACAATTCCTGCCCGTAATCCACGCAGAAACCACGTTGGTGCCACTCTGTAGAGCCTATTTGGCACATTCTATTGATAACAAACACTCAGTGAATCACGGCGAGGGAGGAAAGAGTGATTTTTTTGCTGCAGTGGCTAACAGTAAACGCAGGCGCGTGTACGAAAACGAAAAATGCATTGTCACTGCGCCCCAATGTGTCATTCTGTGCATAATTATCTTATTACGAGTCGCAAGTGACCTTATAATATTTGTTGTTATAGAGACTAAAGTAGTAGCTTAATCCGAAATTGTTATTTCGTTAACATGAATCTGGAATTCGAACTTTAGATAGATGACGTGCTTTTGCCCTATACCAACGAAAACTCAACGTTGTGGGTTTCTGGTTTTAGGGTTGGCGAGTGTTCGCACACTAGCATAATATACGAGTGGTCTGTTATCTATAGGGAACTTGAGCTCGCCTGCTAGTCGTAGGGGGTGCACTTTTCCATGGGCCACTTACAAGAGATTGTGTTGATGAAAAGAAAGGTTTTCGGTAAATCTAGTTGTACTTGTGAATTTTCGAACAGGTATCACCTGTTTGTCGTCAGGCTAAATTAAAAGTGAGGGCTGGAAATCTTTCACTAGAGGTTTTTGGAGCAGAAGTTACATTCGACTGGGATGGGGTAGGAAGTGGGAAGTTATGGTGACGTAAATCCTGCGGCGATAGGTTTTGCAGTTGAGGGAGAGGTGTTGAAGTTTGGATTGTAGACCACGTGTTCGGGGGATCTGTATTAATATCGAAAAAATTCAATAGACCCCTTGCGGATTTCGAGCAGAAGCGGGTATGAAGCATTTAAGGCGACGAATTTGGAGGGTAAAATAATTGTAGACGTGAATCTCAACTATTCACCCACTGCTGAGCTTACGTGGATTCTACTTTCAGTTTTAATGACTTTCAGCAGAAGCGCTGCTAATCATGGTCTTGTGTCAATGCAAATTATTTAATAGACCCCCTTAGCGCACATATTTTGAGGCCTTTGAGCCTCTGGAGGACTCCACAATCTAGCAAATAGGGATGATCGGTCAGTGATGGTAATTATCTGATTCATACAGCTCTAATCATGTTGGATCTAGTTTGCCTAGTTGGTGTCACGATTTGTATCTCTCCACGCGTCCGGATCTATGGCAGCAAATCTGACCAGTTCGCCCCATCTTCTTCTCCAGCGGCGGACACATAATACTGAAGGTCTAAAAACCATTTGGCGAACTCTATCATGCCAGGTTTTTAGTTGACCTTCGCTTGACACCCGTTGGGTGGACAACGAAAAGGGCAGCATCTCAGAGCTCGTGAGGTAGATGACGAAGGATGTGCCTAAACCACCCAATCATCTTTATTGCATGGCTTGCTATATTTTTACGATATTTTCCCGCCGATTGCAGACAGTCGCAATTAAGATGAAGTCATTCGACGAATTGTCCTCAGGCAGTGGTGCTCAAATGCCTCCATTTTTCGTTCATCTTCCAATTTCAGAGCCCAGCAGTCACAAATCGAAAGGTGGACTGACCGTACATGTTACATATTACACTTGAATGAGGGTTAGAATACGTCAAGAGAACAGAGGTGAAGCTATACATTTATACCATCCATAAAATATAGATGGTAGAAATCCCAGCCTAGTTTATCTGCCGGTTGTCTAGAGGTGGTCGGTAATTAAAGGCTTGCTAAAAGTTGGCCGACATTGCGACCACGTGTACTGCACTCCCCCCATCAGTGCCTGTGATCACGAATGACTCAAAGCGTAGACCTCAGAACCAGTCAAATCAACATTGGTGATGGCCGAGCCATTGACATGCTCATGCTTATACAAATGTGTGTCCAACTCACAAAAATTATCAAGAGTGTCCTAGGGTGATACAGAATCAATGGACTTTTTCGGCTCTCTAGAGTAAATGATAGAAGCCCTTAAAAACTCCATTCAAACGGTACAGATATATATGAACTGTATTCAAGTTTCAAAAAAAATAACTGGTAGTTTTGTTTTGCGAAATACAATAAACACCCACTGAAAATTTAATATAAAAAAACTTGCGACATTTGTGAAATAATAGCGTATAATACTGCTCATTGCATTTGCTCAATTAAATTTTCATTCTTTTAAAAGTTGAAGCAAACAAACCAATCTTATGCAATCAAGAGAGTAGTATGTTCATAGTTAGCCCCTAATTCGTAGATAAGATGTTGCAAGTTCGGGCTGACCGTTTACGGATTATTATTCAGGCGTCTTTTGAACACACTCATAGTGGGGAGATAAACAACATGTTTTGGTAAAAAGTTCAATCGATTAATTATTTACTAAGAGCACACCGAATGCGAAAAGAGTAGGCTTAGACTTTCCCATTATCGTTGGATGCTTTCTCTGTAGCTATTTTTTCCCACAGGTTTTAGAACATCTATCCACCACGGAAGTTCTGCCATTCCAGTTTCTCCTTCCACTTCAACAGTCAGCCGGTGGGACTTGGAATGGGCGGTGACAAACAGGTCCGTCCATAGAAGCAAAGAGGCGAGTTTTAGGAAACAGTCCAGAAGAAGATGAGGATGCGATCGCTGGTGCATAAAGTTTATTGACCTGACGTTTTGGCTTCTTCGTTGAGGCCATCATGACGAAGGCACAAAGACTACAGTATTCATGGGACGTAGATGCCACGTAGCCACATGCCTACTCCAGTTAGCAGATCTTACATTCATCGGTGGCGGGTACATTTTGTCGCATCATATGCCCCTTCAGCACCATTATCTGCGACTGTTTCTGATAATAGGTTTGACGGAGAATCCGAAACGTCAGGCCAGTAAACGTAATGTTATGGCGATTGCATCTTATTCTTCTTCCAACCAGGTTTGTGCCAGAAACCGTTTTTCTGTCCATATTAGCTCCATCACGTGTGTTTAGTCTGGCTGATAGTTTTGATCACATGTCTTAGGGAATTTTTTTATTTTTCCCGCTTTCATGTGAATTGTCTTCCAATAGGTTCCCTGTCTCATAAAATACTCATTGAAATTCCGAATTGTTTTTCGATTTGAAAAATAATACTTGAGTGGGTTTTTGTACTGATCATCGTACAAACTAATGCCACGATATTTCAGTAACGCCAGATTGCCGGCCTTTGAAAGAGTTTATTTCTTCTTGCCTGCAAAGAGTATACACCGTAAACGAAATGTCTATTTAAGAAGCATGCTTTTTATCATTCATTTTAAATTCCCTTGTAGGTTCGAGTATATTTTATACAAAGTATGCATATTATATTACATTCGTTTGACGGGAAATTACACCTTATTCGGGTCTTATTCTTGTAGAAAGGGTATATTTCGGTTTGTAAAAAAGTTTTCATCGTGATATTTTTTTACGAACATGACAATTTCATTCATAATACGCAGTATTCGTCAATTTGTTAATATTGCCTATAGTGTGTCCAAACTGATCAACCTCCATTGTACAAGTTTGTGAGAAATCTGTTATGTCTTCCTCATACCCTAACGGACTGCGTACCTTTCCTTAGGCAGAATTTATGCAGCATTTGATTTTGAAACCTTAACCTTAAGTGTAATCGTCAGTAGGGTTCACATTATTTGCAAATTTATAAACTGTTAAACAGCAAACGATACCCTCTTTTAGTTTACTGTTTGAAGAACGCATAATTGGTTGTCAATCATGTCGAAAAAATATTTTCATGCATGCTTTCAATAAAATATATTAAAATTTATGATGCGCATCGAAAATCAATAAAGGTGTATTCTTCTTAAGTTATTTTTTTCCAGAGCATACATTTTGCAGGTGGTCAGAAAGACACTCCTTCAAAAGCCGGCATCCTGGCGTGACTGATATATCTTGGAATTAGGCTGCACAATACTCAGTATAACAACCTTGCGCAAGAAATTTGTTCGAATCGAAACTCATTTCAGGGTTTTGGTTGACGTTTCACGAGCTAGGGAATCTACTCTAAAGAAGAGAAACAAAAAGGGGGGTACTTATTTAAATCTCGTGTCATATCTGACTTACAAATCGTGCATGCTGGTCGCCGTCCTTAGCCGTATCTCTTCCCAAATTTGCTCACTCTGCCTTCCTCTTCTTTCCTGCTCTTCTCATTGCAAGATGACCTCTTCCACGATTATTGTCCCTTTTAACGCTGTCGCACGTATTTGGTAATTCGTAATATTCATTCTATGTGGTGCAGGATAAAGCCAATGCCCTCGGGTGGTGCACCACTTAGGGTTGGATATGACGGGCTAGTGACGGCTAATTAGCCAAAATAGCCATTCCAGTCCCTTTAATGTTTGCCGGCAATGTTTAAAAGACAATACCATTTTCGTCTGACAACCTTCCTAGCTTCTTTAGGAAAGTTGATGCGACTCCTTCTAAATCATTTGGTCTTAGCCGAATACCCACCTTCCAAGTTGTAGGACAGCTTCCAATGTTCTTGCATGTTAAGTCGAAACGATTTCTACAACTTTCCTTCTTTATTTTTCTTCGATAGGCTCTTTTTGTATTCAAAGTGGGCCACAGTGTCCACCGCAAATCGAAGCCCACCATCACCAAGACCCATCATTGGCGTTGCTATGTCGAGAGCTGGAATAAGAAATACCCACTTTCAGCCTTTGTTGAAAAGGTCACTTTCAAACTGCATGACACCTTCGAGAATCCCAAACAAAGTAAGAAAACACACCACTTTATTTGATGTCGCTCTGTCACCCAAATTGCATTTCTCCGGGCTCAGTTTATCCTTGATCTTGCGGGATAGATTTAAGCATATCGAGGCCGGTGGTGTCACTGGCAGACTTTTGACTTCCGGCACAAAGACATATTGTTACACTGTATACCTGTTTTTATTTCCAAATTGATGCTCTCCTAATGATCATTAGTGTGTCCGAAATTTCTATAATAATCTCCCTCATGTATTCCCTAATTAAAGGTGCCGTCATCACCAACATCACCAATACCACTATCACCAATGCTACTACCATCGCCGCCAACGCCACTTCCATCAACATCACCACTGCCAACACCATCTCCACCAACACAACCACTTCCACCCTCGTCACCACAACCACCACCACTACTTCCACTGCCGCTGCCGCCAACGCCATCATCACCAACCCCACTACCATTGCCACCACCATCAACACCACTATCACCACCAACAACGCCACTAGAAACGTGTCGCCATCGACACCACCACTACCAAGAATTCAACTATTGTTTTTTGACGATGTCCACTGCTTGTTTCAGACAGGCTGGAGACAAGCGCGGCGATTTGCCTTTGTTTTATATTATACTGCTAACAGACTTGCGCTGCACCTACCGCACTCCCTCTTCCATCTGGGCCTCGTGTCATGAGACAGTCAAGAAGATCGGAGGTAGGGCGGGGTGCTGGTGGTCGACACGACGAAAGAACACACCTAAACGCAAGATCCAGCTAAAAAAGCACTTGATTAGAATTTAAACACAACAAACAGAGAATAGGCATAGTGGCACAGATTCCAGCGTCCCAATGCACCCTGTCAAACATCAGGATTTTGCACAAACTGAAAAGGATAGAGGCAACGGAATCACCACAACCGCCAATTCTAGTGTCGTCGTTGCTACTTCCGCTAATACTATTATTATTACTATTTCTATACCGTCAATGCCTTACACGTGATGGCTACAGCATAATTTTCTTTGAGATAGTTTATCCTCTACTGAACCAAAAGTTTGTTGTCTTCCTCACTAGCTTTGTATAATCCAGTCTCTTCCATTTTTATTTAGTTGTTCGCAAGGCTCCCTTTGCCATTGAGGAGGATGGATTTGGAAACTTCCAACTTCTAATCGAAGTCAATTTCCTTGACTTGGTCACTACCTTCACCTATGACATTACACTCTTTGAGCGCAGTGAACTGCACGCCTATCGAACTGTTCGTCTGGACACCGCCCCGGAGGACTGGCCACGGTTTACCCGTTTGGGCGGAGTGAGTTTTTTGGGTCTATTGATTGTATTTTGATTCGTATGTGTTTGCCTATTTGCATGCGTCCGACTGTTATGGTTATTTCTTAGTGTAACCTCTGTGGCGCTACTACTCAGTGAGCTCTCAGTCAGATGTGACGACTCGCTTAGCGAAGGTTTTGGCCGCGCCAGCCGTCTACGCTCTCTCCCGCCTCCAATACTCTTGATTTAGTCATGGTGTCATGCTCGGGTGGTGGAGAAAGGTGCGGCATACTAATACAGTTCTGCGAGTGCTGCAAACAAAATTCAGGTCGAAATTTAACCGGGTAATTTAGCGTAAAGCTGGACAGGTTATTTTGATCAACTGAGTGGATTTAATAATAAGAATGCCTTTGGTTTTAAAAAATGCCCTCCTATTTGAAGTTATTGGGGGAAATAGGCTCTCACATTTGCTAAATCGTGGCTATGTTTATATAAAAGGAATTCCGTATGCTATAAGAAAAGACAGGACGAAACTTTCTTCTAACATACATTGTGCTGTGGAAAAATTCCATAATTAGTGAAAAAGGTGGAATAATAATCCCTTCCAGTACTGGAAAATTTTGCGCGAAGTTGTCAAATTGAAGTAAAGCGAAGTTTAAGGAATCGCAATTATTTTCATAAAGGAGCATCAAAAAAAGTTTAAAAAATTACATTGAGCTATTCTGTAAAGTTTTTTTGCAAAAAATGCTGCGAACAATTCCTGGTAGAACATTTTCGTTTGCTGCATAGCTCGTCGTACGCGCAAACAAAGTTTCTACATGTATCCGCGCAGACAGCCAATAGAAAACCTTACTGGATGTAAGTCATGTAGAAATATAATTTTTTGTCAACAATAGGTTCCGCTCAAGCGTTATTTAGTAACGGAACGGACAGAAAAATAATAAGTATTTCAAAAAATGGTCATATACGTGGCGTGTTTTTATTTGCATTCGGACGTTTATCACAGACCTTTTTATAAATCTCCTTAAGTGAAAAATAATCCGTTATAAAGAGAAAGGTATGTTCTTTCATCTCCAGTCAAATTTGATCGTTTTTCTTCAGGTAAATTAAGGAAATTGTCAAAAGTCTCCAATTGCACTGTGACATCACCTTGAAAAAAGTTAATATACGCAGAAGTTCATCAGCTAAACATTCAATAAAGGCACTTTTAAAAGAGGCAACCTATTATGGAAACTTTTTGATTAATATTAGGAATAACAATATGCATGGTATCTAGCACACATGTTCTATGCTCGAAAATGTGGTTTGCTGTTTTGAAGCATTTAGACATTTGACCAACATGGCCATTTCCATAGGAAATAATATCCAGAAGCTCATTTTTTCGGTAAATGCTGTTCTGTTATATCTTATTTTAAAGATTTTGGTATAAAGGTCGAACAAACGGACAATTGGTCCAGTGATCCATGAATATAGCAAAAAATAATGGAATGAAGAGACAATTTATTCAACAATACTCAGTAACTACGAATGTATGCGTTCTCAAATCTAAAAAAATATTTTGCCCAAAGGCAAGTTCTTTTTGTCTAAAGAAAGTGGTTGCTTTAAGTTTAAAACTGAACAAACTATCTAAATTAATTGTTCTAATTTGCAGCTATTTTTGACGTCTCCACAAGCTGGGAATTATCGAGAAAATTTTAATTTACTTAACAAACGCTTACTACTTCTTATAGTTTTTTAGGCCTAATGTTGCTCATTAATATTTATAAGTTTTCGTACATGCGTTCCCGCTGGTATGGGAGAAATAATCAAACATTTACAAATTTAGGAATTTTGTTTGCAGCACTCGCAGAACTATACTTGTACTGGTTACGCCTGTGATCATACCTGATCTAGGCGGCCTCAACGGTGTCACTGACGGTACCTCTCCATGCGTGACGATTGGCAGCAGCGGATCTGGAGAGCTCCACCCGGCCCTTTCTCCAGTGACAGAGACCAAACATAGGAGATCCAAGTTCCATGTCTTTATGGACGGTGTCGAGCCAAGTCTTCAGTTGCCCTAGTCTTCGACGCCTCCAGGTGGGCTGCGGCGCCTGATCGAGGGCAGCATACCTAAACTCGTGGGGCCTTTCTTTGATGGCCTGAGATATCCTCGTGACGTGATTTTAAAAATGAAAGGCGGGTTACCCGTTAGCCTAGCTACTGGCTACCTGGCACGTCCACAGGTGGTAGATAGTGGCACGGCCTTCAAAAAAGATAAGCTGCGAAATAAGCAAGCTCCCTAGTCTGGCTAATAAGCAGTCGTGAACGCAGCAGCGACAGTGTTTCCAGGACAAAGATAAGCTGCGAAATAAGCAGGCTCCCAAGTCTGGCTATGAATCAGTCGTGGACACAACAGCGACAGTGTTCCCAGGACGCAGAGGCAGGCAGGCAAGTAGCCCTTGTTGGATCCGGAACCCCAACGGGTGAGCCTCAATCCCGGCGGTGAGGAGGAGGAGAAGGAGGAGTCGGAGCTGCATAGTCAGGAGGGGCTGCTATGTCATAAAAAACAGATGGAGAGGAGAAGAGATGGATCCATCATAGGGAGGTTTGGTGTAGCAGACCTTGGCCGCTCTGAGAGCGGGTGGGAACGCGGTCGAAGACGCGTCTGCAGAGGACTGAGGTCTGGCGCACCGACTGCCTTACAAAATACCGCAAGTCCCAAAGAGGGCATTGTTACATGGCGAGCGTGAACCCCCATTAAATAGGTTTGTTTTCCATCACTGCCTTGTGGTTATGTTTGTGAGCCAAAGTGCTAGAGGAGGCAACCTTGAACAAAGAATCCGAGTGGCTGTTGAGGGTCCGCTTTTATTCAACATCCCTAAGATTCCTCGTGTGAAAATGTCAACTGACAGTATTATGCGCACTGCTACTACTACTACTACTATTACTATTACTATTACTACTACTACTACTTCTACTACTACTACTACTACTAATCCCCTCCCCATCGTCCATCACCACCACCTCCGCCACGTCCACCACTACTACAAATACTACTGCTGCTGTTAATACCATTACTCCTACCACAACGGCTACCACTATCACTGCTAGCGTACACACACGTCACCGTTCCTGCACCGTCATGCTATGGGGCACACAATGGAACTCATCGGAATCGACGGTCGAAGTGTCGTGTGATTGTGACTCGTGTGTTAGGCTCGTTCACATTTTTACGTGTACAGTAAATAGCTTACTAATGAAATCTAATGAATTTCACAAGGATGGGAACCGCATGCAGAAATGCTGGCTGTTGTCTTGAAAATTAGATTATAGTTGCAAACTGAAAAAAAGAACGTTTTGTAATACTTTTCGTATTAAAAAGCCTGATGGGGCATTTTCCTGGAACAGTTCAAATTCCTGCATTCTTTTCCTTATTATTTTCATTGACAACGCTTTCGGATGTTCCTCATAAACAGTCTGCTAATGCTTGAAATGCTTGCTAACGTCTCACGCAGCACACTTTCTGTTGCAAGTTGATGTATTTGTTTGAAGTCAACTGCAGGTCGAAGTTGTCTAGACCTCTTTCTCGTACATCGCGGATCCTCATATATACCACGTGGTTGGTTGATATACCACCACGATTGACATTGACTGTACTATCCCCCCACCGTAGGCGGATCTTTTGCGCGTCCGTTAATAGTCAGCGCATCAGCTCCCTCGCTACTGCTTATTGGCTGCCCGATCGATTCAGACTGTGATTCACTGCTGGTTGCCATTCCAGCGAGAAGACAGCGCTTTAGTAATCACCTCAAAAGCTGAATATTAGTAGCCAATTCACTGAAAAGCTGTGTGCATCCCCTTCAGGTTGGCTATTGTTCTGTCCAATCCGCTGCAAGCGAAAGTTCTGGAAGAGCTGAGCAATTGATCGTAGACATGACCATCTGTCGCATATTTTCTTGGCATGGACATCTAGCGGAAGCACTGTGGCTGTAGCTAAGACGCTAGCGTGCTGCTATCATGCAGTCAGCACACAAAAGAGGCACTTAAGGATACTTGAGACTAGACAATGGAAAAAGTACACACAAGAGTGTTGATACTTGTGGTGGACTGGAGGTGCAGTTTGAGCCAGATACCAAAGACATTCACGTCACTAAATACCCGCCATCAGAAAAAGTATGCCAAGGATGGGAATTGAGATTGACCCTGGGCCCATTCACTTTGTGCGCTATAATCCCGTGTGGCTGGTATCCTCCCTGGCTACTCGAAGGATACTACCTGTCCTAAAGTGTTATGTTGATCCTTGCCGTCATCGGACTCCACCGGAGATCCCCGATGACTACAGGTTGTCGGAAAATACATCGATATAGAGGGAAGTAGTCGAGTGCCTACCAATCATAGCGTACAAATTATTTAGCGTGACAGCACACTTAGGTAGCACAGAAAATGTATTTTTCTTTTGCTTCATTTATGGCAAAGTCCTGAGTGACAGGCGCACTTGGGATGTCTGAATTGTACTAATTAACCGCCCTCTCCTGAAAGAAGTGATAATAACTATCCATCTGGGCCTGGGAAACACCATATGCTTACTAATGACTAACATATTTTATCTAATTACCTCATGCAGTGTCTGATAAATACTGGGGGTGAAGGAACCCGGACGTATGACTATCAGCCTCTGCGGTGGGATGACTAATCCTCCTAATAGTCTTCGTTGGAAAATTTAAAAGAATGCTTAACTGGACAGGCTGATTTACCGAGCCTGTCGGGAATTAGCCGGTGCCTGTGATAATTGCTTGAATTTCTTACTCTTTTGAGGTTATACCTAACTTAAGCCGAGTCGTTCGGACTGGGTAATGACGCAACAACTCGTAAGTCGTACGGAAATCAGTGTTTTGACTACATAGGATGCCTCCCGCTAAAAACCGTCTTGAATGCTCCAATAATTTAGTTAAGTTTCTCATAGAAGAGGATGCGGTATGCAACTGGTCCTTTAAACGAGCTTCATCAACCAATCGTAGAAGTGGTGAATTTTTTACTGTTTATTATAAGTACTACTAACCTTATGAAAGTAACACTATTTTATTTATGTAGATTGCAATTCCCGTGTCTGCCACGCAGGCGGATGTTCAACAATTACTTCGCACCATTCAGACGACCCCAAATCAAGAAGCTCTGCACGCGTACTCATTCTTTCCTCACCTAGCAGACGTAAGTTACAATTTCTTAGAAGGAACCCAATTATTTATTTTGCCGCGTTACTTACTGACTACTTGTCCAACGCGAACAATGCCGGAGTTGATGTTGGTTTTTCATGCATTCCTATGCCCTGTGCTTTTCAAGGGCTGGGCTTTATGATCTCTTGATCATGCTTATTGCATATTTTAAAAATTGCGGCTTATTCAGTCTACTCCTCTTTGTCTTGTCTATTTGGACCTCAGACTGTTTTTCACCTAGTATACTTGAGCACAGTAAATATCATATTACTTGACTCCTGGCGAGCAGTTCCCGGCATGGCTACTGTAAGCGCACTCGTTTTTGGGCTACATTGTTCATTTGTGCTCACATTAAGACGAAATATTTGATGTTCTAATTGACCATAGTGGCAGCACAGGTTACTAGCTAAAAGCCGTTTGGCTGATAGAGTTCGGCCCAAATATATGTATGTCAACTTTCGGTCTATGCCTTGGATATACTAATCTATACTGAGAACAGAAATTAATTTATAAGGAAATTAAAAATCTGATTTAATATTTATTTCAAAATTGTTTTTGGAAACTATCAAATATCGAAGGAATTAAACTGTTTAAACATACTTCAATGTTGGCTAAGTAAGTGCCATGCATTTTGAAAGTTGTGGCTTTTTCCAGAAAACTGTTTTCCCCGCCAAGAAAACGTTGAGCTACAAAGATCTCGGATAAAGTGTTAAGAAAGGGAGCGAGCCGTTGCTGCGGGCTGGAACCCCATTCTGATTAGCTATCTTTCGATATGTCGATTAAGGCACGACTGATCGGCGTGTAGGACCTCCGAAAAGTCTTGTCCTTTCATAGATGAACAGATACTTACAATGCGACTTATGTTCCAGTCAAATGTATGTCTGGTTTCCAGAGTATGTATGGCAACTTGGGACAAATGATCTTGCCTCTTTGCTGATAATTGGTGTTTTTGTATGTGTGTATAGCCCGATCTTCTAATTTGACCGCAATACGCTGCAGAGGTGAAAATTGCCGGAAAGGCAAGAGAGACTGGAATGGTCATTTATGGCTCATTAGTGACCATCAGAGAGTCATACCCAATCCCAGGTGCTGCGGTATTCGAGACTCGAACCCGCAACCTGTTGACTAGATATCCAACCACGGCGTCACGATCTGGTTGTCTTGTCGGTTTAGATTGTGAAGCTTGACATTCGTGGATTAAAGCTCATTGAAAGTGAGAGGGAACTCTCCATTTGCTGGCACCTAAACGCCTTGTCCTTGTTCGAACTTATCTTCTCTTGTGTACCGCTTACGCCCCTACGCCAGCTAGCTAGAAACTAAGTTGACTGGTTGTATTCGACCAGCATCTTTCTGTCACAATTTCGTCGGTTTTGTGTGCGTGTGTATGCGTGTGCGCGTCCTCCTGCGCTCATCGATCAACCAGAAGGCATGCTCACTGTTCGCGTCCTCACCACTGTTTTCCTCGTCCGCCTGCATGTGCCCCACCTCTTGTCCAAACACGCACACATATAGGCGAGTCTGCTGATTGGTTGACACCTGGATGAGCACGTCTTCATGCACACTTTCACGCAGTTGCATGTAGGACATTAGTCGGCCACACTTAACACGCCTTTCTTGTGAGGTACGCAATTGTCAGGAAGTGTCAGCCGCCGGTGCGAACATATTCACAATGCAGAGTGAGTGTTAAACCTCCTATAACCTTATCTCAAACGTTTGTGCTCCCGCCTTGCACTTTTCTGCAATCCACTGAATGTCACTGGTCTTCTCACGTAGGTTTCACTGTTGCTCAAAGCGTTTGCACGCCGAAAGAAGGCGGCAAGTCATGTACCATTTTTTCAGCCGACTGTTTCGTTTGATATGTTCGTACCAGTCGGTCTCGTTCTCTCATCCTAAGTAAAATGGGATTGTTTGATTTTATGAAGGCTCCCAAATTCTGGTGACTTTTACCCTGCCAACAGGAGTTTGCGGTTGTTCGTTTAGCAACTAGGGGTGAGGTTGACCGTCAGTATCTAACGCATGCCACGCACGAGACTTGGTACACAGATCACATTAAGAAGGTGTTCGTACAGTTTGACTCTCATTTACAAGACAGAATTAGTTATGCTGTCAGCTGGAAGCCTTCTAAGTCACGGTCGTTTGCTATATGCGATAACGTAAGGTACTCGAGATGGTTTTTAAGCAGGGATTCACTGGACACGTTCTATCTACCGCACTCGTCATGACCAAGTTTAGAAAACTGAAGGTGGGAAAGGGGCGCAAGCGGCTGCCGCGACCGGACTCGCCCCTAGGCGTGCCGCCCCGACTGCGACTAGTTGGGCACGCGCGTGTGTCTGCCTGTGTATGCGAGTGAATATCGGTCAAGCGGTTTGAGGTCAGTGAGTGGGAACAGTCGCCTGCGAAGACACACGACCTTGAGGGAGTTCGCAGTGTATAAGAAAGCATTTTTGGCTGTCTGCCACGCGAGGAACTCGTCAGCACAACCTGCAAGCAAATTGGTTAGACTGGCTCCTAATAGAGGTGTATTCTTAAGGGCTTCAACC
>JAYGXS010000006.1:17369675-17433685 GCA_036362985.1 Ligula intestinalis | reverse complement strand
CCATTCCGGTCTCCCTTTGCTTTGTCGGATCCACTTCTTCATCATAACAGTTCCTTTACTAAACGTTTACAGTATGCCTGGATGTCTGAAGGTTTGCCTTTGCCGGAATAAATTCCTATGACAAACACTTCACTTATGAAGGGCTCCATAACGCGGCAAAGAATTGGCAAAAAGTCACACTTATTTTTACGATATAAGGGCAAACCATCTATAGCTAAATAAATTACTATCTCGTTTCCTACAATAGACATAGAATATTGACTTATCTGCTTGGTTAATTTTTCAACAAGTCCCATGTGGACATACTCACCGCTGCCCACTGCCGTTACCTTTGTCTGAGTACTTTTCCTTCCCAGAAGCGTACGTCCATCACCCGGTAGGTCGGGAGCCACATGTTTCAAAATTGTGAGAAACTTTGTCAGGTGTTTAATCGGCGTGTTGCAGTCTATTGCCCAAGTCCGCAAAGCACTTTTCAGAGTCTTTTCCTGCTTCATCGCCGGGTGTCCAGTAACGTTGCTTTTTGATGGTTCTGTTACTTTTTCCGCTGCCGAATAGTTCTCGGCACAACCTTCCTCCCATGATCATATGCTACAGTCGGTTTCTTCAGATGAGTAACTGCAAGAGTCAAGAGAATCTGACAATCTAGCCATTCCCCTTGCTCCTTGCTCAATTTTACGTTTATCTTTCAGATATCCGCGTAACCCATTTTTTTGCTCTCCATTCACGGGGGAATTTATTATCCTATACCATCCTCTCTAATCCTCTGCTTTGTTTGTCTGCATTTGTGATCATGAGGTCATATCTACAGTACACTGCTACCTTTTTAAATGAACGAAAACAAGTTATTTTTTCTACAACACATCACCAACCCAATATTTGTCAAATGCGGCCAATCTGTCCCATATGCAATTCACCAACAACACCAACATCGACAATTCTCCGTAGGATGACAACACGAAGAAAAAAAGCGTGTGAATAATCAGAAATGGAGAAGTTGAAAGCCAATTTGTCTCCATAGTTGATGTGAATGTCGTGAAATACTTGACTTGTGAGTATTACATGACCTTTTACCTTTGTCCTTTTAAAAATGATCCTTAACATCTGCTCTCCGTGAATGGAGCCATTTTTGCTGAAAATTCAGGTTTGTAAAATCCTCAATATAGCATTCTTCTTCTTCTTCTCCCCCCTCTTCTTCTTCTTCTTCAAGTTCGCTTTGATGGCGGCTTCCGCATTCTGAAGAAAAGGGCAGAAAACAACAGATTTACCGGAATTGCATTCACAGTAACGCTAGCTCGCTTGCAGGTGTTATCAGCAGATTGCACCACGTCACAATGGCGTGACTGTGACACCTGCATTCAGTCACGAGCGGCAGACGCGCATCGGCCGACGATGAGAGCATGCAAAAATCAATAAGCCAATCGCCTATCGACTACGTCATTATCCCAGCCAATGACAACCTAGCACGCGTGAAGCGCGCATTTGCGTATTACGCTAACGCGCGCAATGCTATTAGGGATTATATATCGCCATTTTGAAGTCGTTTTTTATTACCCTCCAGGACCCAGTAGTACCTGCTTCGCTTCCCGTGCCAACTCAGCCCGACCGTGGCACCATTAGCCCCGGCAAGAACCGACCAAGTCGAGAAGCCCGCTCTCAGGCCCTTGCAAATTTGGGAGTCCCGCTTGTAGCCTCAGATTCCGCAACTCGGAAGCCTTCTCCAGCGCCCGTTCAGTTCAGCGCCGCCGCTGCCGCTGGTCACCTGGAGACTACCAGCAGCGTCGCTGCCAATGTCGCTACCGCTCTAGAAGCCGCCAGCACCCTCCAAAAGCACAAAAAGAAGTTGCAGTTAAAACACGAAGCTCAGCTGTTGTGGGAACAGGAACATCAGATTCCGGCGGCGGCGTCGGGAGCCCCACCGCCACGAGTAGCCTCCCTCCCGCCACAACAACAGCTACCCCCGCCCCCAGCACCCCCACCAGCCCAGCCGACACCAACGCAACCACCACAGAAGGAACGTCTCGTCCTCAAACTTTCAATCTCAGAGTTGGAATCGAAGGGGTTTAAAGTCTCCAGGAAGTCGAAGAAGGAGCGGAAGCACGACAGTGGTGGTAGTAGTAGTGGTGGTAGCATCAGCAGGCGACACAAACACCGCCTTCGGGCCACTGATTCTCCAGCTACCATCTCCGACCAGGTGCGTCTTTCGTTGGCTTTTAATAAACAGCTTTTAATATATCTAGCTGATCTACCTTCTCTGCATCCGCCGCCATTGCTGTGGAAAAGGGCTGGCTGTTTAGGGCTGGTTTATATCAAATTTCGGTCTGCTATGCCCGACCTACTCCAAGTTAGAAATTAGTTTATCCCTGTGGCTTAAGTTATTAAGGAAAAATCCTTGCCGCTGCGGTCTTTATGTCCATTTTCGTAGGGTAAGAAAAGAACTAAGACACCATTTGGGAGAAGTAGTATTTACCACACGGAAGTAGTGGAGAGAAGATTGGAGGAATTTAACTGTTAGATGAGCGCACAACCCCTCGCGAAATGTCCGCGTCCGAAATACGTAAGCATGGTAGTCGTCGCAGTGAAGTTCTGTGAGTCAGCCGCGGGAAGCTTTTTGGCTAGACCGGATTTGCATAGAAAAGCTAGTGCATACGCACTTGATACCCACCATGAGAGATTGAGCATTGGCGCAGTTTCTGGCACTTATGATTGGCTGACCCAGGGGCGGGCCAAGATCTGCAATCACACCACCTCATGCATAGAGTGGCGCCGAAGGTGAAAGGGGTTGCAGGCTTTCCGAAGGAAATTACGAAAAAAAGTTACAAAATGAACTGTCGGTTATTTTACGTTTCTATTTTTCTAGGTTGCCTCCTGTACCCCTTCACCTGCCCGCGTTGCCTTACCGCCCGTCGAACAGACAGCGTCGTCATCAAGGGGCAGTGTAGAACGGCCCCTCCCTGTTACTGGCCTGCCTCCCACCCCCTCTGCTACTACCTCACCAGCACTTAGCAGCAGCAGTGCGAGCAGAAGACGCGGCGCTGGGGGCGGGAAACCCGCGGCACTGGCAGCCGCCCTTCTGGCCTCGGCCGCGCCTATTCTGCCCCAGGCTGCCGAGTCGCAAGAAGAGGAGTACACGGCGGAAGAGGAGGACGAGGAGAGCGATAATGATGATGCGCCTTATGAGCCGCAAGAGCAGCTCCCATTACCTCGCAAGCTCCCGATTCCTCGAGTCGAGCCAACGGTTTCCCCACCTCACTCTGTCGGGGCATCCGCCACCCGCACGCCCGCAAGCGGCGGTGCGACAAAAAAGACTCCTCCAACTGCAGCCGCCATCGTCGGTGTACCGGCAAAACGGAGTCAAAGTTCGCGAGACGAAGCCCGCCAAAACAGGAAGTCTGCTGCCTCCAGCGTTAAGGTGTGTGAGTGTTTCTTTTTTCTGAAGGGATTAATATCCTTTCCCCTCCTCCCCCTAAACGGATCGCGTTAGATCGAATTGGGGGGGGGGGGCAGATCAAGGCATGGCAGCTATTATTCGGGTTTCGTTCCCATAACGAACACCGAACAGGGGGACCAGAGGGGTGTTGGTGGCACGCGTAGGTGCAGGTTCACGCCACAGCAGCCACCGATGACCTTCATGGTACTTCCACTTCGTGGCGGCTCCGGTCCCGCTTGCGCACAATCCTGTTTCTGTCTGGACACCGGTCGAGGGCGGGGGAGAGAAAAGAGCGAGTTTAGTAGCTGCCGCGCAAGTCTATTGTCATTTACAACTAATTAATTCGTGCAACTCGCCGCGTTTGCATTCAGCTTGCTGGGAAGCACATGGTATAGAAGGCGTTGGATGCGACGGTCGATCTGCTGAACGGATTGTCTTTTAACTCGTGCCCTCTGGTCAATATACATGTTCAATAACGGAGTATAATCAGTGAGTCCTCGTACACTCGCGTCATCGGCGGATATGTCGATGTGAACATTTCAAAGAAACGAACGTTTTCTAAATCAAAAGTGAGGGAAAGCAGAGCAGGTTGGAACCACCCGATGCCGCCTTTTGTTTCAGTTCTCACCAGCCTAGCTTTCATGACTGCCATGGAGTCGACATCTGCCGCACTAGGACACGCTTCGTGTTGTAGCACTCGTAGTTGCTGTTCTGTTAGCTATTTAGCGGAAAGCTTGTGGATCAGGTCAATGCTCCTCGTCTCTGTGGGGCTTACCTTTTTCGGTATCTGCTTGTCTCCTGTTAGCTGCCTGTTAGTGGAGATCAATATTTGGTGGGGGCATCTCAATTATTGGTTGCTCGTAGTTGACATTGACTCCTGTATAGGTGGAGTGAATACTCATCATCCTGCAATCAGCGATACTGCTTCATAAGAAGAAGATGCGATCACTAGAACAAGGGTTTTATTTGCCTGACTTTTTGGATTCCCTCGGGAATCCTTAATCGTAGGTGATGATAACAAGGTCATGGTCATGCGCATGGTCGGAATCCGAAACGTCAGGCAAATAAAACTCTTGTTCCAGTGCTCGCGTCTTGTTCTTCTTCTGAACTGCTTCCTGAAACTCGCATCTTCTCTACTACTGATACTACTTTAGTAGTCTTCTTCCATATTGTTTTACTCCTGTCCGCATGTGCCCTCCGCACGATCACGGGTTGCTATAAAATGTTGCCTTTAGATCATATTCATGCAGAGGCTTCTATCCTGCCCGTCGCCCATCACAACACACTCCTAAGCCAGCAGTTCTGGTGGACTTGTTCGCAACCGGGCCATCCCAATCATCACCGTTGCAACGCTCCTGAGCCCAGCCGCAACGTCCGGTCGTCTATTCAAGCTCTCCACAAGGAAGCTGTTGCCTCACCTCTCTCGGATCTACCCGTTGATAGCTCTGCCTTCAATACAGGCTTCCAGCGTCTCCACCAGAGAGTCGTTGTCGAGGAGAAACGAGGTTACCGTCCCCCGGTCCTTCTGGGTGGCTATCCACTTCCGATTGCGGCCTCAGAACAACATCTACCCAGGGTCACTCGCTGTACTCTGGCTCAACTGCGCAGTGGCTACTCAATGTTCCTCTGCCAGTATCAACATCGGCTTGACCCGTCCACACGCGACTGCTGTCCAGACTGCGGCACTTCTCCGCATGACTGTCAGCGTCTGTTCGCCTGCAGTTCCCGGCCAGGCACCCACCTCACTCCCGCGTACCTTTGGCTCAAGCCGGTCGAGGTCTCGGCTTTTCTCCGTCTCCCAGCTACTCCCAGTTTGAATTCCGGCAGGGATTCCTGATCCACCAATGGGCTACGACATACACACTCCTGTCCGCATCTGACAGGGTGTTCGACGTATCAGCACCATCCTACGTTCTGAGGGTGTACTTTATTAACTAACGATCGTACGAACGATTTTAGTGCTTGACTTGTGGTGACGAACTCATTTGACTTGCAGCCCAGTTAAAACTAACTGCTGTTTGACGCGGTTCTTACCGGTTCTTGCTTGGCAGAGTTCGTTGGTTTTAGGACCTTCGTGGTCCCTGATTATTATATATTCTACTTTGTCCCTTTCGGTATTGGTTGTTGAACGAAGTGATTTTTTGTTTGAGAACATTCCGTCCAATCGTTGCGCAAACTCTAAAATAAAATACCGAAGCCAGTCTGGTTTGCTCATTTCATGTGCTGCGGCCAGAGCAACCGCGGAAACACGCAGTTTGCGTGTTCATGAGCTGCCCCCTTAGGGATTTCCGCCGTTCATGCATTACAGGTGAGCTAGGCGAGATTTGCATGCCACCGGGGTATAATACATTTTAACGGTGACCGCTGTGGTGTCACCGTCTAATTACGCCCTGTTTGAATTTCCGAAGAAGAAAACAACAGGAAGGGCGTAAAAGTCGAAGTCACTCGTATAAGAGTTTATTGTGTACAGAACCCGGATTTGCTGCATCGGGTGGCAGTGTGTGGCCGCGGGGCGAAGCACGGGCCTGAGGTGGACTGTTTCCAGTCACGCCTGAGAGTGTCTGCAAGTCTCTGTCAGTCCGTGTGCACTCTCTGTGTGAGATGTGAAAGTTGATTATGAGTGATTATCAAGCGAGTTGAAGTGTTGCATGATTGGTGCGTGGATTACTCGAGAGGTGTCGAGAATAAAGGTCACCTACTGCGTGGCGCGCCTAAGTAGCTCTTGAGAAATTGCGACCAGTTGGGCATGCGCATGTGCGCACATGTTTGTGCGAGTGAATGTCCGTTCCAGCCGTTTAAGGTCGTCTCATGGAGACAGTCACAACAAAGACGCAGGACCTTGAGGCTGCTCCCATTGAAAACTAAACCAATGGCAGTCGACTACAGGCACGACGCATCAGAACGGCCTGCAAGGTTATGCTGGCACTCTTAACATAGTGAGCTAGCCTGACCAAAAAACCGAAAGTGCATGGATCAATTTTTGCGCTGTTTTTTTTTCTTCTGGTTACGCTGCACTCATGCTATTCTTCTTCTCCTTCTTGCTAAACTGCTGCCCATTTGTGCGCTTGTGTATGTGTTTTCAGTCTGATCGGCTATCTTCCGAAAAACGAGACCTTGGAGAGGGCCGTCGGTCGGCTGTCAAGGAAGAGCCCACGACAGGGGAGGATCCCTTCCAGAACACCACTGAGGAGGCCACAATGGCGTGGATTTCGTGCCTCAATGGGGGTCCCCAACCCCTGGTGTCCCCCCTATCCCCCACTGTGTCCCATTCGTCATACAGCGAGGAAGAGGATGCCAAGCAGCCGCGGCAGGAGACGGATGTTTCCGACGTCCGGTCTAGCAGCAGCCAACGAGGCACGACGGAGACTAGCAGTTCTACCAAAAAGGCCGCGAAGGCGGCTGCTGCAGCTGCGGCCGGTCGAGGCCCCTTTTCGAAGTCCAACTCCTTAAGTAGGTCTTGCTACAGCACTCCCTTGCATTCCTGTCGTCCTCTTCGAAAATCCGGACCTGTAGGTTTCGTTTTTTCTTCAGCGTCTTTATGCCCCGGTTCCGAAGGGGTCTATGTTTGTTAGGCGTCTGCCAACCCTTCAATTGGAGCAGTAGACGTTTAAAAAACCCTTTGGGAATTTTTTGGAATCTATAGACGATTAAATGGATTTTGTGGATTTTTTAGCCGAACAAAATTGTCGCTCATGAGGGTTAGCAAATACAATGGAGCCTGGGATGATTAGCAGCCCCATCTACTAACATTTCAGGTAACGAGTGTATCACTAGCCGAAAACTTGTTTCGATTGACGAGTTTACCCTCAGTTAACGAGCCTTCAGTGCTTGCGTGCTTGTGTTCGCCTTTGAGTCGCCTGCAGTTAATCAGTAAACTGATGCAGTCTGATTGGCTTCGTTCCGTTTGGCTTCGTTTTCACATGAGCTAGGTGGCGGAACAGATTAAACTTGTTATCAGAGGTTCCACTTTGTCACAAGCGGTATAGCGTCTAAGATGTGATTGTACTGAGAACACCACAATTATCAGTTCAAGTCCGAAGGTTTAGGCCGAAGACACCAGTAGGAAAAATTTGTTAAGCATAGAACTCTCAGTTACTGCCTCAGGTGGCAGTGGCAAAGCTAGAGTTTATGTTGACTGCGCCCAGTCATGCCTGAGGGACTGTGATGCAGTGATGCCAGCTGCTTTAGTAAGATGCGGAACAGATTCAAGTGTTCTCCAGTTGGTGTGTGTGACATTACCGAGGGGGTTTCGCGTCTGGTGACTTATGCTTTATCGGCAGAGGGTGGGGGAGGACGTGTTCAAGTGGCGCTTGCGTAGTTGCGACCACCTGGATGCAAGTGTGTGTATGCGTCCCCAAGTTCGAGTCGGCCTGCAGGTCCATGCTTCTGAAAGCGCTCACAGCGATAGTGAATGACTTTAAGGCAGGGTCGCTGTCGCCCGTGAAATGACCAAGCGAATCGTCTCAGTGACGTTCTGATGCCGCTTTCCGCGCAGAGAATTCGAAGTGCTACAAAGAGTTGTGTGGAATGCGGACAAACCGATTCTTCCCTATAAACGCCCAGCTGTGAGGTGCTTACGCGACGGTATTACTGGGGGCTTGTGCCGCACATCGCCTACAATAAAGACTCTATCTCATGAACTGTCCACCGAAATTCTGAACTATGTATGAGATCTAAACAAAATACTCAGCTAGGCTTGTAAAATTGATTAACGTGCAACCTTATCTCAAAATCTTTCAGAAGCCGGCTTTAAAACGAGCTTACCTCTGGCTACCTGCAAGAGAACTTTTATTTTAACAAAATGGCTACGTAAATCGTATGCAATTTTCTGATTGATTTTCGAAGCCCTTTAAAAGTCAAATATTTTTTGTGTCAAAAAATTCGTAGAAATATATTTTCCTGTACTCGTTTGGTAGAAAATACGCCTTATCTTAATTTATACTCGAAGAAAGAATATATTGTGGTTTTAAAAAGTTTCTTATGATGATGTTCGTCCACGACGGATCATGTCCGTCAATTTAATAATGTTGCCTATAAAGTATACAACACGATTCACATCCATTCCAAAATTTTACGAAGTGTGTTTTGCCTCTTTCTCCTAGCCTAGAATAATGTGTGATTCTTCTTAGACGAACTGTATACAGTATGTAATTTGAAAACCTGAAATTTAAGCAGAACGGCTGGAACGATTTCAAATTATTGTCCAATTTAAAAGTTTTTTTTAACTGACATATACCCTTTCGTCACATTAAACATTTGAAGCAGAGGTTATTTGCTACGAGACTAGTACAAAAAAGAATATATATATATAGATATATGCACTTTAAAAAATATATATTTTCTGATTTACAGGGGCGCCGGAAATCGGTGCGGTAAACGTATACTACCTAAGTAGCCGTCTGTCACAGAGATGGAGAATCTATTGTACTTACCACAACCGCCATATTCTGATCTCCCATTTCCAGGTCGGCATTGCAGATGTGGTTGACTTAAACCACCGTATCAGTGACAAATGCTAGACTATGTATTCGATAAAAAAATCTTATGGGTGTCACAACACCCCTGTTTACACATGTATAAGTACTTTATAATGGCGTCAGAGGTTGGTATAGTCCAGTGCACATTTCATTGCATCCCACACGGAAATCTTTCGTGATATGTCTCACTTATCGAGTTCGGCGATTATAATTCTTTAGAAGGCCTGATCTCCATGGAGTGTTCGTGGCAAAGGCGCAACGTTGTCATCTCGAGGTCGCAGGCTCAACCGTGATGGCCCCTGCGACCCAACCTCGCACACTTGAGGTGACTGTAGGCGCAGATGCGAACTGTCCAACAAACGGCCGCATACCATTTCTGAACTAAAAAAATCCTGAGTCTGTTTGGCAAACCTTGCGCAAGGTGAAGTTAGCGAATCAAAGAAAATACATCAGGAGACGGAAGGGGGTGAAGGCGGTTGGTGACAATGACGGCAGAATTAGAAGACTAATTTCCAAAGATAGCAGGACCGCTGAAACCGGCGCCACATTCTCTCAGTTTCGCTGCCAACTGCTACACAGACTGATAGAAAGATAAATACTTCGGCTGACTTCTAAGCCTCAGCAACTCCGAGGATGCACTTTTTGTAGTGGTGCAACGGGGAACATTCTGGCGTCCGTCAGGTCATAGTGTAGCGAGTAAACCTGCTTTGCTAGTCATCTGGAAGTGGGCGAACCTATCGACTGGTAAATCGCAAATTCTGAAAGCGGGCGGGAATTTTCGTCCCTCAGTTTTTGCAGCGTCGGCAAAATAATTTAGAGACTGAATGATCAGCTGACGATTTAATTTAAGGTGCATTTCTCTGTCGCAAACTATTCTTCGAATTTTCAATGGACGGTATTGTTTATCGCGGAGATATTTATGTTTACATACGGCTCAGTTAGCTGAAGGATTATTCGTTTTTATTTTCGCTTATAGAATCACTGTATTGTAGATTTGACTTTATCTGTTAACCTACGATTTTGCCTGTGTTTAGGAATCAACGCCCTTCATTTGCACATGTTAACCAGTGGAGAAAATAATACAGGAATAATGCAAATAAAAATACTATCAGTAGAGTAGATAGAAGCGGTAGTTAACGCATTCTGCTTAAGGCATTGAAATAAGTTCTGCAAATATTCTCATGTTTGATTTGAAAAGTCGACTTGGCAAAGATATGTTCCAGCTACTCTTCCTCATACCAATACATTTGCAGAGATAATAAGAAGTGTATAGTTGGACAGGGTTTATCAGTGTACTTTGATTACAACTCATCATTCTCACGCCGCCCGCATTCCGGTCTCCCCTTTCTAGGCCGTCGTTGTATGCGGGCGGCGTGAAACCAATAAGTTGCAGTCAAGGTATACTTATTGACCCTGTCCAACCGTACAAATTTTTCCTATCCCTGCAAGTGTACTGGCCTGATGAATAGTTGCTGGAACATACATTTGCCAAATCAACTTTAACATTGAGCTAACTTAGATTTCCACCAAATACTTGTTTACCTACACTAACGGAGTGCACGAGCACATCGTGCAATTTCAAAGTTGTGAATCAAGGATGTTTAAACGGTCGGAAAAGGAGACCGGATGAGGCATGCGGCGGGCAAACTTAATCTTAATCGGAACGCTAAGCCTAACCTTCATCCTAACTACAACATTAAGCTACTCCTAATACTAACCCTTACCAACGAAATCGAATGTCAACCCTTAATCATATTCCTAACACCAAACGCTTAAAATGTCTACCTAAATCAAATAATTTGTTATTTTATAGTAATATAAATGTCTTCGTACATATTAGCAGATGTTGCGGTTCAGTAGTTTTGCCCACTGTCCTCTTACCGTTTTACTCTGATGCCTTCATTTTAAAACAGAGCGTCCTGCCCCTGCGGCTTCTGAGTCAGTTCCACCTCCAACAACAGCGAAGCGGAAAAGCCGAAAATCTTCGTTGCAGCAAGTAGAACCTCCGCCGCTGGCGCGGTCGCCTTCAGCCCGCTCCGTTGCCAGTGCTGATTCCTCTACTCCACCAATGTCCGTGGAAGCGCCGTGCGTGGAAATACCGCAAGACGCCCACCAGGGCAGCAAGCGTGGCGTTGTCGTCAAGGGATATGAACAGCATCAGCAGGCGGAACCCGAGGCGGACGAGGGTGAGGTCCTCTGCCTCGACAATGATGCCCTTGAGCTCCTGTTTGAGCGACTCCTTCGCCTTGAGGACCCTGCACTGGCCCAGCGAATGGGCTACCTTCTGCTCAAGTACACAGCAACCAACCAATCAAAAGCGGGCCGGCGGCCGGCAGGTGCGGAGCTGTTGCACACGGGTCCGCCCGCGCAGATGATCGCTTTTGACTTGCGTCGGCTGCCCTTGGATTGCATTATCCAGTTAGTGGAGCTTATTACTGAGGATGAGAGCCTAGCGGCGGCGGCAGCAGCATCAGCAAATCACGGTGAGGCCTTTCGAAAACCAGAATCTGGTACTGCTGCGGGTGCGAGGGAAGAATCTGCAGCCACAGCGGTCTCCGGAAAGACTCAGGCAGCCAAAGAATTGACTCCGGTCTAACAGTCCGCTCATATATTTCCCTCCCCTGGCGATTTTCCGAATTCTGACACAGATAGGCAAATGATGCAGTATCAGGGAATGTATGCTTTTTAATGACTTTTCTTTTATTTGTATTAAAATTAAAGTGACTGCATCTCTCGATGTGTTGACTGGTCAAGGCTGACATTTTTGGTATGTAGGGCTGCGAACTACAATATCGCATCGACCCATCATCAACGGTTATCATGGATGTTTTAAATTTAGGTGCCTCATATTCCCAGCACAGATCTGCCGTAGTCGACCCCTATAACATTCACTAAAAAGAAACAACGGGAAGCGGTCCTTTATATCAATCGCTTAGGCAATAGCGTTTTGCCGAGAGAGCTTTCATATTTAAGGTAAGTCCATTTCCGTTAGATTGCTTCACTGGCGAAGTATACGTTGTAGCGCCTGTAATCGACAATTGCCGTTGTAAACCCGACATATTCGGTCTTTTTTGGCAAAAGGTGCTCGTAGTCTGCCCGTTTTCCGCCACCGAAGTTCAGGCACGCCGGAAAACTCAAGACGGTAAATCGAAATGTCATGGTAATGCATTGGTAGACATTTCGACGTAGTGTTAAAAATCTTCGTGTAGTCAGCAAAGTGAACGTGCATCTTCGCCTTTAACGGCGGATAGCCGCCTGAAAAAAAAGCGGTTGACAGCGTCATTCAAGTACTTCAGGGCTCCAGAAGTAACAACTGAATTAAGGAATGAAATCGCGAGCTGGTGGCTGAGAAAAAGGAATAGCAGAAGCTGTGATCCCGTGCCGCCAATCTGAGAGGATTGGAAAAGGTCAGTGACGGATACCTTTCAGATGTCGAATAGCGGATATAGTGTCGTCATGATCCTCCGATTAGTTACCATCGAGATTCCCATTTAGATAATTTTGTCGCATGACGCTTTCGAGTGTTCGAAATAAAATTAGCCGATGTGAACTTCTTCCGAAGAATACGGGGTGAAAATCGACGAGGCCGTGAGAACGGACGATCATGGTCGATATAGGTGCAACGACAGCTGACGTATGACAATTTTAAAATCACGTACAAAGGTGTCCGCTCCTTGCTTCGCAGGTTGGCTGACTCAAGGACGGCAGCTCGAGCTGCGTCTACCACATCCCCTCCCCTCGCCCACCTGACGCCGGTCTCAAAATGGAGGCCAGACACTACACAGTGACTAACAAAGTTAGACAGGCCGTCTACGACTGCCACGCACTTCCGGCACGCAAACGCTTGGCAATGGCCGACAGAACTGTTGAAGTCCGTCTCCGCGTGCCGCACACGCGTCCGGCCTTCGCTAAAAAGGTGATGAGTGGCAACATGCACAATTAAGAGAGTTGCTCTGTTGGTTTGAGATCTTTAACCTCTGAACCTGTTATCCGTGATCGAAACTAAAATACTTTGCTCGCGTGCACAGCCAGGGGGGCTCAAAGTGGTGAATTTCCGTAACGCTTTTCATCTCCAAGTCATCAACTGACCTCTTATTTGGAGTCGTCCTGCAGGAAACTGGACCTAACATGTGCGGGTTGTTGCATACCTAGCATGATGTAGCACGGGACCGAATGTTCATGCGCTTCTGCATTTTTGAGCTAAAAATCAACCCTTATCCTATGTGCCGTTACGAGCCGTCTACTTCAGTGCCGTAAACATTCTCGAAATGGGGCGTAGGGTTTTCACGTCACAAGGTTCAATGTTCAGAGGTGACATGCCGCTTCAGGCGTCGCGTTAATGTGTTGGCTGATCCGTACTGCTCTTATGTAGAACCCAATTCTCACCTGGGGCTTCTCGGCTGGCGAGCTAAATCAGATGTGTTTGTTCACTAATGTGTGTCCCCGGGCTCCATACATCCGTTCCCATTTCCTTTCTCCTCCATAAAAGTAGCTGGGTAAACAGGTTAGGAAATTTATTTTAATACGGGTAGTTTAGTAAACAAGGTTTTACGGTGGTGCATATAGGTAAACCCTAAAGAAGCCGGAGAAAATGGCTTAAAAATCGGACATAGACTGTGACAGCATACCTTGTTTAACTGAGTAATTGGCATGGTCACGCACCGTTCAAGAAATGGGAATCGGTGGCCAGTAAGGGAAGTTGAAGGGAAGGAGGACTGTGACTGGTGCAAAACGAAAATCAACCTGAACCAAATTCAAGCTAACCAATGGAGCTGCAGAATGCCACAACCAAAAGCATGTAAATATAATCAACGGATAATTATACCTCTGAATGCACCCAACTTCCACTGTTAACACGAAAATCTGTCCTTAGTTAACCTATCCGAATCCAAAACGATTTCTATAAATCTAACTCCCCTTCCCGCAACCCCAAGCCAAGAAACATGTCTCTAAGTCTGAGCCCACCTGTCGCAATCGAAAGCGATATTTCTGTAGCTGAAGCCGCTTTCGAGCTTCTGCGTCAATTGCGCCCACGTTTTCATTGTTTGCAAAATCATTCCGTACAGCGGATTGACTCGACGAAAGTTGTTGGAAGGGCGCCACGCTGAAGGTCATTCTGAAGTACACATGCTCCTTTTGACCAGCCGCTTAAAGATAGAGCGGCACGAGACTGACGTCACCTTTGCTATCGGGATCGTCATCGCGGGACTAATGCATCATGATCCTGAGCCCACTTCCCGGGTACCTAATTTCACCTACATCTCCAGCGTCTCTGCTCCCTCCTCCAATGCCCAGGCGAGAAAAAATGATACGAGGAGCTGTACGTCCTCCCGGCAACGCTGGCAAAGGCGGACAAACAAGTTGTCTTCAACGACGTGAAGACCAGCGTCGAGACAGACACACTCCTTGGGGTGGGAGCCTGGTTCTCCACCGACCCGGGACTACAAAAATAACGAGGAACTCGCGGGGAGCATCAAACCCTTTTAACGGGGGCCTCCATGCGACGCTATAGAAGACAATCACACCTATAAAAGTACTTCCGGCAGGGGTTTATATAAGGGCCACCAGACGGAAAGTGTTAAGAATCAAACACGTCTTGTAACTATTTAGTATGCCCAAGTTCCGCCTACCCAAACACTTTCTTGGTGATGTTAACCAACAAGGGTTGTTCAAGTGGTTATCTTGGTCCACAGGCTTTCTTCGGTTTTTCTCTTTTTTGCAACCTTTACCTACCTTTACCTACATTTTTAGTTCAGTTAAACAATTATAAGCCCGCTTTTGTTCCTATATTTTTGCGCAGTTATCGCGCGTTAACCACAAATTTCCTAAGACACTTGGGCTGGAGGGACTTTACACATTGTGCAGCCCTACGATAACTCGCTACCGCACTTTCTCCTCTGAAAGCAAGACCTCCATGAAGTGATGACAAATGGGACCTGTCATGTCAATGGCTGACGGGATTTTTTCCCAAAATGCTTATTTCCATACACCGTTTGTTTTCCTTTCACTTAAATCAATTCATTATTAGTTGCGCGTGTTGATCCATGAATTTGGGCTGGCTTCAATGTGATTAAGGAGTTTTCCCGAATTGTACCGGATACAGTACTTATGATTTTAGGACGGTTTTGCCATAAACCAACTTAATCGCGTGATGGCGTTAACTAAGTCTCCTACCGTGCTGATCGAATGGAATTACTAACCATTCCCTACCTAGTTGTCGCAAGGCAATTGAAAAGAAAAGTCTCATTTTCCGGGCACTATATGCTAATTTGCAGAAGAAAGGCGCTACTGCGTTCCAAATCTGCTTGTTACTATAGGGACTAATGCTTTAGCAGAGGCCTCCGAAGTAGATGTAAATTAATTTAGTTTGACAGTATGCCCAATCAACGCCCTTAACATAAGCTCAGAATCCTTGGCATCAGTGGAGGCTTCTGAACTGTATATGGGCATTTTGTTCGGTCGAAAACAAGGTGCATATATTGGACTGGGTGAAGGTTTTTATTGGTGTTTCCCAAGGTTCCGTTTTCTGTCCTCTAGCCTTCACCTTTTACCTTAATGACGGCCTTCAGGAACTGGGGAGTAGTACAATCACATTTTCCGAGGAAGTTAAGCTGAGGCAAGACATTCACGACCCAAGCCACAAGAAAGTTCTGCAAAATAATATTCGCAGACTGCCAAAGTGGTCCAAGAAATGGCTGCGAGATTTCAACGTAAAAAGTGTGCCGTATTCCACTCGACTTCGGCCAACTACCTTTAAACTGACAGTATGAAGGCATATTACCCGAACGACACTCAAATCCCTATGGAATCTTCACAGGAGCAACGTGAATACATCCTTGCAATGCGTCGAAGCTACAGAAAACGCCATGAAAGCCCTTCACGCTACCAAAAGTGCGTTTGTAGCCTTCAAAACAGACATCATTGATTAATTCTACGTTAAATATTTTTGTTCGACCTCGTCTATAGCATGCCAAAGTAATGGCGGGACCCCTAGGCCTTAAATATGCAATTAATATTGTAGAGATCACACTTAAGCGTGGCGGTCACGACTCGCAAAAGATGGACTGTGTCCCCAGTAAGTGCAGCGTCGTACAACAAAGCTAATGAGTGATTTAAAAAAAACCACCCTCATATAGAAAGACTTGAATACCTAGATATATTCCCTCTGTATAAGAGGCAACAAAAAAGTGAAGGCATCTTAGTTTACATGATAGTATTTGCGTTTTGATGACACGGTTCACAGGCACCTCTCGCTTCATCTTCCTAGATAGGCAATGCATTTGTGCATGAAAATGTTCAAGCCTAGTATTCGCTCTGAATTCTTTGCGCAACGGGTAGTAAGACAGTAGAATAATCTCCGCAATCAGTCATGGAGGCGACGTTCCTTCAGCTCTTAAAGAAAAACTTGGATAATTATGTGTCCCTTATTTTCTCTCAAAAATCTGAACTCAAACACAAACTCCGGATAGGAGTTATTCGTACAACCAGTGCTATTCACATTTTATGCCTACTCTTTTAATGGTAAAACGTATTAAGAGTGCGTGTATCGATACGTAAACAATAGGGTTTTAGATGGCATGCTTATCACCCTCACAAAATAAACTGTGGCCTAGTTTAGTGTTGCGACAGGGCTGGAATTCAGCCTAGGTTTAATGCTAAGCTTAGGATATAACACAGTATACCGTAGGAAAATTCACACAAAGCTCGTGTCTTTATGCTTTTGCTCCCCTATCGAATATCGATATTTTCCCGCAAGGGATTCTCGCGCATGAAACGACCAATTAACGGCCGCCACGTTGACGGCCGGAATTCAATGTGCGATTCACCACGGTTGCAGTCCATAAATCCTCGAAGAATTCGAGGATCGTCAAACACAGGTCGCGCAAACCTTTATTGATGCCGCTCCAATCCTCAGCTCACGATACCACAACCGCGATTAAGCGTGCTAAGAACTCTAAGGCTTTTGGACCTGACGACATTACGATGGTACACCTAAAACACCTAGGCCCCAGAGGTGTCGAATTCTTGACCAAGTTGTTTAATCTGTCTCTAGCCACGTGCCGTATACCAGCTATCTGTAAAATGGCCCATATCCTCCCCAGCCACAAAGCGGGTAAAGACGCCGCTGGCTCTGACAGTTACCGCCCGATCTCGCTCCTTAGTCCAGCCATGAAAATACTTGAGCGTCTTATTCTCCCCTCGCTCGATAAACATGCCAACTTCAAAGAGCACCAACACGGTTTCAGAGCTTTCCACTCTACGTCGCCAGGCCTACAACGCATCACGGACCGCATTGCATGTGGATTCAACAAAACGAAACCTGCGGACAGAACAGTAATTGTCGCCCTCGACCTCACTAAAGCTTTTGACTCTGTTAAAATTAAGGCCCTGATGACATCTCTCATGGAATCGTCCCTACCGAACGAGCTCTGCAGATGGCTGAACTGCTATCTCCGTGGCAGAAAAACGTGAGTCGAATTTTCAGGCACGCTATCCAAAGCCCGCAACTCTAGGACAGGAGTTCCTCAAGGTTCTGTCATTTCGCCATCGCTATTCAAAATCTATGTGGCCGACCTCCCGAATCCCCCCTGAAGTCGAAATAGTGTCTTACGCCAATGACATCGTCTTGCTGTCCTCTCACCAGAACTTTCGCATGGCTGCCGATGCCTTAAATAACTACATCCCCAGTTTAGTCCGGCACCTAGACGATAAGCATCTGAAGCTATCTGCGCTCAAGTCCTCAGTAACTCTGCTTACTCCGGACCCCAACGAATACAAGTCCCATCCTCCAATTAAGGTGGAGGGCAATGAAATTTCTCTATGTCAGTATCCTAAACTCCTGGGCCTCACTCTCGACCCGACGCTGGCTCTACACTACCATGCTGACATCCAAGCCAGCAAAGCCAAGCTCAACACCTTAAAAGCATTGGCAGGTTCTTTTGGGGCCAGGACACTGGGACGCTAGTCACGACATACTGAGCAACAGGCAAGGCAACGACTGAGCATGCATCAGCTATCTTTGCCCCACTGTTTAGCGACATCAGCTGGGCGAAAGGCCAACGCGTTGAGAACGCTGCTCTCTGAATCGCCACGGGCTGTGTTAAAATGACTAATGTAGATCACCTCTAGTAGGAAACTCAAGTCCTGCATCTGAAAATTCACTCCACCGGGCAGGCAAAAATCTACATTGCGCAGTCCCATAACCCAGAATATCCGAGTAATCGTCTCTTAACACGCCCTCCACCTGCTAGACGCATGAAGCAATCTACCATACCACATGATTCGGTGTACCCTACTAATCTACCGATACCGGACCTCATTAAGCGTATCCACACCGAAACTGTCGAGCAGGCCATTAGCAGCTATAAGCCCAACAGAGTCCTCAACGCTCCTCCGCCGGTCTCCGAAGTCATGGCCAGAGAACGTAGGGCCAACCTATCCAGAAACGCCAGAACCAGACTATCCTAGCTGCGTTCCGGCTTCTCGACGCTGCTGACTTCATTCAAATTCCGCCCCACCTTATGCTTCGAAAACGTCACAGACAATTGTCCTGACTGCCTCCTGCCTTCCCAAACAACGTGCCACCTCTTCGATTGCCCGGCCAACCCTATGGACCTCATGCCTGAGGACCTATGGCTTCACCCAGACAAAGTCACCGAATTCCTTCATGTTTCTTAAAAATTTTATACTTTCATATTCTTTATTCCTTCATCTTTATCCCTGCATCTTTCTTAAAAATTTTATACCATGTATTGCTGGCAAACTAGGTTGAGGGAGTAAGTTAGTACAACAACAACAACGGCCGAAAGGCTCTGGAACGCCCTCAACAATTTGGCACGCGATAGGCCAGAATATTCTAAAAACGCCTGTGGCACTAGATAAAGAAGACGAGTTTGGCATAAGAGGAGAAACCCCATGTGTTCGCAGGCCGTTAATAAGATATTTGTTTCCCAAAAAGGCTATGCTCCTCTTACCGTCGGGCTATGCAGGCACTTTGAAAGAGTCAGCAGTCCAGATAGTACAAAAAGAAACTCGGTGGATGAAATGAGTAATTCAATTTCATAAAAAGCATAATTGAAAGGCTTTAGGTGCCACAATCATCGAGAACAAAACTGGTGGAAGGAAATAAATCAGATGTGTGTGTGTGTGTGTGGTGCTTCGGTAGATATGTATCAAAAGGAACGTAGAGGCAAGATGGGTGGTAAAGAGGTAAGAATTAACGGACCACTTCTGATGCAACCCTCGTAAAAATGTCCAAACCAGATCTTTGCGCAGAGCCTGATTTATCAGAGTTGGTAGAGAGCTGTAAAAGAGGACAAGAGAAATCATTTGGTAAAACGTCGTGAGCCGATTGGGTGACACAATTCGGAAATTCCGATTGCATTTGGTTTCAAAAATAAGTATGGCTCTTAGCTTAAAATGGAGAGTCCCGGTGTATTAATGTCCAGAATTGGTGATGTAGTGGCTAGGCAAACGGTGAAATTTCGAAGATACAACGAGTCCAGATCGCACTTTATGCGACGGTCTGTATCGAGAATCATTGTTCACACATCAGCACAGGTCAAAAAATGTGTTAAAGTGGGGGGGGGGGGGGGGGGGGGGGGGGGCGAGGGGTTGGACCTACCTCCTTGGCTTCATTCGTTTTCAAGTCGCCACGCAGCATCAAAATGGCGTACACCTGTTCCGTGCGGACGTCGGGGAAGTTGCGCTGGAGGTTCTACAAAATTAAGAGAAAGCGGGGGAATCAGAAATTTGGGGCACCGCTAAATGGATTGGGGAAAGTTAACAGCTGACCAAAAACATCACCAAAGGCCTCTATGTGATGGAGAAATAAGAGAAAGGCGTAAAAGATAAGGAGAATATGAAAATTTATTAAACCGGCGCGCACTAATTAATGAGGAGAAGAGGGAGAAGAAGGTAGACGAAGAGGATAGGAGGGGGTAACAGGGTAAGGGGG
Organism: Ligula intestinalis; assembly: GCA_036362985.1. Classification (NCBI taxonomy): domain Eukaryota; kingdom Metazoa; phylum Platyhelminthes; class Cestoda; order Diphyllobothriidea; family Diphyllobothriidae; genus Ligula; species Ligula intestinalis. The sequence goes on along the minus strand of JAYGXS010000006.1, from coordinate 17,413,824 downwards.
AGGACGAGGAGCAAGGGGGGTTTCGGAAGAAATAAACGGAACTAACGCACGTCACACTTACCATAACATCAAGCGATAGCATGGAACGATCGTCGGTGATAAGAAACTGGCCGATGAGGCCAATAGCTTTATACGCATCACAGATCTAGATAGAAGAGACAAAAGCAGAATAGGTAGTGTAGTGTAATCCACTTCGGCGGGTGTAAAGAACGACTAAAATGCAGGCAGTAACGAAACCAATAATATTGTTGATTATAAAAAACCATTATTGTGGTCCGGCTAACTGATGTACATGTTGAAGAATTCACACGAGTGGGAAAGGATGGGTAGCATGAAGATGACTCGGTCGCTGGAACAAGAACAATTTGCCTAATGTTTCGGACTCACTTTGGAGGCCATCAACAGAGATTGCGACAAGTAAATGCACCTGAAGAACGAAAGCTGCAGTATTTATCGACGGTCCGAACCTGTTACCCAGCAAGTGATAGGTCAGACACCGTTGCTGACACGACGCAATTGCCTCCCACTACACTCCTACCACACACGACAACGGTTATGGGTTCAAGCGAGCACTGTACAACCTGGGTAGCGGGCTAAACTGACTCGCACATCAACTGCTCAACTTGTTGCTGCGACCACAGCCAAAACAAAGCATGCTACACAATTATAAGTAACAGAAAAATGGCTGTCTTAACGGGCTTAAAGTACAAGGGCTTAAAACAGACAAAACTTTGAGGCTGACAAATAGGACAAGTGTAGAACTAACCTCCCTTGAAACCGGCATCTGCTCCTCAAAGAAGGACACCAAAAAGTTGCTGGTATTAAGAAGTTTTTCCCCGGCTGTGCGTCTTTCAAAATCAGAGGAGAAGTGGAGTGTCCTAATGGGAGCGGGGTGCGAGACGGAAGAAAAGGCAGTCAATATGAAACTTAGGCTCGGGGGACTATCTTAAGCAGGTACTAGATCAGAGTGAGGAGCAGGATTTTATTCCTTTGGGGTACCACTAGCATTCGAGTGACTATTCGCGGAAGTTGTGTTGCGGTTTTAAAAAATGTTTTCTATTTATGAGACCGCGAAACGCTGAATTATAAAATACCACGTCTGTCCATGTGTTAGTGTTGTCTATAAAATACGCAAAGTGGTCCACGTCAATTGCAAAATTTTAGGAGCCTTCTATAACATCTTCTTAAAAGTACAAACCAACAACTACATTATGCAATCAGCTCGTATATCCTAAGGATAGGGTAGGCTATCTTGACAAGAAAGAAACCGTCCAAAAGAGACCATGTGGAGCTTGTGATGTTGTTTATTATGACTAAAGGGGAAAATCCATCCACCCGATATTCGAACCCACGAATCTTTGGTAAGGATGTGTACCACTACACCTGTGTTTGTCGATCCACTTCCTCATATACTACAAGTTGCTATGCGATTGTCCGTGGGTGGGTGCTCTAGAGTTAGATCCAAGGCAAAAATTGAACATAATCGGTTGTTTACTAGATCAATGAGCCCCATACTATCATCAAATTCTCGATCGCAACCGATAAAAAAAGAACACGTGGTGCAATGGTAGAGTGTTACACGCCGTTACCAACGGGTCGCGGGTTCGAATGTCAATCTAATTAGCTTCCCGAAGTTAAAATACTTTACAAATAGGCAAATCCCCCTGCTAGGCCGAGGGCGACCAAGCTATCATAGCAAAGGAGGACAACAGCGTTTAGGGGTAACTTGATACAGAACTGTTTCAATCTTATTTGCCTTCATTCAGCCAAGTATAATCCTGACCACCAGCTGGGACCGGAAACAAAAGCATGCGCACACACAGGTGGTCCACCACGTAATATGTGACACCTAAGATCAATGGAAAACACGCGTACTGCCTAAGTAGTCACTGAACTAACCCAACTGAATTATTAAAATCTGCCACGCTCTCCTAATAAGTATTCATCCTTTATAAAGCGTATTTTTGCAGGGTATTGGGAAGAAACTCCGTCAAAATCCGGAATCTTGGCATAAATTAAGTCAGTTCGGATGCTACTGCAAGTTAACAAATAGTATGATCTTAATTTTCTAACCGCAAACTTTGTTTAGAATTTCAGTTAAAATGTCATGATATGGTACATATATTGCAAATTGGGGTGGAGAGGGCGGAGTTTTGCTAGGTTGTATCACCTTGTTAAGAGAACCTTGAGATTTTCCACCAGAAGGCGAGTAGCTATTCGCGGAAGCAGTGACTTGTAGTATTTGTCGTTGGCGTGAACCAGCGTTTCGTTGTAATCCAACAGCGTCCCTGTGAGACACTGAGGTGTCAGATCGGCGGGACTGAGCCTGTCAGGAGTACAGTAAAACTTGGAGGGTTAGCAGCTGTACCAGAGACCTACGAAATACATATAGTAAAGAGGAGGCTTCACAAACGGTTGTAAGTGCTTACCATTCACGTGTTAGCACAGCGTCAAGGACCTTGTTTAAATCCAGAAAGACTGTTTCCTCAACGCACATCATGCTATGGGTGGGGGAATGAGGGGAAAAGTGAAGAAAGTTTTTGTACTTGGCACAGTTGTTATATATGCAAATACCTAAAACGCGATAAACTATACATCGAAATATCTTCACACAGAAAGTCGTAAACAGCCACGGCTTTTAACGCACCACGATAGCTTCGACTGCGTCAGATCGTATATAGTGAAGAAACGAGCAGTTCTAACCGACTGGCTCGTACGCCGCTTTGACGACTCGTTCCCAGGCCACAATATAAATCGGCCTATGGACCATGCACGTCGTGATATCGCGCAAGCTGTCGATCGGATTATCGCTCTACCAAACCATTCGGATGATTCGGAAGACCAGTCAAAAGACACTTTTAGATTGGTCTGATTGCAGTGCAACCGTGTACACACACGTATTTCCTTTGTTCACCTTAAATAAGTTGTAGTAATATGTCAAAACAATTTTGTTCCTTCGCCCTTGCTACTGAGTTTTACTTTAGCGATTTTATCAAGATGTTGGTGTGAACATCGAGAGTTGTGGCAAGTTTATAATAGGAAGAACATGAAGAACATGCCAGGGTACTTACCAATGAGAGGCGACACTTTCGTACTCCTGTTTTAGGCGATTCAATTGGGGCAGCAGGCGCCCCTTCAACTGAGCATCACGCTCCACCTCGCGGTTGATGACAGCAGAAAAGCTCTCGGCAATTGAGTGGGAATTGTTGGCGTTTGCCAGCTGCCAAAGTTGAAAAAATTAACACAACTATAGCTGTAGTCAGCAAACGCAAGTAAATACGGACAAGCAGTCGGGAGTCAGACGCTGTCGCTAAGAGGGTATCTCATGAGCCCAATGCTCTTCCATGGAGATAACAGAGAGAGGAGAGGGATGGCCGAAGACCAGTACACCACCCCTCGTCAAAACACACTTAATGGAACTAAAAAAGCCCTCCGATATGTGGAGAGGATTAGTTTATTATCAGTGCAACGCCAAGTCCGTATCTTCTATCAATTAAAGACTTGGTTTGACTTTCGGCTTTATAATTCCGTTAGAAGCTAATCTGTAAATTAAAGTAAGCCAGTCTGAATAAGGCTTTTTAGGCTAAGATCGGGCATTTATTCTGCCGAGATCTGTTAGCCATAGCGGAATAACAGTGTAATATCCTTTAACTGTCAACAGATAACCAGTAGTACACGGCGGTTACACCGACACTACAAATATGCCCAATTTAAAATGCCAAGACAACGAACCCATAGCTCAATGAGTCAGAGCGTTTAAACCTCTAACCAACAGGTCGCGGGTTCGAGCCTCGGGTGATGCACCACCTGGGTTCGGGTACGACTGGCTGATGATGACTAATAGTTGTAGGGATTTGGCAGATTTTAATAATTTATCTGGCACAATTTTGGAAACCACGGCGGTTTCAGTGGGATTCGAACCCACGCCAACAAAGGGAAGACTTTAATACAGCTGACGCTCTAGCCACTTGAGGTATGAGAGCTCCACCGTGGGCCGTGAGTTTAATCACACTTGGGTCAAGTTACCTGCCCAACTGACTGCAACGTTACGGCGCCATTCCGTGGAGTCAACTATTTCACGCTGGAGCATGGCAAATATTGTGAGTGAAAAGAGGAAGAGCCACCTGCAGCAATTATAAATCAGGTGCCATTTAGAAAAATAATATGATTATGCGATCGCTGGAACATGTATTTGTTTGTCTGACGTTTCGGATAGTCAATCGGACCCATCATGAGAGGTTCAAGGATCGCAGGGCTTATAGAACGCAATTGTCATGCAATCACATTGCTCACCTACTTAGCAGAATTTAGGCTCATCCCTGATGCCCGTACATGATGAGAGGATTGCTGTGAATTCATGTCGTTAATTGCCGACATACCATTACCCTTGCAGGTTCATGGCAAGATGAGCGAGAGTTCGAAACGTCCGGTCACTAAACTTCCTATTCTAACGATCACATCTTCGTCTTCTTCTGAACTGCTTCCGTCAAATCGTCACTTTACTTCATTCAGCAATCGGGCACCGGCTCAAAGACCTTCGCCTATCTTTTCCCTAAAAAACTGGACTGAACTAACTGCCCATCAGAAGACTACTCCAGGACATTTCAGTCCCACCTTCTATGAAACAGGGTATATATTTACAGTGAATCTCTGCAGATTCAACAAAGAGAAGTGAAACTGAACGGAAATACAGTCGGACACAATCAAACTCCATTCAGCATTCTAACTTACAATGTACTCACAGTAGAAAGGGAACTTGGCGCGATCTTGAAGGTATGCATTGCGGTATTTTCGGATTTCACCTAGGGAATGAAGGCAGGATCACTTTAAGAGTCGAAAAGGTACTGACTGAGATAGCATAAAGGTAAACTAAATGAATACAAAATGGCTACTAGAAGGCAACTTCAAAACAAGTAGAGTGAGAAAAACCATTGAATATTCCACCGTTAGAGCGAAAAACCATGACAGGAATAGTTTGGTGGTAACGAGACGGAAGTCCACCGAAAAAATGATGGTAGGAGGCGTCTTAACAACCAACTAAATATTACTGGCTCCTGGTTCTCAGTCAAGAAGCGAAAAGAAAGGAATGCACGTGCATAGGAACGGGATCAAATGCCTCCGTGAACAAACAACCTAATGACAGCGAAATTTCACATTGGCTCAAAATCAGCACGTCACCGCTCGCTCGATTTAGTAATCTGGAATGCTTGTTGGCACTCCGTAGTATGCATAATGCAACGTTTGCTGTAACGGTGGCCAAGGCTGCATTGTTCGCCGTCTAACTACGCCTCGTATGAGCCCCCAAGGAAAAACACTACAAGTGCGCAGAAAGCAGAAGTCTTCGAGATAACCTAGTACAACACACTCTAAAGCAAGCGAATGCGTATGTACAAGGTTGGACCAATTAGGTGGTGGTTAAAAGTAAGGGGGACGTCATTGGCTATATGACACACGCAGTTGGCGCGTTAGCAACCGGCGCCCAGCCGCACCTGCGTGGCGTCATCGGGTGCATTGTGACTGAGCGAACTGGTCGGTTGCCGTGGGTGGACCGGCGGTCTCGCGTGAGAACGCTTCGTTAGGGCAGCGTGCACTTTGAGTTAAACTGGATCCCAACAACGTTAAGTCAATGTTTGCAAAAGCAGGTCAGTATACCCTGCGAGTCTGCACTGGCCGGCTGCCTGAGTGATCGCTTGATAATCACGCCTCCTGTAGCTACCCTTTTAGGCATGCATTACCCTGCCTGCCGTCCACGACACTGATTGTACCGGAGTCTACAGGGGATGCCATTTTCTCCCTAAGCTGGTCGCGTGCAGGCTCACTTCGCGCCAACCCCTTGCGCCCGGTCTTCTTGACTTTGTCTTGGCACCGGGCGCAGATGAGTGAGGGATGACGGATGGCGGTAGATGCGGCACAAGTCTAAGATCATTTAAAACTAACCCAAGCGCAAGTCACCGTCCCTGCACCGTTAAACACACGGTCGATATTATCGGATACGACGGTCAATTTCTCGCTTCCTAGTAAAGGAAACTGCCGGATAACTTGTTAGCATTCGCATCACCAGGAAATAGGGAGCATGTCACAGTGCGAAAAGCTGCTTTATGGGGTGGGATCCGACCGCCATTGAACCACGATTGGCTCGTCTGCAAAACTGTGCAAGTTACTATCTTATAAGAAGTTCCGCTGGCGTACATGTTGCTGAGGATCGCCTTAAATTGCAGACCAAAACGCGGCTAAGATGGCTCTGCACTCGCTCCAGGAATCAGATATGCACGAATGCTACTAGACGCAATGACATAACAAATGGCATGAAGGTCTTGGGAATTTCTTCAATCCCACGATGAGTCACTGCACACAAAGGCGCCTGCGCGGGCTGCCAAACTGCCATGGGCGCACACCTGGTCGTGCCTACCGAACTTTCGCCATATCTGATTGGTCTACGTCTCCGACACATTTAAAGCAAGTGAACTAATAAACATACGCAACCCTTCTATGAGAATGATGTGCTAGTTGTTAATACAGCTCTCCGCGTGGTCGATTGCCCTTTCTTCGCCTTCCGTGCTGACTTTGGCAACAACGGTCGGGTAAGACCACAGTTCGTGTAAATTACGAGAATCAGATGCGGGTCATAATAGAAGGTGAGAGATTGACGACGCGGTTTACAATTTAAAAAATAATTTCAAGTGCAAAATATCCTTTCCTGTACTTATTTTGTGGACAACTATTTTCCTCAAGAGCTACACTTGAAGCAAAGTACGCACTCGGGTCAGGTAGTTTATTCAATGCCTACATAGATTCCAACCGGGAACCTACTTTTTGAGATTTAGTCGCTCGGTCAACACTTTTATTTGCCTGACATTTCGACATCCGTAGCGGATTCTTCATCAGACATGAGCAGACTCGTTTCTGCAACCCGCTTTTTTGCCTACTCCGAAGATTTATAAGTGGCAGTTGACAAAAATAACGCCACGCACCCTCCCAACTTCAAGTGCTCACTCGTAAAATCTGAGCCAGAATATTGCTCTGCTAAACACAATCTCACAGCCACGCACTTACAAAAAAACAATGAAGGCAAAAACTCCATGAACCTTTGTCTGGAGATTTTATTAATTTTGAACAAGCATCCTGGGAAGAAACGCATAGTAAGCAGATGTCATCCGCAGCTACTCGATATTGCAAATTCCACCAGTAAGCTTTTTCATACGAAACGAGGGGTCGACCAGCATTTTTTGCCATGGCTTAAGAAAATTCACGTAGCGAAGACACTTACTGATGTAGTCTGCCGTAAAGGCAGATATCTCCTGCACACACTGGACAAGGAAGTTTTCGCGGACTGCGTTGCCGAGGAAGTGCAGCAGCTTACCTTCACCAACCTTTTGGAGGAGAAGAAAAAAAGGAGAGCAGACAGTTAGCGAAATTCGCAGGGCGTTATATCGGCCTTTCTAGACTCACTGCAGTGAATGGAAGACAAGGTTGACGAATTTTAATATACCTTCAACGGGTGTACAAGGAAAATGGTTACCTGCGCGCAAAGTCGTAGCTACGCCAGCGAGACGTGCGACAAATTCGTCCCGATCCCAAATTTTGGCAAGAGCTTTCGTAGGTCAAAAACGTTTCGGAAGCCGTTGGCCGCCCGACGAGTAGCATCAATTCGAGAAACACTGCCATTCTGACTCTGCACATTCGACAGCAACCTCGCCCCGAGTTAGAAGCCGAGAAAGTGAAACGAATTTCGGCGTGTTTGCAAACTCTAAGTGAATTCAAAACGCCACAATAAGCTAGCCCAAATTACGTTTTGGAGAGGACGAGGAAAACGTCAGCAGGTTCCGTGAAAAAGCTCACGTATGGTCAGGGCCCCCCGCGCAGGGCCTGTGCGTGCGCGTCTACCTGCTAAGGTGAATTTATAATCTTCCAGTGATAGTAAGTCAGTGTCAGTTTGGTGAAATGATTGGATTACTCGGAAATAGAAAATGCGATCGCTGGAAGAAGAATTTTATTTGCTTGACGTTTCGGACTCTGTCAAAAATCTTTAAGCATAGGTAGCCGTAGAATAGTGTGAGGCATGTACATATGGGGGCGATCTATGCACAGATTGCGTGGTATTTATAGCGCCTAGCAGCCACCCGCATGCGTACAATAATTATCAGCTCCTGGTACAGTGATGGCTTGGCGGTTCGCTTTCGAGACTTAAATGGCCGCGATTTCGTTGTTTGTGTTGGATGCAGGCTTGATAATTGCGTTACAATTATGTTCGCTGTTGTCTGTGGACTCGGTGATCGCCCGTGACTGACTGTCCGGGAGCGACTGCATACGAGCAGGTTTCGGCGGCTCGGAAACAACGATCAAGTGACTCCTAACGCGGCATAACCGCCAGAGGTGGGCGGCGTTATAAAGCTTCTTACTCAAGTTAGTTGTCACCGTAACACGCCGTCCTTCTGTCTGTCTCTCCAACCAGCCCTCAGTCTCTCCAAAACGTTTTTGGATTTCAGCAGTCAAGGGGATGATAGCGAACAGCACTCACCAGCTCATTGATGGGAGACAGAACCAACACAGACAGTGGGGTGTAGTAGTTGGAGGCATCGTTCACCTCTGGCTTCGTGGGCCGTTTCCAATCCTGCATATCGACAGGAAAACAAAAATGGGTAAATGCGTAGATTAAGAAAACAAGGTGTGATTCAGAAAGGCCTTTGACATTAAGAAGGAAATGCTGTGAAATATTTTAGCAGGACGCTGCACGATAGTTAACATTACAGCCCTATTTGAGCAAATTTTTCGAATCGAAAACACACTTGAGAATTTCGACTAATACTTCATGAGATGGCACATATATAGGTTTTTATCGGAGGAGTGGGGGTTAACTGAGAAGGCCTGATAATTGACAGAAGAAAGTATCAAGTCCTTGTCAAACCAACAAAATACCTTTACTTTCCATTACTCCAAAGAGTCTGATGCAAAGTGTCTAAGGTCTAAATTACACTTTCAAGTTCCCTGAGCCCTCACTCATCTCTCCCCTTCTTTACGCCAAATACACCGTCTTCCACTTCCCGCGTTCTCTTTCAAACTTTTTTGCCCATTATTTTCACTCATGCCTTGCTTCGCCATCCTTCCTGTACTAGGTGATAACATGAACCAACAACATGAGCCGGACCCCTCGCAGTTGTGTCAAGCAGCGACAGAATACCGGCGAAACACGTATCTTGGTCTTTTACCTAGTACCTGGGCTGTTAGTATGGTAAGTTATAACATCAATTTATACTACTAAAGTCTGTCAGCAGGAAGTGGATATTTCGCAGTGGTTGATGGGTTTCAACCCAAGATACACTAACAATCTCGGTCTACGCCTATCGACCTTAAATACACTGATATATATCGCGAACAGAAATTAATTTCTCAGAGGATTAAAAATTTAAACGTTAAAAACCGGTATATCGAACAGAAAGCAGACAGCGAAAGCTGAGGGACCCACTGATGAGCCGGACCTCTCGCCGCTGTGTCAAGCAGCAGCAGAATACCGACGAAACACGTGTCTGAGCCTTTTACCTAGTACCTAGGCTATTAGTATGATAAGTTGCAAAACCAACAGACTTTCAACCATAAGACAATAACGACTGTGTTTGCTCAACAAACTGGAACATGCCACCGCGGTCTTTACAGGAATCTGTTTCATGTTAGCTAGTAACACTCCTGTCAGCCCTTGCTACCAACCGCTTCTGCGCTCTGATGATTTGGGGAAGCACAGTTGCATCAATCAGCGTCGTATGCTACGGGCGCATCATGATGCAGGTAGCCCAGTGTGATGATAGAAGGAAAACAAATAGAGTTAAGGTGAAGGAAAAGGAAAGAACGCTCACTTCGACATCCACGTTGAGCGACTTCACGAGCCAATTGCGGAGCTTGAGGATGGTCTTTCTCACGTACCTAAATTGGCAAGCAAAAAAAACATGACAGTGCTTTACAGAAGAAATGAGTTGCGGATCTAAAAAAAGGGATAAATGCGTGGCACGTACTCCTGCCGTAGGGACATTAGCTTTTCATCGGGAAGGAGGTTGGGTGGATAACGCGTCTTGAGGAGGGAGAAGTCCACGTTGAAGAGAGGGTGTTTCATAAATTCCTCCGTGCTAAACAAAAGATATAAAAAATAGCAAGGGTGAAATGCAAAACCGTGGTCGTTAATAGTTGCCTCGGTCGCATTCAAACGAAGAGCGTTCCTCTAGTCATTAAAAACTGAGACAACACTTAACGAAATTAAGGGAAAGTACAACAAGCCACGGGAGTTAATTCGTTGCAGCGCTCTGGGAGAATACGACGCCAGTAAATTCAGTCTCACTATGTCGGTGGAGACAGTATGATGAGCTTGTACTTGTACTTTTTGCGGCTGCAATCATGACTGATCCAGCCAACCTCAATTATGTCCCTATGGTGCTTCTCCGTGCGTGACGATCCCTGGCCGCAGACCTGGACAGTTCGACCCATTCTCTTCGCCAGTGCCGGAGACCGAATACCGAAGGTCCAAGAACCACTTCCATATCCTGACGGACTGATTGGAGCCAGGTTTTGAGTTGACCTCCTCTTCGATGTTTCCAATTAGGCAACAGTTTCAAGTCGAGGGCAGTAGCACTGGGCTCTTGAGGTTGGCGACGAAGAACGTGTCCAAACCACCTCAGCCGTCTTTCCTGAATGGCCTAGGATATCCTTGTGATTTTGTCACAGCGAGTGTGGACTGCCTCATTTGAGACGAAGCCGGTGTACTTTACTCTAAGGATGATCCTCAGACAGTAATGGTCAGACTTCCAGTTTCTGTTCGCTCTAAACGCGCATAGTCCAACGTTTGAATCCGTATAAAAGAACGGACCGCACAGATGCATGTTACGCGCGGACCTTTGTTGAGATAGACATATCGCGTCGGGTCCATAAGCACTTCCGAAGGCTGGAGAACACTCGTCGTGCTGCGTCAATTCGGGAAACAATGTCATCCTTACTCTGTCCATTTGACAGCAACCTCGCTCCCAGGTATTTGAAACTGTCGACTTCTTCATGTTGACAGCGACTAATCTCGAGGGTTGCCTACTCTTCGGCAGGGATGCAGCATGAAAACACTTTGGTCTTCCCAGCGTTTATGGACAAACCGACCGATTTTGTGACCTCGTTCACCCATGACACCATAGACTGGAGACCGCCAAAGCTTGATGACAGTGAAGCGATATCATCGGCTTGTCGAGGTCAGTCAACTGGCGTCCGGGTGCATGCTCAATATCATCACTTTCTTGTAGAGCCTTCCCGAGAACCCAGTCAATGCCGTAGTTAAAGAGGATTGGCGACAGGACACAGCCTTGCCGAACGCCTGACCGAATATCGAAGGGTCTGAGAGGATGTTGTGGACTAAAACCCGCGCAGTGGTGGAGTGGTAGCATGCCTTGAGCATGGCGATTAGTTTTGGTGGTACACCATCAGGCTCTTATTCGTCATAGAGCACGATGGACGGAGTCGAACGCAGCGGCAAGGTCAACGAAGCAGATGGCCGTTGGTTTTTGGTAGCTATGGCGGAATTCAAGGATCCGTCTGTGTGAATATCTGATCCACACATCCACGCCCAGCACGATGAGCTGCATGGTAATGGCTCCAGTTCGTTCTAGACGGTCCGGGATGAGACTACTTTCGTCCCTACAACATCAGCTTTCCTGGTTCTAGCGGACGGCCAACAATGCTGTCCTTTTTTCTTGTACAATGTCCATGGCCCCAAAGTCATGCATCGTCACAGGCAGCTGTTCCCGACTGGCTACCCTTAAAGCACTTGACCGACTTCCACTCGCACACACACGCGCGCCCCCAAAACAGTCGCAGCTTTTTGAGGGCATCTTGAACGCACCCCCTCAACAGATGCAGCATTGACCTATACACACGACACCCCCCGGGCAATGCAAAACTCCGATAGCAAACCACTTGAACTCGTTCCACAATACTTTAAATGCAACTGCTATCATTACCTCTCACTCTACGACAGGACACACAATCACAATCTCGGGCACGACTGGACGCAGCCAACATCGTCCCTACCTTAGCCAGAGGCTTCCACTGCTTGAGACAGCAATACAGGTTTCTGTGCACAATAAAGCCCTCATTCTGGTGACTCTTGCCTTTTACCTTCAACCTGGAATTTAGCCGGATGATTGTAGTGCCCTAAGCAAAACCACGGCTTAGACCACTACATGATTAAAGTGAGCAAACTGTGATAGGTAACGATCAAAAATGTTGGCGTCAGATTGAAAGGGACATCTGATTTCGCCCCTTCCCCTCCTCATAGGTACTCAAGTTCCGCCATCCCTTTGAGACATAGCCAGGGACCTGCCCCGTTGTCAGATTGCCAAAGAGAAGACCAGCAGAGGTTGCTTACGTTTTGTATTTAGTTAGATCAGTCAGATATGGATCGATCTTGTTGGAACGCTGATTCTTGGACCGGAGTTTTGCTGTCAATGCCGGTATTTCCTCGGTTCTGAAAAGCTCCGAATTGTTGTCGAAACATTACAATTTCTGCTTGATAGTGCTCCGTTAGCCGAACGCCAATTGATAAAATCTATAACTCCGCAAGGTACTGAGTAGAGGTCTTATCAGAGACAAGCTCCGATTTGTTCCCTTCGATGCTAACAGCTGATGAAGACTATGATTTTGTGCGATACCTCACTCTTCCATATTTACTTACCATTTGTAATCGTATTTGCCTACTGAAATCTAATAAGTAAGTATAGTATTCCGGTAATATTGACGGACGGTCATACTTTACAAAAGGCAATAGATAGGTTTTCGTTCCTCAAAGTACACAAGTGGTGCGCAGAGGAACTGAAAACTCACTGATAGGCATTGATCCAACCGAGAAGCTGAACAATCTCCGTGTCGTTAAGGCCATTGTTGATTAGTGTCTCCAGCTGAATAAGTTATTGGAAAGCAAAAGGGACGACTTACGTGAGCGCCAATCGCATCGTGATAGATCTCCACAAAACGATCGAAGACATTGTAGTCGGGCGGAAAAACGGTTGGACAAATATTCTGTGGAAGAAGCAACAAAAATCAGGCACTGGTAAGAGATGAGCAGGAGGAGGCGAAAAATGCCTCAACAAATAATAATCGGTGAATTTTACTGAACAAAAGAGGAACGGTGATAATAGAGCAGCGATAAGCCGGTAAATAGATCAAAATAATGGATACTACAAAGGAAAATGTAGGACCATACATACAATCACATTTCAAACTTGGTAATCCCTTCAAAGCCTAGAATAGCGGGCTCATAATCGAAATGACCTTGTCAAGGATCTTGTGCCACGCTTATATCGTTCTCTCGAAACGTGTGGAGACTCAGAATTGCATAATTGTTGGATGACCATCTTCTATTCCCTAACAATGTGAATTATGCAGAAGTACGGCTGGTCATCAAGTGAACGATAACACAACAATTCAAACTTCGATTTCGACGAAGTCCATCGTATGTCTCACAACAAGGACGGTGACTGGCGCGCGAATTAGATGGAACTGCGCTGCATCTACTATACTCTCTTTTTCTTTTCCTCCTCCATTTGGGTCTACTTTCATCACAAAATCAAGAAAACCGGATGCGTGAGAGGGCATAGATGGTTGACACGGCAGGAACGGCCGCTAAGTGCGACGCCACACCTGGTTCGGATGCCACAGAGTGAGGGTGCCGTGACAGGCTCTGCAACCTGACTCTCAGTTCACCGATCAGCCAACGCGCACCGACACGCATTAGGCCGACTGCAAGATCCGAGTTATCCCATCAGTGGGCAACTTCCAAAACCATGCCTCTGAGCCCACCGTGCTACATTCAAGCCTTTCAAATTCTTTATAGTAAGGAAAACGCGCTGAACCATAAAATGCAATCCCTATTCCCGTTCCTAGGCTCTAACCACTGTCCGAGTGAGTCCGTTACCTGGTGGGAGAAATCGGCATCAAGTAACAAATAAAAAAACGTTGCACACTAAGACCCCATCACATCAAGACTATTTTTACCCAGCATCCTGTTAATTTTGACTGCCTACCGTCGGGAAAGTAGGATACACACCCACCCATCAATTGGGTGCAACTGGCGAACACTACCATATTTTAAATCGCTGATGCCAATAATTTGTTTTTGTTGTAGAGAGCGCCCTAAGACACTGGTGATAATCGATGAATAGGATAAAATAAGATAATCCACCATTCGAGGGAGATGTAGGTGGATGTAGGCTTCACCTACCTTTGCAATGCGCAGATCTGTGAGCGCATGTTGCCGGATAGCCTCATTGTGTCGTACTAGCCGATTCTTCTCATTCTCCCCATCCACAGCACAGCCCTGGACCCTAAGAAAACAGGAAGATTATAACAGCGGGGGAGGACACGAGAAGGAGTAGAGGGAGTGCCAACGGACTTACTTGTTCTCAATGGTGCGGGTGAGGGCATCAAAGAAATGCTGCTTCCAGCGTTTGGGCCGTCCGTCTGGCATAAAGTCAGTCTTCTCCTGACGTTTTTTCCAGATCATGTCGGCCCTGCAGTCAGAGGAAAGTGGGAGGGGCATGGGAGACATTTAATGTGGTAGTAGTAGAAAGGTCAACAGCACCATGTAAGAACAGCATTTACTGGTCTGGCTTTACTTCAAGAAACAGTACAACCGCTATATTTAGCCTTAGAGGACCCACAAGCGAGTTTAAGGCAGCCAGGGCTAATGCCAGCGGAATATAACATAAAAGCGTGTATGAGGGACTTTCGAAAATTAGTACATTCTCAAGACTCAGTTAATCTCCCTGGAAAGCATGTGCGTGCTTGCTCTTGTTTGCGAACTGCATGCTCCCAACAGCCCCTCGCCAATAACTGCAGCCAGAGTGCTCACGTAGGATCTGAGTGGTCCAAACACCTGCGAGATATTGCCCACTCCTGCTAGAACTTCCCTCTTGAAGCGAATTTGACAGAATCGTAATCAACCTGAACGGGATTTTCTAAATAAATACATTTTTGTGAGAATGACTGTTAGATGCTTTATACATTTTCCTGTGGTCGACTGTATTCTGTTTTGCTGCCGTACAGGTGCTGGAGGCAACCATCAACTACGCATACGGTTGGTGTGAGTTTCGAGTCAGTTCATAACTAGGTTTCTGTGCGACCATCAGCCAGGAACACAAAACTCAGAGACTGAGAAGACCCTGGAGCTGGTGTCCCCCTAGTCCAAGTGATCACTTGGCCCCATCACCGTGTCTCACGGGAGCGGTGTTAATGGGGTTTTTTAATAATGGATCATATCACAAGAAAGAAAAATTAATTGAAAATTTTAGTGTATAAAGTAGAAGATAATACAAATAATTATTTGAATAGCCAACTATTTGTGCGCAATAATTAAAATGACGAATACAACCAATAGGAAACAAGATCTGCGCAAAATCACCTGTGTAGCGACCCTACCTGAACCATGTGTGTTTTGTTGGGCTAACCCCGCAAATTACGATTTTTCAGGACTGGTCGTGTGATTGGCACCTCCGACAACTTCGATAAGTCCAACCCATTTTTGCTCATATCCTTACTTTTAGTGTTATAATCCAACTCATCTATTACCTCTACGTCGTATGCTTTTCTGATTCTACCGTTTTTTCCACGTTCTACCGCGCTCAGAGATACTATTTTGTTATACACTTTTCGTTAGATTTTTCTACTTCGTTTTCCGTTATACATCTATGTACGAGATACTGTAGTGCTGCTAATAAACCATTCTACCGCCACTACTTAATTCCTAACGGAATGAATCATCGAGGAATGTCTGGAGGTTTTGATGGTTCTGAGTTTGTCCGCCTGTTCAATGTGGCATATGAAGCCACACCTCTCTTTCAGAATACTCCACCTTCGGTGAACGTACAAACTGAAACCTCCTCTTTTTCAGACCCAGTCTATCCGATTGATTACCCATCAACCAACCCTTTCTCGAGTTCAAACCGACCCGTTACCATCCATTCTGCTCCAGCCGGTAACCCACCAGTAGACTATCCCTTGGATTCCCTGCCCCCGAACTGCTCGGCCGCTACACCTGCAAATAGGCTACAAAAAATATCAAATCTATATAAAAGATAGGCTTTTCCCCATTTTTAAACTCGCAATGGCTTCCCATGCATTTGGACAGATATTGTACTACGATAAGCCGACAAGGAACTGTATGTCTCGTAAAAAAACTAAATTTAAGTAAAAATTAAGCTAACTAAAATTACAACCAAAAGTAAACTAATAAACCAAACAATAAATTAAAAAGTAAACTAAAACTAATAAAATTAAAAATACCCGCAGGAAGCTAAATATTTTAGAGTTTTGGAGTGCAGTGATAAGCATAACTACGCCTACTAAGCTGCATATAGTATGTATATAAGTACATATATCAAAGGATATCGGCATATGAGGTCACGCAGGCTTCAATCAATTCTCGGTTAGTATTGTTTTAAGCGCACAGGCCGTCTTAATCCAAAGAAGGAGGTTGGAGGGAGAGAAGCCACTGCCGTCTGTGGTACATTTGATTGCTTGCTTAATGGGAGGTATCCTAGACCCAGAAAACCACTTGCTCGGTTTCCCTGTTCACAATATACGTACTCTGTAGTGATCCTGAAACAACCTTTTGGTGATTCATTACACGTCGCGTTCGCAAAGAGATTCAGAAACGCAAAATAGAGTCTGATTGGAGAAAAAATTGACCACTACAAATATACATGGACTATACTTTGAGCAATGACCTTAGTCTCCGAAGATACAACGTGAACTTAAGACGAAACTACCTCCGAGACTGATGATACCTGTCTGGCATACATAAACTTCCCGAAAATGCCTCTGGACAACTGGGGTGCACAAGGCTGATTCTGGAAGGCGGCAAAGCTTTGGTAACAAGAACTGCACAAGGGGTAATGTTTAATACGTGCCCCTTACCCTGCTAAAAAAATTATATGGAAAATAAATTCATAGTCGAGCTCAAACGAGGAGGATCGCCTGCACAATGACCAACTGGCTATTTCCTGAGACTAGTCTGGAACGAATACTCAATGGAATTCGGCATAAAGGTGAACCGGAACGGGATCAAATGATAACCGCGCCCCAACCTCTATATCACCTTAGCTGTGGAAAGAAAAGTTGAGCAGGTGGTCACGCGCGTGACGTCAACGGCAAGAAGTACTGCGACGAAAAAACAGTACACGAATAGTGGATGCCCGAACAGTTATTTCCGACGTAGCTCACGTGACTGCTACACAGTACCCACGTAGACAAATAGCAGCAACCTGTGATTAAACTGGCAATGTTAAATTTCATTAGGAGCTGAATAAAAATCGCGTCTTTTCGGTCTGGCTAGCTGATGGCAGCAAACAATTCGGGAACATCCTTTTAACCTGTTTCATTCTCCTTTGTAATGCAGCTCGAGCCGTTTAATATTGTCCGTTAGGATGTGCAAAAAGTGCCTTAGAATTCGTTACAGAAAGATATTGGTCCGAGGCGTCCCGAAGGGATGAGAACTAAGAGTTATGACACTCGGTTGATGGGGAAGATGCCCATAGCGGGTAAAAGGACGCATTATCTTACCTCTCCTCCCGGTCGATTATCCGGACACAATTCACACAGAGGACATTTTGCGTAATCACAGCACTTGTAAGCGTAGAGCCAACGCGTTTAATTTTGTCTAACATGGCCTTGTTGATATCATCCAGACCTTTGAAGAAGGTTCGTAGAGTCTAAAAGTGTAGGGGAGGACACGAAATGGATAAAGAGATAGAATAGATAAACCTACATCAAGATCTGCTGACGAGTTCTGTTTGAAGACATCAGACATGATCTCGTCTCGAATGCCCTCCAGTTCCTGTATCCTGCAAAAAGGAAAAGGCAAGCGTATATGCCATAATAAGGAATTTTAAGTTTGATTTGAAAGGCAAAACCGACACAAGAGAGTGTACAAGTCTGTGAAGAAGAAATACGAGAAAAAGATGAGAAAAGCATCAAACAAGAACAAACTATTCCGCAAGCAGAACATGTGCTGCGGAGAAAACAGTAATGCAAAAATAAGAGGCATCAGTTAAAAAAATTTGTTGCAGTGACGCATCTCAGGCAAACAGATCTGAAATTCTGAAATATGGTTTCAGTTATTAAGGTTTATCGAGGTGTCCTTCTAATACTAATAATCAAACAACATAATCCCAGGACGTTTCAGTCAAGCTAGGATGTCGAGTTTAAAATGCGCACCTTCCCATCTAATGGCTTTCGATGTCCTTATAACTTTAAATATAATAGCTATGTAGAAAACATGCACAAAAATAATATCTGTTGCACTGCAAAACCATGCACGACAACTAAGCAGTCGACTGTGTCTGTGTCTAAGAATTATATGTTGTTTTTTCCGCACGCTATGACTCATCAAGCATGTATTACAGTGTAAACTAAATTTCACTAACCTTTTGTGCGCTTCCAGTAAGTTCTCAGTCTCAATAGAGTTCCGAGCCTGTTCCATGCACTCAGGCACTTTAACCAGGTAGGACATATTTTCCATGGCCGCGGCAAGCTAAGAGAAAGTATGTAGTAGAAAAGAAAGGGTTTAAAACTCACCTGCCTGTGTTTTGTAGACAACGCTCGAAGCTGAGCCAAGGACGCAGACAACCCCGAAAGGCTTGCTAGTGAGGCTTCAATCTCCCCGGACCTAAATTGCGTCAAATTAAATGGATTATACAAAAGCAACTGAACTGGGTGAATAAGGACAAAAAGTCGACTCATGGCGTCAAAGTGAAGTATTAAAATGACCTAATATATGCAATGTTTTAACTCGGTCCAGAGAAACAAATAGACGTACCGTTTTCGACAACTTTGTGTGATGGCTAAGGCAGACTCTAGTCTTTCAAGACCGTTTTGAATACCATCCAGCTGGCCATGAACGGCCATTTTAAGTTGTGCTTCTGTGGCTGTCTGGACATTTCGGCATTCATAATCAGAAGGGTCATATGCTTACCTTTTGGTTGAGGAACCGTGCTCGGATAAGATCGATGTTTTCTAGCTGATCAGCCCGCTAAAATACGGGACCAAAAACACGAAAAGTAAGTAGATATTTTGTGTAATTTAGCAGAACAAGACAGGGAAGTGTAAGGGCTTTCGGTTACCACATACCTGAAAAGTGTCAGCAATGCGTTTTTCAGCGTTTCGCTTCGCATGCTCTTCTAGGTTCAACAGTTGACTAGACTTCATCTCGCACCTTAAAACAAAATTTTTGTTTAGCAAAAATCATAAGAATCCGTGCATACGTGATTACGTCGTTTTATTCGCTGGGCTATGCAACTGTAATATTACGATTGGAAATAAAATTGAGCTCCAAAAAATAAACTGTCTACTTGTTTTCTAGCGGTCAGACTATATATAACTAAACAGTCTTAAAAATTACAATTGCCCGCTGTTGTCACAATCCATGCGAGACGCATAACTTGGTTACGAGTTGAGTAAAATAATTGTGAGTTATACACAGCATGACATAAAAAAATATTAGAGTAAAGCGAAAAATAAGAATCATAAAAATGCGAACGTTGATAAAAAGCAATAGACGAGAAGAGTATTCAAGAAACTGGGCATCAGCAGACAAATACACACTTCCGGAAAGGAATAGCGACACAAAAAGCACTTAAGGAGATTGTGACCGACGTATCTGTTTCCACTTCAACATCAAGGTTAACATAACAGATTTGAGTCGAAAAGGGCAGGAAAATACGCAAAACAATAAAGAACGGGGTCGTTGTGAAGGAGTATGAAGGGTGGCTAACATACCATGACAAAATTTGCTTTGTCAGAAGCATACTTAGTCCGTTCAAAGTTGCGCGTTGCTTATTTTTAAGCTAGTGCACATCCGGCACAAAGCGGATCGTCATATATAGACAATATGCCTTATTTTACTAGCCATGAAAGTCCTTCCGTGGTGAGAGAGCTGCTTCCTGCGTATTAGTTATTTCCGATTTTTAGAAAGCAACAACTGTTACGCTTTGCTCTAGGTTACTACCTGTCTACGATAGAGGCCTAAAGTAGCCGGTGGAAGTGTATTTTCAGTAGAAAAATACGTACAGCCCTGCGCGTCTTGCAGACAGAAAATAATAAAATCTACTATCTGTAATATTTTAGAAGACTGGTTGGATTCGAGAGAAACCCTGCGAGAGCGAATTATAATATCGCTACAAAGGGACAGAAGAAGGTAAGGTATCAGACCCAACAAAAGTTGTTGCTAAACAAACCCGAAGAATGTAGGTAAATGCGACTGAAGCTCGGAGGCTTCTCTAAGTAAACCAGACGGCCTTCCTGAACTAGACAATAAACTATTTGTTTTCTTCTATGCACGAATATATTGCAACTTTTGCAGTCGAAACGGAGTCTAGCACTCCCCGGTGACCGATCGCATAACAACGTTCAAGTGGTGTTGAGCCCAACACCATGGGGATTTAATTCTCACATTACTCATCATTAAGTCTCTAGCTGAGTATTTTAATCAGCTTTTATGGTCTAAATAAACGTGATAATCGACAGAAACAGTCTTGCTAAATAGTTAAAATTGCCTGCTATGATGACCAACTATACTAAAGCGATGTTGAAGGTAAAAGAAAAAAGCGTAAGCGCTGACTAGATGCAGGAGGCTGGAATAATTTGCATGACAATTTTTGGTTCCGAAAAAATAATAACATCCAAATCTGATTTTTTAATTGTGTCGCTCGATTAACAGTTTATTAAAAGTATTCTAAGAGAACTGGAGGTGTCAATTTGATCGGACACTAGTTACTGATAATTTAGCATTTTTCATGCTATTTTCAGTGCACCAAGTCCATATACTTAAAAGTTGCTTTTCCATCTATCGATATTGGAAAATACTTCAATTTCTGTCTTAATATAACGTGAGGGGCAGGAGATGTTCTCGCTATGATAGGACTTTTATCAGCTCACTCACCCCTTTCCTCCCACACTTCAAAAGGAAGTGTCAGAAATAGGTTAGACGCAAACATAAAAGGGGAAAATTCCTCAATTGCAGCACACTTTAAACAAAATAGCCTGGTTTTGTTAATCTGGGAAATCTGAATGAATATTTTTCTCAATACAGGTGTATAGTTGGGAACTTTGGTACCATTTTTCACAAAAAATCTGAACGTTTATCAGCAATTTGGAAGCTTGAACTTACACCAACATTCTAAATTCCACGATCCCTTCCCGACGTAAAATGTGTTCAATTTTCTTTTAAAATGTCCCAAAGGGGAAATAACCCCATTACGTGGCATTTTAGTTCCCACACCCATGTAAATTATAACTTTAACGTTGCACGCGCAAACAGACTTCCATCCCAGGGCAAAATTTTCTTAACGATTGAAGCTTTCTATTTTCTCCCTAAGCGTGAGCGTTCAGCTAAATATCTGAAAAGAAATAAGTGTTTGCAGAGATATATACTATTGAAATGTCAGATTTTATCCTCGTCAGCGAACAGGAAGCCCAGGTTGACCTCGGCATTGCCAAAGGTGGTCTCAAAGGTTCACTTACAGACGATTTTACATATCTTCCCTCTATTTCCCCGGATATTTCATTTACACTTGACTCTGCACCTGTTCATTTTAATATTGACGAAACTGAAGTTGTATTACGTCCATTTCGTTCACCTTCCAGACGACTCACGTCTATTATAGCTGTATAATCTTATAAGCCCAGCTGGGGACGCGGCAAAAGCCTAAGAAGGGGGAAGAGACATTCAGAGATGTTAAATTTAACTTGTGCTGCGTAGTCCGTCGTGATTGTAGAGGCAGCACCAAAGATGGCATCCCAATGATCGAGAAACGCGTTTACAACTATAAAGGTCTCAACATCAGGCAGAAGGATATCTCCCAACACTGGGGGATAGAAACATTATTTGACAGAAGCAGAGGACGTACTGAATCCAGATGGATGACTTAGCCTCGCACTGTGCTCGGGGAAGTTGCCGATGAGTGCCTCCTTGTGCTCTGGAACTTGCCGCAGGAAGGAGAAGACTATTTGATGGACAGGTAGTGACACAAATGGACACTCTGATGTGTTGAAAACGACGCAGTAAACGAACAGGTTATAAGTAGTCAGGAGCAGCTCCTGACGTGGGAGTCTGGAAACATCCCTGGCACACGATAAACTGACACGACATTGTGCAGGGGCCATCTCAACAAAGTCGATTCTGAGGAAATTGGAGGTGATTTATGAAGTACCTAGCCAAAGCCTCCTTCACTTCATTTCATAGTTGAACTTTTTTGATTAATAACAGCCCCCAAAGTTTGACTTTTATCCTTAGCACGGTCATGAAGAGGCTCATTAAGAGTGAATTGATTCAATTCCTGGAGGCCCACCACTTGTTATCCAACCGCCAACGCGGATCCAAAAAAGGAACATCCTGCAGGACAAATTTACTGCAATCTTTGCAAGCCTGGACGACAGCTCGCGAGGACAACTATTTTGTTCACATCACCTTCATTAAATTTCAAAAGTCTTAGACAGTTTCCCCAATCACAGACTGTTTTACAAACTAGAACAAATAGGAATCAAAGGTTACTTCCTCAAAAATGGATCGACAACTTCCTGAAGGGTTGAAAACACGAGTCGAGTTTTGTTGCGGTCGATAGTGGAAGACCCAAGTGTTAAGTTGTAGGGCTCATCCTCTTCCTACTATAAATGTATTTGGTGGTTTACGGGCAAGATACCCTTAAGGACCCTACAAATGTAAAGTAACCAAATTATTTTACAGTCAGTATATGGCAGCATGACACACATACGAATGAGTTGTTGCGAAACAGTGCAAAACAGTATGAAAACAAACTAGAAACAGGGAAATTTTTTACAATGCTGGCAATAATAAATTGTGTTGTAATAGTCACCCTTTGTCGAATAAAATGCCACCAAGTCCTCTTTCAAAATATGTGAATGGTGTTTCCGAGATTCGGACTGTAACACAACTACAAATTTTTTTAGAAGATTCGAGGTTGTCTGTCATCCAGATGCCGAGATCTTACTGTATTTCTGCTCCTTGGAGTGGGATACAGTTCAGATGGTAGGATCGCGCATCAGGGACCGGATTTTGATTTCCCAGAAGCAGCAGAGTGCATTTGTTCGAATTGAAGGACGGCAGCCATCTACGTGAACAATCGTTTAATGGATAAAGATATTCGTGGAAGTTATTTTCATCGGCAGCACTCCTGATGCCCTTCCATATTTTTACATCATTTGCAGAAATGGCACATTCGCAGTCAAATTCCTGTACACAATCCTTAAAGAACAAGAGAAAGAAGGTCAATCCGAATACTGAGCATTGAGGGACTCCGCTCTCGATGATTGTTGGCCTTGATTATTGTCGTCCTACACACAGTTTTGGAACGACCAGCGAGGAAATTCTCAATCCACGTAAGAGGTCTGCCTCGGATACCCATTATTTTCAACTCGTTCAGGAGAGCTTGGTGTATAACACAGTCAAAGGCATTTGAGAAATCAATGTAGACCGCATGTACGGTTTCTTTTGCATCAATTGCCCATGTCCAGCTTTGCATCTTGTGAAGCAAGTTTGTAGCACATGACCTACCACTACGACAGTCATAGTGCACATTGACAAAATATTGTGAGTTTCACAATATATCATCAATTGTCTCTTGCTGATCTTTTCCATTACTTTGCAGCAGGTGGAGGTCAGACTCATGGGTCTGTAGATGTTCGCAGCTGCACGACTCTCACTTTTGTGAAGTGATGTAATATGCGCTGTTTACCAATTTGGAAGAAGGATTCCAGTATCAAACAAACACATCATGAAAAGTGGTTATGCCAGCTCTCTAGCAAGTTCCTTGAGCAATTTCGCAGGAATCTAATCTGGACCCGGAGATTTACATTCCCTCAAACTTTTTAGTTCTTGAAAAATTGTCCCTTCTCCAAGCAAAATATCCTCAATATTTGGTGCTACTGCGATTTCGTCACTAGTTGCAAAGAAAGCAGTTTCTGTGGTGAAAACCAACCGAAAGAACTCAGCAAAATGTTTTGCTTTGTTTATACAGTCGGAGATTTCGAGACGATCCCCATTTTGCATAACAGGAATCGGGTTCCTGTCAATTGGACTTTTCCTTAAGTAACTCTAAAGCAACTTCGGATTTTTGACAGCCCGATAAAGCAAATCACTCTCGTCCTTTGAAGATCAACTTTTTGACTTTGTTGCGCTGGATTTTGCATTGGTTATAAGGTTCGTTGTGGCCTGGTCTGCAAAAATTCTGCCGAAGCTTTCTTTTTTTATTGATTTCTCTATTAAGATCTCTTTTCAGACACTGAGGTTGGTAAGATATCTTGGGCACTGATAGTAGACAATAAGTTTATATTAGATGCAACAACCTCTCCTTAAATTTATTTTAGTCCTCGCCATATATTCGGCCTTGGTTCGTCTACTGTAGGAGGTACCGAATATCGAATATAATCCCACGAAAATACAGCGTGACCACTTTGAGCAAGTGAAGGTAGGCAGCATACCTAGTCTATACTGTCGGGATGCTTGGTAAAGACTAGGTCTAAACAACTAGCCTGTTGCCGTCCACGTGCTCTAGGTGGAACGAGGATGGGTTGTGTGAGAAGAGCCTCAAGTGTTGTTTTAGAATTCACGGTTTTTCAAGTGCCCAGAACTAAGTCCGTTTCTATCTCTTTCTATCTTGCACTATTCATATAATACCTGTGTTACTGAGAAACATTTTAACTAGGGATAATGTGTTGGACCACACGCGTGGATATATTAAAATTTAGATGCCACATGATCGATCAAACAATTAGTTTTATATATTCGATTGTAACCCGCTTGCTTCGTCAGCGTATATTAATGTCAGTCGATATTTATTTTTCACTGGCATACATGAGACTTTCACAGACAAGGTAATTTTGGCTGTCGTTTACGTAGCTTTGGAAGAGATGCGGGCACTCACAAAAGCCTGCGAGATATCACTTCAATTTTTTTCCATTCCGAAGAAGAGTTCCCAACAAGAACTTGATTTCTGATAAACTTAACCATGCTCGAAGTCCCACGTATCAAATCTTCTGTTAAAGAAGCCTGTGTGGTACGTGATCGAACAATTCCTTGAAATCGAAAGAATATGACATCAAATGGAGAGCACTTACGTGTGGCTTCTGTCCTATTCACATGCAAGTGAACAACACTCCTGAGTCAAGAACAGCGTGGAAAGGAGACGTGGTGGACATCACCTAGTACATTGTTTTTTTCGAGATACCCACATTAAATGTCCTTTGATAATACGACCCACTATGTTCAGTGCGATGAAACTTAAACTGCGAGGACGGTTATTTTAACTTGCATTGCATTTCATCATATAATGGATCATGTTAATCGGGAGGCATAGGATGAGATATCTGGAAAGAAAAAAAGCATGACGCGATATCCGGGACAGAGAGGATGTCAGCGGTGTCCATATCATATCGCGTTTAGAACTAAAGCAATCCTGTAGGACGATATCACCCATTCCATCTTACTGATAATAGGACAATGCAGGAGGTATGCAAGAATTAATAATTAAATATCAAAATAGCGATTGTTAAATACATACTACACACGACAGCTAGAACCAGGTTGACCAGCTTCAGTAAAATGAACAGTTTATTTGACCAGATAGTCAACGACAGTATAGTCTGGCAGCTCCTTACACAACCAAATGCCTGAATGTCGTAACAATACCATTAATTGTAACAGTAAAATAATCTAAACACCATATTCGCGGTTTCACTCCCCACCTTGCCCCCCACGACTAGTATCTAAAGTCTACAGTCAAGTTGTGATTGGTGACAAGTACAAGCCCATTCCAGCTGCCAGAGCTTTCACTTGTATGGAGGAAAGGGAATGGCAATAACGTAGACTAAAAACTACGGTCTTTTTAGTATTGGCGTGACACATGGGATACCGACACCGGAATTTAGGCAAGAGCGCGAAGTTACTCATATCCGAAGAAACATATTCAAAGGATAGTAGATTTCTTCCCGGATAATCAAGTTGCTCGATGTTTAAGTATAAATAAACATACGCTGTGAAACGCATTGCGTCATCCGAAGCGAAGGGCAGGTGATTGATAGCATGAACGCGCAGAATGCATCCAGAAACATTGGCAGTAAACCACACCCCACCAAAATGGATGAAATAGGTTCATATCCATGAAAGCCTACTGAATACTTGCAGTTAAAACAAACCCTGCACACACGGAAAGGGCATACAGACCTCTCTTACTGGCACCAAATAGGACCTTTAAGCACTGCACGAGATACTCTTCCAAAGACTTGATGAGGTTTTGCATTATGCACTGATACTGGCAATTTTTTATTGAATATTAAGGATTTTCTAACCACCTCTAACTATCCGTTATGTTGTTAAAATGGATCAACAGAGATATGTCAAGGTCTATGGCAGTAGAACTTTTTAACTCATCGGCAGTTCATTGGCTGCGATTTGGCCTCCTGAGTTATTGGCTCTTCTTTGTGCTTCCCTGATATCAGATATTCACACGTCATTTGCCTCGATGGGACAGGCTAATTCTCGCGAGGAAAAGTTTTGGGAAGCTTGTAGTTATGGTAGAGAATGGATGGTTAGAGACATGATCAATGAGGGTATTGATGTTAACTGGAAGTCGCATATTGTGAGCTTTCGCTTATAATTTACTGGCGATTCTAGCATGACTGCTGTCCGATCCACGCTGCCTCCCAAGGCAACCCGGAAATAGTGCGCTTACTTATTGAAGCAAATTGTATAGTTGACGCCCAGGATATTGTAAGTAGAAGTCATTATTCATCTTTAACTGACAGAATGAGAATACGGCCTTACATCACGCAGCACTGTCGGGGCACACAGACATTGTTGCATTGCTACTGAATTCTGGGGCGTCTGTCAATGCGTCAAACAACCAGTTCTGGACTCCGTTGACAAACGCGGCATACTGGAACCACCCAGACGTCGTTAAATTACTTCTCGATCACTGCGCGGATCCGTTTTGGAGAAACAAAGTAAGTGTTAACGAAAACGAGGTGTTTCCCTCTTGATTTCCCTCACCCACAAAGTTTAATGAATTTTTGCATTTGTGGCGTGTTTAGAACCTTAGATCACTCCGGTTTTATTTCGTTTTAAGTTGCAAAAAGTTATGGCTGCTGACAGTGTCTAGATCGTTCTATCCATTTATATAGTCAGCTTTCCCATTCAGACAAGCTCCAAGTGTCATTTCATTTCCGCCGATACTTTTTAGGCAACATCTTTCAAGCCAATCTAATTGGGCATTCTAAATCTGTCTCAACATATTGACACAGTGTTCCTTATGCGACCGACTCTCCGCACGAAACTGCATTTTCCCCATTGCACTAATAATGAACAACCCATCTGAAATGGATATTTTACGAACTGAACTAGCTATTGCTAGATGCCTTACTAGCATTTTTAAAGGTTATGTTTAATTGTGAGCAAATCTTCTCCACGAATTTGACAGCTGGGGCTTAAATATATAGCTATAATTTATTAGTTCTTCAGTCTATGGTTTAGAATTTAGATGGAGTGTTCGAATTCTGTAGTACTGCCCTTATCTCTCAGCACGTATTCAGCATATGTTTGCACCTTTTCACTAATGGCTGTCTAGAAAAAGAGCTGCATAATGGTCTGATATCGAACATGGACACCTATTAATCTAACAGAGTTTAGTGTGTCCTTTGTCATTTCGATTTGCTGTGTCCGTTCACTCTAAGTTGCATCACTGTATTGAACTGTAATAGGAGATATAGATGTACGCAGCTTTGGCCTTTTTCAAGGCAACTTTACTGATGGTAAATATGGTTGTATGGTAACGTTGTATGCGCTACGATGGTAATGTGCCCAACCTTGCATGCCCATCGGCCCATAATACCCTTTTTTCCTCTAGTCATGGAACAACATTCGACTTTTTGTGCGCCGTCTCGGATTTTGTTGTTTTAATGGCGATTATTTTTGGGCTAATACTGACACTTGAGCCTACCACTAGCAGTGGCGCGTGACATACACACAATATACGTCGCATAAGTCAGTTCTAGGCGTGCGTGCAGCTTCCCATCTTTCCCTTTTCCTTTTTCGCATTTGATTTCCACGACGTCCGATATTCCAAGTTTGAAAAATTTCCTCGTGACAAATGACTTTCACTTGTAACCCTACAGGATTTGCTTACCTATTCCTTGGGCTATTTTACGCTTCCTCCATATTTAATGTTTCCAGATGACAACTTGCGCCGACTTTACTCAAACACTAGAGGAAATTTATAAATAAACGTTTAAACTCATGCGTAAATAAGATTTCTAGGGACTATAGTTCGAAACTAATTCATATGTGGTTCCCTGTCTGTTGTTGAACGAAATCCTTGCTGTCATTAGTACAAGTCAGACAAGCGAATAATTAATATCTAGATAGTATGTATTGCTCATTTATTTTTTGGACTTATATAAGTTAAGTTTAATCACGCAGAAAAGAGACATTTGCACCTGTTTTATTACCTTTTTAAGTAGTGATAGCTCCTTAAATTTGTATGGGCAAATACATCCAATGCGTTCGGTTCTTGCTTCGAAAATTCGCACGATTATTGCTATAAAACAACATTTTCATGTTGATTGATTTTGTTAACAATACTCAAAGCATTATTCAACGGGATTCCAGTATTATGGGGACCTTGGCCATCCCTTCGTCGAAAAAGGCAGTGAAAAATTATTTTCAGAGAAGACGCCGACCATAGAGCAAACAAAAAACAGGCTGCTTCAAATTTATATGTTTCAGTCTGTTCATAGTGCATTTCTACCCTTAATTATTTTTGCGAAACTAATTTTTCCTATATATCTCCGAAAGAGTTAATTTACTTTGCAAAGTACTGGAAACGGGACATTCTTTATAGTCAGTACAGCGTAAGCGTGATCGTAATTTAATGTCTTGAATGATTTGAAACCAAATTTCAAAATAATTTCGCCTTTCAACTGAGTGATGAGCTTAACAGCCTCTGCACGGCATCTCAACACCCTTGCTTGAAACTTCAGCCTAACAACTGCTTTCTGCCCCAATCTTTCCTTAACCAGCCTTTTCTTTGGCATCTGAAGTAAAGAGTAGCTAGCATTTTCAGTTCCTCCACGTTTCCCTCGGGAATCGGTTGGATAATAACCCACGCGTTTTGAAAGTTGAATTCACACTGAAAATTCTATACAGCGCTGTAACTCATGTTATCGATCGCGAAAATTCCTTAACTAACTCCGGACTTGCCCCAACTGTCTTTGCTCCCCACGGCTAAATCGCCGTGGACTGAGGAGCTCGGCCTTCTTATTTTGAGGAAGCAAAAGTCGAGAGACTTTTTAAAACTTGGCCTAGGTTACTGGTGTGTCCCCTTCTCTAATGTCATAGAGCGTCTTTCGAAACTTAAGTTATATTTCAACCGACATTTCCTGCGTCAAAAGTTCACAGTTTTCTTGAGGACTACAGTGTAGTTCCTATCAAAAAATTTAACGAGTAATACAGAATGTAATAGACCTACTTCAGCCAAACCTCCAGGCACCCTTTTATCCCGAACATATTTATTTTTATTCAAACCACCGTAGCTAACTTATCGTCTACAATTTTGTATTGCTTGATAAGCCAACTTAAAAAAAGTACAAATCAATTTTTATAATTTCCCTAAAAGAAGAACTAATGCAACTCCTTTTGCATTCATGTTCGTTAGATAAAACGCAGGCTTTCTATGGCGGAGTGGTGAATTTATCTGAGACAATCCTGTTGATAGCCATACATATATAAACAAAAGCAGTGGTTTGCGTTTTGGACTTCTAACTGCCAAGGTCGCGGGTTCGAGCCTCTGCGTGCCGCAGCACCTGGGGTTCGTTATGTTTAGCAGATAACGGCTAATAAACCAAAATGACCATCCCAGTCTCCCTTGTTTTCGTAAGTAATGCATTTCTGTCGACTTTGGCTGAGATAATAACCCCTATCACTCTTTTGCGTCTCCACTTGACCGCGCTTGACCCTAGCACAC
Source organism: Ligula intestinalis (assembly GCA_036362985.1). NCBI lineage: Eukaryota > Metazoa > Platyhelminthes > Cestoda > Diphyllobothriidea > Diphyllobothriidae > Ligula > Ligula intestinalis. The sequence continues at coordinate 17,383,780 of JAYGXS010000006.1, read as the reverse complement.
ACAGCTTCTTCACTGTCACTGGCGAAGCACATTTAATAACTGATAGTCTTCGCTGGTAAAATCGTCAGCAAGCGAATGACTCGATCACTTTAATTACTAGTGTCAGTCTGTAATGGCTTTTACGTACAAACCACAGGGTATTTCTACTCTTGGGAGGCTGCAGACTCTCCTTCTTTCAAATCGGATTCGAGAACCAGGCTGGACATGGTGCGCGTGGACGAACTGTGAAGCAACATGTGTACGTGCATATTATCGGGTACCTTGATCTTATCAACCCATCAGAACACGGTCCGGAGACTGCTACACAGATGTGTTTCGCTCACGAAAGCAATTTTACCGTCTCCGGCCCATTTTCACGTCTTCTCTGCTACCAAAACGTGTTTCTCAGTTTGCAGTCTCTATTAAATCACAATCACGACAGTCCATATGCGATTTTATGTAATACTTACCGAAATGTTGAAATGATAACTTAAATGAGGTTATAATAATATTGATTATTCCAAGCCCTTCAATATGCGAGATTTTAAAGCATTTTTTATCGTCCTGCAAAAATATTACTAGCTAAAATGACCACTTACTTAATTGGAATTTATTACATTTATTTTCGACGGTCTTATAAATTAAAGTACATTTCGCAGAAAACCAAAAAAATATTATTTTGCATACTCAGTTAGTAGAAAATGCCGTTCCCTTTAGATTTATATTCCACATAATGTCATATTTCGGTTTTGAAAACGTCCTCTAAACTCGATCGACGGTTGCATTTGCATTTTGGGTTTCTAGTCTATAAGCTGTATGTCTTTCATATAAGAATTGCAAATTTTTTTATGCCACTAGTAAGCTACTATATAGTTCACATGAAATTCTGCAATTGATGGGGAATTTGTCGTGCACTCTCTAAGCAGCATCAGTAAATGGACATATACGATGCTACTCAACTGGACGTTGCGCGTATAAATCCAAACGCTGACTCAAAAGATACACTTTCTTCAAATGTAAATGGCAAAGAAGACATCTGCTAGTAATTGATTGCTATACTCCATACTTTTGTGTACATTTTCTGCAAAATATATTCGAATTTATAAGGGCACCAAAAATAAATGGAATCAAGTTCATTCAAAAGCTGAAAGCCTTTTTTGACTGAAATATTGTGGGATAAGACTGCACAATAATTAATTTCCGAGCCATACTTCACTGACCTTTTCTAATAGAAAAATTCCAGAATTTCGGTTCCCAATTCATGGGGTCGACCATTGCCTAGATGTGCCACACACCATCCTAAACCGTGAATCCTCGTTGTTGCCACAACGCAACTACCTATTGGTCACGCCAGTCTCGGAACCCTAGGACGCGGCTTGTGTACCAGACGATGAAACTGATGAATACGTTTTTAACGCATCCGTTTTGTGAGGAACCACCATGACTTTCAAACCCCTTCTCAATTGATATTTTAATTGTGGACATTATAACCCCATATTTCACGTTATTTCTGTCGATGAAGAGGAGGGCGATGCAGCCATCCTTCTCATAAAACACAATTTGATCGTTATACTGCGCCGTTTGTAGGGACTGCCAAACTTGTAGTTATCAGGTCACTTGGTCAGGAATCCGTATTATGCTGGTCATACTGCTGTATAAGAATAAATTATCCCAGGACGTTGGTCGAAATAGAACGCAATATGCGAGACGCCTGAGAAGTTGCCTTTTTTCTGTCAGCAGTCGGAGATTCTTTAGCTAAACCCCTTATAGGCGGCCTTTCTCTTTGTCCCATGTGTCGGCACTTCTTCTGCACGACGTAAAAAAGTTCAGATCCTGTCATAAAACCGAGGAAAATGATGAGATCTTTTGCCTGTAGTCTCTCCCGCCCACCTGCCTGGACGGCCGATTCATGCCTACGGAGGTACTCTTCTCTGAACTATTTGCACGAAAAATCCCCTTTTTGGCGGTTGGAATCCGGTATTAATTAAAGCTTTTCCTTCTTTTGCCGGCCGGGCTGAAGATCGCTGCACCCGTAAAGGTACCCTTATCCTGCATCCCGACGCTCCCACACCACCCCCACTTGGTGCTACTTTCGCTTTGGTGTGATTGTCCGGCCTGCAGAGCTGTTTTTTTCACACGATTACATTTTTCCCGCTTGTTCAAGTGTCGCGATCCTAATTCCAGGTAGTGGACGGCATTAAGCATCTGTGTATCAGCGTCGCACTTTATCCAGTACATTGCCTATCTGAGAGGTGAACACCCCGCCTCCGTTGGATAGAGGGAGGGTGGGGGGAGGGAAGAGGATAGAGATCGCACTTATTTCCTCCGTAATCACAACTGGGAGCCAGTGGTCACCTTTTTCACGACTGATACTGCATGCGTTTCTTCACAGCTGCGAATTTCACCTTCCCAACATGTATGTATACTTTTTGTTGGTCATGATCGCTCATACCTAGTTGAACCTACTTCAATGTGGTGAAGCTACAAAGAACGTCACTCCATACAAGAGCATAGTCAGGACAACAGCCTTCGTCATTTTCGCCTTTAGGCGAATACCTTGGCGATTGTAGGCGAATTGTTATTAGAGCCCGAAGACTTAAATTGGCTTTGGGATCTGATTGGTGAATTCCTCGTTGATTTTGGATGTTCGTATATCTGCCCACGGCCGTAAGGTAGATGTTCTTGTATTCGCTGTGAGTATAACATGGCCCGGTCAGCCCAAAATTTGGAGCAGCCGATGGCAAAAAGTTCAATGGCTTACAGTCATTTATTAACAGGAGACCCTTGACATTTCTCTGAAAAACTCTCATAAATACGTTGGATATCGATCGATTATCTACCAGTTCGGTAAGTATTTTTGATTCATGATCTCCTCTCTAGGTGGGCACACCAACCATTATAGTAGAAAATACCAGCCAGCACATGCTTCTGACATTGTCCTACCATTTCTTTGCATAGTTGGCCTGTATTAACAGAACCCCTGGTAGACAGCGCCATCTGTCACCTAGGCTGAACGGGGCGTCCACAGCTGATGGACAGCAAAACTTTCTCGGGAAGGCTGACCACCAAATATGCTGGCTCCCGGTTTTGACAAATGCGTACTCGCACATTGTCGGACATTGATCTGTTAAATGTGTTATGTATTGACCAGTCATAAACCATCACAACCGCCATCTGAAAGAATTTCGGAGCTTTAGAGAGGTTTTTCGGTGGAAGGGTTGATTGGGGGAGGTTGAGCGGATGGTGGATGCCTTCGAATTTCGTTGATGAACGCTCACCGATCGCTAGTGGAACTCACTCGTCTCGTTATATCTTGGAGCTCACTTTAGAGCATCTCAAGCAGCAGCCGTACAAAGAAGAACAATGCTGTCAAAAACCGATGTGACTGGAATGACCATTTCTGGTTCATTAGTTATCATCAGACAGCCATAACATGCGCAAAGACGCGGGCGGGCACAATGTGGTGGGCAGTAGACGGACGTGCGCGTTTTCATTGCTGGGAACAAAAGAGACAACAGATTCCTGAAGTTTTTGCTCTTGTCGTCTCTGAGTTAAGTTATCAACTCCTTCGTGGAATCCTGGAGCTCAAAGGTAACTGTGGCGCATCTTCCCTCGCGTTAGATTACCGGGTAAACGGATCGAACACTTAAAATTCGTGGATCTAGCAGATGCAATACGTAGACTTTTTTCGTGACCAATAGGCTGTGTATGTCATTTTAAGAATAATAGTAAATGCAGATGATGTGCTAACAATCATGCTCTACTTACTGTATGTATTAATAGTCAATTATGAAACTCCAACAGAGCTCATGCGCTGTTTTTTTAGTTTACATTTCCAACAGCTGATCGAGGCTACTTGATGCCTATAATTTATAAAACTGTAAAAATAATGCTCTTCTTACTGCACAAAGTTATACTGTGTTGACTATTATTATGAAGCACTGTCATACTGTAAACGTAGAATATAAACGTCACTTAAGCAAAATTTACTGTAAATTATGAAACTGCACGTGCTTTCGTTAAGAGAGGAAACAAGGTCCCTCACAATATCAGTTTATTTCCTACTTTAAAACGCACATTTATAATATAATACGGTATTATTTTATTATTTTTATACAATATCTTACCGTACGACACACTTTTGTAAACAAAGAAAATAATAGTATAACAAAAACATTCACCAGAATTCAGTGTAGACGCCGCCTGGCACAAGGTGGTGGACAGCAGACTACTGTATGGACTTTTCCGGAACGCATTTAAAGGACACTGCAAATTACAATATGATTGGTTTGAGGACATACTTAATAGTTTTTTTAGGTTCTCGTAAATTGCCCTTCAAAAACTTGCGGGAGTACATGAACGCAGGTCCCAACTCCTTCAGGAGTGCATGTGTGTGGGTATGCCTGCCCCGTGGGAGACGTCAGAAATTAGCTTGTGGCCCTCTTCGCAACTAGCGAGCAACCTGCGTTTGTGGTTACAAACTTCCGTGGAGGGCTATTTGCCCCCTCCTTCCCTCGTCACATGCACTTGGTGGGGGCGGGGCGCAGGATTTATCGAATGCACACGTACCCCCTATTACGTAATCGCTGTCGTTCGACTATGCTGATTGCAACATGTCCACCACTGCACTTGCCGACGTGTGTGTGGGTGTGTGGACGGGTGAGCCTCGGAGAGAAATAAATCACTTCGGTATTGCAGTGGCCGGTGTGAATTCGTGCCGTACACGCATGTGTCTGTTCACCGATTGTGCCTCCTACGCGTTGTTTAATTAAAACGCTTTTTCAAGACGTAATTTGTTATAGAAAGTTTTTAAATTAATTTTAGACACACTACTATGTGACTGTTATTGTGGACCTTAATTTGTCTCGCCACTGAATTGACACGTTTGGGTGATTCTAGACCCCTAACCTAAACAGAGATCTGCATATGGATGAATGTCTAAAAACTCACAATTTAAGTTAATGCTTTTCAGAAATATTAGGAGGGTTTGGCAGGTTTGAGTAATTCAGTTGACCCAATTGTGAAAAATTCGTAACCTCGGTGGCCACAACAGCATGCATTAAATTATCCTTTGTAGTGCTCATTTTCTAGCGAATCCTGAAATTGTATACTTAAAGAAACGGTAGCTTTCAGGTTTATAGCGAACTCCGGAGGAGCTGGAGGACTGCCTGCATTTTACAACCAACTCAGCGCAATTATTCGCCTGCTTTTCAACACAAAGACCGACCGAGGCACATCTAAAGTACTCTCGCACCCCTAATTTTGCAGTTACCGAGTTAGCCCTCGGTCAGAGGAACCTTAATGCTTGTATAGACGCCTTCTGGGCTCACATAGTCTTGGTTGTTTGCTGTATGGAGACTGTGTGGCAAGTATCCACTGACGCAGAAACTCGGAGTGTTTCATCGAAACTTTACAACTGGTATGACTAGAATCTGACCCCCTCTCTTTCTTCATTACTGTCGATTGGATGCTTAACCTTTTGTTCCTGTTACTGCTCTTATATTTTTGTAATTGCTGGATGAGGAATAACCGAAAACTTTCATTCGTCAAACTTGATGTCTTGAGAGTTGTGAACTTGTTAGCAATCATACAATTTTGCCGCAGTACGTGCCTTCAGTATTACCACTTCCTTATGCTGCGGAATTCATTACCTTATACGAAAACCTAAAATATTGGTCAAAGTACTCTTCCAACTGTCATGTAGTCGATTATTAGAATCATCCTCCTCCTCCTCCGTCAACATCCTCATCAGCATAGCTTTCTCATTCCCAAATGAATGAAAAAGTTCGCATTCCAGGTATTTGCATAAACAAGGAAGGCGAAATGTCGATCACTGAATCAATTGGTTTATTGCCCTGAGCTTTCAAACTCTTGCAGGAGAAGTAGCAACAACAAGGAGGGTAACTATACTGGCCATGGGCCAATCAACTGTGAGAACTCATGAGGTTGTCAAGGTGTTAGAAACAGTAATCAAGATGGAGGGGGCAATTGTAGTGGTGTACGCTAATTAGCATTCCTCATTATTCTTATCTCCATTTTCCTATCCTCTTTATTCTCAACCCTGTGAGGTTCGGCCTCTGAGGCTAGAACGATGTTGTCTCGGTCTGTATGTATTTTCTGGCCCACAGCCAATGTGATCTTGGCAGCTTTCCGAGTAATGGTCTGGGCTCTGTGATTATTGTGTGTTTATATTGACATGGAGACTACTTCTGCGAATGTGCACTTGTGCATGAGCATTCGTGTCTGGGTGGTAACACGGTAAGATCCTAGAACGATCCTGTCATTGTGAATGTATTCTCTGACTGTCCGCATCACTTGCGACCATTTTTCAAACCCTATTGTCATTCATGACACAGTTTTTAAACTCTAGTTTTAAACATGAACTGCACCCTTCTATTACTGAACATGTTTGACTGCCTGATCCATCTCGTGGTGACAATGATGATTATGTCTAGACGATTTGTACATCTCTCTCCAGGTAAAGCCTTGCATCCCTGCCTGATTCTTTTACCTAAACGCATTTTACCCTCCTACCTCTCTCTCCTCAGAGTGGACGCAACGCCCTGCACGAACTCTGCCGCAGCAAGTCACAAAACGCTGATGATCTGGTTAGCTGTCTGAATCACCTGATCACTCGGATGCGCCAGATTGAGTCCGAATATCAGCAGGAGCAGGCTCAAGCTCAGGCGTCATCGATCCGTGAAACAACTAAGACCCCACTATCGGCCTTGGCCAACGGCCACGTAGCGAACGGACATGCTGGCTCCTATCGGCCCCTGGTTCTCAGTGACTGGATTCCAATGCGCGCAGGAGAGACGGCCCTCGAACTGCGTTCCTCACAGTCTGACACCTGGGACTCTGAGGTAGGTACATTATACATTCACACGCAAATGAGAAACACTTCCTTTAACGCATCTGGGCATGTGAAGTAAGGACCAGGTCGTGTGTGGCATGCGTAGACAGACTATCAGCCGCTGCATTCGATCTCAACCCCCGCCGGTTGGCTAGCTCACACAGTCGGCTGGCACATGAAAGAGGAAAGAGAGAGAGCGAGAGAGTGGAAACATTGGGAATCCTAGCCTCGGCACGTCAGCGCATAAGGAATCTGACGCGCCTGCATATATCCTGACGTGGCCTTAACAGGTTGCTAACTGACGGGACAACCTAGTCCTCAGGGCTGAGAGTCAGTCTGCGATAAGGTTTCCTGAATGTGGACATTATGGTATTCTAGCTGATACGGGATCTGAGCTGCCTAGCAATTCACTGAGGACCAGGTCGTATATGGCACCTGTAGATGAACTGTATAGCTACCTCAGCCACCTCACCCCATCACCTAATTTCGGTCGCCACCAGAACAAGGCGCCTGAAGGAAGAGAGAGAGTGCGATAGACGTAGCGCAGCGCAGCTCAGCGGCGCTGTTTCGTAGAGCATGCAGGGGACGTAGTTGCTTGCGACCTTACGAAGTAAGGTGGATTAGGGAAGAGGGAGTGCAATTGATGCTGCGCAAGTCCGCGCCATAATATAATACTTCACGCGCAAGTCAGGGCTGCTGCGCCCTTTCCCTGGGGGCATGCAGCAAATGTCATTGCTTGCGATTGTCGAGCATCATCATCCATGTACGCTAAGTGTCCCATGGAGAATAGTATCAGATCAGGCTTTTAACGTTTAGACTTTACAAATCTGTGAGACCGGAGCTACCCTTATGAAGGCCTGGTACAAGCTGTGGGGGCTAGATAGTGTGTGGCACGTGTGGACGGGCAGTTATCACCGTGAGTCATGGCAACCACGTTCACCTTCGGTTACCTTGACATTGGCTTTTCAATAGAGCCAGACTGTGCTTGGGGAGGAGAGAGTGCGATAATGGTCCCACAAGTCTGCTTCATTGGGACCTAATTCATGCCCAAGTCACAATACCAGCTATACGCTATAAACAAGTGCAACGACGTGCCCAGTCCATATTCGAAGCAGAGGCTCAGTTTGGCCAAAGCAATTCGCCACTCGGGGAACGCACAGGCGAACAGGTCGTCTAACGACAGCGCTAGGGAGCCAGATGACCAGGCAATCATCACTTCTAAGTTCACCACGGGTGCAGGTCACACCGACTATCAAGCAACTAGCACACAAGCGGACAAGTATCATCGATAGGGGAAATCGTTTATTGTCATAAGTATGAGGTAGCATAGCGACCGTATCCTACAAATACTGCAGCTCCCTGTGTATGAATTAACTGTTGGTGCTGTGGTCTATGATGATGGATCTTTGACGGATTTTGAAGCATCAGACGAATAAAAGTTTTGTCCCAGCGATCAAATCTTCTTTTCCATACCAGCTCTCTCAGTCCGATAAAAACGAACTGTGGTGGTTGGTTTCATGACGCTTCTGACCGTTTGCAGCGTGTGTGCCCTTATACTGGGCCACGTGGTAAACCTGCTGGACCAACACAGGGGCCAACTTGGTGTATGCCAAACGTTAGTGACAATGCGTACCCCATATCAAGTGCGCCCTCACACATGGGAAGGGCATGTAATGTTACACGTAGACGCAGGCTTATGCCCTGCTAGCCCAACGGCTATCAACGTAAACTATCTCACGTCCGAGGCATCGTCCTTGCACCTCTCTTGTTGTGGAGTAACATGGTGAACATCATCGGTAACAACTGTGCCTTCTGCTCTGTCCTGCCACAGGTGTTGGCTGAATTGACAGTTTGTGAATCCTTTTAAATCAACCACTGCCCCTTCTCTCTGTTAGTTTTCTCCCGATTGAGTCTTGGATGCACTCAGTCTAAGCCATTTAAGCGTTTTATTCTAATTGGTACATGTCCTCTTATGCTAAAGGAGCAATGCACGGTACACTCCGTGCCAGGTTACGCGTGCACAGTGCGCGTTAAGGTACACTAGGTGACCCAGTAAATCTGAAATTTTGGTTGGCGCGCAGGCGCAGGATGATGTTTAATCGGATGTTGAACTGAGAACGTATCCCAATCTGGATGGCTGGCACGGGGATCATGAAGTGCATATGATTTTCGGTTTATGGAGGGGTACTAATGCAGCACTGGCTCTGGCATCTGCTCGATAAGTAGCAGTGGAATCAGAGACGCCGAAGCCTCTAGCATCACCACTGCTATCTAGGGCAGCTGCGACTGGTATGAAAGCACATATGTGCGTAAGCGGTCACCCCTCAGCAGACTTTTCACCGTGACCAACACTACCTTAGCTGCTAGATGGCCAGGCTTTCAAAAGAACGTGTTTAAACGTGTACATTTGGCCGAGCGATGCCTCCAACTCCTGCGTGCTTACCCCCCCGTCAGGTTGTTTTGACAGGCTTGGACAGGCCACTGTTGCATGTTTAGCATCCTGGTGTCACTCATCACTGCTGCACAATAAGTGTCCTGCCTGGGAAGGTCGCTAGCTGAGGAGTTCACAAGGGTAGGGCTATAGGCGCGAACTGGCCCGCTCCAGAAAGCAGTTCAGAAGACGAAAGTGCGATCACTGGAATACGGCGTGTAGTGGCCTGACGTTTTAGCTTCGCGCTCAAACCATTCATCAGAGACAGTCGCAGATAATAATGCTGAGGGCACCAGGGAATGCCGTATTTATAGGACACGTAATAGCTCGATTGTAGTTAGGGCCAAGGGGCAGTCTGCAGTGGTTCCCCAGTGTCGCCTTTATGTTACTCAGGCTAAATTTAAGATTCCCAATTTTCCCGAAACAAGGATTTTTTAGCTTTGTGTCAGCCATCTGAATTTCAATGGACCCTATTTTGTCAGCTAGACACACGATGGCTAAGGGAAGAGTGGGGAAAGTTAGATGCATTGAAGGTCTGCAAATTTCTGCTCAGGTCGCCATCACTTTTGACTAATTTCGATCTCATGGTGCTCCCATGATCGTTTCCAGAGACAGCCAAGAACTCTGCAGCAAATCTTGACTCCGCCGAAAGTGTAATCTTTGTGTAAGATTGGTTGTGACTTTGTCCGAGGAGGTTGAAACCCCCGTTATGCTAAACACATTTCGACAACTGCTCGACTATTTCTAAATGGTTAATTGGTTTGTGATTTGATTGACAGTCTCTTTCTTTTTCCCTCTCTCTCTCTCGTCACAAGGACAGTGTTCTTTAATTTTCCCCAACTTGTTCGAGTAGCCTGCGTAATCAGGCTTGGGAATCGTCGGCTGCAGTAAAAATGCTGTCTTGGAGTAAAGAAGGAAATAGCGCTGTTTGGTTATCTGACGGAGTGGCAGCGTTTGTTAACACTTTAACCAATCAGCAATCAGTATCGCAAGTTTAGGCATGACCGGCACCGAATTGTAAACAGTAGCGAATTTCGGCATATCCGTCCAACGCTTGTGTCACGTAACTGCGGAACATTGTTTTCGCGAGTAGCATGCGTAGCACATAGCATACATAGAGCGTGTGCAGTTGCGGCTTAAAGTAACCGATTTTATGATCGCTGTAGTTTCATGTGTGCCGATATAAAACTTCGTCCGCCTGTTTGACGTGTTTTACTTAAAAAGGTCATTTTCTTGCAAATACTGGAGAATTTAAACAATTTTCACACTTGTTATGGCGCCCCGTGATGAGTACTGATTTTACAGACCCACAGAACGAGGTCATTAGGCAGCTCTCACCGGCGTTTACAGCTGAAATACCCACTGGCAGTTTTTTATATGACGTCATCCGTTGGTTGCTTCCGTCCTCAATGTTTACGTTGGGGGCCACTTCGTGTCACGTGCGTGGTGCGCTCTTGTTTACTAGGCGTGATGTTCAGGTCTTCCGTTGATGAAAACTAACCGGTGGCTGACAGAAAACACTCGTGCCGTTCTCTCTTGGGGCTTACTCTCCAGCTCTAACAGCAACGTGAAGAGACAACGCTTAAAGCTAACTGTCCATGACCGATCAATCGGAAAAGTCTGTTCCCATATGCGCCGCATTATTATTTTCTACATCTTCTCCTCTATCGCAACATACTATGGGAACGCGTAATTCCCCATATTGTTTCAACTGAAAATGCCAACTAATAGCGTCACTACCTATCATACAGTACGTGATCGATACAATGCAAACTTAAAGGCTTACGGCTAGCATTACTAAATGCCACAGGAAGGTTTCGTTGCTGATGCAAACGGCAGAGAAAGAAACAAATCTGAGCCCATTGGTTCGGCAAAATGTGCCAACACGAAATCCTTGCGCAAACTTTCTGGCGCAGAAGTATTAACCTAGCAAGGCAATGGTTAGACTCCATTGGCGCCTTTTCCAAAAGAGGTTGCTTGCTTTCTTATGACCTTTGAAAGTATCTCTGTGGTTAATGTCAATCCCTCCACACCACTCCTTCATCCTGACTTTAGCTTGTTATGCCGTTTGCCGAAAGAATATCCTCCTCCTCCTCCACCCCTCATGCGTACGTGCGAAGGCACAAAGTTCTGATCAAAAATCAAAGCTCCCTCCCCTGCCCACGCAGGCAGGCGTCTCAACATTGGTAGTGGCCACATGGCTACGTATCGTAAGATGCATTAGCAGTGCGCAGTTTTCTCGCCATTCTTCCTCGAATGCACATATAGCTGCAGACGCCGTGCTGCCTGCAGTATGCACACAGCGGAAGGCCATTATTGACGAGAACCAGGGGGAACTGGTTCGGTCGCTTTCTGTTTATTGTCTATCACCGGCTGCCAAATCGTACTTCCGCTGTCCGATTCACAGGCTTACACTGGGAAAATATGCATAGTCGCGGAGGGGGTGGCCAAATCGGTGCATTCCGCTGCAACCGCCCTATGAAACAATTGTAAGCGACTCAGGGCCAGACGTCAATGGGGGGAGTGGTGGGATGCAATCACGCGATAACCTATCTGCCGTCATTCGAAGTGAACACTGCCCCTACCCCGGGAACGTGAAGCTATTCTCATCGGAATAGATTATTTCTGTTGCTGAGGTTTAGAGGCACCTGTTGCGCTGTCCACTTTTAAAGCGTTTAATGCTATGAATCGACCAGCATTGTGAGGACTGGCCGAGATAGTCAGTCTTGGACTGAGTGAACTTTTTATTCCTTTGCTTTGTCAGTCTTTTGACAGACGTCTGGTGAGTTTGACCGGGGCTGAAGTTGCGTGTCCTGATATCGAGGAAGGATGCTTTTAACCCTGCCTTCCCTTCGGGTGGGTTTCCTCGCAGGGCCGTGTTTGCACCGATTTCTTAAATTCTTGAATGTCGAAAGGGTTAGTTGCAAGCTGCGAGTTTGGATGTATCCTCTGTGTTGTCAGTTTTTGGTCATACAGATGGGTCTGTAATTCTCGTCCTGTTTCGCCAATTTACTTGCAGTCCCCATAGTTGCAATGTATTAAGTAGACAACTGCGGATGTTTCACTTGGGGGCCCTCTGTCCGTTGTTTGCATTACGCGGTGGCGTATTGTCACTTGTGTTCCATGGGCGATGCCTACTCTGCGGATTAAAACAGTTAAAGACTGCTTTTATTTACAGAATGGCCTTCTAGACTTCGGATTTCCGCTCTGTTGGTTGCCATCTGTTCACTCGGCGTTTGCTTCGCTTGGTAAAATAGCTTGCGTATCCATTTGCCTTGCGCTGGAGGCTTTTATGAATACTGTATTTTGCAGTTGCCTAGTTACACATCAGCGCACGAGAACATCGACGAAGGAAGTTGTTTGCTTGTTTTAATCTCCATGGATATTAGGGTTAACCGAGTTAAGTATGTTTTGGCGTGTTCAATGACAAATGTTCTGACAATGCCGAACGTTTCATCGGAAGAACCACAAACAACAACAGGAGGTTTGTCCGCCTATCCATTGTCCGAATTTTGACGGGCAATTTTGTTACCCACCATTGATATACAAGGGTACATCCGTAGATATCAGTGTCGATCTCATTGAACGTACTTTTCGGAAATTTTAAAACAAAGCCTGGAAATGCCCTTCCCCCTTTTCTGTTTCACTCTGGTGGGGGAATGCGGTGTTGTCTGTTGACCGAAAAATCCACTGAATGATTAGATTCCAACAGCGTAAGTGTTAGGGTTCGTTTCCAATGCTGGCCAATACTTTCGAAACCACGAGTAAATATTACTAAGGTTCAAACTTTTCCTGTAGCCAGTCTAGGCCTTCAATGGAATAACAGTGCAATATGGATGTTGCTGGATTGTTCTGGAACTTTGTCTTAGAAGCCATGAGCAATGCCCCCTTATCCTTAAATATACTGAATTATACTGAACGAGCAGCTTAAACATGAGTATGACGACCCGTTTTTCTTTTTTTAGGCGGACTTCACACCGCTTCTGTTCGCCTCCTACCACGGTCACCGGGAGCTCGTGGAGCTTCTGTTGGACATGGGAGCCAATGTCCATGCCACTGACAGGGTGAGTTACGTGCTACTGCCTGTTTTGTTCCTTTCCACTGTTGGTTGGGTGCCGCGAATCCCACGGTCTATCGGTCTTCCCACCTGACTTACTCTTTAATGACCACCCTCCCCAAGACAGATCTTTTGTCAGGTAGATTTAACGTAATCCGCCAAGACAAGGAGCTCTTCGCTCAACGGGTAGGCCTTAAAACTCTGAGGTCGCGAGTTCGAGTGTCGGATGGTGCACCACTGGGGCCGTGTATGACTGGCTGACGACGGCTAATAAGCCAGAAATGGGCATTTTGGTCTCCCTTGTCTTTGGCGGCAATACTATTTACCTATACTACTAGCTGCTACGGCTGCTGTCATGGCCCAAGAAATGAGGCCCAACGCAGAGCGAGACAAGTGAGTTCCGTTGGCGGTCGGTGAACGTTCATCAACGAGATTTAACTTAGTTTGCTAACTTGTGCAGCCGGAAGGTGAAACTGGACGTATATCCCCACTCTTCCCGCATCTGGATTTTTGCTGACCTCAGTTACCCTGCTTCCTGTCCGCGTGCCCGCTGATTACTCAACAGTTAACTCTGTAAACTGCCTTCACTGAATTCTCTTTTCTCTTCCAATGCTGAACCTCTCCCCGCTTAATTTTTTTCCGTATGTCCCCCTAGGAAGCATTCTTAAACGCTAATATACTTGATTTTCACCCTTATTTGTTTTCTTACTTTCTTATCTTTCCTCCTCCTCCTCCTCCTCCTCCTCCTCCTCCTCCTCCTCCTCCTCCTCCTTCTCCTCCTCCTC
>JAYGXS010000006.1:17352311-17369575 GCA_036362985.1 Ligula intestinalis | reverse complement strand
CCTCCTCCTCCTCCTCCTCCTCCTCCTCCTCCTCCTCCTCCCTTCTTTCCCCTGTTTGTCTCATCTGCACTTTCTATTGGCGCTTCATTCTGTGTCGCACCGCCCGCCCTTAATTGCCGGCCCTTGAATTCACTCCCTTATCGCTTTTGCCAAGAATAATGCGTCCGCACCGGCAATGTAGCAAAAGAGTGCACTGGACCAATTATGAAGACGACGTCGCCCATGCTACGCTAGCGTCCGAGCATTTTTCTCTGAATTACGCAATCACATCATTGAAGCCGACGCACTGGCTTGCGTTCGCTTTAGCTCCGATGGACACTCGTCCTTACTTGACCCTGATCAGTTTAGGCTCGCCAGCGAGAGTTTTCTCCCTACGTGGGTAAAACATGGTTCATCTTCCGATTGTGCCTTCTATCATCTATCGAAGGCCTAGTTTGAACAGAGAGTTAGCCTTGAACCAGCCTCATCGCTTATGCCAGCATTCCTGAATCGCACAACCACTGTATACTGGTTTGCTGGAGATAGGTCACCAACACCCGGCATTCCAGTGTCGGTGACCTATGCATACACTAACCTCATCCGACGTGTCTTAAGTCCGACCATTAGATAATAACCTATGCTTTTTTCGTGCCATGTCACCGACAATTCGATCGTCGATTTCGTTGACGTTCACCGTTTAACCCACAGCATGCTCGGCACCGGGACAATGCTATCTGCGTGCAGTGGTGTACAGTGATAATGGACTTGAACAGCCTAGATCTCATTTACGAGTCGAATTTCAGCGCCATCTACACCGGCCACGCACCACGCGCTGTTTTTCAAAAACAAAAAAGATTCGTCAAACGGGAACACCTCTCTTTTCCGTTTCTGTCTTGCACACACCTGCGAGTTAACTGCGCATTAATGACTACCGACTCGCTTCGCACGCTCCATCCTAGTTGTGTGTTCACAGATGCCTTCACCGCCACACACCTACTTGCATGAGAAGTTTCTTAATTCTTCTGCATCGCCTTGCTGTTTACATACTCCGCTCTTCTGTCGGACGATCTGAATACTGTTGTATATGTGTCCTACGAGGTAGAGGAAGCAAAGGGCGGATGCTTCGCTATGCTCACCGAATCGCGTTTGCAGTTGGTTTAACTTTAGAAGTGAGAGAGTGCAGTTCTTGCTTATATCTAGCACTCACTTTTCTCACCTTAACCGACCCAAGGTGTCTCTAAACTCTCTTGCTACTCTAATGGTATTGTCTTGGAGGGTTACCAGCTGACGCGGTGGCCAGCACTACCCGGTGTTTCATGTTGTGGCGGTGGATGGTTCTGGGCCTAATCTAACGTAGGGGTTGAGTATGATTGGCTGCCGATGATTGATAAGGCATAAATATTAATTACGATCTCCCTTATCTTTGTCGACATCTCTGCTTCTTTGGTTCTTCTTCCTGGTTCTTCCTGGTTCTTCTTCGCTCCAATTAGGGAAGGGAAAGAAGGAAGTTTCCGAAAAAGCTGTTGTGTATAAAATCTGTTTGTGTATATTCTGCATCTAACTCAATATGCCAGTTGATGCATGAGTGCACTCCCCGAGAAATCCTTGGCCACCGACAAGGAGTACTAGAACCATCGCCAGCCATACCAAATCCCAGTTTTGGCGGCATCTGAACGCTCTTTTTATTATCAGTCCAATGCACTAACAACGGAGCCATGGGTTCCTCCTGTTGTTTTTTTGAGTATATACGCGCCCCGATCGCTTTATGGACCCAACTCGTCCCTTTTGTCTCCCGGAGATCGATCTAGAGCCCTGAAGGCCATCGCACCGAGTGATAGGGGAAATGAAATATGCCCTAACTTGTACTATTTGCATTTAGAATAATTGGACCAGTCTGCATTGGGCAGCACAGCGGGGTCACGTCGACGTCGTTTGCGCCCTTCTAAAGGGTGGTGCCAACCGACGAGCCAAAGATGCGGTAAGTCAACCAAACAGTTAACACATACCATCACTATTGTGACGCGGTTTTGCAGGTACAACAGATGACCTAAATGTATAGACTTACGAATTTAAATTCAATCATTTGCAAACCAGCATTAACGCGTGAAGCGAGGCTTTGGAATAATAATGAGCAACGTTAGGTGAATTTAAAACCTTAATCAACGCAAATCAACGCCGAAAAGTGCCACTAATTTATTTGTAAAGACCAAAAGTTAAAAAAATTGCAAATACTGAAAACTTGCAAAATCGCCCCAACTATGTTTAATAAATGTAAATGGAATCGTCACGTGAACTCGTAAGCAAGCTATTTTGTGTCTGTTACGAGCACTCTCCTTTCAAATATCTTTATAGACATTTCTGGTATTAGATTAAAATTAGTTTAAGATCCTCCTTGAAAGTCCGACGAATCTTTAACGATGTTCATTTTTTCTAAACTCTTTCCAATAGACTCTGTTCGATCTGTTTATCAAAACCTTCAAAAAAGATATTTCTTGAAAGCATTCATCAAAAAGTGAGTGTTTTTAATATTATTTTTCACGAAGGTGGCCAATGAAAACTCATTGCTGAGAAAAAAATGAACGCCCACAACAAAAATCGGTTATCAATCTGTCCGCGATGAATCAGCGAACTTTCTATAACGAGTTTCCTGTTTTAAAGCACTTTAATTTTATACTCCGCTGACGAATATCTGCGTAAGTTACTTTTTCCTAGGTAACGCCCAGTTTACACATACCACCGTCTTTATTGTGACGTGGCTTTGTAAGTACAGCAGATAACTTAACTAATTATCTAAATGCCTGAATTTACGAAATATTTATAGTTACTCATAAAAACACTGACGAAAGCTTTGGAATCATAATGAACAGCCCTAGGCGAATGCAAGACCTAAGTCAACGATGAAAAGTACCACCACTTTATTTGGCAAAAACTAACTTGAAAAAATTGGCAAATACTGAAGGCGTGTGCCTAAATGTATTGTGTATGACGGTCAGGGTTACTACTCACTCTTTTGCACTCTCTGCTTTATGTTTTCAGCATGGCAATATGCCCTATATGGTCACCCAGCATGCAGAGCTAGCTGCGGCACTTCGGCCCGACGCCTACTACCCCGAAATCCTATCCAATGGTTTCGTCTCCACCGACGAGGAGGATGGCGAGGCCTCTTCCCGCTCCTCCGAAGCCGGTACTCCCGTCCCCCAACGTCGTACAAAGGCGTCGCCAAGCCCACACGCCCAACTTGCCACAGATGAGATTTCCGCGCAGGCGTAGTAGGCTCTTTTATACAGAGTCACCCCCACCTGACTTGTATTTCATGTTCTCTCGCTCGCCTCCCCCCCATCATCGCTTGTTGACTTTTCCTTTCCCCTGATCTGGTCTTTCATGCCCTATCTCCCTGATTGGGAGAAACTATTTTTAGTTGTCCCTCTCCTCTCATCGCTCGCTCTCGGTGTCCCCTGGCCTGGCCAGACACAACCCCCCCCCGATGCATTTGCCTGTCTCATCGCTTCCTGATACACACAGTCTTACTGTTATGCAATTATATACCTAAAGCCTCTCTGATTATGACATAAACGCCCTCTCCTGTCTCAAAGTGTTATCCGTTGGGATTTTTTTGTTGGGGGTTCTGTGTTACCCGAAGTGATACAGCCATGCTGGCTGGTGGGGGTGGTGGTCCAACGTACCGCCCAGTTTTCTTCTGTTTTTTAACCAATCAGCGCTCAGCACGTCGGTCACGCCATGGTAACTTCCCTGAGAACTGATACAAATAGCGAACGTGTATCTCCAACACTTATGACCTTGCGGGTGAATCCTGGTTTAGTTTGTTGGACTGACAACAGGCTTCACGCAGAAGGAAGTTGAATGCATGCCTGCCCAGCTAATCTGCTCTATATTATTGTCCTTCCTCTGACCGTAGTCTTGTTTTCGGCATTTCGGCGATACTCATTCGTCACCGCTGGTTTCATGCTGTAGTAGTGGCTAGCATGGTGTTCCACGAGGAAAATATCAGTACCGCCCATCGAGAACCCAAAACGATCTGCTTTTATGCTTGACCGGGTTTCTTTTACTGGCTCTTATCTGGTCAAGGATCGTCCATGGGAAGTGTAAGTGAGTTATGGGTTATCCCCGCGCCGGTCACCTGCGCCATCGCCTGTCTTGGTCATGACACCGGGCTCTGGTGGTTCAGAAGAAGAGTAGGGCAGATGCTGCGCAAGTCTACTATAACTATAATTTAATACACACGTAAGTCATGGCCCCTGCACAATCTTCGAATGAGATGCACTGGAGCGCGTAAGATACGTCGGTCAAACTGTCATCATCGCTAGTCAGATAGTTTCCAGTACCAGGTGAGTTGAGGATGTACTGCGACCTCTCAGCATTCGGTAATTAGTTCAGGACCTCACGATTGCGATAAGGTGTATTCGAAGTAAAATGGATCTGAGGATATCCAGCCTAAATTACAGGTGTGGGCATTCTATTTTGTCGTGGAGTTGCAGCCCGAAAAAAACTTAAGGTCGATTATATAGCGCCGAGCGGTCAATGGTTGGGAGTTATTGACCACGAAACGATCAGAAAATTCGTTTCTGGCTCATTCACTGTCGTCTGTCTACCTTACCAGTCTTCGGGGAACTTAATTTCCTCATTCCTTTGAGTTCACTGATACTGCGTTCAACTCAATGACCATACATTCCCGGTTTATAATCGCCGGTGGTGCAAAACATCAAGGAAAGAAACTTCTTGTTCCAGCGATTGCACCGTCTATTTCTGAAGTGTGTTCTTCCCAGAACTAGTGGAGAATAAGTATGAAGAAGTTAGGGACTGGATGAACGCCCTTCCGGAGTCGCGAGGTCGGCGTCCAATGTTTGAGAGCGCTGGATTCGTCACAACGCCTCTAGCGAAGTCATGCGTAATTCATTATTGAAGACGATTTACCAGGAATGACTCGGATTGGGGAAAACTGGCGCGAACGGTTCAGGGCTGAAACATGCAATCGGAGTTAGTTGATCACAAAACAGCGCCTAGTTCTACCACCACCCTCCACATAATTGGCACTTATTACACATGCACATCCAGAACAACATCTGCCACACCCTAACCTGACCTCGTGTTGACCCAGCGCCTTTGTCGCATGGTCCGTTCTAGAGGTAAATACACACATTGTAGGGATGAGACGTTATTGCACAGATCAGTGTGACTGGCGTTTGATCTGCTTGGCTTCCAACCATCCATGCATCAATCGCATGCACAGTTCCACAATATTCTACTCATTGCAAAATCTGTTCAACAGTTAGATGGTACTGGGATCGTGATTTGCGCATTGATTAATTTTAAGTGGACGTAGGCATGCGCTGCATCTGCGCCACTCTCTGTTCCACACCACCACCTGTGCCCGGTGTCAAGACAGAGCCAAGAACACCGAAGACGAGATCGGGCACAGGTAGGAGGCGCGAACGGAGCTACCGCCACGCCTGACTCGGATCCCATGGTGTCAGCGTGCCATGAAGTCCACATGTGGCTGGTTTGGTGTGAATCTGCACCCACGGGTGCCAGCAACGTCTCCCCCTGATTGGCACTTTTTGTGGGAGCTTGAACCAAATGAGGCCTCCTGTGTTGTGACAATGCGTCTACCACGCCAGCTGTTTGGATGGCAAACAATATGGCCCATGTAGCACTAGATTAGGAACCCCCTCCACGGGCGAGTTCTGTCTGTTCTGTATGGGGTAACTCATTTTGGCTTAATACGCAGTCAGGCAGAAATCCCCAACTCCAGCATTCCTCTACACGGCAAGGATAAGGTTCCACACCTGTCGATTAATCATTACTCTCAGTATCATAGGAAGGAGACTTGTTGACTTGACGCTCTACCTGGACCTGAAGTGATACTCGCAGACAGTACGTTAGCGCGTCATTACTTCGACAGAAGCGACCGTCATTCCAGTTGAAAAAGAGCTGATACTTTGGACATGAAATAAAATTTTAATATGAGTTACGAAAATTTCCATCAAAGGATTCAGACAAGCAGTTCATGAGTGTAGGCAGGCTTTCCTTAGCAGGTTATACTTGTCCTACGAGTCGACGCCTATTCTAAAGGATGAGCGAATATTCGCCGGCATTGTCGAGAAAAGGCGAAATCAGGAACATAACCAACACCATTCTCGAAACGTTGATTCTTGACATCATGTTGACGTCGACAAAGCCTTCCGAATAATTTATAGGGTCCCAACAAACTACTGCAGGTCTCTGGGTCAGCGTCGACTGGCAACAGCAGGATGGACTGATATCCGGTTGAGTGAGCTCATCTTGCATGCTGAAAAGAACCTATTGCAAGTTTTGCGCCTGGCATGACCAACAGTCGCTTAACGGCATGCACTCTTCCGCGCTCTCGCTCCAGGCTCTCCCCTGAAATGACTCCACCAAGCCCTCATTGTCGCTTGACCAGCCATTTCTTATCGCCACCCCCTCTATTATCACTACTGACTTGTATGAAAAGACAAAATCATTGGCTGCATGTTGTAACTTGTACCCCGTTTTCATATTAAAATACTAGCCTGATAAGAATTTACTGAAAGCACACGTATGCTCGCTAGTTTCTTCTGCATGCCGGCCTAGTACAGGATGGCTCTTCGCTTCATAACTATACCGATTCTGTTGCGTTTTTCTCACCTCCCATGCCACAACAAGTCTTTTCCTTAACACACTCCTCCACATTCTTATCAAGCGTTAAAATTCCAACGCAACCCCGGACAGCGAAAACGTCAGGGGCGAACTCAAAGTGCAGAGGATAGAATGCACGAGCAAATATGGATATGAAATTTTAAAATCAGCAACCGTTAAGACACTTGGATAATGCACGTGGCCTAATGCAAAATTCCAGGAGGGGATATTTTCCTTGCGTAAACAATAAGCCCAATTACCTTGAACGTAACTCTGAAATTATCCTCAACTCTAAACATAGCTCTTTTCTCAGCACTTACTCTTGTCACCTTAGAACTTAACACAAGGCTCCCCTCATAGCCGGAAGTGATCTTATTCCCGCGTTCTGTTTAATATTCCTCCCACCTCACCTCTGGTAAATCCCTAGTAGCGAAGTGGACAAAATCCGGTATTATATAAACTAGAAGGCAGGCATCCCGAGAAATGTAATTTAAAGGGAAGGCGTCCTTTGGGCAACTGAGTAAATTTATTAAGTAAATTTTCGACACTGAGAAAAATATTCAAAGAACAGTTAAAATTTCAAAGTGCTGATACAGTTATACATTTATCTAGTGTGGGTGCTAATTGGAAATTGCAATTTATGTCACATCGTGGTGGACATAATTAGCAGTTGTAATGGCATAATGGCTGATGGGCAACTGTAATTTAAGTCGGTCTGGGGTCAGTCCAGGTCATCCGGTGTAGCCACTAATTGCGGTTCACGTTGGGCCATAGTTGTCGGCTGTAGTCTCTTCCTTTGAGGTGTTTGTACACTCCAGCCAACTCAATATGCCGGTTGATGCATGAATAATCGAAGTGCATAGCCTTAAGAAATAATCGGCCTTTTTTGGAAGGGCAAACTCAGACGATGCGTTTTTATCCCATGCAAAAGTATGCCCTGTGTCAAGGCAATGCATAGCCATTTCGGACAAATGGTTGCCTCTATTTACTGCCATTTGGTGCTCGTGGATGCGTGGGGAGACGGATCTTTCTCTTTGGTCACAATATACCGTGTCAAAACCTCCGCATGGGATTGTGTAAATATCTACTTTCTTATTGAGGTAGCTGACCCTATCCTTAGATTTTACTAGCTGGGTGCGCAAAGTAGCCATCGGGTTGTGCACCAGTTTTATTTGGTGTTTCCGGAAGCGTCTTTCAACGAGTTCAGGCACATTTATTATATAAGGAAAGATTCGCCGCGTGTTTGTTTTGGGCGCGTAAGTGGAACTAGCTGGCTCCTTTTTATTCAATTGTTGTTGTTTCATCCGGTATAAATCAAGCATATGTATCCGGATTTTTCCAGTAGGATCCCACGATGGAATCCGCTTGGATTTGTTACTAGTGTGGACACTGATCAAGTAGACTCTGAATGGCTGGACTTGTCCATGGTTACGGTTGTCCATCCTTCATCTGCTGGGACAATCAAAATTTCATCGTCATCCTTACCGTCATCAGAAGAAAGTAAAACCAGTGAGAAATTTTGATTGTGACACAAGACCGGTTGGCACACCAAGACAGACGAGCCATTGACTTGTGAGAGAGTAAGTCTTGTTGTGTTCGTGAGCAAAGAAGAAGGGAAAAAATGACAGCCTCCTGTGCTAGAGGGGCCTTGTAGCAAAGCCAAGCGGATTCCATCATGGAATCCTACTGGAAAAATCCAGATACATATGCCGGATTTATACCGGATTTTGTCTACTTGATCTGCACGTGCTACTAGGGATGGAGAAAGTTACTGTAATTCAACATAATTTAATTTAATTTAACATAATTTAAGTTAACATACTCCATCTTCTTCTAGTTGGTCGAATTAAAGTAAACACTTTTCCAACAATATTCATCAGAACTCCCATGCTCCTGTTTTATGACGCTGAAATTCTCAGTCGCTATACAATCAGGCGTGTGTCCGGAATGATGCCTACCGCAGTCAAATTACCTGCGTTTCCCGCTGTGTGGGTTCGACTCCCACTGAGGCCACGAATTTTTCATAATTGGGTCAACTGAATTTGGCAAATCTGCCAAACCATTAAACTGTAATATATTTATTCTTTGCGGATAGATATAGAGTTTATGACTAAGTGGACTTCTATCTGGAAGATAATAATTGACCAGCTGAGGGTTTATTCAGCATTGATATCATCGTGACCCAATTTATTAGGGGGTCTTGGAAGCAGTTGGTTCGGTGCTCACAACAGTTTGATAGAAGCCTGCCTAATGCACAGTGCTGACTAAATTGAAAATTAAATTATAATTTTTAAAAAAGCAAACAAGCCTCATTTCGAAACAGTCATTCTCAAAGTTTGAGTATGAAAATTGTCTTATTTCCCAGGGCGGGACATGAAGGACTCGAAACAATGCGAAGTAACGTTAAGCGGTAGAACTTTCGCAGTAGCTGGTCTAACCTTTTTGCTATGTTTAAGAAAGCGCTGATACGCCAAAGTAAGAGGGCTAATATGACGGAAGCCTTGCCAGGGTGGGGTAGATGTTTTCGCAATAATAAGACGAAAGAAGAGGTGAGTCATCGCTATTATCGAGGGTGTATTAAGCAAAAAATGGGCCAACTTTGAGGTGTCGACGTCTTATGGTATCTACTACACAGAACTAAGATAGTCTAGCAGCAGAGAAGAGCAAGCAAATATTAAAAAAAGTGGGTATAATTCTGTGGTTAAAGGGAAAAAATTGGAGAACAATAGAGGAGGACAGTCCGACCGTCTTTACTGACGAGGTCCATCATGTCCTCTGCGGCACCGTGACGAATTGATTATGACTTGCGCTGAATCTACCGCGCTCTCCCATCCGTCTACACATGGGCCTAATGTCACAACCGAGTGAAGAAGACCGAAAGTGAGGAAGAGTGCAGGCGATGGGCATGAAAAGAACAGTTGAAGGTAAAATAGAAAATGCAGACGTCTATAAATCATTAGACTAAACACGAAGTGGATTAAACAAGTGTTCGTTTTTTTTGTTAAAAAGGGATTTTAGGGCTGCGAAAATTCCTATTTTGCGCAGATTACTCGATTACACGTTGCCTCTGTCACGCAGGTGGTGTGGGAACAAAGAGCTTACTTAACACCCCCTCCAACCTCGAAATCCATACAACCACTGTACATATCTAACAACTTCATTCCCCACGTCAATGTATCAGCCTAATGATGAGTGACCGAGAACATTTGTTAGCCAAACTTACTTTTCAAAAGGATTTGAACTGAAGGCAACGTGAAAGATGGAGTACGGAATTAAAACGACGGAGTTTGGAAGAGCAGCAAAGGATTTGAGAATGGGAGGTACTAGTAGTCGAAATACGCAGTGAAGGGACTTTTTTTATTAAACAGAAGCAGTTTTCGCATAGAACTACCGAGATATAATCCGGGCCTTTCTTAAGAGGCAGGAGATTGACCTTATTTTCGACAGGGAAACCAACAACCATATCAACATGTATTCAACAAACCGTCAATCGTCAAACTATCTGAGATCCACGAAGTTAAACTAAGGGTGAGTATAGGACTCCACAGCGGTTAGGAAGAAAAATTAATTTTCGAACAAAGTGTGGAAGCAAAAATAATTTGCAAGTGAGGGTATAAGGCACCCGATGGAGCCACATTATTTTACAGAAAGAATAGTCAGAAATGGCCATGCAGGTAAACTTCAACCCTTGTTTATGCGTTTAAGAGTTGGGTGGACTATAAGACTACCAGTGTCTAAAGTATAATGCCTTGAACAATTCTTAAATTGCGGGAGTCTCAGCATTGCAGAGGAAAATGAGACAGTGATGTTGACGAGAACTTGTGGATAAACAGACCGCAGGAGGGTTCCGTTTCCAACGCCATTTATTCAATTGGCAACTGCAGGAGTGATTTTTAACACAGAAAGCTCACGCACTCTGGGTATTTATTATTATTGTACTTATTATATTTTCCAATGAGGAAAATATAATGTGTGTAATTAGAAAAGGACAGGACTTATGTTGATTGGCTAAGCTCCAGAATTCGCTCCAATAGCCGCTGATAAACTTTCCTTATGGTCCCCGACATTGAAAGAAGACAATTGTTGGCACTGAAAAGCTCTATAGCTGAGGATCGGTCCCATGGGTGTTGTTAAAGTAACATTTGACTTGTAAGTGTCCACGTCTGCATCAAACTAAGCTGGTTTGGTCCATTGAAGCATTTCCAACGTTTAAAAATATGGACTGAAGGAGAAAAGAATAAAGGATAAATCTAAAAAAGTCAGCGATAAAGACAGTCATTTAGTCAATCAACGTCGGTTACTGTACTCATGCTGAATTGATGTCGGAGCAGGGGGAACAAAGCTGCTCAGGCCAGTCTCTAAGAGTTGCGGTGAACAGCAGATAACAAAAACAGAATTTAAATATATTTAAAAAATAAGATCGTTGGTAATTACTCAATGTTCGTAAGACCTATGTGAACGCTTTTATAGTTTTTCATGTAAAATAGATGGAACGAAGAGTTCCATTTTCTCATTTTATTGAGCTGCAACTCTTGCACTCAGAAGAACTGAACGCGTTTAGTTTGAAAGTATCAGTTTCATTGGTTATGATGAAGCACCACGAGCATTTATCCCTTTTAATTATTTTTCAAGACTGCATGCTATGCACTTTGTCCTAGGCGAATCTTACTTAACCCAACTTTCCCTCACACAATAAGTGGAGATGACATAGTTTGGAGGTGGCATTAATAAACCTGCTGATAGACAGGTATAGGGATAATCGTGAAGAAGTCAGAAAAATCTCTAGCGATTTTTAACCTGTTAAACTGAAAGACTCCCAAATTCGAAGTCCTCCGTTGGATAAAATTACAGTTTTCCATATGGCATGTCGGAGAAATGATTAATTCGCATTTTGCACATGTACGCATTGACAAGATTAATTTGAATTCCGCAAACATTCAACTTTCGACCCTAGTTACGAAACGTGATCGGAATGAGATAAAACTATCCTACCACAGTGTATAATGTGTTTTAATT
Organism: Ligula intestinalis; assembly: GCA_036362985.1. Lineage (NCBI taxonomy): Eukaryota > Metazoa > Platyhelminthes > Cestoda > Diphyllobothriidea > Diphyllobothriidae > Ligula > Ligula intestinalis. The sequence goes on along the minus strand of JAYGXS010000006.1, from coordinate 17,357,926 downwards.
ATATTCCTGACCAATGAAGTTTATATATCCGTTTATAGAATCGTTCCATTTGACAGTGCCTTCAAAAACGTTGTTCAACGAGTCGGGATAATTTGTGCAAAGAGTTTGTGAATAAACATATTAGTTCTCGTCAGGCCTTTACAGTTATATGGTAATGAAATAAATAAACTAAGCTGGTTGGTGGAGAGATGCAGTGTTATTGTTGTCTAGGTCGGTAGTAGGGGTGGCGGAAGAAGGTGGGGCAGGGTTGGGGAAGTTGCGGTCAGAATGTCAGTGTCTAGACGAACCGGCCTCCACGATAGGTGATAGGGTGTGTGTGGTTGGATTTGGGACTTGTTCATCTCTGCGGGGGCCCGTATCCGAGGGCAGTGATCCGCCATGTGCAGTTGTGTTGGCTAGTTTCGGCCATGTTAACTACGGCGCCACGACGAAATTATTTTGGGCGCGCAGGCCCGGTTGGCGTAGCCTGATGGCGGCTGCCTCTGCCGTAGCCAACAGATGCTGATAAAGGAATTTTGAATGTCTTAAAGGCACCTTGTAGATCACTCGGAAGGCCTCTTTGGCATCCACGCGATGGTCTGAGTCTACTAGGTGCGCTAGAATGGAACTGTTCATATCCTTAAGTTGGCCCTTCCCTTACCATGTACGATCTCACTCTTTTGGACAAACGCCGGCTCGTTCGACCAATATATCCTGCCCCACAGGAACAGGTAAATGAATATATGCACATAGAGGTGGTCTGGGTTGGCAGTTTATCCTTGATCTCTCCGTATGGAAGTATTCGAGAACAATACATGGGCGTTGGCTGCTGGGAAGATAGTTGCTGCGGCTTGACTCAAGCGCCTCCTTAGAATTTAACTCGGCCCGTTCCCTTGAAATGGGACCCTGATGAATATTCGTTTCTTCTCTTATGTTAAAACTGAGGGTTTTGGCGACTTTTCAGCCATGTTTTTAGCGATAAATCGACTAGGATACATATTTTGTCGAAATATGCCTTCAACAATCTTACGCTTATCTTCAATGCTAGCAGTCGAGCAAATCCTTTGCGCCCTTTGCATCAAACGTCGTACTAAATTACGTTTGAAGCTCAACGGTACGAAACTAGCAAAATGGATGCATTGCGATATACCCTACGTTGAATGCTCCCATCAGCCGTTTTACTCAAAAGTACATCAAGGAATGGAAGTGATCCAGATTGTTTGTCTTCTAGTGTACATTGGCCTTGGAAGAGGCCCCCGCAAAGACGAACAAGTCCCAAATATAACCACACACACCTTATCACCTACAGTAGCCACTGGTTATTAAGCCCACGGTTAATAAGCCCAGCCACTTATTCAGCCCGATTTGATCTGGGCCCGAGGTGGGTTAATAACCGGCGATTATTGTATAAAGCCCATGGTTAATAAGCCCAGCCACTTATTAAGCCCAGCTTGGTCTGGGCCCGAGGTGGGCTTAATAACCGGCGACTACTGTATCTTGGATGCCGGTCCGTCTAGACACTGACATTCTGACCGCAACTTCCACAACCCTCCCCCGCCCCGTACCCCCCTTACCGATCCTGATAGCAATAACACTTCATCTGTCCACCAACCAGCATAGTTTATTAATTTTATTACCATATAAATGTAAAGGCCTGACGAAGATATATCGAAAACAAACGTAATTTCGCCAATTTATCCTCTGAACTTTTCAATGGGAATTTTCGCAAATTTAAACGTTAGAAGTCGAAAATTCGATACGACTACATAAAGTGCTTTTCTCAATAATGTTCTACAACTGTCCGGAATGAAGGTTCCCGTAGAACATGACTGCCATTTTAATGCCAACAGAGAACACCCTTAACTATGTCAAATATTTTGAAACCAGAGGTCATGAAAGGAACACAAGAAAAAGGGCAGGCGTATGCAAGACCGAGTTTACACAGAGGATGACCTAGTAAAGGAAATACCGTGACCAAAATACGAGTGGTTGGTTTATCGTGAGGGTTTTGGACATCAAAATAATTTCCTATGTTTATTATTAGTAAAGAATGAAATATCTTCTGAATTCAGGCAAACATTGGCATCCCATGTGTGTATAAAAGACGAAGGCGCTTCGATCATCGGAATCATAATTTTATTCTTCCGAGCTTTCGAGAGCTTGGAAAGTTCATAGTCAGAGAAAAGCGTCAACGAAGAACAACCAACAGTTATAGGGGGCAGGAGCCAATCCACTGTCATAGGGAAGGAAGGAAGAGGGAGCTCATGAATAACCAGTGTCGTCCGTGTGATATGCCTGCCGAGGGTGGGCTATGCAGACGTCAGCTCGGTACATCGTTGACTTAGTTGTAATCCGAGGCCCAGGTTTCAATTAATTCTCGACCTACCTTGTTGCCGGTGCGAGCAATTATCCTTGCGGCTGCGAAGTCCAATTCGTGGCCCGTCTCATAGGTGTGGACAACCACTTATGACAATGCGTAACCCCGTCTGACAGCCAGCTTATGTTTCGTGCATGCGCGAACCAAGCATGCGTCCAGCCTGCTGGTGTAATTTTGGAGACAATTCAGATATGATATGCGATACACTACGCCCGACTGTTCACTGAAATTAGACCAGTCCTTTATTTTCATGACTCGGCTGCACATTTTAGCATTGGAACGGTGTGTAGTTCCGACGCCTAGTACCGCAGCATGCGCTCGGCTGCTTCCGACATATCGCATAGCTTTTCAGTTTTAACAGCAACCGTTTGGTGGCTCACAAATAAAACTGCGTGAGAACGCTGTTCCAAAGAATCCAGGTGCACTACAGTAACCCGGAAAAAAAACATGTGACGCCCAATATATCCACGACCAGTTTTTGCGGAATGACTATTCGAAGGCCGATGCCAGCGCCGATGTGCTCACCCTCGGAGGACCTAACCTAAACCAACCTGTACGATATGACATGCACTGCCATACATCAAGGATGTGTCGGAAGCAACCGAGCACATTGCTGAAGGATGAAGCGTCGGAACTGCACACCGTTCCAAGGCTACAATGCGCAGTCAATTTTTGTGGAGCGGTCGACGGGTGGACCAAGAGATAGGCTGCAATGGCTCCCAGTCTCCTAGTCTGAAATCATAGTTGTTTGTGCGCTGACCAGGAACTGCGATGGCACGCCTGAACGCGAGTTCACGCTCTACGGACCTCCTGCGTCCGAAACCCTCTTCGGTCTTCTGGATTTTTTGACACGGGGCAAGGTGATAGAGAAGTAAGGTAGATGCATCGCAATTATAAAATCTCTATTAACTAGTACGCGCAGAATTCACTACCCTGCCTTCACCCAGCTGTGTCACACACGATGGATCTCGTACAATTGGACGATCGAACTGCAAGTATTTCAGACGTTATATCTGTTTCCGAAGAAGAATCGCCTTTATTTTCAAAAAATCAGACTGTTAGGGAACCTATCCCAATGAATCTTCCTGTTTCTACTCTAGAAACGTACTCTTTTCAAATATGTTCACTCTAACATGAAAACTCAATTTGGCCAATAAAAGTTTGCATCTTTTCATCCTGGGGTCTGTACAGTTGCATTTATTATGAGCAAAGGAGAGTTGAACGGGGTTTATGCCTTATAAATGGAAATAATCATCCTCTTATCGCAATATAACCAGGAAGCGGAAAATAGGATAAGTTGTGAGCAATGGTCATGGGACGAATGCGCGGAATGTAAAGCACTGTCATGTTTACGGAGTGAACAACTACCACCAGATGGTGAGGCGGCATGCCATTGCCATATAAAATCGGTCACGAAAGAGAGCATCCGTATTAACATCTTCTGACAACAAAACCCTGGATTCACTGGCCTTATAGCAACTACCTCGGCTGTTGCTAGCACTTTGTCCCATAGGCTTCTGGGGAAGCTGACTGGTGTTCCGTAAAAAACCGAGACGGCGGATAGCATTGCTCGCAAAGATTATCAGCAAGTGCCAAAACAAACGAATATGCGAATCCCGTATCTACTTCTGTTCTCTGACTATGCCTCTGATGACGAATCCGCAACGGAGTTTGAAAAGTAAGGCAAATAAGAGTATTGGCCCAGCGATCGAGTCGTCTTCTTCGCAATTAATGGCAGTGCTATCTGCCTAAACTCTTAGTCAGTGTGCGGCTGACGAATGAGTCTAAAAGCAAAGTGGGAGGAGTGAACTCCATTAGTGATTGGTGAAACTGTATCAATGAACCTGAAAGTCTTCTTTGGGATCGACTCAATGATTCTTATGACTAAGTGTGTGAGAACAAAACTCCAAATAGATATAAGTCCACCTATATTTAGTCAGACAAGCATGTGTTCACGCATCCTTTTAACAGATGACTCGTTGTTCGGACAGTGGATCCTGCTCAAAAGGAGCAAGTGAAAGATTGAATGCATATTGATGTGGCCCTCAGAGGACATCGGTATTTATTTCCCAAACATACGAAAAAAGCAGTTCGTTAATTGTACGCATAGATTCGCCATGAAGAAAGCTCCTGTGATCGCTATCTTCAGGTGTAGTCTTATAATCTCGCATTCTGCATGGCCGAAGAAGGGCAGTCTTATGAATATTACTTTTCTTTCTACAGTTAAAATGACAGGAGCTTTGGTACGTTCGCTAATATTTCTAAGGATGAACCTTTTTGCGAGTCCTGCAGCTGTTGGGATTCTGCTTCCAGAGTTTCAAGGGAGCAGATAAGTCGCACTCTAGTTCCCAATCCCTGGACCAAGTTTTAGTGTATATTTAGGAGAACATCTCTGTGTAAGTTGATGTGTTGTCCCGTGTAGGTTTTTTTCGGAGTAGCCTGCACTGGATAGATCCATTCTTTTGCATTTATAGAGGGACATCAAGAAACACAATTTCATTATCCATCTAAGACTCTACAGAAGACGTGGACCAGTGTTATGGTCCATCAGATAGAAAGCGTGATCCACGTATCGACCCTTAACTTCAAGGTATTTGCTGATGTTCCTGAAACTTGTTCTCTATATCTTGCCCCTGGAAGCGTTGGCGAGAAACGGTGAAAGTGGTTCAATTTGCCAACATAATTTATAAGACCAAGCCAAAATCTTTGATCACCGTTGAAAGAATGCCATTTTCACTTCAAAGATTCCGCATAAAAGCTAATCAGCGCAGTCTCACGTAGATGCAGATGCTTTTTATTTTATCAAAATATGAAGCAAAAGGGTGGCGTTGACAGAAATGCAGATACTTTCATGACTGCTACACATAAATAAATCAGCAAGCAGTATGCAGGCAGATGCAAGTGCATGCCAGACAAATGCCAGAACCGGATGCTTTTTTGCGCCAACCTTCAAATTCGCATGTTACACTGCCATAAGGTGCGACGCATCAAGAAACAAACAGCAATTCAAGAGAAAAAATAAGAAACACGTTTTATTTTAAAAGTAGCATCTAAAATTTTAGGCACCAAACATATTCATTCACTGAGACTAGAAGATAAATTAACAAAATACGCATAAATTTAAAACAAATTTACTTAAAAGCCCACTTATTATGAAGACAGTTTCAATATAATTTTTTTTATTTCAGTTTCTTTACGTGGGTTGTAGCTTGCTTCAAATGGCGATTTAGAACGCTGATATGCGGATTACAGCAAGACG
>JAYGXS010000006.1:17318842-17352301 GCA_036362985.1 Ligula intestinalis | reverse complement strand
AGTCGTCTATAGTATCTGGTGCTATTGCGTATAGAGCAACTACGTCGGCAAAACTGGCAGTTTTCTCAAGAAGTGAATTGCCAAACACACGGCAGCAGTGCGGCGAAATAATGCCAATTCTCAAGTTGCGGCTCAGTTGACGAGACCCGGCCCGAGACCCGAGACTCAAAAGAGGTAATAATCGTATGAGCCGAGAATTATTTGAGTCATAGTTCAGGGGCCCCCAATTCATAAACAAGTGCAACGAGGCTGAATTTGGGCAAAAAAAGTCTCCACTTGGGGAACGCACAGGCCACCACGACTTTTTTACGCTAACACCGTGAACCAGATAGCCGAGAAATCATCAGGTCCAATCCCATCATGCTTGATGGAAGTTCCGTAGGTCAAGACCCGCACGCCAGTAAGCAAGCAAGTAACGCACAAGAGGGCGACTATCGTTAATTGTAATAGTTCTAAGTGTGCAGTAATGACTGTATCCTATAAACACTGCAACTTCCTGTGCATGTAGCAGCCGCTTCTGCTAATGTTTTCTGCTGATGCCTCTGATAGAGAAACCGCGACGACTGTCAAAAAGTCAGGCGAATAAAAGTGCTGTCCCAGCGATAGAATCTTTTTCTTCTCACCTACCTCCTGGGACTCGCATGTTCGCTTGTACCGACAGAAAAGATAATTAGAATGATCCATTATTTGCTAACATTTAAGAGTCACATTTTCCCTCGGAATGAAGAGGGCTCTCCGGTCTTTTAGCAAACTCTGCATTAAAAATATTGAGACGAAATGTCTAGAATAAGAATGTATTTGGCCTGACGCTTGAATGCCAGAAAAAATCGTTGTTAATTTAACATTACAACTGGGTATAAGTCAGCAATAAGGACGTTAATTTTGGCAGGTATTCGGTCGCGCCTATCTACCAAAGCTCATAGTCTGATAATTTCTTTATGGTGGGAGAGTACGAATTGCTATTTTTAGACTATCGAATTTAGTCAGGCAAGATCACAGATCATAAAGTTTTTGATTATTTTTTCATCCAACAGGGCTAGCAGAAGAAAGGCCTATTTTTATTTAGTTTACAACACATAACACCATTTGTTTCCAATAATGACTTTTGTAATTGAAGGGACAAAAGCGTCTATCCGATCTGCAATAATTCACAATAGCTCTTCCACAACTCATTAAAAACATTGTTTGTGCACCTAAAATAATCGTTTGCCAGCGAGAATTTAAATTAAGCTAAAATTAACCATCAAAATGTTAAATTAGTCCGTGAGAGCGTAAATGTTGCCTACGTGACAAGAAAATTTACTTGTTTTTTTGCTTCCGGCTACGTGGTCTAAACAGACACCCTAGCTTCACCACCGCATTCATCAGCCTGACAGATATATAAATGCTTAGCCTAGAATTAAATACGTTAACATCGTCAGGTTCAAATAAACATTGCGTGGAGCATGGCTATCTACAGGCCAGATCACGAGCTGTCAAATGTAAGAGCGCAACATTTTTGTTTTTCAGAGGCATGCAAGTTTTCTGATATTTGCTGTGGGTTCAACGCAGTTGACAGGTAAGCAAATAAACAGACGCAAGTGATCTCGCTAGTCAGCAAGGATGGATTGGCATTGACAAGATGAGTGTTGATACCGCCTGTGGTGATGTGTCGAAAAGCTGATTTTTTTACCATGCTATACTTAGATTCGGTTTAACTTGCTCAGACCCCGCGCCCTACTGGCTGCACAATTCTTGCGAGATTTTAATTTCTCACTAAGAATCGGTCAGTATTTTTCAAAAAAGACGGTCGTTGGGAAAATCAGGTATCTTTATTTAATTAAGTTTTTACACTGGATCCCCAAAAGCGCTGGTACAGTTATACAGGGTGCCCCAAAAATGGTTACACATTTTGCAAAGTTGTAAAATTGGTGTTAATCATAGTTTTAGTACTTCAAATATGTCAAAATATTTATTAGTATTATTTAATTGTTTTTTTTATTGAATTTTCCAAAACTGATATCCATTTCGATCATGATACTGCTAAAAACGCGATGCAATGGAACCACACACCCTATGAAACACTTCCACTGGTATTCAGGTGCATTCATGCTCAATGGCTTCTCTCTGTTCAGCTTCTGTTGCAATAGTCAAATGCATTGAAAAAATATAAAATTATACTTGTACATGCTGTTTTCATTTGCGAAATACTAAAAACTAACTTAACAATTATTTAAAATGTGTATAAATTTTTTTCGGACACCCTGTATATTCATCTGGTTTGGGTGTTAACTGGCAGCTACAAGTTGCGTCAGTCCATGGTGAACAAAATAATTAGTTGTGATAGCGTAATGACTAACTGGCGACTGCAATTTGCGTCAGTCCAGGTCATCTGGTATGGATGCTAACTAGTAGTTTCGGTTCACAGTAGAATTTAAAATTAGTGGCACTTTCATCAGTTAACACTGAGTTGCGGGTACGATATGTAGACGATTGCTTAGGAAATCCTGCTTGGGCAGTCAGCTTGTTGTTCTGCATTGGTGGATTCCATACGAGCGGTAAAGTTGGACGGGTAATATCGACCCAAGTGCGATTAAATTCATGGCACGAGGTGAGGCGTTTGTAGCTTAGCGGTTAGAGCGTTGGTGTCCGGTAAAGGCCTCCTCTACTACGCGGGTTCAAACCCCACCAAACGTCTCGATTTTGTTTCACAATCGAGCTAACTCAAATCAGACGACATATTTGTTATCATTAAAAAAAGGACCAGCTAGGGATGCTCCACAATGCTATCAACTCAACTATTCCATGCATACAATACATGCTCGAAAAAAAGATTAAGAAAAAACTCCCATTTCTGGATGTTCTTGTGCAGTGAAATACTGAGTGATCAATAAAAACGTCCCTTTACCGCAAAGAAACGCATGCGGAAGTTATTCGTAACCTCATCTGTCACAAACGGAGTGTTATCAACATACTGCTACACCGAGCGAAGTCACACTGTTCTGACGAAAAAAACCTACCTAGTCGAGCTCAATTATTTGTTTGATTTGTTTTCCCACAATGGTTACCCCAGAGACTTTGTGCACCGATGTATGAAACAACAACAATCCAACAAAAAGAAACCAGATGGTCCCACTCAGGTCTCAAAAACAAATACACGGCAAATCCTTCCTTATATAGGGAATTTGCATGAACATATTGTAAAGCAATTGCGAAAATACCAAATAAACTTTGCGCAAAAACTGATGGCTTCTTTACACACCTGGCTTGTATACCCTAAGGATAAATTTGGCTACCTCGATAAGGAAGAAGTCATCTACAGTATCCCATACAGAGCCAGTAATACCGTATATTGTGGCCAAAAAAGACGATCCTTATCCACACGCACGCAGGAGCAACAACTGGCAGTGAATAGAGGCGGCCATTTCTTCGAAGTGGTTATGCATTGCCTTGATGCAGGACACAGCTTTTAATGCGACAAAATACGCATCGTCGGAGTTTGCCTCTACAAAACGGGCCGAGAATTTCTTTAGGCAATGCACTGCGATGATTCATGCATCAACCGACGTATCGAGCTAGATGGTGTGTGCAAACATTTCAAAGAAAGGTGTAAGTGGTGACAGCCGATCACTACGGAGTAATGCAAACTGCAACTGCTCATCAACGACCACACCGGAAGACCCGGACTGGTCCCGGACTGATGTAAATTACAGATGCCAAAGAGCCACTGCGTTATGGCAACTATTAAGTTTGTCAACACCAGATGAATATATAACTGTACCAGAACTTTTGAAATTTTACTTGTAAATTGCACATCTTCCAAAGCCTGAAGACGACCTGAGGATCCCGTGTCAAGAATTTACTGCATGAAGTTACATTCTTTTCTCAAAGAAATACTTTTCTTAGAATTACATTTCTTGGCATTCTCTTCTTTCAATTTGTACGAAATAGACCAGTTTAATTAGGTGCCTCTTTACGCAGACCAAAATGTAATGCTTAGTTTTGGGCTGGAGTCCGTTGGCGACTGCAGGATAACCGCGTAATATTCACAAGTTGCCAACAGGCAATCAGTAGTATAACGTACATACTTATTTACTATTCCGGCAGGACAGGTACGATAGTGAGAAAGTCTGTAAGTTATGCTACAGACAGCTTATTGGTAGCTTGTGCATTTTATGTGGTTATCCCGTGGCGACTGATGAACAGTTTCTTCGAAGATTTAGCGTACGCAACAGAAAGTATATTAGCACGCTAGTCAGTTGTGTGTTACAAAGATAGCTGTTTAGCAGTGGCTAATCTGGTCATAGGCGGCTTTATCTGTATTAGAATAGCCGTTGGAAAGTATTTGTGCGTCATTGCCATGTGAACTATGTATTGCGTATTATGTTTAAAAAAAATGATGCAATTTATGTGTAGTTGTTTCTCATTGGCAGGGAATCGAAAAATAGAATACCCCACCAATGTTTCCACTACCCAAGTACTACCTTCCTCAAGATAATGAATAAGCTATGAAGTGTCATTACTTGACACAGTTTTCCTTTTTCAGTAACTTGCAAGCATTAGCAAAATGCTTGGTTTAAATTAATAGATATTCCACTCAGTTAAGTTTTTCCAACTTGACAAGACACTGTGTACTAAAAAAACTAAGAATATTTTCTACTCAAAGCCCGCTGACCACCGGAGAAAAGGGCACTGAAGTTTAAAGTCAATACCTTGGCGTTCCGCAAAAAGCTTGGTGAATGACACAGTCTAACTAAAAATTAATTGTCGCAATTTTGGTGCTGGTAGTGGAGTTTAAATGCCATTGAAAGTTTGTTAAATTAATTTTTGTCGTCCTCAGCCCTTTTTAGCTGTTGTGAAAATTCAGGCAATTTGACAAAAAGGCAAAAACGAGAAAAAATTGTAAAATTATAAAAAGTATGTTTAAAATGCAAGGTATTGTAGTTCATCATGCATATTGCAGATAGGAATTCATGCATCACGCTATCCCTACTTGCTTAGGAAAAATAAATACGCCCAATATAGTTGCTGTACCTAAATGCGGAGAAAACATTTCGCTTTGAAAATGATTACAAGGAAACGCTCCATAAACGCACAAAGTAAATCTTTTCTGTTTGCGTCTGCCGAATTTAAGGCTTGATTTCTGCAGTCATCTTGCGAGAAGCCTTCGAAAATTATAAGGTCACCGTTTTCAGCAAGCAGAATAAACTTGCGATGGCACTTTAAAGTGGTTAACGCGTTGCATGCTTAGAAAGCCGTCGACAAGGCATGAAGACGCACCTCAAATAACTAACGAGACAGAATCAAGACTGCTTCTGTAATAAACAGGCGTTTAAGGGAAACCGTGCAGAGGTCATAATTACATACTTTCATTTCATAGCAAACCCAACCAAGGCATCTTAAAACATAATAGATTAACCCCAACCTCTCGTAAGTCAGCTGACAGCGTTAAACGAAGTATAAAAGCGGCTACTGCACTGAATATCCATCCATTCTATGCGATTACTTATGCATTTAAAAAAAACCAGATTGCTGGTGCATGACACTTTATGGTGGTTTGGAGATTGTGGCCATTATATGCTGCGGTTTTTTACAATGTATAAAATGAATACCGAAGGGTTTAAAATGACTTTGTGTCATTCTCTTTTATCATTTCTTGTCGGGTTAATTAGTAACACAGCTCGCGAAGGTAAGTTTAAGTGTCAGCGGTTTTCATCACACAGGCCGCCGTGATGTCCTTGTCAAAAATCTAAAATTGGCTAGGACCCTTTCTGGTAGCGCGTATCCCTTTGTATATGAATTGAAATTTTATCCTGACAAAAACTGTCCGTTTTCATACGAGAGCCATCACATCTGGCAGTAAAAATTAGTACTCAGCTTGTAAAATGTGTTCGGAATTTTGCGGTGAATTCAGGAAACTTTGCCCTTATTTTCCTGCAACAATCAGGTTGCAAGGTTTTCTATCACCAATATCCTCTGGAATTTACCAGAATTATAGGAAATTAAAAAAAAATTTGTTAGGCAAAGTATACTTTTCGGCAAATCATCTTCAGGGCCGTAACATTGCAAACTAGAAGATGTGAACAGGTACAAAAGTCAATACTTTCAGGGTTATGCGCCTATTGGCCATTGCGGGCTATTTAGTCGGCGCCAATGGTCGGCATGTTGGTTGGGCGACCACTACTTTTGGATGGGGGTAATAGGAAATCGCCTTCTGGCGTCAGTTTTGGAAACGGGAGGGTCAGGGCTTGTGTAAGTGTCTTCTGGCAGCACAGTACTGGATTCAATAGGCGTAAAGCAACTGCTTCTGCTGTGGCCAGCACCCGTTGGCGTAGGCCTTTATAGACGTTGGTTGGTGTCCGGTAGACAACCTTAAAGGCTTTACTAGTATCGACTCGATGGTTTGTACCAACCAGGAGGGCGAGGATAGAACTCGAGATCGATTTAGTTTCGCCTTTAACCAACCAGGCCGGTACGTGTTCACGTACTCTCTTTTCCAGTCGCCTCGTTGTCCGGCCGATGTATCCCGCTCCACAGGAGCAAGTAAAGGAGTAAATACACATGGATGTGGCCTTCAACGGGAGCCTGTTTTTACCTCCTAATCGTAAGAGTGGAGAGTTCGTAAAAAACACACGTAAGTTTGCCGCTGGGAAAGTGTTTGTGATAGCAGTCTTCAGTCGTGGCTTTACCAGTTCGCTGGCTACGTCTCCTAGGAAAGGTGGTCTGATGAATATGTCCTGCTTTTCTGCAGTTAAGGAAGTAGGCTTCTTGGTGCGTTCGTCAATATTCTTGAGGATGAACCTTTCTGGGTATCCGTTTTCAAGAATAGCGTTCTGCAGCTGTTGGAGTTCTGATTCGACAGTTTCAGGAGGGCAGATCCGTCGGACTCTAGCTGCTAATCCCTGGACTAGATTTCGTTTTATATTTAGGGGAACAAAGCTGTGAAAGTTGGTGTATTGTCCCGTCCAGGTTTGCTTTCGGAATACCCTACGCAGGATCGATCCATTATCTTGCCTTTGCATAAGGGCATCAAGGAACGCAATTTCCTTATTAACCTCGGTTTCTGCTGAGAACCTGAGCGCTGGATGCACACTGCTAAACTTCCTGACCATGGTGTCAGCATTGGAGTCTATCAGACGGAAGATATCATCGACATAGCGACCGTCAAATGCAAGGTCATTGATGGTGTCGCTTAGGCTCGCTCTCTCGATCTTGCCCATAAAATATTTGCGAGAAACGGGCCAAGTGGTGAGCCCATCGCCACTCCATCTATCTGTCTGTAGAAGCTGCCATTGCAGAGGAATTGCACATTTTGTGTGCACCTCGTAAGTAATTCCTTGAGGGTTTGCACGGGCATTCCCACTTGATAGTTTGTGCCTCGAATGAAGTCACAGAGGTAGTTTATCATTTCCACCACGCGTACGTTGGTAAAAAGTGATGAAACATCCAAGGTAAGCATCTTACATCCACCAATGTTCATTTCTTTTATAGCTTCAACAAACTCAAATGTGTCCTTTAAGCTTCGAGGGTACAGGTGACTTTCAAGAGGCTTCAGCTTTTCTACCAGCGGATCCGCAGTCAGAGAGCAGCTGTTCTCGACTGTCTTGAAACTCATGAGAGAGTGGCGTTTGAAGACTATGTACAAACAATCAAAAACAAAAGAATTGAGGCTAAGTGGACTAAACTCCTTCGGAGTGTCCACTCAGCAAAGGCACAGACCACCCTCTCAAACAATCCGGAGCGGTACGTGCATAACTATTCGTCAATCCATCCTGACAAAACTCTGTTAGAGGTACTATCTGTAGGCCCCAAGTTCTGCATTGCAGGAAGGAGACCGAAGCAACTAGAGTTAGAAACTCAATTTGAGAGCCTCTTTAGTCAGACTTCCGATCGAAAATCTACCAAGTCTAGAGAAGTGGGTAAGCTCAAGTCTACACTGGTTAACTGCTGCCATCAGTGCTTAAGAAAAGTCCCAACTAACAAAGGACCCTTAACAAAGGCCCATCTTGATAGCCTAAGAGAACTCAGAAGAAGTGAAAACATCATACTAACCAGACCAGACAAAGGGTCCGGAATAGTACGAATGGATCAAAGTGATACCATCGCAAAACTGGAGGCTATCTTGACAGTTAATACAAAGTTCTCAAAATCTAAGAAGGACAAAGATCGAACAGAGGCCGTCGAGGGTCAGATAATTACAATTCTCAAAGATCTCCACAAAGAAGGCTTTCTGACTGACAAGGAGTTGGAAAGACTAAGACCTGTAGGAACGACGATACCGAGAATGTATGGTCTTCCGAAGATTCACAAACAGGTGCTACCCTTGCGTCCTATCTTAGATATGTGAAACTCCCCTTATCACACCATTGCCAAATGGCTGGTAGAAAAGCTGAAGCCTCTTGAAAGTCACCTGTACCCTCGAAGCTTAAAGGACACATTTGAGTTTAAGTTCCACAAATATTCCTATGGTTAATATCAGAAGGCAGTTTTCAGCAAACAATTGTTTTCAGCAAACAATTGTTTTCAGCAACTCTTCATCAGACCAAACATTTGCAAAGGAAATTAACGCTGCACATAACGATAAACGTTTGACTAGGTAGAAAAATCAATAACTATCTAACACGGGCGCTGATTGGCCAACGCGGACTATGTCAGTTTGCGCATGTAGGCCATGTCAGCGTGTTGGTTGAGGGATTGTCGCTTGTTGGTAGGGGCGAAATCCTATCGCCACATGGTGTCGGTTTAGGCCATGGAAGTGACAGAGCTTGTGTCAGAGTCTTCTGACAACACAGCACGGGATTTTCTAGCGTTATAGCTACTGCTTTGGCTGTTGCAAGCATCCGTTGGCATAGGCCTTTGGAAAAATTAGATGGTGTCCTGAAGACCACCTGAAAGGCTTCGTTAGTATCGACTTGATGGTTTGCATCGACTAGATGTGTGAGAATAGCATTCGAGATCGATCTAATTTCAGCTTAAGTTAGCCAGGTCGGTATTTGCTCACGTACTCTCTTTTCGAGACGCCTCGTTGTACGGCCGATGTATCCCACTCCACAGGAGCAGGTGAAAGAGTAAATACACATTGATGTGGCCTTCACAGGGAGTCTGCCTTTACCTCCCAACCGTAGGAGGGGAGGGTTTGTGAAGAGCACCCGTAAGTTCGCCGCTGGGAAAGTGTTTGTGATTGCAGTCCTCAAGCGTCGTCTGACCAGCTCGCTTGTTGCATCGCCTAAGAAAGGCAGTCTTATGAACACGTCTTTCTTTTCTGCAGTTAAGGTTACAGGCTTTTTGGCACGTTCACCAATATTTCTGCGGATGAAGCTTTCCGGGTATCCATTTTCAATTACTGTATGCTGCAGCTGTAGGAGGTCTGCTTCGAAAGGTTCAGGAGAACAGATCTGTCGTATTCTAGCTGCTAATCCCTGGACAAGATTTCGTTTTATATTGAGGGGGACAAATTTGTGGAAGTTAGTGTATTGTCCTGTCCAGGTTTTCTTTCGGAAAACCCTGCGTAGGATAGATCCATCCTCTTGCCTTCGCAGAAGAACATCGAGGAACGCAATTTCGTCGTCCACTTCAGTCTTAGCAGAAAACTTGAGCGGTGGGTAAGCGCTGTTAAACTTTGCGACCAAGGCGTCAATGTCAGCGTTATAGTCTGTCAAACAGAAGATATCATCTACATAGACGGGCCATTGAAAAGAATAACCTTAATTTATTACTTCCTGCGAACTTCTTTGTTATGAGGTCTCCTCCTCGTATGGTCCTTCGGATGTAGATATTACTCGTCATGGACGCCATGGCTACCGTCAACATTCACAGAAGCATCATGCCCCTATCATTCACATACTTCCCCACGAGCGACAGTTTTTCTCCTAAAAACCAAAAATGACATGCCATTTTGAATAATAAGCCAGCCTTAGGAGTTTTTTCACTTTCTGCTCTTCTTCCTCAGTTACACTGCTGGCTCGTGTAAACTGAGTGTGTGTTTATTACTTGAAACAAGCGAGTAGTCGTTTGAAATTGAGTCAACGACTTCTTTAGAATGTTTGGCTTTGCCGATGCATTTCTTAAATCCTATGTACCAAGAGGGAGTTCAAAGGCATTTGCCTATATTTCCTTTAATAAATTTGACTTGACTTGACTTGAGTTCTGGAATCGTCCTTAAATCTGGTACCATCCACCAATAATCTGAATTTGCAGGTTTTTTGAAATAATCTTCTCAGTTAACCACAGAAATCACTTAAACTATTGTAGTGTTGTTGGAAGAATTTCTAAAAGTTGCTAGAAAATAGCTGAGGTAATTATGGGCTTGGCAACGCTCAGAGAAGTTAGGAGGGAAACAAAGCAATTCAATTTCCAGTGAATTATCTTTAAAAAAAATAGAACCAGAATTGATGAGTTGTCTTTTTGAAGGTTGCCTTTATTCCAATAAGGCTTTCCAATGGTTTTAAAAACAAAAATGCCCGAAAATATCCAAGTTTTATTCATAATTGAACATGCAAAGTAAGCATGAGTATGTATATAATCAGGTTTTGAGTGAGTTTACTTTATTAAACATACACATTTATTGATATATTAAAAGTGGAGCACCCATGGAGTCTGCCCAGCTGGTTAAATAAATTTGGGCTATAACGTAATAATACAGCTCAGGTTTAAAACCTTAGCAAGTATTTCTTAACGCAAGTTCTTCATCCGATATGTCGTGCCTGACCGCCAGACGGGTTCTTCGTTTTATGCTTAGATTCATCGTAGAGGCTAAAGAGCAGTCTAAAAGTATAAAATGAAGTTAACGTAGATGCTGGCAGCCGGTGATGCTATCAGCGCATTTTGTCCCTAAAGCAGTTAAAACCTGAGCCTTGCGAACTAACCAAATACTGACGCGCTTTTGAACAGGCTTTTTTGTCTTAAACAGGTGAGTAAAAGCGTTTTACCCGAACCATGTGTACATCTGAAGAACATTATAGGAAAGGTGCTCCATAACTTACCAAGTTTATGGCCTGTCAGGTTCAGTAGTAACTGACTGTAACCGGCGTAACTGGCTGCACTTGCCTTGCATTCACAGTCGTGGTGTCTGCAAAAGGTTCTTGTTTCTCTTGAGGGATTCAGGGTCTAAATAGGCAAGCGAACGTTTTCGAGTAATTTATAATCAGGCGGGTGCAATAATTTAAAAGCAGCGGAGTTAGCAAAAGTTTAAGCAACCAATGCTAAAATGGGTATCGTCACTGAACTTAAACAATTCAGGGTCTGTCTTATCAATTAACTTAGGAATGCTTCATTCGGTTACTTATATAAATCTGTCTGCGTTTACTGGAATATTCACAAGCACAACGTAAATCGTCAAACACTGTTGATATAAAATCCTAACGAATGATTTAATTTAGTAACATTCAAATCCTTAAAGCTTTTGTAAGGGTATTTCAGATTCCGCATTCATTGAAGTGTTGTAAGGGCCGATGAGATAGGGGGGCGCAGCTTCTTAATCTGTGTCTTTCATGTATTCATAATATATTTATCCATTTATCTAAAAGTCTTCTATCTAAAATCTCGTAGCATACAGTGATAGACTTATTTGCGCTGGGTAAATGTTAGGAAAGTATGAGCGGGTGCGTCGTGAGCATGAATTACGCAATGAAAATTTCCGGGATACTAGAACGGCCATCTTTGTCTCATTAGCCATCATCAGCCGGGACGAGCACAACTCGAGCCTCGAACCCACCGCCTGCTGAGGAGAAGTCCAACACCCTAACCCACTGCAAAACGTTCAACGATTGCTTAGATAACTCACACTTCCCGTTCTGCCTTGCGACTCGCTTTCAAGCCTTGCCGACAGCCACAGAGTGGCAAATAGTGCAGGCTGGTGAAAAATTGTTAGAATGTCGGAAGACTGATTACCAGATCACGAACTTGAACCTAGGGCGGTGCACCTCCGAAGTTAGGTATGACTGGCTGATGACGGCCAAAAAGTCAGGAATAATTATCCCATTCTCTCTAGTCTTTGCCAGAAATATTCGTCTGCCTCGTTTATTAGTCGTTGTGCAGCTGCTGCTAGGGCTGGAGTGCAAGCTCCAAGGCAGAGCGTGACGGGGAAGTTTCGTAAGCGATCGGTGAACGTTCATCAACGGTTTATATAAGGTTGGTTGGGCAGTCTGTTCCCCATTGCATGCAGCAGTGGGCTGTGCGTACCTGCCAATGAGAAACATGCATGAGACACGTACCCACACTGAATTTATGAAACATTTTTTGAGTTATCCAGTGTAGCTGGCAATCTGTGGCGCATAGTCCTTAAATATATTATGGAAAAGACAAGAATCTCTTGTTGGCTAGCTATGCAATGCCCTAACCATTAAACCACGGACTAGTTTTCTTGTCCGTTTGCGATCGAGCATATAAACGTTGGTGGACGGCTGGTTGCGGGTTTCTAGATTTACCGCGAAGTGCCGATGGGACCGTCAAGTTCACTTTCCAGTAGATGAACGTCCATTCAATCTAAAAATACAATAGGGTGTAGAGATTTTCTGTTTTCCAAGAGTAAGAACCTCGGGGCTGCCAAATGGACGTTTTTTATGATATATCATTTCCCTTAGAAGGTGGGGCGATTGGACTCAACTCTTAGGAATGTGATGAAAATATTAATCCTAAATTTATGCACTTCATTGGGATGGTCGCATAATATTCATAAGCTGCGAAAAACAGACTGTAATGTGTAGATGCTGATTAAAGTAAGACACTCGCAGCACATTCTTCATTTCACGCTGCCCATTTATTTATGAGGAGTTTATATGAAAAACTTTACTGAGCCAACTCATAAACCGAACGCTTCATATTTGCATCAAGTAGTAGCATAAGCTCGGTGCAACCTTTCCGGGTCCTTAGTCTCTATATCGTCTATGAGCGTAGCATATAAATCAGTTTCATTGGCCACAATTCTCTGCAATGTTTCGAACTATATTGGCTTTAAAGGAATTAATCAAATGGACACCGCAGCAAAATCTGGGAGGCGAAGCTGCCTGTATTACAAACCGCTTCGTACTGCACGATGTGGAAACTACGTATAATGTTAAGGTTTTTGCTATGGTAAGGTTAAATGTCGCAGGTAAGATTCTAGTTAGCTTAAGTGTTCCGGTGAAAGTACAGAAATATACATGCTTCCACTTTTTTCGAATTAACGTACCTGTCCGTCGGAAGGAGTCCTTCCTTTTACCGTTTTCTATTAGTACATGTCATGCAACTACTCCCGGCCTCGATGTCTGGTCGAAAATATATAATTTGATGAATTTTATTAATAGTGTTTTATAAATTTTCCGACCTAGCACAAACATATTAGTTACTTACCGGCGTCAACAGTAAAACTTTTCGAATAACTTATCGACATAGCACTTTAAACCATTGGACTAGCCGTCTGCTAAGCTTCTTAAAGGTGTTGGATTTTATTTAATATGCATCGGTCAAGCAAAACAGTCACCCAACCCACGCCCATGCGATCGGTAACTAGAGCAAAAAGTTGATTCTTTTACACGCGGCTACCCTAGGTAGGCAAATGTACTTTTCGTATCGTAACGTAAGGCACCCTATGTGACTGCAACGAAATTATACATACACCCGGATGCACAGGATTTATGGATTTTATAAACTTAAGAGTCGGAATGCTTACTGTATTTCTTGCCGCTCAACTTACTTTTCGTCTGGTCAATATTCAAAAAACAAGGTTTCAGCATGTCCTACCCTTTTGTGCCTTGTAAATGTTTGTCATTATTTCTTCAATATAAATTCACTGATGTGCAACCAAATGCACCGTTTTTTCATACTGAAAATTGGTTCCATCAACTGCCTAGTTTATCAACGTCCCAAGAGTTTATATCACTAAAAAATTGACTTGTTTACTCTCTGTTCGCCCAATAAAGAATACTCAGTCTGTTAGGATTCAGTTTTCTTGTATTTAGCAGTCACCTTCAATCACTCATCGATGCCTCTAACTTAGATCTATGGGACAAAACAGGTAGTTGATTATTTACTGGATGCAGCAAATTCTCCTGCGGGATAAGGTAGAGCTTTGGTGGCTTACATCATATTTTTAGTTTATAAACGTGACAAAGCCATAATGTTTCCGGTCGTATTAAGTTTGAATCGTTTTTTGAAGACACAGCCATTAACATCTAGAATACGAGCAACCAAGCCATCATTACAGCATAAGGAAACATTAACAAATACTTCCGAAGTTTTATGTTTCGTAAGGGTTGCAGTCGCTTGGCAACTAGATCCATAGATAATCCGCCAGCTTGACTAGTTAGTCTTGAATACGACACAAAAAGTCAGGAGAAAAAAGTATTGTAGAAAGATGTCTTCCCCCGTCTTTTAATGACAAGCGTGCATGGTTATCTAAAAGAGACAAAGTATATTCTGCGCGCTCTTTGACAGCAGAAAAAAGCTTACTTTTCAGTCGCTGCATCGTGGACGCTGTAAACTCTTCGTAGCCAAGTGAGCATATCATTGAAATCGTTTTATAGATAAATCTTACCACATTGTTAGAAAGCATTATGGAACTTTTGATTAACTGAGCAGTAAGCCAAACTCTTTTGTCAAAAACATTTTTCTTTTGCATGATTTTTAAGCCAATGATAGCAATTTTAAATCTCAGCAAGCCTTGGTAAAGCGGGCATAATTCTTCAAAGGTCTGTTTCGGTTGGATAGTGGAACTGATTGGAGATTAATAGTATTTTATCTGATTGTTCGGCCACTGATAATCCTGAGTTGCAATGTAACTCATAAAAATGCCTAAATTAACCAAAAGTATGCGGTGATTTGTAAAGAAAATCAACAAAATCGAAAAAAACTTTCAAATAACTAATGAACTATCGTCGGTCAATGAAACCCATAAAAAAACGATTTGTAGTAAATTAACATTAATAACAAGTTAAAGAGACTTGGAACTTAAAAAAGTTAACATTATTTAAATTAACTAGTATTGGTAAGTGATGCATGCCCATTAGAGTAGTTGTTTAAAAAACGAAAGTAGAGGGCACTAGATGGTGATCTACGCACAAATTATTTAAACTGAGGTACCATCATCTCCTGAGGTCTCGCCTCAATCAATAACTTGACTGCAGAGGTAAGACAGTGGCAGGTCGAGTTGACTTCATTGGCCGAAAACGTCAACCAACCCGTCTACGCGCGCCCCACATGGTATGATTCCTTATCGCCATGCCAAGCTTTCACGAGGAAAGCTCAGACCAATTCTGTATGGTATTGCCATTATTATTATATGGATAAGAAGGTGCTGAACCTGACTCAGCCGTGAGAGAACAGAGTCATTCTGTCAGTACGCTACCTACTAAGTTGCGTCTTTTTGTGGGCCGTTTAGATGAATTGTGTTGAGCCAAGCTGTATTTCCCTTCCTAGTCTCACGCATCAGTTCATTGTGCACACCTGATACGCATATGATGCTATCATTGTGTCCGACGACTGACGCAGCGTGAATCCTATGCTTAGGCGTGCCGTCACGTCCCATTTTACTGCATAAGCCATGGGGTTGCGCGTATTTTGTCCAGCTTGACTAATGCCTACAACGAAACAAAACCGCTCGTTTGTATCAAAGCGTCCGTCGTGAGGGTGGTAGATGAAACAAAATGATAAAAACAAAATTTTCAAATCCTTTTAGACAATTTTTAGGCAAAATATACATTCGTAATTAATATTTCAGTAAGTGTGGCAGTTTGGGTAATATTTGTTGAGATGTTTCTGACTAGTCATCTTGACGAACACGTGTTTTCAGCAATTCATCGTCAGGCCAGTACAATTGCAAGAATTAAAATGGTCAGTTGTATATGTTTTAGTGTTTAGATGGCTCTCGGGGTAGGGCGGTGGGGGGGGGGGGGGGGGGGGGGGGTACGGATGTAACTAGTCACAGTGGTGTTCCCTCATCTCACGCATGCGGGCTCAAGCCTGTTGCGGGCGTTGGATTCGGCGAGCAGGGACGAGGGAGGAGGTGAGGGTGTTCTCGTGGCCGGCATGCGTAGTTGCGGAAGACTTCCGTTCTGGCGGCACGGTATTCACTCATGTAGGTAGACAGGTTAGGCAGACTGCGGCTACTAGCGTCTTTCGACAGCAGAGAGCGGGCTTCACTAAACGGATTGCCACTGCTGCAGCTGTGGCGAGAACCCGTTTGTGCAGGCCTTTAGAGTAGTGTGTCAGAGCCTGGTTTATGACTTGAGAGGCTTCTCTCGCGTCAATTTGGTAGTACGTATCGATCAAGTGTGCGAGGATTGAACTTGAGATCGATCGATTTTCTCGTTTACCGAGTTAGGCTGGTATGTGTTTGCAAACCCTCTTCTCGAGACGTCGCATTGTTTGGCCAATATATCTCGTTTCACAGGAGCAGGTGAAGGAATAAATGCACATGGACGTGGCCTGCAACGGTAGCCGGTCTTTACCTCCATTCGTAAAAGGGGAGAGTTGGTGAAGAATACGCGTAGTTTTGTCGCTGGGAAGGCACTCGTGAATGCTGTCCTTAGACGTTGCATTACTAGGCTGCTTGCTGCGTCTCCCAGACAAGGCAGTCTTATAAAGAAATCTTTCTGAATAATATAACGGGAATGTGACATCACGTTTCCTTCCGTAACTGTCCCCAAATGAAATTGACTTACAAAAAAGTGAAAGTCATAAAAAGAAACCTCAAATGAACAGCAGCTTTCACAAAGTCACAGTTTGAGATACTGATCAGTAAGCTAGAAGTTACAATAAAAGTTGTAGCTACCATCATTTGCATACCATTAATGGCTGATACGAGAAGTCTTTTTAATAATTACTTTGCCTTTTATGCCGACGGCGGGGTCCGTAGAACTTTAGGGCATCTGATTAATATCAGCGAATAATTTGTAGATTTCTGCATTTTAAACCACTCACCATAAATAAAGGAGTCTATATTTTTTGTCTACGATGGTCTTCGAAATAAGGTAATTAGTAGCATTATTTACATATTCAATGAAAAACGGACCTATTTGCTTAGGCAGATGACTATTTAGAAACAATCAATCATTAACTTAGATAGTCAAAGAAATTGCGCTTCTACAAAAAGAACTTCAACGTTGGCCTGCCTGAGAAATAGAAGATTCGTTTCTTCGATTTTATCACTATAAAGTACCGTTTATTGCAGTGAATCACTGAAAAATGGCCACACATTTCTTTTTCTCCTGGAGAAAGCCAAGAAGAATGTAAACGTTAGGTTCACTTAACTGCGTTCCAGGTGGACATCCATAACTGTTCTGTTAAAAATAAAATGAATGTTTAACCTTTCTATATTTTTTGTGGCAGTCTCATTATCTTAAACTGATATTTTATACACAGAGAGATAGTCTGGACATCGACTGACTGAAAAAGTTATCAAGCAATATTCCAAAGATGGATTTTTGAAGCATTTTCCCCCCCGTATGAATTAAAAATGGGCGACAACAGCAGAATTTATTGATATCAACAAATTTCGAGCCCACTCATCAGCTGCTACTTGTCGCTGCCTAAGTAAGATAACGAGGACATATAGAACAGTAGTGAATTTCACAGAATTACTGGCAGCAGCAAGGAACGAGGGTCAGTTTCAAAAAAATCAATAAAAGACAGGACATTAAGTCAACAAATGGGAAGTAACGAGTGAGGGAAGTTAACGAAAAACACTTGGGAATTAAATTGAATGACCAATCACCAGAACAATTGGAGGTTGACGACATGGTCAAGCTGCTTGCATAGGTCAGGTTTCTCCCACCGTATGTATGCAGCTGCTAAATAGCGCAAGATTCGGTTTGTTCGGGCCCGAAAAAGTACTCGAAACGCTGTTTTGACGTCAACAGAATGACCACTGTCTGGTAGATGCTTGGTAATAGAGGACCTTGGTATTCTGCCTTCGTGCTTGAAAAGCCAATTGGGCAAATGCTCAGCGGCCTTGGCTGCCAGTTGCCTTTGCGTACGCCCAATGTACTTGCATCCGCAAGTACATGTAAATTGATAAAAACAATTTGAGATGAGGTGCAATGGCAAGGCATCATTTGCCCGTTTTACTGGAATGCTTCTGGTTGAACTTAAGAAGACTAGTTGAGCTGCGTTGTAGGTCCTTTTAATAGTACAGCGTAGCCGTCGTTTGATTGTATTGGAAATAACGTCCCACTTAAAAGGTAAGGATATCATGATAGGCTTTTTTGGAACTGATTCTTCCATCAATTTTACACGAAGAATATTGCTGTTCTCTTGAATAAATCATGCTGGATAGACATAATTGAGTAGCGCTGGGTTGATGCGCGAAAGCTCTTCAGGCAGAGTCTCGTTGAAAGAGGGTATGTACCAGATTACGTTTCCACTGAATTGGCAAAAAACTCATGAAGTGTAGGTATTGCCCCTTCCAGGTCTTTTTTGTGGAAAACCGAGTGCCCTATGGAACCATCCTCCTCTCTAAACATGAGGACGTCTAAGAAGGAGAGCTTGTTATGCTGCTCTGTTTCCATTGTAAATTTAATTTAAGGATGTAGAGTATTCATAAAATCAAAGAGGTCATCGGCGTCTTCTTTAGAATCATAAATTGTGAAAATATCATCCGCATATCTTCTATATAAGTTTGTCTTGTTAAGTCTTGATGATGTCTTTTCTTCTGGATGACCCATAAGAACATCTCCAAATGTGGGTTCCAGTGGACTGCCCATTGCGACTCCGTCAATTTTTCTATAAAGTTGTCCATTATCTTTCAAAAACCGGCATAACGCATGTACGAAAACGTTAACATTTCTTTTGCTTAGTAAAAGCTGCCTTTTACAAGAGTGACATATTCCAAAAACGGGAAAAATCGCCATATACTTTACCAATAAAGTCAAATAATTTTTTTATTAGTACATAGGTGAAATCGTTAACTTAAGATTTTGTGTATGTTGAATAAACTTACCCCTTTTATTGGTAAGTAATTGGGTATTTTTATACTACTGATGGCTGGTTGGCCACGTGTGTATGTAACATGGTTAGATCACTGCAGATAATGGAAGCCTTTTAAAATATTCAGACCAATTTTTAGACTGAACGTGAGGTGTTTTCCGACGGATGTACTACAAGTTCGCGCATTATTTTCCTCAGAAACTAAAAAAAGACTAAGAAGAGATTTTGTATACCAAGGAACAAACGGAGATTCTGTGAGCCCATTGATGTGTCATACGTTTCGCAGGTGCATTAAGCAGCCACATAAGATTGGTGTTACACGTGTTATTGCGGTTTATGCATATGTCTGTGCTGTTAGTAGGCTCAAAAATCATGTGCTAATGCACGTGTAAGAAATGAATTATATGGTAAAGGAGTAAAGCTTAGGGTTGTTATGCATGATTATGCAATAAAAATGTATAAGTAAGGCTGATACTCATTGTAAGGATAAACATATGGGTCTGAGACTTAGGTATAAAGGTGATGACGCTGAGTTAGGTTTGAATAGTTGGACTTCTTGTATAAGGATTTTCCTTAGGTAGGGGATAAGGAATATGGCCTACTGTCATAAATTAGTAAAAAAATTAAATTTTGGCATTCTGTTGCCTACTTGATTTTAGAAAATTCATCTTTCATGTCCTTGGCCTATTTACCTTTTTTATCCCTATTTCAATATTTGCGTGTCCATTTCATCAAACGTTGAGATGGCCTTTAGACTAGGCCTAATATTGCTGTTATCATTCTAATTTTTGACGTCTTTGCGAGCTGCCGTCGTCATTAAATCTCTTCCTATTACCAATCCCTCATTACACGGACCCTTCCTTAGGGTTAAAGTATTTTCCTAACATGATAACTCCTCACTTAAATTCAGTATCAAACTAATGGTGACTTGAAACACATACAGACAATATCTATTCACATTGCCCTTCATGTGTGGTAAAAAAATTCTTAGAAGAGTAAATTTTCGTTCAGGCTGACGGTTTAGCCACTAGACTTACTTTACTTCCCCCAGAGCCAACACAATATCACTTTAAAAAAGCCATCGTGGCCTCCCAAGCATATCCATGTGCAGCATCTTTTGAAGGAAGTTTTTTTCGTCTAGGGTCTACTAAAAAAAACAACCGTGCATATGTCGGAAGACTTATGGGTTGTCACATAAGCTGAGCGTGGTGTGCACAATGTTGCTACACGAAGCCTTTTTTGTCTTCTCATGAGTTTATTTTCTTAAACACATATCCTCTACCAACAAAGCGTGCATGTTCACGTAACCTAGCAACGCCAAATGTTGTGCATACTGTAAGAAAAATAGACATTATTACAGAAAAATATATTATTTATTCTTCCTGAATGTTGTCATGGGGGACACGGACAGAGGTGTTGAATGTTCTAAATTCTTCACACGTCTTGTTACGGGTAAAAGAAGAGGTACGTTAAAGAAAACAAATGCATAGAAAACCAAAACGCATCCTCTATACTTAACTTTTTTAATATAAAGAGCTTGTTTACGCACTGGATTGGAAGATAGCGGATGTAAAGGCATGGAGAAATATGCACTGGATTATTTTTTTGCTTTATATATTCGGTCATTGGTTATCCAAGAGAACCCTGAATAACCGATAACTGCATTTGCTATGCAGAAATATCCAGCTTTCGCCGGTAACACGATGCAAACTTGGCAAGGAATTTCCGTGAACTTCCCCTAACCGTCAACAAATGGTTGCATGACCCTTTATCCCACTAAAGAACACAATGCATAAGTAGTCATTTAATACGTGAAAGATGGGAGTGATATTAATGATGGAAAAGGGCAGTTGAGCGTTGGCAGTGAACATAAATCTATTTACCTACTGTTACCGTTCAAACGAGCTACCGTCAATTATATTTCACGTCTGCGTACATGTGAACCTTACACTTTAATTCCGCTTTATTCTTTATGGCTAGCATTTGTTGCCTGCTTTGAGGGGTCATACTAGCATCCGTTGGCTAAGATGTAACTTAATGCGCTATGCCAATAGAAGAGAATATGCGAGTTCCAGGAAGCAGTTCAGAAGAAGAGGATGCGATCACTAGAATAAGAGCTTTATTGGCCTGACGTTTCGGATACCCTCGGGAATCTTCAATCCTAGGTGATAATATCATAGTCATGATCATGCGTAGATGGAGTGGAGAGATGCGCAGGTTGCACAGTATTTATAGTTCATAGTGGTCATCCGCGTGTGTGATAATTGTTCACTTCTGTAGTCACCGCTTGGGTCTTAATTAATGCGGTTTTGGCTTTAAACTTCCCGTTCGACTCATTTATTGCCATGATTGCCTTGTCAGCGTTGGATGCGAGCCGGATAATTGTGTGCAAGTTAAACCCGCGTAATTTTGTCAAGCAATGCATACGCAAACGAGAGAAGAAGCCACATCCAACTGCGCCAAAAGTTTGGCGAGCTCTTCCATACGTGAAGAATGTATCGGAAGCGGTCAGCCGCCTACTAATCCAACTTGGATTTGGAGTTGTGCAGAGGCCAGAAGCAACCACCAGGCACCTAGTCATGAGACCGAAATACCCACTGCCACGGCAGGAAACGGTTGGAGTCTTTTACCGGATTTGGTGCAGTTGTGGACAAAGCAACAATGTCGGAGAAACCGGAAGACTACTTCAGACGCAAATTGACGAGTATGCAGCGGTGGTGAAAAAGAAAGACGCCAACTCCCAGGTTGCAGCTCACTCGACGGGATTCAGCCATATTTTCAAGTTTGATGAGGCCGAAATCCTCACAAGAGGCGGCAACCGTGTGAGCCGTGAGTTGCTTTTGTCACGGTTCACAGGCCCCCAGTCCATCAACAAGCGCAATGATTTGGCATTCCCATACGGTGTACTGATAAATTTCTTGAGCAAGAGAATCAATCACGTGGGAAATGCCGGGCGCAACAACAACTCCGACGACAGAGCGCATAATTGTTACGCAATTATCAGGCCCGCATCCAACGCTGACAAGACATTTGTGGCAATTAGTGAGTCGAACGCGAAGTGTCAAGCCAGTACCACATCAATTTAGACCCAAGCGGTGGCTACAAAAGTGAAGAATTATCACACACACACGGATGACCACTATGAACTTTAAATACGGTGCAACCTGTGCATGTCTCCACCCCATCTGCGCATGATCATGGCTATATTATTATCACCTAAGCTTGAAGATTACCAAAGGAATCCGAAACGTCAGGCACATAAACCTCCGGTTCTATTGATCGCATTCTCTTCTCATTAAGACAGTTTAACTCGAATTAGATATTGCTATTGGTTTAATAATACGCTATTTCATGACCAACAACTATGATTTTTATAGAATGCACCATATTAAAGTCTTTGGCAACTGCAACATCTATTTGTTTGTGAGTTTCTGAGATGTGTCGTTGCATTACTTTCCATGCATTCTGTTAAATTATTTTGATATTTGCAGTGGAAATGAACAAAGTAATGTATGATATTGATTCCTCAAACGATAAAAAATGAGATAATACCTCTGTGTTTTGCACTTTTTGTCCGCAGGCTAACGTTGTATTATACTGGGTTTTATAAATTTAGAAAAATCAAAAATAGTCCGTGCGCGCTGGATCGAGCTGCCATAATTTATTCCCACTCACTAAACAATTGAAACATTTAATAGAAATACGTACATTCACCAATCGTAAACGTAAGAAAACAAATTTTAGTAATTTTCCAGGCAATCTCATAAAAAGTAGGTCCTTATCTTTGAAGCGTTTTAAATAATACGAATAATCTAAAAAAAAACAATTAAAAAAATATAATGAGCACTGTAATTAAGTTACTTAAAAATATTATAGAATGAACGAGTAAAAAATACTTTGCTGAACTAATTCACGTCCGTTTGTTTAGTTGTACTGTTTGCATATTATTATTAGATGGTGTAGAAGTTCAAATTTTAGTCCCACAATTTCTGTGTTTTTTTAGGACGTTAGCATGAGTCTTCTATCGGCTTTTTAAGTTTTTGAATTCTTGGAAAAATTATCCAGCTTTTAGTAATTCTTATCAGAATGTCAAACAGTACTTGCATTATTTCTTCGAGCAATTTGCATCTATGAAAAAATACAGCAAGGACGGAATTTTATGCGCCCTCATTGTTTGTTATGTACATGCATACATTTGGGCTACTCTATGACTAGACAATGAAGTACGGTTTAAAATTAATTACTCCTCTTTTCATCAAATAAAACGCAGTTAATGCTTCGATGTATTACTTAAATTTAGTAAACACATATGTTTCCATTACATAACTGGATTAAATATTTGTTAGCAAAGTCCTCTTTGATTTAGTGGTTGCATAGCAAGAACGGGAATCGTGTTCATGTTTCTTTGCTTATTACTCGATATTTTATACACAAGGTATTTCTGTTAATCAGTTGCATTTTCATTCTACCCTTTTGTGGCCCTGCTACGCGAGACTATATAGTTCGAGTATGTGTTTTAGTTCTACCGATCCATAAACTCGTTGTTATGCTTCAGTTATGCCATTTTACACCACGAACTTATAAATAAATTATTTGCCTAATTAATGTAAATAATATCAAGACAAATACCTCCACCACAACTATTTGAGATAACTCACGCAGGTTAATATTACGTGCCTAGAAAATTAAGAGAATATTCTGTTTAAAATCCAAAACGTAAACTTAGTGACGAAGAAAGCATCTTGTTGTTGGTCGTGACGCTAAGATTAACGTTTATCGATCTGAGTAGTATTTTGTTTCGGGATTCCATTTATTTACACCTATTCAGCAGTTAACGCACGTCAACTCTACTTAATTGCTGATTTAACTGATGAGCACACGCTAACAGTCGCGTGTTCTATAAATTACAAAATGATACCGAATTGTAAGTTAACATGGCGGCTTGAGCGTGATCTAAATACATAGGGTGATCGAAAGCACAAAATAAGCACTGCATTGGAAAACAAAATTGGGTAAAATACTTAGAATTTGGCCACCAGCAGTAGGGGGATAACAAAACAATTTTCTTTGCAGTTGCGCCGTTAACAATTTTTGCGCTTTTTGAAATATCTGATCTACGTGCAGAAAATCATTGTTCCAGAAACTATTTGAGTAATCGTAATTAAAGAGTCTTTGTCTCGGTAAATATTGGCAGCTCAGTGGTATATTCTGAGTCTTAAACAACACAACCAACCATTTTTATCCACATCAAATTCGACATCTCGACGGCGGATATTGAACTCTGGCAAATATAAATGCGTGGCTCTTCTGAGGATTAGCGGACCCTCCTTTTTGATACACAGTACGGCCTAGAATTCGCCTAACTTGCCGAAATAGGCAAAAAAGGTTAATACTCATGCGCCAATTGGCAGTGAGTAAGCTTGTAGTACTAATTATCGTGTAGTTGATTTTGAAATCATTTCCGTCACGATAGGATGCCAGCTTTTTAACGACCTTGTTTGTGACCGCTGAAAAAGTAAGTATTGTAAGAAATGGCTACTTAAGAAGTACGCATTCTTATCAGTGATTTTGACTGCCTTCATAAATTCAAATATATGTTATCAATAGCATGTCTAAAAGCTTCTTGTTTTTATTCATTTGATAGAAAATTTTACCTTCAATGGTATTACTCAGAGAAAAGATATCATTCGGTTTTACAATTTTATAAATTGCCAAAAAAATTTGAAAGCTACTGAGTACTACACTTGAATTCAACTTGTACAAACTGCCCACTGTAAGTACGCTTTCTCCTACAATTTGAAGAAGGAGTCGCAAAGTTTTCATCAAATGTTGCAATAGATATGGATCCTGCTGCTTAAATTTCAGGCAGCATTAATACATTAACGGATGCGGCATATTATGAATGAACACATCACAATCAAAAAAAGGTCATGCTAAGAAACATTTTTAAAACCGCAAGAAAGCATTTTGAAGTAATCAATTTAAAGAAGGCATGATTATCTATCAAACGAGTGCAGGTAATAATTATGTCATTCATGTTTTCCATAAAATATATTGAAGTTTATAAAGGCAGTCAATATCAATAGCAAAAATGTACACAGCTTAAGAAGACACTTTTTACAGTACATACTCTTTGTTAGGGGTCAAAAAGGACGTCGTTAAGAAGCCGGAATCCTATCGTGACTGAAATGACTTCAGAATAAATTACACGACAATCAGTATTACAACCTTACACAAAGCCGATTGACGAAAGAGTATCAATCTTTAACATATGTTGACATGTTAGGTGAATTGAAGGCCGTACTATATCTAACTTTGAATTGAAATGCGCTCTCTGTGAAAACAAAATAATTTTTTGCTTTTATTTTCGACGCTTCTCTGTCAAATTGTCGCCAGACGTGAGCGGCTGTGCAAAGAACACTTTAAATTTCAAAACTACAGAAAAAAAGCAATATTTATCTGCTGGGAGCGCTAACTATCAGCTGTAGTATGCATCAGATTGGATCAATCACTCATCATCTCTATCCGTTTTCTTTAAGAATTTTGTAAACAGCATCTAACTCAATATGCCGATTCAAGCACAATTTATCGCGGTGCATGGCCGATAGAAATCATCAGACTTTTTTAGGGGTTGACCCAACAATGTGACTTGCGTTTCATGCAAATTTGTGTCCTGTATCAAGACTGTGCATGACCACTTATGACAACTGTTCATGTCTTCCACTAACAGTTAGTGTACGTAGATGCCTGTGGAGGCGAACTTTCCTGTTGGACCACAACGTGCGTTATCACTAGCCAAATATTCCCTTGTGCTGTACAAGCTGCATGCCTAAGCTAGTCATCAATTTGTGCGCAGTTTATTGAAAAGTTATCTTACTTTTATGTCATGTAGGCTCATATGTCCAGTTGGCCTAGATGCAGGTTTTTTGCCATACTTTGAAAATACGTGATTAAATAAAATAATCTAGTTAATATTATTTAGCCCTTTTAAAATTAAAATGTGGTGGAATAATTTAAAAAGGATTTAGTGGAATAAGCGGAACTCAGTGACCCTAAGAATTAATACAGTCACGCGAACCTGAAATTGTTCTTGTTTCAGCCGGCTGGTCTTAACTTTAAATAAGAATCAAACCAAGTTCCTCTAGAAGGTCACGTCTTTATGCAAGAAACTTGCTTTTTGAGCAAAGTTTTGATTTGTTTCATTCCAATAGAATGAGCGGCAAATTAGCAGTCAGTCCCAAAAAGTTCACAATTCGTCGCACAAAAAAGAGAAGACAAGAAATGGTCAAATGGTCTTCTGTGGGTACGTGCCATACTTTATAATTCACATGAGACACCGATGCTTTGGTGAAAAAATTGTCGACTTCATAAAAAAAACCGGCGTCAAGACAGCCACGTTGGCCGTACCAAGGTAGTACTTAAAAAGTGCCCATAACTACGCGGAACTGAAGATTTGGGTCCTTTTATAGTTCACTTACTGTGCTCATAGGATGTTTCCACAAAGTGTAGGTAAATGTTTCGGCAAAATTTAAAAAACCTACTGAAAGTCTCATTTTTGAGACTTTAAGTTTCTTACACATGGCTTAGTGTGCAAATATTTTGGAATGGATGTGTAAACGATATCGTGTGGAAAAGGGTTTAGCTGATACCTCCGGCATTTTGGTCCTAAGGGGAATCGGAAAGCAAATCAGAGCAAAGAAGCCCAACATAAGTTTTGAGTTCTTCTGTATTGCCAAATTATTGATGGATAAAACAACAATTGGTAGCATTGCAGTTTTTCATCCGTGAACCCTCAGTAGATGTCAGAATCGAGTGTCTGCCGGCCTCAATTCGCATGATTTATTAAATGCAGTCACTCTTTTTGTCCGGACCTGCTACTGATTTGCATTAATTTAATCTAAAAAATCGTACCACATTCAACTTAATTTAAGAGAAAATTGGCGCAGAAAGCGATCGCAAATGATCTGGGATTAAACCGATAAGTGTCCAATTAATTATAATTCTTAGAGGATGATGCGACTATCAAGCCATAAATTCCAAAGGTACTGGCATTGGTTTACTGCAATATAAAACCAAATTTGTGGCACATGCCCAATATTTTGTTGACCGATGCTTCAGCGAGCGATTGTTAAAAGCATGTCAGATACATGAAATATATTATGCAGTGTCACTTGAGCATAACCAAAAGAGCTGCAGGCTCGAATCGGTAGTGCGTAACCGCGTAGATCTGGCATCCGCTTTCAGATCGAAAAGGACTGGACTTTTCATCAGCATATTATACGGAGGCACTGGGTTTTGCACCGAAGCGCTGTTCACATAATTTTGTATTCCAATCATCAAAGCACGCCTTCGGCAGCCAACCGTTAGCTCGAAGATGCAAACGATTCACTGCAACTTTTGAAACCGTTCACGTTCACCTGAGTGCACCCGAATGTGCATGCGACAGTACTGCGAATGCCCCACAAAGAATGGACCTCCAACGAAGACGATCGTCACATTAGTACACCAGTTGGCTTAAAGTAACCTTCAGCTAGCCACACACGAATTTAATAATCTGAGGCGAGACGGGAACTGCGTCTCAACGATTACACTGTGCATAGACTTTACTAACTGTCTGCGTAAAAGCAGGCCCTCTATGCTAGTCACATATAAATCAAAACTTAAAAAGCACACACAAGCGAAGCCGGCGATTGATTTAACAGCAACTCAGCGGTAGATCAGCGAAAATTGGACTTTACTTTACTTGGCAGAAGACCTCCCTGCCTGTTGGCCCCTCACCTTTTGAAATGGCATCCGTACTAAAATGCTAAACGCAAAAAAGGAAAACAGAAACAAAGAGGCAACAAATAGGAGCACTCACAATTTGGTAATGCCTGCTCTACGAGGTCAACTCAGGAAACTCCGAATTTTAACTGACATTGTAGCAAAGGTGTGCAAAAGAGTGGAGTTGGTATTATTTTTGTGATCACATGCTACGATCAAGAATTTTATTTAACAAAATGGATGATATATGGATTTTCGGATTTGAAGATGTAACTGACGACAGTGTTCATTTGGCTTCCCGAAAACACGCAAACATCCAAATTTAAATGCAGACGGCCATTCAAGAAAAGTAGAAGGCCAATTGATTTCAATTATCATTGTGGTGGCTGATTTAAATATCCTCTGTTTTATTTATTCGGAATTTTATGGTTACTCGCAGACAATGATAACTGTCTTGCTTTTAAAACGTTGAAAAACGCCTTTTTCTAGAATTTTTAAGTGGTCGACTAAAAAGAGACAAACAGGAATTTAATTAACTTAAGTATGAAGACCTGCTGAAAACTAATAAAACCTTAAGCAGACTTTTGTTCCTATAAGAAACTAAAAACGAACTGCCAACAGTTGAAATCACTGAATTTTCTGCCTCTATATATCAGTACATAAACTGGGTAGGAGAACAGGGATAAAGTGCAGTTATCCAGGATTGTTCATTGTAAATATCGTAATTCTCTAAATTAAACGTGAAACTAGAGGTCAAAGAGTTATCCAGAGACGTCTATCGCAGACTCACGACCATTTATCGATAAAAGTTTTCAGGGTTGCTGAGAGTAACATCTAATTAATTCAATATGGTTATCCACAAACCAATGCATTTTTGTTATTCTCATTAACATGGACTTAGTCTTAATGATTGTGTACATGGACACTTATGTTGATGATTGCAGGTAAAGGTTTGCAAACAGACGTGGTAGACGCGATAAATTCCATTTGGCTGACAGGAAAGGTGAGTATGTTGTTGAAATAAAAGGTTAATCCATAAAAAAATTGTTAATAATTGTTATTGCTATTGCTTGTGATGGTGGATCAATGATTAATTTCGAAACGTCGTGTGAAAAAGTTATTGTCCCATCGCCTTTGTTCCTACACACGTACTTTCAGTAGGACCACCCCAACCATTTGTCCCGAAATCGGTGAACCCATTGGTGTTGCCTTCACCCGCTCGTAGATTGTTCTGTCGAACGTGAAGTACGTCCTGAGACAGAATTTCTAGAGCTGTAGGATTCGGGCATGATCGAGGTGTAAGAGAACTCGGGTGCAATGCCGCCGTCTGACCAACGCATAGGGAGAGCTCAATAAATGGCATTGGCCTGCTTCGATGGCCTCTTTAAGGTGTACGAGGAAGCACCTGAAGGGCGCTCCAACGTACGGACAGGCAAAGTGACTGTTTGGGCACTTCGAATTCCTGACCGCTGATTCGGACACTACAAAGTCTAGCATCGTACGTCTAGCATCGACGATTGCAATGGTTTGGCCATGTTCTGCGCAAACAATCGAAGGACCTCTGCAGATTGGTCGTGAACCCCTCTCGTAGTGCAAACTGGAGATACCAACAAGGCGGTCAACTAAAGACATGGCTCAGCACCGTTAATTCGGACGTTGAACGGATGGGCCTCGTAACCGTTTACGGCTTGCGACATTGAAACAAACAATAGGTTAACATCTGTGAAGAGCTCGCTTCTGACCGTTACCAATGGGCCACCGCTAATCGTGAAATCCGTGAAGCCGATTCATCCAACAAGAGGAGCTAATTGGAACAAGTACAAGTGCAAGTAAAGTCCGGCCATCAACATATTTATCGGAGACAATTAAAGGGGATAAGTCGCCTGCAAAGTGATATCATGGTTTTCTTCGATGTCACATCCCTTTTCAGTTCCATCCCCCAGGATCTGGCAGACGAGACCGTCAAAGTACTCATACGTAGCAAAGTCGATTAAACGCAGAACTGCCTCAGAATTGCCCTAATCCCACAGCTCCTAAAGTCTTGTCACAGGAAGTACTTCACTTTTGAAAGAATAATCTACGAGCACGTGTAGGGAACACCAACGGATTCACCGATTGCGAGACACATAACCAAGGCGGTCCTACGACGGTTGGAGTTGCTGGTCTTCTAAAAGAGCAGACCGGAATTGTTGTCGAAGAATGTAAATGATATGTTCATTGTCATCGAATGGGATCAGGTGCTCACGTTCAAGGAACGCCTCAACAGCGTCTTCCCGGACATAAAATTCGCGACGGAGAGGGGGGGAAGAACAGGCAGCTGACTTTTGTCGAAGTCCTCGTTTGTCACAAAGATTGTGGTGTCCTAAAGGCTAAAACGTTAAAGAGAGCGAGAAACAGGATGCACGTACTGAATTTCAAAAGCAACCATCCAATCAGCCACAAAAGCAGTTGCGTGAGAACGGTTTATCGGCGTGTTGAGACGCACTGCAGCGAAACAGAAGACAAAGGTGCCAATATACAATAGCGTTAACGGGTGTTTAGAGAAAATGGCTATCCGCGCAACTTCGTTACCCAGTGCATGCACAAAAGAAATGGGCAACAACATCGCACTGACTCCAAATTTAGGCAGGCGATCCCGTATGTCTAAAACCTTTTGGAGACCATCGGCCGCCTTCTCGCAATACTCGAAGTTGGGGTCGCGCAAAGGCCAGAGGAAACTATAAGGCGTCAGATAATGAAACTGAAACACCCATCGCCAGTGCAAAAATTTATGTGGGTCGTCTATAGGATTCGCTGCAGATGTGAACAAAAAAACTACATCGAAGGAACTGGCAGACCTCTCAAGACGCAAATTACCTAAAAATGTCGTGAAATGTTGCCAATTCTTAATTTGCGGCTCATTCAACGAGGCCCGGCTACATATTCAAATTTGCTGAGGCCAACATTCTAGCAAGAGTTGGCAATCGTATGAGCCGACAATTAATTGAGTCATGGTTCACGGGCCCCCAGCACATAAACGAGTGAAAAGACTTGCCCAATCCGTATTCGGTGCTAAGGCCCAATTTGGCCAAGGCAAGTCGCCACTTGGAGAGCGCACAGGCCACCGCGTCATCGTAGGCCAATGCCGAGGAACAAGATGACCGATCAATCATCACGTTCGATTCGACCACGCGTGAAAAACATTCTGCAAGTCGGGCTCCGCATGCTGATAACCAAGCAATCAACACACAATGGGGCAATTATCGTTAGAAGTCGTTATTTGTCGTACCTTTGCAGCAATGACTCTGTTCTATACATACTGTCAATGTCTGCGTACGTATTACCTGCTTCTGCTGCTGCTTTTTTCTCATGTCTGTGATGAAGACTCCGCGACGGATATCGAAACGACAGGTGAATAAAAGTGCTGTCCAAGCGATTGAATCTTCTTCTCAAAATCAGAAATGCCCACCTATTATACTTAGGTTTTTGAGCTACTCTCTTCCGACTTCTATAATTAGTCATTTTCTGACGGTAATTAGGGGCTTTAGATTACATCGCCAAGCAAACACACTTCAAATGTCATAAATATTCTGGGGAATGGCTAAATATACGCGATCTCTAGACATAACACAGAATAGGAATGCCACGTCCAAGTAATACCTTTGGATTTGCGCATAACTTTATAAAGAGTAAATCATTTCATAACCTAGCCCTTAATCTAGCTCTCACATGAACAAAAATTCTTGTTCTAAACCTAAGCCAAATCCAACCCTAAACTCTTAACCTGGAGTAAAAATTGACACTTACTACTCATTACACCAACCTTACGCCTAAACTCTGCCAGTGCTCGGCATTCCAACCATAAAACTGACCACGTTCCCTGAAGTGTGGTTTAAAGTAACCTGAATTGTGGACACCTTTTGCTCCCTATGTTCTGTTATGGAGCCTAATTTTCCCCTGCTCTGGATTATAGCAAGCATATCGGCTCATTGATTAAATAATAATGCTTGATAACCAAAATCTGCATTTCAAAGGCCAGCCGAACAAAAATAAAGTTTAATAAAGCCCAAGTAACGAAAATCTGTAAGCCATCTGCAGTCAACTGGTCTTTTTATTAATTTCCTTTTGACTGTATCTATCACGTTTTTTAAGGAGGCATTAAGAAAAATAAATTCGAGGACTGAGCGTATCTTAGGGCAATTTGGTAAATACTGCTCGACGACCAAATAATGACTTTTTACCGTTCAGAAGGAAGATAGCAAATGCTGCCAAAAAGTCAGAAAGTGGCGTCAGCTCTATTTACTCTGTTTGCCAGTAACCTTTGTTCGTAAGTTAATATCACTTTTTTAAACTCCGAAAATTAGCGCAAAACAACGATGCAAGAAAATGTATGCCGTTGTTACAGAATATAGTATTACGAGTTGAGAAGATGAAAAATTTGAGTCAGGGATAGATTTGCCAAGCTATTATGTGATTCAAGGTGTTTGGAAGATTGAAAAATATATATCACATTTCCCGGAAGGATATCGGAAGTGGTGGTTTTATTAGTGAAACCTTACATATTAAAGCCCCGAAAAAATAACGTGGATTAAAATCCCTCCTATTGCATGTCTTTTGATGTTAAACCCAAAAACCTTCTAAGTTATAGAAGAAGACACAACCTGTTGGTCAAAAGAGACTTTATTGCGTTATTGAATTCCGCAACTTTCAGGTACCGTGGTTTATTTAAAGTGCATTTTCTTTATATGTCGGACTGTGCACGATGGGTGGCTAAAACTTGATCAGCTGAGATGAGCATGGGTTTCGTTTACATCAGCAGCCGCTTTTAATCTTTAATTAACTATACATGCCTTAACATTTTTGTTCAAAATATAGAATCTAATTGTACACTTTGGAACTTTTGGCCTGTTTTCAAAGTGTTTTTAATAATGCCCCAAGCGGTAACTAGTCCAATTAGCCTATTAATACAGCGTTCATGAGAGAACATAATCAAATGAACAGAAATGAATATCAGGATAATAAATGTCAAACAAAGCATATATCGTTTATAAGTCAGGTTGAAGTCCACTGTCCTGACGGTAAAAGTTATGAGGCAAAATAAAACTCAAATTCTGAGTTATCTGGCCATTTCGGTCCTCACGTAACATTACAGGCAGAAGCACGTAAGGAGTGCTGCTTGCGCCTGAACAAATAATGATCTAACTCATATAATCGTAAAGAAAGCACGCGAGATACTGGAACTAAGCGAAACTGCTGCTGCATCGCACATTAATTATAGATAGGAAAAAGTTGGGAAGTATATCACAAGGCATATATCAGCAGATCTGGGGCAATGCCTCCTGTGCAATGGGACAATTTCTTTTCTCCATTTGCACTGAGTATTCTAGCCAATGAAGTGCTCACCGCCACTTGTAAAGGATACTTAGGACGAGTTGTTGTACTGACTGGATATAATTTATGAACCCAAATTATTTATATTGGGTTAGGATGCCGGTTTCGAACAACTTTTTTCAAGCAGCTGCAAATATTACGCTCGATACAAAT
This sequence comes from Ligula intestinalis, assembly GCA_036362985.1. NCBI lineage: Eukaryota > Metazoa > Platyhelminthes > Cestoda > Diphyllobothriidea > Diphyllobothriidae > Ligula > Ligula intestinalis. Next base: position 17,319,136 of record JAYGXS010000006.1, on the reverse strand, counting down.
GAGTAAATATTTAGAATGAATGTTTCCCGTTAATTATCGGTGTTCTTCTAATTTAACATATATTCTATAGAAAGCTTACTTAAAAGTCATTTATTGTTCACCCATGGCGAGTAAATCTTGTCTTTGTCAAGTTTAGAAATTGAAAAAAGCTACCAGTTGGTCCTTAAATGTTTCTTCGTCTGAGATTGTTAAGACCATATGAAATTTATGAGTAAAACAAACCATCCATTTGTTTGAAAATACATTTTGTTAACGCCTTCAAAAATTTAGCACAATTGACAAGTCGTGTTGGCT
>JAYGXS010000006.1:17270850-17290328 GCA_036362985.1 Ligula intestinalis | reverse complement strand
GCTTATTAGGTATATATTTACTCAGAAATATGCGAACACCGATCGATAAGGCTTCCGAAATAAACAAGGTTCATGTGCAGGTCAGAGGTCCCCAACAGGTTACCGCCTGCCAGACCGATGCCGGCCAAGTCATAATAGCAGAGGAGGGGAAGACAGCGTTAAAAAAAGTGTTACAGAAATCTTAAGCTTATCTGCCTTCATCGGCCAAGCATAACTCTGAACACCACCTGGTCGGACTACAGACGACACAGTTAGTCCGCAGTTGGCAAGGCGGTAATTAACTGCCGTTCGATAAAGTTCTTTAAACCCATCTGCTAGACCCCATTGGTTGAAAAACTGCGCCGTTTGTGGGTGTGTTTGCTTGCGTTGTCCGACAAGGTGGTGTTCAGAGTTATGCTTGGCTGATGAAGGCAAATAAGCCCGAAACAATTCTGTATGAAATTACACCGAAATGGTGTCGTCCCCTCCTCTTTGCTATTATGAATTTGCCGGCATCGGCCTGGCAGGCGGTCGCCCATTGGGGACCAGTGACCACAACATGAAATTTGTTTAGTTCATAAGCCTTTTCGATCGGTGTTCGCACATTTTTGAATGAATATATACCTGATCAGCAGTGACAGCAAATGGCGGATATCAAGGCGGTGATGAACTGCGGTTTGATAAAGTGCTTAGGACACATCTGATAGACCCCAATGGTGGACCCACTGCTCTTAGGAATGGGCAACAATCGGCCTGGCAGGCGGGCACTCGTTGGAAAAATCTGACAACCATATGAACTTTGTTTAGTTCGGAAACCTTATCGATCGGTTTCCAGACATTTTTAAGTGAATATATACGTGATTTGCAGTGACAGCAAAGGGCGGATGGCGAGGCGCTGGTTAATTGCGGTTCGATGAAGTGCTTAAGACCCATCTGATAGACCCCAGTCGTGGACAAACTGTGCCATCTGTGAGCGCGCTTTCTTGTGTTGTCCGACCAGGCAGTGTTCAGTGTTAGGCTTGGCTGATGAAGTCAAATAAGCACGAAACAGTTATGTGTCAAGTTACACCCAAACGTTGTCATCCCCTCCTATTTGCTTTTATGAATTGGGAGGTATCGGGCCGGAAGTCGGGCACCCGTTGTGGATCTCTGCCCACCACATGAACTTTGTTTTGTTCAGAAGCCTTTTCGATCGGTGTTCACACATTTCTGAGTGAATATTTACCAGATCGACAGTGACAGCAATGGCAGGTGGTTAGGCGCTGATGAACTGCGGTTCAAGAGAGTGCTTCGAACTCATCTGATAGACCTTAGTGAGGGACCAATTGCACCGTCTGAGAGTGTGTTTGCTTGTGTTGTCCGACAAGGTTGTGTTTAGAGTTGTGCTTCGCTGATGAAGGCAAATAAGCCCGAAAAAGTTATGTATCAAGTTACCGAAAAAGCTGTTATCCCCTCTTTTTTGCTTTTATGAATTGGTCGGCATCGGCCTGGAAGGCGCTCCCCAGTAAAGGGACCTCTGAGCACCATATGAACTTCGTTTATTTCCGAAGCCTTTTCGATCGGTTGTTGTCATATTTTTCGAGTGAATATATACCTGATTTGCAGTGACAGCAAAGGGCGGATGGCGAGGCACTGGTGAATGGCGGTTCGATGAAGTGCTAAGGACCCATCTATTTGAACCCAGTGGTGGACACACTGCGCCATCTGTGACGGCTTTGTTTTTGTTGTCAGCCCAGGTGGTGTTAAGGGTTGTGCATGGTTGATGAAGTCAAATAAGCACGAAACAATTCTGCATCATTTGACCCCAAAAAGCTGTCATCTCCTTTTTTTTGCTTTTATGAATTGGCCGGCATCGGCCTGGAAGGCGGTCACCAGTTCAGGACCTCTGACCACCACATGAACTTTGTTTAGTTCGGAAGCCTTATCAATGGCTGTTCGCAAATTTCTAAGTTAATATATTCCTTTGCAGCAGTGACAGCAAATGACAGTTGGCGAGGCGCTGATGAACTGCGGTTCGATGAAGTGCTTAGGACCCATCTGATAGACACCATTGGTGAACAATCTGCGCCGTCTGTGAGTGCGTTTGCTTATGTTGTCCGACCAGGCGGTGTTCAGTGTTAGTCTTCGCTGATGACAGCAAATAATCACGAAACAGTTCTGTATTAAGTTACCCCCAAACGCTGTCATCCCTTCCTATTTGCTTTTATGAATTGGCAGGCATTTGCCTGCAAGGCGGTCGCCCTTTGGGGACCTCTGAAAACCACATGTACTTTGTTTTGTTCAAAAGCCTTTTCGATCGGTGTTCACACATTTTTGTGTGAATATATACCGGATCAACAGTGACAGCAAATAGCAAGTGGCGAGGCGCTGATGAACTGCGGATCGATGAAGTGCTTAGGACCCGTCTGATAGACCCCAGTGGTGGACCAACTGTGCCATCTGTGAGTGAGTTTGCTTGTTTTGTCCGACCAGGTGGTGTTCAGAGTTATGCTAGTCTGAAGAAAACAAATACACCCGAAACAGTTCTGTATTAAGTTACCTTTAAATTCTGTTATCGCCTCCTCTTTGCTATTATGAATTGGCAGGCATCGGCCAGGAAGGCAATTACCGATTAAGGAGCTCTGACCACCACATGAAGTTTATTTTTTTCCGAAGCCTTTTCGATCGGTGTTCAGACAATTTTTAAGTGAATCTATACCTGCTCAGCAGTGACAGAAAATGGCAGGTGGCAAAGCGCTGATTAAGTGCGGTTCGATGAAGTGCTTAGGACCCATCTGATAGACCCCAGTGGTGGACCAACTGCGCCGTCCATGAGGGCGGTTGCTAATGTTGTCTGACCAGGTGGTGTTCAGAGATATGCTTCACTGATGAAGGCAAATAACCTCAAAACAGTTCTGTATCAAGTTAACCCCAAAAGCTCTCATCTCCTCTTCTTTGCTTTGATGAATTGGCCGGCATCGGGCTGGAAGGCAATCACCGATTAAGGAGCTCTGACCACCACATGAAGTTTATTTTTTTCCGAAGCCTTTTCGATCGGTGTTCAGACAAATTTTAAGTGAATCTATACCTGCTCAGCAGTGACAGAAAATGGCAGGTGGCAAAGTGCTGATTAAGTGCGGTTCGATGAAGTGCTTAGGAACCATCTGATAGACCCCAGTGATGGACCAACTGCGCCATCTGTGAGTTCGTTTGCTTGTGTTGTCTGGCAAGGTGCTGTTCAAGGTTATCCTTGGCTGATGAAGGCAAATAAGACCGAAACTGTTCGGTTTCATGTTTCCTCAAAACGCTTTCATCATGTTTACTCTGCTATACGTATATATATATATATATATATATATATATATATTATCCCATTTCCCGTCCCCAAAGAATGTAAAGGAAATACGACGCTGTATTAAAAACCTTTTATTGATGCGTACGTTTCGAAATCCTGATTGATTTCATCATCAGAGTGGTTGGATGGACGTTTCTGCGTGCATCAAGGTTAGGTTGCTTTAGTTTATTTCGTAAATGGTCTGTTCACGAACGAGGTCCAGATAAATTATCCCGTCCCCCATTCCCCAAAGAAGATGAAGAGAATAAGACGTTTTCATTGACCACACTGTATTGGTGCGTACGTTTTGAAAACATGCTAGTTTCCATCATCAGAGTGTTTGGGTGGTTGTTCCTGCTTGCGGTGATTTGTTCTGTCTCACCGATTGTCTCGAATCTTAAGAGTGGGTTACGCGCATATCCTGCCTGTCCTGCTGAGCGCCGATTGGCTCTGGCCTACCGCACGGCCCCTGGTCTTTCTGTTGGTTGGAGATTGGGCCCTGTCTCTCCGTGGGTGACTGCAGACGACCTCGGCTGGTCCCTGTTGCCGACATGGATGTTTGGATACAATTTTGTCGTGGAATGCTGTAGACCACCGCTCATTGTTTCGTTGTGGGAAGCGGGTTTTGGGTAGCATGATCTGCTGTCAGATAGTCAAATCAGGTTTATGGGAAAAAAAATTCCAAAAAGATTCAGGATTCGAGCTGTCGCCTTGGAAAATTTATTGACATAAGGGAATTGCGAGCCGAAACTTCGGTAATTCGTCGTCTGGTCGCTCGCGGTTTTCTATTGCATACTACGCCAAATTTGCAGTGCAAGGTATATTGGTGAAACGGATAAATGCCTCTGCACAAGACTGCATGAATACAAACTTGCAGTCGATCATGAGGATAGACTGTCACTGCTGAGCAGGTGTATATTTACTTAAAAATTGTCTAACCACCGATCGAAAAGGCTTTTGAAAAAAATAAAGTTCATGTGGTGGTCAGAGGTTCCTAACGGGTGACGCGTTTCAGGCCAATGGCGGCCAATTTAAGATATTAACTAGTAAGGGATGGCATCTTTTGGGGGTAACTTGATACAGAACTGTTTCGTGCTTATTTGCTGTCATCAGCCAAGCCTTACCCGAAACACCACCTGGTTGGACAACATAAATAAATGCACTCACAGACGGAGCAGTTTGTCCATCACTGGGGTCTATCAGATGGGTCTAAAGCACTTCATCGAACCGCAGTTCATCAGCGCTTCGCCAACTGTCATTTGCTGTCACTGCTGATCAGGAATATATACACTCATAAATGTGCGAACAGCATTTGATAAGGCTTCTGAACCGAACAAAGTTCATGTGGTGTCAGTGCAAATTCCAAGCAAGGGTCATGTAGCCCTAAACGCATTCCGGTCGGTGGTAAAATGTGGTGCACTAGAAAAGATTATTGCTCTGTGTAGTAGACGGCGATCAAAATAACCTCAGAATGATTCAAGGCTCCGATTCTGCTTGACATTTGGGACATCAAAATGCCAATAATCAAGAAATTGGACTGGAGAGCAAGTGCTTCAAATTCCTCAAGCAGACAACTGTTGGAGTCTAGGTCTTTCCTCGATAGTCAGCAAACTGTCAGGATTTTGAGTGTTTTTGGCTCCGGCTTTCTAATAGTGAGCCAAATTTCGCAAGTTCTGACGTGAACAGACCATGTCTGAAATAAAAAAAGCAACCTAACCTTTATGCCCTGCTCGATTTTTTTTGAACAACTTAAAAACCGGGAAGTGCAATGTCGCGACGGTTTACCCTCATGGATTACCAAAAAATGACATCTTGTACGATTTAGAATAAGTGAATCCTAAGGCCGTCTTATTTGGGGAGAAGGTTTTAAGATATTGAAACAAAAATGTTAGTGATCTTGTTTGCTGTGGGTAGCCTGGGCTGGCACGTTTGACGCACATAAGAGCCACTTTGTCCAAATAGCATTTTTGTCGGGAATCCCTGCATCGGCAAACCTCACGTATTACCGTCTTCTTTCATAGTTATGGCAACCTAGTAATTTGTGTCAGCGCGCTCGACTTATATCCGAAATACGTGATCTTAGGTTACCAGCGTCTATCTGCTACTCCAATTTTAATTGAAATCTATATCTTTTATTTGCGCTTATAATTTGTCCGGGATAATCGTACGTCAGCTGCAACTGCGAGAAGTAAGATCAGTTTGCAGATCATCTTTGATACCTCTGGGATATGGTGTAGAGCATTTTAACCAGGTTTCAGTCTTTGGAGAGATTAATGGACATTCTTCAGAAGATAACGTTCTGTTCACGAAGGCTGTGGGTTTGCTTTTGCAAGAATAATTTTGACGTTACATTTGGCTTTCAATTTTTCACCTGCCGTGCTGTAGTGTGTTCCTTCAGAGCAACACAGGAAACAAAAGCAATGAGATTTTTGCGAAATCGCCACTTTGAATATTCATCAGTTATCGAGGGTATCTGTTTTATAGAAGATAAGTATCGGTGTATAATTTCAACTAAATAGAGGCCTTTTGTCTACTAATATCACCCATTTTGCAAGATAGAATTAAGACTTTTAAGATAACATCTAAAAATTTCAACAATATCCTTTAAATTTCGCTTGTGCCAACTTGGTGAATAACGGGGTTTTATCAGAGTATCGACCAAGAACATTTCGTGCACAGTCGGTAGGCGTCTTCACTGCGTAATTTGACCAGCACTCTGCACTTCCCATTATTAAATAGTTTTTATTCCAGCACCACCCCTTTTATCCCGCACGAGAGCTGCAGCCTATTTAATTGTTCTTCTTTTAACTCGTCCTGTATATTCTAAAAGCTTTAAAATGTTATGAAATAAGAAGCATTAAGTAAGAATAAGAACTAATTTGAGATGCACCGCACTTCTATTTAATTCTTACCTCTGAATCCTCAAATTTATTCACGAGTGAAGTGACAAATAAGCGACTTTGCTGTCAAAAACCTAACGAACTAACAATAGTATGTCCTCAAAAATCGATTGGTTTTTTAAAAAGTCATCAAGATTCAATGGTATTTATTGTAAGTCTGATAATGAGATGCAAATGGTCTGCACACAAAAGACAAACCAGAAGGTCTGTCGTCATGAATTTTATTGACGGAAGGTAACATTCGCGCTCGCAACAATAAGTCACGAGCGTAATTAATGTTTACACTTTTGCTCATCAATAAGTACAGAATGACTGTTTATTTTAGTAAATTGATGCAATAAAACTGTTTCGGATCGCAGTTTCAGGAATAATTAAGTTTATATTTGACTAGCACATTTAAGAAAACTTTATCAATTATAACCAGGCTAAACATCAACCTACTTAAAAGATCCTAATGCATACGAGCTGCCCTTTTTATAAAATTATTAAAACGGAACAATATTATTCTGGGAATTACTTAATAATTGACTGTGATTACTATACACAAATAGAATCAGGCGATGTCTTTCCATTCATTCAATTATGCAAAGTAAAAATGTTCTAGGAGTTAAGAGCTAGCAGTGAGGTTATAATAAAACCAGGCACTCTTTCTTTAACGTCCTGTCGCTACATAACAGCATTTAATGGGTTAAGCTCATCTGTTGTTGGCTTGTTTTAACAAGTTGGCGTTCTACTCGGAAAGATATGCTCCACTTCTGCACAATTGGCCCTGAGGAGATAAAAGGAGTGGAACGTAGCTTTTGTGGGATCCGTTGGTAAACGGACTCCCTCACATCTTCCTTTCTAAGGATGTGGCTTATAAATGTTTTGTTGGTGGCAAGAGTCATTTTCTATTCTTAAATTGCAGCCTGCAAGTTGATATGTAATGAATGTTATCCTGGTTGTTTCAATTCTTTGAGTGCATATTTTTTAATCAACATTTGGCAAAAAACTTAAAAAAATTTAGCGAAAAGAAGTAAGTAAGTACACTGATGTCTGCGTAATAAAAGATTTTAAATCTCATAAGAAACCCAATCTCAGACAATGAAGGAAAATTGTAGAACCTTCCATCAGAGCATTTGGCTAATGTATTTGCTTTGTAAATAATACAGTCAATCACGTAAAGTTCTTAAATTATCTTCTGGCTGCTATCATGTTATTCACAGAATTCCGATTAGCTCAGTGGTGCTAATGAGTAGTCAAAGCAAGTTTCCTAAAACGCTATGTGTAATTTCTATCTCAAAATAATCAGTTTAAAAATACTATGCATCTATCCATCGTATTTGTGACTGCCCCTGATGATGGGTTCGAGCAAGAATTTTAAAATAAAGGCCACTGTGGGTTATTTTCTGGCAATCACATCTTATTCCTCTAACATAATCATTGATGACTTAATTAAATTAGGAGTTAAAACTCCCATCTATTCGACAGCTGCCTCACTCTAGCTTGCAGATTGTAGCGTTAAGCCAATTTCAAAGCCACACTTTTGCCAAAACGAAAAGGATATACTTAGATCTTAACGAACACGTTTGAATACTGTAACGTTGTGAAGGCATTAAGGATCAATGACAAAGAGCAAATATGACATTCGAAGAGTAACGCAAGTTCGACGCACGAAGGAAGCTAACGCCTAGTTCACTTTGCTCAAACATATTTCATTTAGCTTATTAGCAATATGCATAGTATGTTCTTTACTAATTCATGAATGATAAATGAATCACATATTTTCGACAAATTGCTCAACTTAATCCCGATTTTCTTAGTATATGAATCACTTAATTCACCTTGAAAGAGAATAAGGCGACGATTATTCAGTGATAAAAATCTAAAACCAAATGACTTTATAAATAGCTCCTTATCTAGAAGTCAACATCTTTTTTCTAAATTTTACCAGCAACTTTCTGTTTGTGACTAAACAAATTGCTTTTAAGATCATAGTCACGATAATGGCGAAAAGCAATTTCACTGAAATGAGTTAAGTTTAAAATTGATTCAAGTGGAGCCAAATAATGTTGAATCGCTCAGAAACAAAAAACAAATCCGTCGAGTAACCAATAAGCATCCTTGCATCTACACAATTCAACAAAAGGAAAACTTAAATTTTGCTACAGTAGTACGAGGTGGCTTTAAAGTGCTCCACCCCATAGACACGCTAGTAATCTTCAATGCAAAATATAGGTTTCACCGAATCTCCGAGGTCTGTAATTATTCGTGTTTATGTGGATGCTTAGTAAATGCTAAAAGTGCGCCGAAGATGTTATGCCTGTCTCCATCTTGAAACTGCACTAAAGGTGGCTTTAACGTGCACGCAACTACAAAAAGTGGGACAAAACTTGTTCAACCATCTGTCACGCGAGAATCGTGAATGCACTGTAATGGTCTAGCTTTCTCGTGCAGCCTATTGTCCGGTTTACACCAGAGTAGACCACCAAGTGACTCTTAGACTTCAACGTTTTACAAAGGCTGTCCACATTCACACTAAGCCCAGAAATATTTTCAGCCCGCTTAGCTTTGAACCATCAGTATATTGAATTTGTTACGTTTCGGTAATTTTTATATCTTTCTGTGACTAGGCAAGCCATAATGTTTTGGCAGCGAACCTTACAATCCAAGACATCAGCAACCAATTTTTGTAATTTTTTTCTCCTTTCATATTGTACCCCAGAACTTTGGATCGATAACTTTTTAGAAACGTATCCTTACCTTGATATACGTTAACCTCGGTGAATGCATACCATAAATGATGCCTGAAATTGTTAATCAAATTTTCGATTGGAAAATATTACCTCCGAAGGATTGATATACCACTTTACTCAGAACGTTTGCGCAAGAATTGTTTTGCCTGAGTGATGTTTTTTCTGATCATCTGGCAAAAAGCATGCTAAGTAAAAGGAGTACCAGGAAATCACGACATTTACACACTATGTTTTAATAATCCATAAAATGTTAAAATTTTGTATGGAAAGATTTTTTAAGAAATGCAGATCCATACTGATTCGATAAAAAATTATATTTGAGTTTAAAGAGCCACTTAGTAAACGCTAAAAAGGACTAATAAAGTTTGCTCTGACTATAAGCCAACGTTCGTACCTCATAAGCAGTATTTGTCAATGATTAAAATTAAAATGTGTGAATAGGAATTTCACGACTTAAAAATTATACCAGCAAGATGATGAATTGCTAAAAAATATATATTTGCCAAACGGACTTTTCAAATAAAAAATGGTAATAGTTATGGTACTTGAAAAAATCTCCATAAACAACCATCTAATAAAATAAACTGCAAACCTTTTGATGCATACACTATGATAACGACAAAATTTGCTACTCTGTGGGCATTAGCTATGATTAGATATTAAATCACGTTTTAATTACTAAGAGTATTGGCAGCCGACAAAAATTCATTCACAAGTCATAATTCTGAAGTTCTGTTAAACTCAGATTTCTTATCAGCGCCAATAACGCTTAGAAATGTAAAAGATAACGATTATAAATTCGGATGACCGGATTTTTACGCCATGCGCGACAGGCGGGTGAACATGCATTGAACTTCCGTGAAATGCAAGGTTCATATAAAATGACAGCAAATTTTTTCCCGATGCTTTCAATTATATGTTTTAAGGCGTCTGCCTTTTATATATCAGTGAGATTTTTGGAGGCTAACATCTTCAGTAGATCTTTATTGTTCATTAAATCACATGCATAGTCTTGCAAATGCAATATACAATGTCTTTTGGTGAATTATTTCCTACATAAATGACTAAACAGTCCACGGCGCTTAAAATAATTTATCTTTTTTGCTATACGAGAGCATGTTCAAAAACGCTTAGCACTTTTTCCTCTGTTAACAAGGGACATCATCGAGTTACTGTTCGATTTTAGAGTAAGACATTTATTTAGTCATGCGGTCGATTTAACACGTTGTCCATGTCCCATGAAGTCTACCCAGTGTATCTTTTGAATATACACTTCCCTGTAATTCAGGTGATGCTTATAATCGCATCACAGTTGTAAGTCCTGGATAACTACCATTCGACTCAATTTCTTTAAAACTCAATTTAAAATGAGCGGTTTTTGCAATACCACGGACTGAGATGTACAATTTTTAGTTTTAATATGGGCGTATGCCAAATTTTAGTGTTGCCGTCAAGTTGCCTTTATATTTACGCAAGTAATGTAGATGAGTATGCGTCGTTTACAGCTAAGAAGCGTTGTACATCAGACGGTCAAATTATCTGCAATTATTGAGGCCTTTTAATTTCATAGTGCCCGGTAAATGCATATTATTATCATGTTTTAATATACTTTATTAGACAAGTTACGTTTTCGACAAATATACCAAATAAACTACATGAGACGGCTAAAATAAGGAAGGCATGTATTTCAAATAAAACTGTCGGACCTACCCAAGCATGAATTTTTGCAACATAAAAAGCAGTAATTCCGGAAAGACATTTATTTAAATCCGAGTGATCATAGGGATCTACAAGTAGCTTAAAATTATTCAAAATGGATTGGACAGCGTCTGCTGGCTGCAGCAGAGGTCGCCGCCATCAAGCGACGCCGACTGGTCTCATGCGCCCAAAAGAACTTTGTCATGGCATCGCAGTTACCATGGCCAACATTCGCTAATCCAACAGCCAGCAGCTCACCATCTCGCTCGACTACCAGTCCACCCTAATGCTGATGAGATTTTTGACCCCGATTTCCCCTCCCACAACTAACCTGACAAACGCACAATTTTTTCTACCAAGATGCACAGTTTATTTACTTAATTACCATGTAAAAGTAAAAAGCTGACGATAATTTATCGAAAACCAACGTTCGTCACCCTCCTATCTTGTGTATTTATAAATAGGAACTTTCTTAAATAAATGTCTGAAAAAAAGTTAAATTAAACAAATGGGCGAAAGACACAAAGCGTAAAGGTAGTTAAATAAGTGTAGAAGACGAATGTTGGTGGTGCATAACTCGATGGTTGCACGATGGCTTACGTTTGCATATATCTTGCTATTTTTTGAATTCTAAATTGTGCGAAAATTGTCATTGAAAGTTTCAGAAGATGTATTGGCAAAAATACGTTTGTCGTAGATAAATTCTCGTCAGGCCTTTATATGAATATGGTAATTAAGTAAATAAACTATGCGGTTTGGTAGAAAAAACAGTGCCGTTGTCGAGTTATTTGGGAGGGGGGGAGAAGAATCGGGGTCAAACATCTCATCAGCGTTAGGGGGATTGGTATCCGAGTGAAGTGATTAACTGCTGGCTGTTAGATTAGCGGTTTTCGGTCATGGTATCTGCGGCGCCCCGATGAAGTTATTTTGGGCGCACAGGGCCAACCGGTGTAGGCTGATGGCGGCCGCGTCTGCCGTAGCGGACATATGCTGTCCAAGGAATATTAAGCAACTTGAGGGCACCTTGTCGATCACTCGGAAGGCCTCTTTGACATTCACGCGACGGTCTGGGTCTACCAAGTGCGCTAGAATGGAGTTGTTTATACCCTTAAGTCGGCTCTTTTCTAACCATTTTCGAATATATAATTGCTTTTTCTTTTGGACAAACGCTGGCTCGTGCGACAACTATATCCTCCCCCACAGGAACAGATAAATGCATATATGCAAATAGAGGTGCTCTAAGCTGGCCGTTTCTTGGATACATGTCCCCCTAACCCTGTTGCAATGTTTGAACCCGATCCCTCCCTCGCCCCAAATCCCCCAAAACTGGACTATTTTTTCTACCAAGCCACCTAGTTTATATGCTTAATTACCATAAAAATGTAAAGGCCTGACAAGAATTTATCCGAAACAAACGTTTATTCGTTAGTTCATTTTCTGGAATTTGCAAGTTGTTTGACGGAAAACGAATAATTGCTCGATAAGATGGCAAAGTATTTTAAAACGAAGACATTTTTGGGTCAATTAGTGTTCGAGAAATAGACGTAGGTTTCGATCATTCGATTTAAAGTTAAGCATATTTCCTCAGGTTCTTCTGCATTCAAAATTGACTAAGGCAACCCATATAACAATTATATGTCGAGAAATTTCGCGTTTTGCAGAAGTGCATAGTTGAAAGGCCCGGTATTGATGTGCCAGCCTCAGTGCACTCTCTAGCAAACCTAATCCGTGCTGTTTATGCAAGTTTGCAATAAAAACTGTTAAGAAGTTCACCGGCATTGCTAGTGCTCACAGCAACTGTAGGTCTATAGTGGTGGCACAGCTGTTGTAGATGGTAAAGTTGGTATTAATTTACCCATTGCCATGGGCTGTGTGGTAACTATGTTCGTGGCCGTTATGGCAACGACAGGTTTGAAAAGACGTATTGGCAAACAATAGTTTTCGGTCATTCACCATCAGGCCGGTACATGACATGGGGAATAAAATTGGTCAGTTAATTACAGCGTTTAAATAATCGTCAGGTTATGAGAGGGAAGAAGGAAAGAGTTACAAAGCAGCTGGATTTTCCCTCGTCTCCTTAATGCGCGCGCCTGTGTGGGTAGGATGCTGGTTGTGATGCGCAGTGACGACAAGGGGGATTTTCTCGCGGTCAGCGGGCGGAGTTCTCTATGTCGGCCACGCAGCTTGCGCTTAACTTTTCTCCGTGGCTTCGTTTTCTGTGTTTTCGGATGACGTGGCTTCAAGAGGTTTGAGATTTACGCATGCAATCGTCCAAGCGAGGCAAATTGCTTGTACAAACAAATTTTGACAGCATAGAGTGGGTTTCGCTAGCCGAATTGTCAATGCCTCTGCGGTGGCTAACATCCGTTTGCGCAGGCCTTTAAAGTAATTTATTGGCATGCGATATATGACCCAAAAGGCTTCTCTTGCGTCCACTTTGTAGTTTGTGCCGATTAGGTGGGCGAGGATTGAGCTTGAAATGGGTCCATTCTCCCCTCTGCTGAGCCATGTTGGTATGTGTGTGCGTATTTTTGTCTCCAGACGTCACGTTGTTCGGCCGATATATCCCGCTCCACAGGAACAGTTGAAAGAATAGATGAACATCAATGTGGCCTGAAACGGTAGCCAATCATTACCGCCCATTCGTAGAAGTTAAGGGTTAGTGACGATTACGCGTTATTTGGTGGCCGGGAAGACCATTGTTACTGCTGTCCTCAGGTGTTTTATTACCATTTTACTTACTGTGTCTCCCATAGAAGGCACTCTTATGAATGGATCTTTGTTTTCCACCGTTGCAAAGGCGGCCTTCGTGTCACGCTCTTTGATGTTCCGAAGGATGAATCTATCTGGATAACTGTTTTCATAGAATGTGTTTTGTAGCTGCTGCAATTCTACTTCCACCATTGCAGGATAATAGATACGGCGTATTCTGACTACCATTCCCTGGACTAAGTTTTGCTTGACTTTAAGGGGTACGAAACTGTAAAAATTAACGTACTGCCCCGTCCAGATTTTCTTTCTAAATATTCGGTTTTGTATTGAGCCATCCTCTTGTTTGTGTAAGAGGACGTCTAGGAAAGCGAGTTCATTGTTTACCTCTGTTTTCGCTGTAAATGTTAGTCCTGCGTAGGCCGTATTGAATTTTCGGACTAGACCATCGATATCAGTGGTCTTATTTGCCAGACAAAATATATCATACGTATTGACCATAGAACATCAGGTCATCGATAGTGTCTTTAAGCCATGTCCTCGAGCTTGCTCATGGAAACATTTGCAAGGAATGGTCCAAGTGGTGAGCCCATTGCAACGATCTCTATTGGCCTGTGAAGCTGCCCATTGCAAATAAACTGTACGTTTTGTAAACAGCACGTCAATAGTTCTTTCAGCATCTCCACTTTTATCCTTAGCTGGTAGTTTTCTTCCCGTATGCGGTCGCATAGGTACTCTATGGTTTCGACTACCAGTACGTTGTTGAACAGTGAAGAAACATCTAGTAACAGCGTCATCTTTTCGGTTATGTTCGTGTTCTTGATAGTCTCGACGAATTCAGACGTGTCTTTCAGGCTTCTAGGGTATGGGTGGCTCTGAAGTGGCTTAAACTTTTACACAAGCCATTTTGCCACGGCGTTGTACGGCGAATTTCTCAGGTCTAAGGTAGGACGAAGTGGCGCGCCTTGTTTATGGATTTGCGGGAGGCCAAACATTCTTGGGATTGTAGTACCAACCGGCCTTGGTCCCTCGAACTCCTTGTCAGATAAAAGTCCTTCTTTGTGGAACTCTTCAAGTAACTTTGTTGCTTTTTCCTCAATGGCGTCGGTCCGGTTCTTGTCTTTGTCGGGTTTTGAGAATTTTGTCCAATCCGATAATATTTCTTCTAGTTTCGCTACTTAATCTTTCTTGTCCATCAGCAATATTCCCGAACCCTTGTCCAGTCTTGAAAGCAATAGATTTTCATTTTGGCGGAGCTCCTGAAGACTATCGAAAAGGGCCTTGTTTAGGGGGCCAATGGGTCATGGAGTCTTTGCCAAGTATTATTAACAGCTATTGGCCCGAGTCGATTTGAGGTAATCAACTTCTATGGGCTCGGAGGGCTTTAGGTCCAACGTCTTACTGAAGAGACTCTCGAATTGTATTTTGAGATCAATATTTTTTGTCTCCTTCAACGAATGAGTGGTAAGGACAGGTTACTGTTTCAGGCCACATTGATGTTCATCTATTCGTTCACCTGTTCCTGTGGAGTGGGATATATATTGGCCGAACAACGTGATGTCTGGAGACAAAAATACGCACACACATACCAACATGGCTCAGCAGAGGGGAGAATGGACCCATTTCAAGCTCAATCCTCGCCCACCTAATTGGCACAAACCACAAAGTGGACGCGAGAGAAGCCTTTTGGGTCATATATCGCACGCCAATACATTACTTTAAAGGCCTGCGCAAACGGATGTTAGCCACCGCAGAGGCATTGACAATTCGGCTAGCGAAACCCACTCTATGCTGTCAAAATTTGTTTGTACAAGCAATTTGCCTCGCTTGGACGATTGCATGCGTAAATCTCAAACCTCTTGAAGCCACGTCATCCGAAAACACAGAAAACGAAGCCACGGAGAAAAGTTAAGCGCAAGCTGCGTGGCCGACATAGAGAACTCCGCCCGCTGACCGCGAGAAAATCCCCCTTGTCGTCACTGCGCATCACAACCAGCATCCTACCCACACAGGCGCGCGCATTAAGGAGACGAGGGAAAATCCAGCTGCTTTGTAACTCTTTCCTTCTTCCCTCTCATAACCTGACGATTATTTAAACGCTGTAATTAACTGACCAATTTTATTCCCCATGTCATGTACCGGCCTGATGGTGAATGACCGAAAACTATTGTTTGCCAATACGTCTTTTCAAACCTGTCGTTGCCATAACGGCCACGAACATAGTTACCACACAGCCCATGGCAATGGGTAAATTAATACCAACTTTACCATCTACAACAGCTGTGCCACCACTATAGACCTACAGTTGCTGTGAGCACTAGCAATGCCCCTCCCATAACCTGATGATTATATAAACGCTGTTATTATCGGTCCAATTTTATTCCCCACATCATGTACCTGGCTGATGATGTATGAAAACAATGTATGAAAACAATCGTTTGGCAATATGACTTTTTAATCATAAAAATGGGATTTTTTTGCAGAACCGACAAGTTTGTTTGCAGTGCTGACATCGCCGTGAAAACTTATAATGCTTTGTTAGTGCTTTCCAAGTTAAATTCTTTATTGCTGTACTTTCTTTGCTAATATACTGAGTGCTGAGATTACCGATGAAGACAATCCTTGTACGCAAATTCCCTCGACAGCTTTGGTAGAATTAAATCGTCTGGTGTCTTTTGTCATTATTCAACGAGATCTTGGAAATGTAGATCGGCAGCTGCTACCTAGGGATTTTTGATGCTGGCAACCCCAGTCTGAGTGAAAACTAGCCAGATCAGTCGTCGCTGGGCAACTGCAGTGTGATAAGTGTGTTGATTTTCCTCTGCTTATTACTTGAATTAAAAGAGTATTTAAAGGTCAATAAGTAAAAGTTTACAAATATGCATTTGAATATCTTTTGTTATCTAGATTGCTCCACCCCGTTAACGACAGCTTCTTTTTTGCCTTGGATTCGCTCTTATCTTCTTTGAGTTTTTCTGGCGACCGGGACCGGGAGTGGTAAAAGAGTGCGGAAGATGCAGCACAAGTTTGCTGTCAATATTATCTAACGCTCTTCACCGTCCCTGCACCAACCTGATGTTATCAAAAGGGTTACCATAGTCGGAACCGGCCATCGAAATTTATGATGCCTGGAGAAGTTATTAATTTTTTTGGAAAACTTCATGTAATCCTTTAATTCTTTTTGCATAATTTATATGCGTGTACTTCTTAAACTCCACTTCATGTGCGTTTTCTGTGCATCCACCTGTATAGGTAATACAGACAGAAGTAGTTGAAACTGGCTGCTCTTCTCTATATATCCTTAAAGCTGACACTGCTGAGAAAAGCATTCAATGTAATAACTGTCTGTTGGGACAGTTGCTGTTAGAACCCTAGAAATGAGGCCCAAGTCAAAGGCGGAACGAAGAAAGTGAATTCCATTAGCAGTCGTTGAACTTTTATCAACGGAAACAGGTTAATTTTTTTAGAATGTTCATGAGCACATGCCTGCAGGCACCCACATACGGGCACAACTATATTAGTCTGATAAGTTTAGCATTTACGTAGGTGGAACGTTTGTGATTCGAGGATGACAGGTATACGGGATGTTTGCATTTTACAAAAACAGAAAATATTGAAAAGTTTTTATGCAATGCATTCCCAAACCTATTTTTGGCATATGGTTAGAGCTAGTTTAACAGAATAAGTAAGATTAAGTACTAGTTCTACACAATTGATGTCAGTGATATCAGGACAAAGATGTACACAGTTACCTATTTTTGCATAGACTATTTTATTTACCTAAGGAAACACTAAGAATGGAGAGCAATTATAAAACGAACGAACAGGTTAAAGACTGATAAACGTGCAATTATTTTGCCATGCACTTTTACCAGACCCTTAAATGAGAGCCTTTTAATTTTGTTTGAACACACAGTGTACGTACGATTGCGTAGTCTCTTTATTCTATCTGCATGCTGTCTCCATTAATACTCCTCAATCATGAAATAAAAGCGCTAGAAGATAAACGCACTGAAACGTAAAATTTGCGGTTGCTTTTCTTAACCCTTTAAATCTCAATATGGGATCAATGATAAACGTTTGTACAGTTAACAAAATATATCATGTACAGGACTGTTCATATGGAATAAATATAACGTACTGTGTTTTTAAACGCCTTGCAGTTCTTGTTTCAAAAATAACATATTGGCGAAGATAGCCCTTTGATGAATTAATCCCTGCGTTCATTAAATAACGTGAAAACGAAAAACGGTTATTAAAAAATTTAAAAAAAACGTTTTGAATGTTGTGGACTCTTAAGCAAGTCTTGGTCGTTTGACTAGACTGGATATGCAGAATTAGTGCGATAACATGTCCCCAAATACCTTACAAAATTTATTTTGAAGATTTTGAGAATAATTGTATGCGCATGATATGGCATATTTAAACATCTTATTTAAAGCGGAGGTAACAAAAAGTTTAATGTTCGAAAAGTGATATAATTCTTAATAAAAATGAACATTTAGATAAGTATACCTATGACAAAATTGAAATTGATCTGAAATTGAATTTGCGTGGTTTTATTTTTTGAACAAACAGGAGAATAACTGTTACCAAGTTTTGTACTGGAAGAAGTTATCTTCAGACAAAAATTGGGTTAAAAGCGCATTGTTTTCTACGATACTCCGTCCAATTTCCGTCGATCCCCTCAGTGTTTAACCAGAACATTTCTCCAAATTGAGCATCCTTCTGGAAATTTTCGTTTGGCCTACACAGCCTATCAGTCTAAACCAGTCTCGTCAGGGTTTCTGAGGAGTGTCAGCGAAAATATGGAGTCATTAATTTATAAAGTGTTTGTTTATAACTACAACATCGTCACAAATTATACTATCTCGTTTGTAGTTACGTGGTCAAATCAACCACGAAATCATTTCTTCTAGCATAAACACTACACACTTAGACATCAGAATAAAAAACAAGCTCTGCATAAGTATAGGCCAAACTATCCTTTTGTTATCTTTCTTGATTTTTCAACCCGAGATAACTTCTACTAGTATAGACAATATCTATTTCGACATCGTAACATATAGCCAGAATATTAGAGCAGAAGACAAATACTATATAACTGAAGGCCATCCCAAAGTTTGTTGTTATCTGTGCTCGTAACAACGCGAAATCAACTCACCGGGAACGTATAAATTTACGACCCAGCTGTCGCGCGTGAGAACAAAGTCACACATGGAACTAGCATCGATCCGCGGACGCGCGACTCAGGAAGCGAACGTCTAGACACATCGGCCACCACAACGAGTTGCGGGGGCCACCGAAAGTTACGTGCACTAACACTGGTGACACAACATGCCCAGATGGTTATAATCGATCCGGCGAAAAGTATCAGGACTGGAGTCTCTTATGGCCATATTTACAGAAAAAATTGCTGAATTTCTTAAACTCGACAAGTTAAAGCCACTTGACGAAACAAGTTGCAATCCGCAGATCTTATCAACGTTAACGGCGCTTAATATCAGCCAAAGCTAATAGGTCCAGACAGGTAAAAATCAGAGGACAAGCATACACAAACCTGCCAGAGTGTACAGTGTAAGGCTAGCTTTAGCCCCAGGATCGTTAAAATTGCCAGAAGACGGATGAAAAGTCCACTGGCAGAATCGATCTTATGCTTATCACGGGCTGAAAACAACAAAACCGCACGAATAGGGACTAGAGACGGAAAAGAAGTTGTCCAGGGCTCAAAATGTGCACCTAGACAGCTGCGTTCTGGTGAACTAAAAGTACTGGACGCAACTGAGGCGAATATGAAAAACCTCTCTGCTGACAAAATAGATACGAGGGCATCATTACTCGAAGCAAAGGCTACAACAAAAAAGACAATAGAATGCCCTTATTTAGAGTGAAGGCCTCCAAAATTGACCATGTAGGCATAGTCAGGAAAAATTATAAGTGTGCCAGCACGTAAAGTTAAGGCTTCCTCAAGAAAACACGTGTGTCATCACTTGAAGTAAAGGCCCTAACAGCTGACCAAGTAGACGCTGCTGCCAGCAAAATAGATGCAAGGGTGTCAATACCTCAAGTAAAGACCCACACAAAAAAAGACAAAAGAGCGCCAGAGCTCAGAGTGAAGGCTCCCACAATTTACAAAGTTGTCAC
>JAYGXS010000006.1:17205174-17270750 GCA_036362985.1 Ligula intestinalis | reverse complement strand
GGCGTCCAGGACCGTCGTCGCGGCGCCCCAGTTGCCATGGGCGAAAATAGGTAACACGGCCACCCACAGCGGACCACAGGCCTCGGAAACGGGCCCCCGCAGAGACGACCAAGTCCCAAGTCCAGCCACGCACACCTTATAAGGATAAACTGCCAGCCCAGACCACCTCAATGTGCATTTATTCATTTACCTGTTCCTGTGGGGCAGGATATATTGGTCGCACGAGCCGGTGCTTGTCCAAAAGAGTAAGGGAACACATACCCGCATGGTTAGGGAAGGGCCAACTTAAAGGTGTAAACAGTTCAATCTTAGCGCACCTGGTGGACTCGAACCATCGCGTAAATGCCAAAGAGTCCTTCCAAGTGATTTACAAGGTGCCTTCAAGCTACTCAAAACTCCTCGGACAGCGTCTGTTGGCGACGGCAGAGGTGGCCGCCATCAGGCTACGCAGACCGCTGCTATGTGCCCAAAAGAATTTCGTCGCGGCGCCCCAGTTGCCATGGGCGAAACTAGGTAACACGGCCACCCACAGCGGACCACAGGCCTCGGAAACGGGCCCCCGCAGAGACGACCAAGTCCCAAGTCCAGCCACGCACACCTTATCGGCGGTCCTGGACGTCGGGCCGTCTAGACGTTGACACTCTGATCTCAACCCCCCCCCCCACCCCCCTTCCTCCCCCATCCTCCCCACAGTGACAACGAGAACACTTCATCTGTCCACCAACCACCATAGTTTATTCATACTATATTAATGTAAAGGCCTGACGAGAATTTATCGAAAACAAACGTTTGTTCGCCAATTTATCTTAAGAAATTTTCAATGGGAATTTTCGCAAAGTTAAAACATATATAAATGATTGTGGCTGTGAAGTGGATTCTACTATCGCCATGATTACCGAGGATGTCAACGTTTTGAGCGTCACTCCAGCTGCAGCTGACAAAGAGCATGAGCAGGTTAATCTTAACCGACCCCAAACATATTGAAATGACTGGCTCTCGCAGTTCAAAGAGAGAAAGTATAATATTATTCGAGTCGGAAAACCAGTTCCTCTAACCGCATAGTTAACCGACTTGCTGACATAGCACTTTAAGAGATGGACGCCCAGAATCATTTGAGAGTTTGAAGTATACCGTCACTTAACCCTTCCCCACACCGGCATTGCATAAAAATAACCAAAGGTAGGCAACAGTAAATCGAGCAATCTGTTTTCTATGACCTGTACTCTAAGAGAAATATGTATTCTTAGACAACCCAGCATACTTTAGGGAGGCTATGGTCTTGCGTCTTTCGACGAAGGGCAAGGTTATATAAGCACATTACTAATTTTATGTTTATTGTATAATTAAGACTGTACTTAATACAGTAAAAACTTATTCCACTTGTTAGCATTACGCGATATGAAGTCATACTGACGGTTCTGAAGTTAAGATAAGTTAGTTATTCTTTGTAAACAGGGAACGAATATTGTACCTAGAGCAAACAAGGTCGGGTCAGGTTTTACTAGGGAAATATAGGTAAATACCTTTAAGCTCCGTCTCTGTACAGAGTAGCTATGATACAGAGCATGTGGTGTTGCCAGTAATAGAACTGCGTTAAAAGGGCAGACAGTTAAGAATACTCCTTAGGCATTGGTTATAAGTCTAGTTTTGAATGCTATTTGTGGTATTTTAAGTAGAAAAATTGTCACCCGTGAGGGGGGAGGTAAAGGGTTTTTGTAAATCAGATGCTCTGCTGCTAAAAGTGTTTGAAGCACGTCAGGTGGAGGCCATCGTGGTTTTCTTAATATCCTCAGGTTCACACGAGGAGAAGATCGTGGAGGTCACATTAACATCACCGAGTGTCGGAGATGCGGCCATTATACGCTGTTGCTGGGTTCTGGGTCTGCCGACCAGATGACGAAACACGGGAGCCCACCACGACCATCGGCAGTGATTCAAAACAAACATAATGCTGAAAAGTAGCGAGCAGTATGTTTTTTTATAAATGTAATTATTATTGCATTATTTCAGCGAACGTCTCTATTATGCTGGTCCAATTTCATCTTAAACGTGCTTACAGATGAAGACATGACAAGGTCTGCGGGCAGAGCATTCCATGCCTAAATAACCCTCTTACAGATAAAGAATTTGCGTGTGCTCAATCTTGTCCCAGTCACAAGTAGTTTGAGAGGGTTTCTGTGCAAGTTAGTGGTAGTAGCCAGCTCAAAAAAATCGCTGGATACTAGGCAATAATGTTGACTCCGGAGAATTTGAAACGCCTGTATTAAATCACCGCACAGTTGTCTGTAATTCAGAGGCAATAAGTCAAGATTGGTCAGTCGTTGCATGTCGGTGTACATTTTTAAGTGTTTTCTGTCTTTCACTGTCCAAGGTTTCCAGGCTTTTACGGCAAACTCCAATTGGTGTCGTACAAATGTCCTAAAGACCTTAACAGAGCATATTATTTCAAACTTTGCAAAGGCGCGCTTTAATGAGATTCAAGGTGGACATTGCAGATTTGGCCACCTTCAAGCAGTGTTGTGAGGGTTTTAGTAACGGCGTGACGGACACCCCTAGACCCTTCTGGGTTTCTTATTCTGGCAACGGCCTGCAATTTAGGTTCTACGCCCTCCGATTCGAACTGATGGAACTACCAAAGCGCATAATGTTGCATTTGGTGACATAAAATGGCAGGAGCCACTCGCTTGACCATTGCTCGTGTCTGTGCAAATCTGCCTGCAGATTTGCTTCGTCATCTTCCTTACGGATGACATTCCCGACAGCCGACTCCCACTGTCTCCATCTTGTCTTTCATTCGGGTGGCAATTGGTCTATGCTTATGGAGGCCCGGAAGAGTAACTGCAGTGTCTCAAAGAACTTCATGGCTAGCTCTTTCAACAGTTTTGGAGGCACGTCAACCGGACCTGCAAATTCGTGTTTGGAGGTTAAGAAGTTCTTGCAGAACAGTAACTTCCGTGAGCTCAGCTGAGTCGATGGTCGAAATCTCCTCTGTTCTAAAATTGGTAACGCTTGACTTAGCCTCCCTCGTAAAAACCGATTGAAAGAACCCGGATAGCTGCTCAGCCTTTGCTTTGTCCTCGCAAATGTCGGCACCATCTTGCGTTTCGAACAACGGGATGGAGTCTCTATTTCGAGTAGATCACCTAGTGTAGTCGTAAAAGACCTTTGGATTTCCTACTGCATAGTTTATTAGGTCACTCTCAAAGCTTTGGCAGGTTTTTAGTACAAGGCCCTTAACCATATTTCTCTGGGTTTTGGACTTGGTTTGCGACTCGGTGATCTTCTCTCTCATATATGTTTAATACAGTTAATTTTTACGATTTACTTCCCTCTTTAGCGTGTTCATTAGTTACTGGGGCGTATTTGTGGCTTTAGTTTTCGAGATTAGGCAGATACCGGTGATAAGTCCGTGTTAAACGGCCTTTAACACTGACCACTCCCCGTGGGCACATCTGGTGAATGCCTCTTTCCAGTCTAACCTGCGCATTTTAGTTCTCATTTGATGAAAGTTTCCGCACCATATGCTGTGTCTACCTGTCGCGCTACGATCAGGTAAAAATATGAGTGAATTCTCCCACTGATTAACTACAGGGTCGCATTTGCCGGGAGGAGGTAAGCAATTTATGACGTCAAACTCTGTCAGGCGCTTTTGACAGTACAAGGTCCAGGCAAATGGCTTGTTGCCCTTCACTCCACCTGGTCGGAGCAAAGACGTCTTGTGATAAAAAGGCTTTTTGTACCGTGCGTAAGCGTTGGCGATCAAAACTTGATTCTGACCCTGTCGCAGAACTGAGGTTCCAGTCGATATGCGGACTGCTAAAATCGCCCATAATCATGAAATTGGATCGCACGGCAAATGCTTTAACTTCGTCTAGCAGGCTAGTGTCTGACTGTGGGTCGTTCAGCGGTGGTCGATAAGCCGCCAGGATGTACAGGGCATGAGACCCCAGCGTTCTGTCAATGAGCCAAAGGGCCTCTTTGTCGAACGCGAGCTGATTAGCTTTGTATGACACGTGCAGGCCATGTCTAACATAGGTGAGCACACCTACACCTTCAAGCCCGGCTCTATCTTTTCGAAACAGCTGAAAACTGGGGAGAGCAACTTCCCGATCGTCTACTTTTGTGGACAATCATGTTTTTGTTATCCAGACCACATCAGGTTCCAATTGGCAAATAATATTAAGCTCGTATAATTTAGAGAGCAGGCTTTGTGCAGTGGTGTACATGCACTTCAGTTTCATTTCTCGGCTTGTTCGGGTGGGTTTTACGTTCGAGATCCACTCTCCTCCTGCTGAGTCGACTGCACGGTTATCAGGAACGAGCCAGTCCAGGGTGAGAATAATGTACGCTGAATCACTTGGTTGTTGTTAATGGTCAAGTTTTGTTCCCCCTTGCTGACCCACTCCCTCATTTCGGTAACAAGCTGAGAAATCCTGATGAAAAAACTCCCGGGTGAGAGTCTTCATTTCTAAAGCGCCTAGACAGAATGGCTGCTGTTCATGACCACTTTCAGAGGTGTGGGACGCGTCGATTCAGCTGAGTCGTCTGGCCGTTTTCCAAGGTGAAAGGCCTTATCGCACTCGACTGATAGATTTGGTCCCAGAATTTTGTTCGTGAGTGCACCGAAGAGCTGAACGTCTGCGAAATGCCGGTCAATGGGAGTGGCTCCGGTTGATCCAGGTAATACCTGCATTTCAAAGTTTGATTCTCTCTTGGCGAAATTTTTCATGCCTCAGACAATGTCGCCCACTTTCTGGTTAATAGCTCTTGTGCTGCTATTATGACGGTCCTGTCTGCGACCGTAGTCTATGGTTGCAGTACTAGCCTCGTTGTCTACTGTGGGCCTCGGGCTCGGGCTGGCCGATGTTGTTGCTTCCCCGCCACGGACTTCAATGCGATTTCTATGCGGGTTTGGAGGGCCGGGTTCTTAACCTTTGAGGGCCTTTACACTCGTATCTTTTTGTCGCCAGCGAGCTTGTTCAAATCTGCCTCAACAGTGACAACTTTGTAAATTGTGGGAGCCTTCACTCTGAGCTCTGGCGCGCTTTTGTCTTTTTTGTGTGGGTCTTTGCTTGAGGTATTGACACCCTTGCATCTATTTTGCTGGCAGCGAGTTTTTGTTTCAAATTAACCCCAAATGAGTCTACTTGGTTAGCTGTTAGGGCCTTTACTTCAAGTGATGACACACTTTATTGAGGTCTTGATCTTGAGTTGTTCGACGAAGGGCAACGTCATAGAAGCACATTACTAATTTTACGTTATCTGTATAATTAAGACTGTTTTAAATGCAGTAAAAACTCATTGCACTTATAAGCATTACGCGATATGAAATCATACTGACAGTTCTGCAGTTGAGATAAGTTAGTTAGTTTTTGTAAACAGGGAACGAATATTGTACCTAAAGCAAACAAGTCGGGTCAGGTTTTACTAGGTAAATATAGGTAAATACTTTTGAATACCTTTGAATTCACCGAAAACTAGCGACATGAACAGAGACATTATTCCGCGATTTTCAATAACTAGGTATCTACTCATTCCCACCTTAACAAAATATGTTGACTTAAGGCTATTTATCGTTGTATAAATAAAAATGTTGCTTGAAGTTTTATACTTAACCAAATTTAAATTTATTGTTCTTATTTATAGCTTTTTTGACGCCTCTTCAAACTGGGAGTTATTGGGAATATGTTATTCTTCTTAGTAACCGCTTAGTTCTTCTTGTAGTCCTTTTTAGTACTTCATATGCCAAATGCTGCTTATTATTATTTATAAGACTTTGTAAATGCGTTCCCGCTGGTATGGGAGAAATAAACAAAAAATTATAAATTTAGGCAATTTGCTTGCAGAACTGTACATTTCATCATGAGTGTGAATTTTTAAATTTATATGTAGGCATTTATGAGTTATGTATAAACAAACTTGCCCACATGGTGTTTCCCTGATTTACGTATTAAAAGGTCAATATCGTGTTCATTTAATGACCAAAGTCATTGATTTTAAGGGAATAAATCAAATGTTGAAATTGTTAAACTTCAATTTAAGGATCGAATTTGGTATCAGAACATCGCAATTTGGAGTTTAAATTGATAAAAACTAACAAAATGCCACAGTGTTAATTATACAGTTAGCGGACAATCTCATGCAATAAGTTCAAAAACGCAATAAAAGTCATTTTGCGGGAAGTCAGCACACGCGGCTTGCCCCTTAACTACCAAAACAATATAGTAAGAACTATAAATAATAAAAAGTCAGAGTTTGGTTGGGAAATTACTATTTACTAGCATAGAAAAATGTAATTTTAACAAAAAACTGCTAACTCATAAAATGGAAATATGAGAATTTACTAGTTCAATGTGAAATAAAAGTTTGTTTAAGGCATGGGAATGGAAAAGGATGGCAAGGTTATACAAATAAGTACAAATACAAAATTTTTATAAACTCAATGTTTTTTTAAATAACATTTAAACATGCACTTAGTGTGTCAGATATGGAGGTAGTTACCTTAGGTACATTTATTTCCAAACTTTGAATCTTCGGACACATTTTCATTTTTAATGCACGAAAAGATTCTTTCGTGCTTTGTATTAATTTCTATTGACAGTTGCAAAAAGATTTTCTATGGAAATCACATCTCGGACGTTGAGCGGAGTTAAAAAATATTGACGGCCACACACGGCTGGTTGTTTCCTTAAAAATTAGATTTCGTTTGAACACGTAAAGAAATTCATACCATCTTGTGTATGTTGAAATACATTTCCGTTTGTCACATTTTTTAAAATTTTTCGAAAGTTCGAGTGCAAAGAGTAGCAAGTTGTTTTGAAAATGCTTCGAAACACTTTAAGAATTTCACACTTTTGATTTTTTGTCCATCAATACCGATTACGTTCAACCTATTGACCGAAAACTTAGAAAAAAGAAATATTGAAAAGCATTTACCTAAATAATGAGTTCTTAAACATTCCTCTTTTGATAGCTGCCTGTCTGGGTCAGGACTTTAGAATTGCCCAAACATGTCAACTCGTTGTCGAGAAAAATTAAATTTCACAACAAAAGCCAAAAAAGAATACGACTAAGATTAATTTTAAAAAAAACTTTTAAGAACAATTTATTTCCTTCAAAAGTGCTGTAGTTAGACATTTCGAAGTCAAATATCTGTGCACGATATGTTTTTCAAAGATAATTCAAGATAAAAATGGCATATTTTGACCGGTTTTTGATATTCCTAAAACTGAAAGGAAAAAATTGTGCTGGAAATGAAAAAACTTACATTTCTACAAAAAACAAAGCAGTATTCAATGCGTTCTTTTACTTCAGGTTAGTGTTGTTTGATTTAAGTTGGACAACAGAGTGATCCAAAATATCCTCCAATATCTTTAAACATGATAATCTTCTACTTCTTTCGTTTGCAATTTTGATATTTATTGATTTCCATCTATATTTTGAGAATATTTAGATGGATGTAGTTTACGAGGTTAATTAAAAAGCATATAAGATTAAGAGAAAGGCCATCTCAAGTCGAACAGCCATATAAATGTTGGCATAGTAAAACACATGTTTGCGTCTTGTAAGTTCATTATTTATCTTTAGGGCACTAAACTTAGCAGATTTGTAGAGCAAACGTTTGTCAACTCGATTGAGTAAGTTTTTATTCTAGTCGTGTATTTTTGGATACACATACCTCAATTTTTTGACGCAAAACAAAATTTTCTCTGTAGTGAACAAATATAATAAAACTTTTTTTGCTCTTTGTGGATGTTTTTTTATACTATAGCACGCAAAAATATGAATCTTCTCTCCGCAGTGCTTAATTGCATAGGAACTTTCTTGGAAATCAACAAATGTTCGATTTCGCCCATTTTTGCCTATATTTTCTCAAAATATTTGTGCCTCAAATCAACCCAGTGAGCTTCATAAACGACCACAAGTTTGTGTTAAATCCCTCAGTCCTAAATCTTTCATCAGATATGTTACCGACTGTGCGTGTATTTATGCTACAACGTGGCCATATATGATAACATAGACACGCTTATATAAACACCAGTGTTCGGCACACTATTTTATGATTTACGTAATTGGTCATCACCAAATTCATTGGGATAACCTACATTTGAATTTTTTTTCCCAATTAAACACTCTTGAAAATGGAATGCTTGTGAAGCATCCAAATTGAATGAATTTGATGGACGTGTTTGCATGGAAATTTGTTTCGAGCAGTCAATTTATTAAACCACTAAGAAATTGTTGAAATCAAATATTTGATTCACGGTGTAACAAGAAAATTTGGCGCAATTTTTTCCACGTAAATTATTGAGTGTAACGACATGTTACCTGCTAGATGGACGATTATTTTACGTTGAACTTTCGTTTAGGATTTTTCCTTATTATTTCAAAGTATTTGCTTGCAGTTATGCCACTCTGCGCGTTATTATCTAGTTTTCGCGAATGTCGGCATTTTATTTAAGAAGAAAACTTTGTTACACATCTTACAAAAGTAAATGAATTTTTGAAAATGAAAAGACTTTATCATTAGGCATGTCGTGAGATATTGTGGCGTGCTGTCATTTCCTGATGGCTTATATCTTGCCTATTTTCCATATTGGAACAACTTGAGTTATTTTCAGTGTATCAGACATTGAACTTATAAATTCCAATCAGAGGGCTTATTACAGGACTAGTCAATTTTTTTCCAAAGGGGAGAATAAACCCAGTTAAAATGTAGGCGGGATTTTAGTACGTGAATTCTCAGCTAGCTGACTATTCAAAAAGATACAGTGACAACGTAAGCTGGATTGAAGCAAACATTCTGGTCATTGTTCATCAGTACAGCAAAGTGCCTTTGACACACCTGACGTCTTTGCATAAATAAAAAATAGCTGCAATCTCCACGCTAAAACCTTATAAAAAATTAAAATTTGTTACCCTGATGAAAGGACTAAATTGTCCTTCTTAACCAAAGGAAATGTGCGGGAAAGATACTATCAATTTTTAGCCGTCAGAATGAGTTGGATCAAGGGACATTAGGTGAAAATACAACACCGGCAATAGTCTCGAAAATGGGTATAAGTTTGCTAAAAAAGTATGAGATTGATACTGTTACTATAATATGCCTTAAATTAAAGGTATACATATTTCCATGCTACATAAAATGCCAAAAACACATAAAAAGAAATATTTATAAGGACAATTGTCCCTTTGCATAATTGATCTCAGCACAAACTAGCGTTATGGCTTGTCCAATAACAAATGCCCATTCGAAAATATTTATCCAATTACGCTATAAATGGCAGCCTAAAAATTGCCGAAATACTGGTAATATCGCTGGACGTTTAATCATAAGTTCCAAATTTACCAATGGATACTGTATGTATCCATTAGTCTGATACCCGTCTGTTGCCCAAATACGACGTGGCTGCTTAATACTTTACAACAAAAAACGTTGAACTCATATACAATTGTTACCTTTACGGAAGAATTAAGGAATATTACAATTGGAAGTACGCATAGACTAACAGCCGACATTTTTGGGACATTTAGAAGAAAAAATGCCGTCAATTTTTTTAAAAACAACATGATGGATAAGATGCCGCGATAATTGATTTACTGTTATTGATAAAAAGAGGATGCCAAGGTCATTTTTACATTTTTTTGAAAAAGCTACTCCAAAATATTAATTTAACTTTATGTTCAAAATAGGGCATTGTAACAAATAAGCTTTCGTAAAATTCCCCCTGTTTAAAAAAAGGATGCTGACTTAATATGACAATATTTACATTATATCTGTTTTTTGTAACAAAATGCAAGTTAAATCTGGTACATGCAACTTATTTAAACAGCGAGGCATATTCACCCTAGTAAGACCCCGGTTGCAGAAGTTGCTTGCTCCCAAGCAGCTTTTCTTAACAATTACTATCCCTTTCGCCTTATTTAAGTGTAAAATAGTTCCCTAAGGTCAAAATTGACGAATCAGTCAGTTCCGAAACCGTCCGTTATTGTAGCCTTGGACTTTGAGGGACAGAGTTATTCCAACTAATTCAAGCGACGGTTGCACAGCACCATCAAACAAAGTACAATGCAGCTGAGGCCATCTTTTTCAGTCCTACTTATACCCTTCCAATTAATTAGGCAAAATATGTGTTGCACGCCATCGCAAATTGTCTGTATGAAAACACGTGTACTGACGTACACAAGTGCATTGGGCGTTAACAATTTTTAATGACAACCAGACCACTGACCATTTGCTTATGTTGCATATAGTACAAGGAAATAAAGTACCACAGTTCTTTTTTACAAAAAAATGTGCTAGTCACTGCTCACTCAGCTGATCTCCAAATATCTTCCTGATTTATTGTTTGGGTGCGAACAACTTGGACCTTGTGATAAGTGCGTGTCTACGAGAAAAAGACCAATGTATAACTAGACAATGCAGTCTATCTCTTATTTCCCTTTGGTATCTTGCGCCTAGCTTAAATCTCAACGGTCATCTGTGTCATCCACCAACATTCCTTTTATTTCATCTATTTTGCTGTAAGATAGTGCCTTTTATCTGAGAAGTCTTTAGAGTGAGCGAGGACGCTTGTTAATATACACTGACTTGATGTGTAAATTCAAAATGGCTGGTCATCTGTTTTATGCGAAACTGGGGGAAAATAGTTGGAATCAATTTATCCTTACTTCTGTTTCACATTCTTCACTGAATATTTACAATATTGGAGATGTTAAATCCCTGCAATTATCTCTGTGCTGGTTCCATAGTGACATTTCGGATTCTTGAATCATCCGTGGATAAGTTATAACTGTGTATGCTTTTAAAGCGAAAAATTTGCACAAAAGACACCTGGTATTTAATTTCGAGTTAGCACAAAGGCGTAAATAGTTGGTTAATTTTAAAAAAGTACTAAGTAAACAACAGTTTAACATGGAAATTACTTGCAACAGCATTCATTACTTCTAATAAAAAACTGCCTTCACGCAATATGAAGGTTTTACTTCTGAGGAGCAATTATGAAGGTAAGGGTTGATTATGGAAGCGATCTTCAAGGACGTATTGATGATCTTATCAATAAACTCTGTAGGTGACTTGTAGATCTGTCGACTGTTAGCGGCCTGGCTAAGACTTCAGATAAATTCGCATGAAACCAGCACCAAGACATCATCTTCAAATGTAAAAATGATTAAAGTTTTGAACAGCGATAATGGGAATATTCATTAGTTTCACATTTGGTCTTTTTCAGATGTTTTTTCTTAAAGGTAAACGGAAAATAACCAAATTAGCGTGATTGAATGGCAAACGCTAGACGTATTCATCTGTGCATGAAGTATAAATCAAACCCAATGGAACCTGGGATCTCGTGAGTAAAATGGACAAACCAATCAGGGCAACCATACCTGAATTGACCTGCCCTGCGTTCGAAACACGCGGTATCTGATAGACAACCCAATAAAATCTGCGCAATGAAAACGGCAAAATCGGAAAATTTATGAAAGCTTTACGCACGTTTTTGTGCGAATTATTGCGTTTAAATGAAGGCACTTAATCGCATGAAAATAAAACAGCCCTATGTAAGACACTATCTTGCTTAAAGTTTAGCAGGATTGATACAGGCAGTCAAAGTTGCTGTAAAGCACAGTTTATTTGTCCAAATAACGTTTTTGGAGGAGCTTCTAGGCAAATAGACACAATCAGCAACGACGGAAACAATAAACAGGCCATCTGGTGATTATAAGCAGTCGGTAGCCTGTCATGCGAATCCCAGGTCATACATTACTCGAGGCTAGTAACCACGACCTGTTGCTCTCGCGTCCAGTGCTCTAACTTACTGAGACACGTAATCGTTTCCTTGCCGCGATGGATCGCGAAAATGAACATTGGTTGATGGATGCGGACGATTGGCTCTAGGACCTACTCTTCCCGGAGCATCGTGGAGCTCAGTATTTGGCTCTGCCAGCGACCGTACAGCAACTACTTTTATGTGTCAATAAGCACCACAAAAGGATAAAGTCAATTAACCAAAAAGGACACGTTCCTGGTTTTCGATGTTTGTGACAGATAGCTCGCAGTCTAAACAACATATAGATTGTTTTCTAGCGCTTTATTCTGACTGATGACTAGATAAGTTTGTTGATAAGGTAATGCTGGCTCCTGTAAAACAGGATTTCCCAAAAGAAGGTATACATATTTTAAATAATTGTAAATTTGGAGTTTATTGTAATTTCATGATTTGAAAAATGTAAAACATTTACAAGTATTCTTTTGTTGTATTTTTTTATGACATGTTCTCAAACTGAAGTTTATTTCATCCAAACTCTGCTAAAAACTCCAAAAAACGGAATCGCACACACCATGAAGCAAACCCTTCGCATTTGGGCGCATCTATTTCAGTGGCTTTTCTCTTTCTTAATTAGTTAAAATATAGTCAAGATGCAATATGAAGTGATTAAAATAATACTTGCAAATACTTTAACATTTTTAAATCGTTAAATTCGAATGAACATCAGCTTTACCATTATTTAAAATATGTAGGCATTTTTGGGAGACCCTGTATATACTGACACTCTCTATTTCAACTAAAAATTAATAAAAATACTTTAAATTATACGATGTGTGGCGATCAATACCACATGCGATATCAAAATGTTTTTTACTGAGTATCTGCCATTTTACACAGGCATTCAACAAAAACTTGAACATTTTTGCCATATTATTTCTACAATAATAATTATCAGCAGACTAAAAGCAGAAAGTTGTCTTCAATTAAGCTTCCAGTAGCATCCTTTTCCGGCAAATGAAAACGTTTATATGTAGAAGGAGAAGTCTACACGCCTCTGGCTTGTGTGCTGTGGAAGGGGTCATTACATCTTTTATACTCCCTATGTCCTGGTGCAAATGGATCAGCGATGGTTAATTTTGGATGAGTGCGGGACTTAATGAGTCGTTCTAATTTATGCTCATTTCCTTACCGCTTATGTTTCACTTCTCTCTATTGACTTTCATTTTACCCGTTCTTGTTTAACTGTCAACGTAGTTTTCTGCAACCTTTACACTTTTCACGTTACAAAATCGTGAATTAATCCAAAGTTTTTTTTAAAAAGTACATTTTTCCTACAAGTTTGGACAGACTTAGGGCGGGAAGTAAAATAGTCTCCAACGTTGGGAGCCGCATGCAGGAGTTTTGCTGAGGATATGATAGCGAAGGATATTGTAAAGGGTGAATGAGTTGTCAATAAATGCTAACAATGCGCGCAGTATCATTTTATTAGATTTAAATGGACTGCAAGGTAAACAGAATCTTGGAAAATTTACCTGGTCTCATACGCTGATTGAAAAGTGCCGTCTTAATTATAAGCAAATCATTTAGCAAATGTGCGGTAGAGCGAACAATCAAGCAAAACATTCACGGAAATGAACTGGTAATTTGGAGATGGGTGTGATTCTGGCTGTCAACCAATCTTCAGTGATTTTGGACTACTAGAAGTACAGCTACTCAAGACCGAGGCTATGTGAATACGGCCAGAATGATTCGTCATCTGCTCGGGCAAGTGTTGCAACTGAGCCTGTTTAATCCATTTATATTGCCCCATCCGCTGGCAGAGCCAAATACTGAGCTCCACGATGCTCCGGGAAGATTAGGTCCTAGAGCCAATCGTCAGCATCCATCAACCAATGTTGGTGGGTAAATGGATAACAATTGTATTCGGACCTTTTGAATCATCATTGATATGTAGCAGTGTGCTTCATTCGAAGCGCAAGCCATAAAAATGAAGTTTTGAAACATCCATACTAAATCGGTCGTCAATATTCTTTAGGCTGCCAGGAACCCGCGGTTTGCGAAGTAATTATTTTTAAACTTCTGATATTTTAAGAGAGAAGATAATGCTAAGATAACAGAGTTACTTGTTTATTTCAGTAAACTAATATGGTTCGTTTTATGTTTAACGTTATTTCGGCCCCCACTTTAATGTAGAAAAGAGCATTAAAATCGCGAATTGTAAATGAATTTGACTATGTTGCTAAAGAAACGCCATCCAGCACTAATTATGGCATTGCGTGTCTCCTTAAACTTTTATTATTTCAACGGCTGTTTTTTCATTTACTTAATACAGCACATTTGTGTTTTAAACCGTTTGCAAATTTTAGCTAGGTAAAGTTGTGCTGAATTTTAGACAAAATGCGTTTGCGCTGGTAGTCTCAATAAAGTATGCTTAATGTCGACGACTTCAAACGGTTCATTTTATTGACTCCGTTTTGAGATAAGAATACCTTGGTGCTTCCTAGAAACCTTTAGCTGTGCACCATCCTATCTGTGTGTGATAGCATCATAATTTATATATTTACGCATTGAGTATTCTCGAACGTTTTTGCACGATAAAATGTTAACTTGTCGCCAGACTCCTCAAGGGAGATGTGTTGTGAAATAATTTCCCCTAAGCAGGCTGCTAGAAGAAACAGAAAATTTAAATGCGTGCTTCTTTTGGCAAAATTAAACCATGCTGTCAGTTTTGAAAAATAATGCGGAACTGTGGGAAACGTCGTGGTTTCATTTTCCGACTGACTGACTGCTTAGACATGCAGAGTGTACCCAGTGGCATCTTTTCATACAACTTTCGTTGCATACCAATTTATATGCATGCGATAACATTGCCTTTGATCTGCTTACGTGCTGTGTGTCTGCTCGTGTTCTCTCCTGGCCTTATTCAGTGGTTAAAAATGCTCTCACTACACCTGACACGGTAACTCAGGGCGATTATATTCAAGCATGGCGGTGGTGCGGTATATGCTCCACACAGTGCTTGAGCGCAGTTTTTTGGTGCACGTGCTTGCTTGCGTCCCTGGAGGGTAACGAGCCATGCTGCCGCCGTAGCGATGCCTTTGATTTAGTGGGGAATTCTTCCACCCAGGGAAAATTAGAATGTGAGCATCAAGACTCCTTTGTTGTATTTGATTTCCATAGCTAGCTGAGCATACTGTGTTAGTAAGATTTGAATCGAAATGGCTGTCGTAAAACCTCAATACGACTGTATGCCTGCACATGCCGTCTTTATACGCCTTCTGTTTATGGGATTTCAGAGCTATACTACGCACACATATTACACACTTGGTGACAGATATTAAATCTTCTATTTTTAGGTATGACCGGCAAAGACAGAGACGCTAGGATAAATATTTCTGTTACTGAACCATTCACATTAACAAATAGGACAGATGAGTTCCCTTACCAATAAGGTGAACGTTAAGTTGAACATTCACCATCAAGTTTTAATATTTCTTGACCAAAATTGGCAAGACCACGGGTTCGTTGCTAAATGGTTAGGGCGTTTGACTCTTATCAAAAGTTCTTCTGAAATTTTCAATGGGAATTTTTGCAAAGTTAAAAAATAAAGTAATAAATAAATGAACTTACGAAGAAAAATAAACTCAGTGAACATAACAACCTATTACATACTACATAAAGTCTGGAGCTTCAGTTTACTTGTTACTTTTTTAGTTTATGGCTTAAAATGGGGTTTAAGATTTGGAATGTTATCTGATGGTGCAGCACAATCTCAAAAAATATTTCAGGCACGTCAGGATTTCGCCTTTTGATAGACCTACATTACAGACACCTGTAAAAAAATACACGCTGAATGGAAGTATCTTCACTCCATTTGTCCACTTACTCCTATTTTAATTTTGTTTACAGTGTACTATAGGCCGTAGTACAAAAATAAACTTCGCAGAATTCTGTTATATGTCACATACTGTAAAGGTAATTCCCCTGTTTGCCTTGGCTTTACTAGGCTATTTATTCATTTAATTAGTTGATTTTAAATTATTAACTGTTTTGTATTCTACTTTATTTTTTATTGAATTTGTTAATAAGCACACGCATTTGCTGCTATATATGTGCAGACGCCTGGACAAGATGGTTTCGATTCACCTAGCTCGAGCGCCGCAGCAAAACCTAAGTACCTAGGTCTGATTTGTTTTGCTGAAGCAATGATTCTTCATCCTTCCATATTTTGCTGTGGGATATTTGTTCCCACCATTTCGTTTATGCCTGCATCGACGAAAAACTGTTTTTTTGTGGATGATGCAGAATTAGTTTTCTTCGCGTGGCTTTTCCCATGGCAGGATGTAACTTCCCTTATCACTACACACAGCATTAAAGAAGACATTCTCACATAAATTGGTAGCCTTTGGTCTGTCCTGCGCGTTGCTTTAGAAGTTAATAAACCATAAAGCTGTATCAGCGGTGCAGTTAATGTAAAATCTGGTGTTTTCATTAAGGGGTTAGCAAAATCAAGAAAGATTAAATGTCCTTGATGTATTTCATTGACCGACCGAGGCACTCGATCGACAGAAGCGAGGCCATTGACCATGTTCGTAAAACGCAGCTCCTACTTAATTCATATTTTTGAGAAGAGGGGATAAATAATCCATCGAAATCTTTAACATGGCGTTGTAGCAACATATTGCCCCAGGTTATTTGCACCTGTGCGAATTCTTCCTTCTTAAGCAACATGCAATGTCTCGATTATTCGGTTTGCTGTGAGTTCACAAGAAATAACACTATAAACTCTTTGCGAGTTCCAGGAAAGAATTAGGAAGAAGAAAATTGGTTTGCTCGTTTCCGGACTCATAGCAAAGATGGTCCAGCAATGGTAAGAGTCACTGGCTTTCAGACACCACATACTGAAATTCTTGGCTTGGTATGTAAACGATATTTTAATCGTAGTTGATCGTGATTAGGCACTGACATTCAAAGAACGTACATTACCATCTTCCAAAACCTCCAACTTACGCGGAACGAAGAGAAAAAACAACCAGCTAGCCCTCCTTAATGTCCTAATTTACCGCAAAGACGGAGGCGGACTAAAAACTTAAGTGTTCAGGAAAGCAACCAGCACTATGTAAGTCTTGAACTTTAACAACAACCAACTGATCGGTCACAAACGCAGCTGCGCAAAAGCGCTATACCAGCGCGTTGAGACATATTCCAGCGAAGCGGAAGACAACGTTACTGAATTAAAAAACATTTGATGGGTAATGAAAGCGAATAGTTATCTGTGCAATTTTGTCAACCAATGTATACGCAGATGAGAGAAGAAACCGCACCCAGCTGTCCAAAACATCTGGCGAGTTACTTTGGACATAATGAATGTATCGGAAGTGATCAGTCGCCTGCTCACCCCACTTGGGGTTGGAGTTACGCACAGGCTATAAGCAACCATCAGGCGCCGGATCATGAGACTAAAAAACCCACTGCAACGGCAGGAAACGGCCTAGTCATTTACTGGATCTGGTGCAGTTGCGGACAAAGCAACTATGTCCGAGGAACCGGTTGCTTATTCCAGACGCGAATCGCCGAGTATGCAGTGGTGGAGAGGATAAAAGACGCCAACTCGCAGTTTGCATGTCATTCGACGGGACTCGACCATATTTTCAAGTTCACCGAAGCCGAAATCCTCACAAGAGTTTACAACCGCGTGAGCCGCGAGCTGTTTGAGTAATGGCCATCAGACCACCATCCCATCAACAAGCGCAACGATTGTGCATTCCCATACTGCGTACTGAGCTTTTGCCTGAGCAAAAAATCAGTCACGTGGAGTCAGTCACCTGGAGCCAGCAACAAGTCTGACGACAGCGATAATTTTTGCAGTTACTAGATCTGGTGCAGTTGTAGACATAGCAAATACATCAGCGAAATCAAGAGATAACTCCGGACTCGAATGCCCGAGCCCACAGCTCACGCGAACGGACCCAGCCATATTTTCAAGTTTAGCAAGGATCAAATCCTTGCAAGGGGTAACAACTGCGTGAGTCATGAGCTGTTCATGTTATGGTTCTTAAAACCAAAGCCAATCGAAAAGCGCAGCAATTTTTCCTTTCTATACTCCGTACAGAGACGTTGCATGAGCAAGAGAATCTGTCATGTGAGAAAAGCCAAATCCAAAAACAACTCCGACGACAGCAAACATAACTTTTGTGCAATTGTCATGCCCGCATTCAACACGGATGACAGCATTTCGGCAATTATAACATTGTGCGTATGCGGTCGTGTGGCCATTACCAATAAAAAGCACTACGTGATATGGCCATAGATCACCCTAGTCTGTGCATGTATCACCGTATTTCAGGGTTATCTCTGAGGCAGTGTCGTTGACAGATACAGAAATGTAAGGGAAATAAACGTATTGCTTCAGCAATTGCATTTTCTACTTCTAAACCTCTTCTCGAAACTTGCATATTCACGTCTAAGAGGGCTTGTTCAACTTCCGGTGGTTTTTCAATTTTAACTTCACTGCGTGACCTGTGGAAAATCACTCTTCTCATTTCTAGGCTTTTGGATTTGAATTGGATTTTTTTGAAACAGTTTGAATGTTGGTCGCCTCCACTGCTTTACGTTGGTTATTAACTTTGAGGCAATTTAAATCTCAAGTTTCTGCCTATAAAGAAATAAGTTTGTTTAAACCAAAATAAGGAAAATTTCTGGTAAACTACTTATGACGATGGTCAATTTAAAAAAATTATTATAGAAAACTGTCTTCTAAAGGCTGCTAGAAATACAAGGTTAAATGTAGTGAAAATGAGGCGTAAGAGTCGATGGGAATGGACAAAATGGTAAAACGGGGAGATGAACGTTAGACTGGGAAGCCAGTTATAAAACACTCTCAAAACTATTGCATTTTGTGAAAATTTGTCCCAACTACATAATTTATGCACATTGGACAAAAACGTCGTTACATGTCTCTATCATGCTTCACGTTTGCGTAAAAATAATTCTCATGTTTGCAGAAATCGAATGTCATGGCGAACAATTGTAAAAAGAGAGTAAACACTTTGTTTTAACAAAGGCTTCGTCTGTCGAAAAATGTCCTAGACATGAAATCTGTTTTAGTTTCTCTCAAAAATTTGTTTCCATAGGGTAACACATAAAGGGGTCGTCAAAAGACAAATTGGGCCTTAATTCAAATAAAATATAACATTAGCTCTTTATTCACAAGCTATGTCTTACTGAGCTTAATTTTGTACTTCCAAAAATGAAAATAACAAAACCGCCTGTTGTTTTTTATTTTGTTCTTTTTGTGCAGTTCCAGTTAACTTTTCTAGAAAATGACGCAAATATGAGCACGCTTAAGACAGGCAATCCATCGGCCGCTTACAGTCTTATTATTAAATGACCTCGTGACGTTTTCACCAGAGTTTCATCACTCCCCTTATAAACAGCGTTAAGTCATCCATCTTAACATTAAGACGACCATCTGCCAAATTAACCTGCTAAAAATAAAATAGTTTGTACCCACTATAATAGTTAAATTCAAGTTTGAAGCATTTTAAGTGTGATGACTCGAGTACGTTCGACACTGGGACATCCACATTAACGCTAATAGCGATATCTTTTTGCAAGCTAATAAAGATTCGCCGACAGGGGCCTATGTCATATCATAACATGCAATCATTTTAAACTCACGAAAAAATCTTATTGTAAAACCACCCGATATTTCTACCAACCACACATGTTATATCATTAAGTACGACAGAAAGTATGTACGGCTCTGAAAAGCATTAATCGAAAGCACACATGTGCTTGCCGATTTATCGTTTGAAGTGAACCCTTGACTGACGCCTAGATATAATTTATCAATCCAGACTGAATAATAGTGGACTTTTTTTTACACAAGTAAATATATACCTCCGTAGAAATAGAAGATGTTATCGCTGTAACAAGATGTTTTTTGCTCTCCATTCACGTGGGAATTTATTATGCTATACCATTCTCTCTAATCATCTGCTATGTTTGTCTGCATTTGTGATCATGAGCTTATATCATCAGTGCGCTGCTACCTTTTTTAATGCACGAAAACAAATTATTTTATTGACAACATATAACCGTTCCATTATTTGTCAAATGCGGCCAATCTGTCGCATATGCAATTCACCAACAACACCAACATCGACAATTCTCCGTAGGATGACAACACGAAAACAACGTGTGAAGAAGCGGAGAAGTTGAAAGCCAATCTGTCTCCATAGTTGATGTTAATGTGGTGAAAAACTTGACTTGTGAGTACTACATGACCTTTTTTCTTTGTCGTTTTAAAATGACCCTTTATTAACCTTGCCATCTGCTCTCCGTGAATGGAGCCATTTTTTGCTGAAAATGCAGGATTGTAAAATTCTCAATATAACATTCTTCTTCTTAACAAACGTCTTGGATTCTGTCGATAAATCTTCATCAGAGTTAACCGTAGATGCACACATTAGGGTGATATATGCACATATAACGTAGTATTTTGATTTCGTAGTGGCTAAGCGGCCGCATCCACACTATAAATATTAGTTCGTTTAACCACCCCTGGGGGTTGTAATTGGAGCGGTGAGAGCTTGACAGTCTGGTTCTGAGTAATAAATTCCCGCAATATCGTCATCCATGTTAGATGTGGATTCGATGATATCGCAAGCATTCAGTTAGCTGGACCCAGTCCTTCACACAAGACTGATTATCCTGATAAGACAATGTCTCAGGATAGAGAATTGGTACGGTAAGTTGTTGTGTCTGATGCCTGACTGCTAGGCATGCAAATTAATGTCTCAAGCAGCTCGCAGCTCACGTGGTTCTCGCATCTGAAGACTATTTGAGTTTTGTTTAACTTGAAAATGTGGCATAGACCCGTCGACTGAGCTGCGTCCTGGGAGTTAGCGCCTTTCCTCCCCATGAATGCTGCGTCCTCGGCCATCCCCATCTTCTAAGGGATGTTGCATAAAGGCTGATCCCAAACATATTTTCCCCTCTAGCACTTTGGCTCAAGAATCTAACCACAATGCAGTGGTGGTGGCAAGATAACCTTTCCAATGGCTGTTCACGCTTGCCATGTCACAGTGCCGCCATTGGGAATTGCTAAATGTTATGAGGCAGTCGGTGCGCCAGACGTCAGCTTACCGCACCCTGGGAACAATGTTGTTGCTGCGTCCGCGACCGCTTATTCACAAGACCCGGGAACCTGCTTATTTCGCAGCTAACCTTTACTGAAGGCTGCGCCACTATCCGCAACCTGTGGAAGGGCCAGGCAACCAGCAACTAGGCCAACGGGTAACTCTCCTATCCTAGACAACCCACCTTTCACAGGTAAGTATGTAATTAAGTTTCTTTGAACACAAGTGCACCAGATTTGGTAAGGGTAGTTATGGCAGCTGGTAATTATAGTACGCATGCGATTACTTGGCCACCGTGATAGTTCAACCATCAATTTCGGTTATGTCTTTCAAATGCCCAAGAGCAGGGATGATGACTGAAGTCAGGTAAAGTGAAAGTAGACTAGCAGCCGTATAGCACATTCGAAACCCTATCCCGGCTTGAGACAGGGACAAGACAATGTCGAGATGACAGAGCAGGAATCAGGTGTAAGCTGCTTTCTTTGGTATAGGCCAGAAACATCGCCTACTGAGTATACAATGACAGTATCGTTTGCGCTGGTGTTGCTGTTCTAACTACCCTCAATCTCCTTCAACAGGTGTCCAAAAAGACTCAGAGAGATCGAGCCTGCAATTGCACCTACTGCTACTAAAATGCATACTGCTGATTGCTAGCAGTACAGGTGAGTTAATGCAGTGCTGGTACTATTACTGACACTAATGATTGGTCACAAATGACGATTTTTAGAGTATGTGCTAGGCTCATCTTCCCTGAATCTCAACTAGGAGTGGAAAATTCGATTTATGTTATTCCGAGTAAAGAAGACGTTAAAGGCTCAGAGCACATCAATGCTTGCCCTGGTTTCTACCCTCCTACCTCTTTTCACCAAAAACGTATCAGAGTTTCCTTAGTGTAGACTACGAGGGCTAGAAAACTGCTGATGCAAGTAGTATACCCATTTCAGAAGTGCTAATTCTAGTAATCATACGTGCTTAGGCCAGTAATAATTACAATACAATGTGATCTCTACGTGCATGTAGGATATTTGAACCTATGCTGTTGTAACCTATATAAGTATTATCGTAAACCGAGGAGTTAAACAAACGTGTATTTCATAATAAATGAAAATCAATCATGCATTTATGTTTATTGATAGGTTTTTCGCTTTTCTAAGCTATTTTTGGCTGTTGACAGTACCTAACTCTTGATTAGAATTTACAGTACATCGTCTGTCTAAACAACAAGTTGCCTTCTGTAGAATCATCAAGACATAGGAGCCTAGTAATTCCTATAACAGCATGGATGGTTTGAGTAATAAGACTTTTACTCTTTTGTTGTAATTTGCATACGAGATGATAATATGAGTTTACCACCTGGGGCGATTATGTAGGCACCCGTAAAGCCTATAAGACAGCAGGTAAGCTTGCCAACTTACCTCGCATTGGGCATCTTGTGTTTGTGTGAGATTCCCAAGGTTTTTCCTGCAAGTATACCGTCTCTGTATGGGGTTGCAGATTGACAAATAAAGGCAGACAGATTTCATTTGACTGTCTGGTGGAATGGGGGTTCGTACGAGCGATGTAGTTATTTATGTCACTCAACTTATTTTATAAATGGTTGTTTCGATCAAATGCCTTGATTGATTTTGAATATATAATGGTTTTGCAGGTGAACGAGTATGCCCACGTAAACACTCCTAGACCTTTTGAACAGTTTCTATGGCTTTGCCGGGTTTTACGTATGGAAGGACGATGACACTATGCTCTCTCCACACTTTTCTAGTTGGAATGTGTTTGACTTCTAGAGAGCCGCTCGGCAGATATTCTGTTAAACTGGGGCGCAGTTAAATCTAGGCTGAAACATCATGGTGTATCTGCCACCGTATCAATAGCTGATTAAAAATACAAGCATTCAATATTCTTCTCAATAAGCATAAAAGATTGGAAGATAAGCTTGTCCTCATCCTCATTTTCAGCTCATGTGACTGTGTACGATGCCCAGGCTGCTCTTACCCTGTTTTGGTGAGTACTTTATCCCTGTGCGGGGGAGAGCGGGCCAGCAGATGCGTGCAGACTTATCTTTGTGATAGCAGGTGTGCAGTTTTAACGATAGGGTTTTGGCTTTGCAAGCACAGTCCTTGGGAAGCTATCTGTATTTTGAAGCGATTCTCGATTAAGGACCACTGAGTTTGGCCGCATAGCCTGGATTTGGCCTCTTGTGGTCTCATATAACTTATCCTTATCAGTCCCCAGCAGGGATGTGGATCTGAAAAGATTTTAAGGAGGTGTTCCTTTCTCACAGAAATTTTAATTTTTTTCCGACTTGCGAGTGAAACCTGCTATGTTAAGGCTGCCGAATACCATGCACAGGTAACGAGAATAGAATGTTCTTCATGATCTTCTCAAAAACAACGGTGCCATAGAGATACACCACGTATGCCTTCGAAGTGAGCTGTGAGACAATTTGTTCATTAATCGTGGGGAAGTACCTGATGTAGTGGCCAGAAATGGATGGTATCATTCCCAAATTTGTACAGACCAGAGGTAGCTAAGTAGCAGTTTTGCCAGAATTTCTGCTGCGACTCGTGCTGCCACTGTATTGTTTATGCTCCTAGGCCTGCATAGTGAGTTAAACAGTAGAAGCAGAGTTTTTACTATTTAACCTGATAGCTGGAGCGTGCAAGTACCCAGTAGATAGCAATAATTGAGACATTTACGTGAAAGCACACTAAAAGCACAGAACTAAAGAATAACAGTAAGCTAATATAGTGAAACGGGAATATTATAATATCAGTGATGGTATCTTTGCTGGTTATTGTAGTTCGTATAGTTCATAGGGAACTGTTTACACTTAAAATATAACACACACGTAATTATAAACTTAAAAAGTTGGCTCTAGATCGAAATAAATGCAGAGACAATCTGCCTGATGCTTGTTAATGTTCGCTTAATTGAATATATAGTGTCCATAAAGCCCGATTGCTGGGGTCTTGGTAACGATAACACAGCACAGCCCCAGGGAACTGACTTTCTGCATGATAAGCACAAAATCCACTATGCCTTTTTCTCGCAAGGTAGGGTAATTTGCCGTTTTTAGGCTAACTCTAGAATAAATACCCTATCCAGCAATAGTTTGGAATTTACAGAACATCTCTTGTCTAATTAAGGGCACAAAATATTCCCGAATTAGCTAAGCATGGCAGCATTATACTTCCAATACTGTCACAATAGCTGAGTGGTAAGGCATGCATCTTATATTTACAATAAGAAATTTGAAGGTGTTTTTCCCCGGTACAAATTGAAAACAGGTGAAGACAGCAGAATTCATTGATATCAACAAATTTCGATACAGCTCATCAGCTGCAAGAAGACAGAATACCGAGGTCCTCCATTACCAAGCATCTATTAGACAGCGGTCATTCTGTCGACGTTAAAACAGCGTTTCGAGTACTTGTTCGGGCCCGAACAAACCAAATCCTGCGCTATTTAGAAGCTGCATACATACGGTGGGAGAAACCTGACCTATGAAAGCAGCTTGATCATGTCGTCAACCTCCAACTGCCCTGGTGATTGGCTATTTAATTTAATTTCCCACGTGTTTTTCGTTAAATTCTCCCATCCACTACTCCTTATATGTTGACTTAACGTTCCCGTCCTTGATCGATTAACTTTTAAACTGACTCAGGTTCCTTGCTGTTTCTAGTAATTCTGTGAAATTCACCACTCCTGTATGTGTCTTCGTTAACATTCTTATGCAACGACAAGAAGCAGCTGATGAGCTGTCTCAAAATTTGTTGATATCAATGAAATCTGCTGTTTTCGCTTGTTTTTAATTTTCAATTTACAATAAGAATAAATGGTGGGAATATGCACTTGCAAGCTTCCTTATCCTCAACGGTATT
The DNA here is from genome assembly GCA_036362985.1 of Ligula intestinalis. Classification (NCBI taxonomy): domain Eukaryota; kingdom Metazoa; phylum Platyhelminthes; class Cestoda; order Diphyllobothriidea; family Diphyllobothriidae; genus Ligula; species Ligula intestinalis. Next base: position 17,245,958 of record JAYGXS010000006.1, on the reverse strand, counting down.
GTTTGGTTGGACACACTGGCTATACTGGGCTGGTTTCGTTGCTGTACGGGTGACGCACACCAGCAGATACAGGCAGGTGCTCACGACTGATGCAGCCATTGAAGTCACTTGATAAAGCTTTGTGTCGGTCGACTGCCTATATTGGTTTGTTGGCAACCGATATCTTCTGGTTTTGCACGCGACAGTCAGGCCATCAATTTCGATGATGTCTAACTTATTTTCCAAACAGGTTGTTGTAGCGACTTGAACGTGAGTTAGTTTTTCACAGCCGCAACTGCACCCTCACTTCCGTCATCCATACAAACTATAAATACTGTGTAATCTGTGCATATATCAACCTAGTCGACAGTTACCTCTGATTAAGGGTATTCAAGAGAATCTGAATCGTCAGGCAAATCATGTTCTTGTTTCAGCGATCGCATCGTCTGTTTCTCAACTCTTAATAAAAAAACTTATATTCGCTTTGCTCAGCAGTTTACTTTTCTGTTGTAAAATAAAATGACGTGAAATCACGCAAACTAACTATGGAAGCAAATTCTGGATCTGATACTAAATATGTTTCAAATCTGAATAAAATCAAATGAACATTTGATTTCAGGGACTGTGCTGGAGTCAGTATATAATTCAATTTGATGATATTTCACTAGTAAGGATGTGGTTGTGTCGACAAAAGAGAAGTACGGGCCAATGAAAGTGATTGATAATAAGCAGTTTTTTCGCCTGACCTTTTGATATCAGAAGCAAAATCGCATGTGAGTAATTAATGCATATGCAGTTGGAGTATTTATAGAATGCAGCTGCAATGCTACTACATACTCATGAAAATTAACGTCTCCTTTCTCGAGGATAATTGCTCGCTTGTGCGCTAATTGTATGACAACTGACGTGCGGATGGTGACCTGCTGAAATTTTATTACCCGTAGTGGACTTGGGTGTGCTTATTGGTCGGTCATCAAGGACGATTGTCTCCCGAGTGTGATGCTTGCTTGATGGCCGGCATGCGGGTCGTTAAATCCTGAAATTTTACCCTTAGTGTAAGAGTTTGGCGTGCCGATTGCTCGACTGCCTGGCTTTGTGGCATTTAAATAGGAAAGTGTTTTCTCATTTACTCTTCCCGAGTGGTAAATTACTTTGCTCAAACATGATACTTATACCGAAAACGGGTCAGGGAGGCTTATCAATTTGTTAACAGATTGCGGCCCTTACATTATAATTTAGGGCATGCAAAATAACACCTAACAACAGAAACATTAACTGCTACATTCTGCATCTGGAAATGGACTGTGTGAAGTCGTTCATTTGTCATAAACATAGGAATAACCTAAGAGAATGACGATAGGAGATACCAAAAATACGCATAAAACTTCTATTCTCTGATCTAGTCGTTCACCAATTGAGCTACGCGATGATGTTTTGATGCTATTGCCTCTAGTACTTTCGCATTAAAACCCACCTGTTAATATCATCGCTTATACCTTTCTGGCTCAAAACCTATGTCTGCAGCGACCAGAAAATAAGAAAGCATTTTGAATAAGCACACACCGGAGTGTCTGAAAATGTTTTGCCCCGTTAAAAGTCGTCTTCAGCGGCAATGCTGTGCTGTGCATCAGCCTAACCACATGTGCAGCCAAAAGATGAAGCAATCGTTATTCATCCGAGTAAGCTCGCGCTTAGCCAAAAATTGCCCCTGTTTGCACTTCGCAGTTAGAGTAAACCACGTAAGCCGTTCAGTGACAAGACTGGGAAAAAGCGCATGTACGCTCTCTCAGCTTCTGCACAAAAACATACATGGAGAAGAGGGGAGACGTGCGTACCTTTGTGCTGAAAGCTTGAATGTGCGCATTTTCTCATGCTTTTCGCAGTTTAAACAGACGGCCGAGAAGCAAATTTTGGACAAGCATCCGCCTGCGCGCATCTATGTGAACATGGACAGCCTGAGGTCTGTAGTTTTCTCTTAAGTCTAAGTCATGTGGGCACTGCCTGCTTATTCTAATGAGACATGTGGCAGAGCATCGCATCAGCATTAGCTTGTTGAACGAAGGGGAAAGGTAAGAGTCAAAGGGTCAACATAAGTTTAATTAATTAACTTTTAACCTTCGAAAATATGAAAGAGTTTAGTGGCCTTCCCTCTGAAAGCCACCAATATGGCTTGCCCTTTCTCCGTTTCGTGGTAAAGGATTTACACGTTGTCCAGAGGGAATGTTTTGAGGTGATTTTAGCTAAAGTTGAACACAGCACAGTAGCCAGACAGTTGGCATCAGTATACAACTTTTTAAACCACCAGAACCTTTAAGGGCAATTCATGCGCTTAAATAATGTAATATATGAGTCCACAAGTACAGGAACTTCCTTATATGACCTTTCTCACAAATTACGTTAGGAGTCTATTACTCACAAAAAGATTAAATAATGCAGAGTTTATATTGGCTCTACTTATATTTCAGTGTTTACCTTGAATAATGCGAGATATTACTCGTATTCCAGAAATTTCTTTTGGTCGAGGAGACATATTGTCCATCACTGGAACAAAAATGTATTTTTTCCTGAGCTTTCGAGCTCTTGCAAGAGCCCATCGTCAGAGGTGGAGAAACAGTAACAAATGTGGAAGCAACTTGGGGCGTTTGTACAATAATTTAAATTTTGAACGTGTAGAAAATCAATAATTGTGTGTGCTGCCGACTAGCCACTGAGGGCTGTGCTAGCCTGTTCCAGTCGGCAAGATGGACAAAATGGGTCGAAATATTTACAGAAATAAAATCATCAACAAAACAAGTAATAGTTATAGTAGGAGGGATTAGCAATTAAAAAGGCATAGGAGAAGGGATTATGTAGGCTTGGGCACCAAATGGCCACGTCAGCATCAAAAATAGGATGATTATGGAGGATGATGGGCCAATTGATTATGGTGGGCGTCTGGATGTGATCGTTTGCAAAAGCGTTAGGGTCTGTACGCTGGCGCCAATTTTACACATCAGTTGACCGAATACTCATCCGTGGACCAGGCTTCGATAAATGCTCTGCTCGTCTTGTTTCCCGCGTGGGCTAGTACCTTGACGGGAGCGAAGTTGAACTCATGTCCTGTTTCGTAGTTTTGAGTTGCAACTTGTGATGATTCGTCGCCTGGTCGCACAGCCTGCTTGTGTTCACGTATACGCGATCCGAGCATGCGTTCTGTTTGACCTGTATAATAACAGGGACAGTTTAGGCATGGGATGCGATAAACTTCACCAGATTGTTCATTCTGCGTAAGCCGGTCATTTGTTTTCATCACTCTGCTGCGCATTGAAGCTTTGGGTCTGTGTGCTATTCCAACGTTTAGTCCCGAGTTACTAAACCTATTCCAATGAAGCCTTTTTGGCTATATATCGGACAATTACTAACGTCTCTGCGGCACTACGCCAACGGGCGCTAGTAGCAGCCCAAGCATTGACTATACGACTTGCAAATGAAGTGTTGTATTCAGAAGTCGCTTATACGGGCGCTTTATCTCACGTCGCCGACGCCAGGAGGGGATCACATTATCCCTTTTCAGTTCGTGCACCTGACTCCGCTTCCCTGACTCCCGCATCCCTGACTCCCGCATCCCTGACTCCCGCATCCCTTACTCACAGCCTTCTCTACTTTTACCCCAGTCCAATAACCTAAACATACTGGCCTTGTCATGCGGCTCGGCGAAAACGATGTGTATTAATTATGAAAAGTTTATCAGGCCTATACAACTCTCCTTTTTCATTCTAAATGCAACTGTATAGGTCCGCTGATGAATTGCTGAAAACATATGTTTACTGAACTTAATTGTCAATTTTTTAGATACAAAATCAAACATGTTTTTGGAAAATTTCGGAAACTTTTTTGGTTAATAATACAGATTAAATATTTATGCATTTTGGCAAAGAGCATGCTTATGTGATTTCTATTCATTAATGCAATGTGATAATTAGGATGGCGCATAGGGGCGGCCTTTTAGGTTAACCACTGTACATATACCGCATCGCATACATCGCACTGGATATTGTAGACTGTTATGATCTTTCTGAAAGATCCAGCTCTAGGTTTTAGCTTGAACACATTGAATGCGTTCTGAATTCGTCTTTCTATTAGGGAAATCGCGTTTATCGTTTCCCTTCATAAAGGTCAGGTCAGGTCAGGTTTTTCTGTGGGAAATATAGGTAAATACCTTTGAACTATCGAATGGTACAGGACAGTTTTTCAATGCACTTGATCTGCAGAACATTTCAGAACCGTGGCATTGCCAGTAATTTGAATTTGGGTAAGGGAGGGCCGACAGTGAAAAAACTCCTTAGGCATTGTTCAGAAGTTTAGAAGTTTGAATGCTATTTGAGAGATTTAAGGAGAAGAACTATCACCCGGGGGGTGGGGGTAGAGTGGAGGGGGGTTGCACAGTATATTCGAATCGGATGGCCTGTGCTAAGAGTGTTTGATGCATGTCGGGGAGAGTCCATCGTGGTTTTCGCCATAATAGCAAGGGTCCCACGAAGAGAAATTTGGCGGAGGTCACGCGAACTTCATCGAGTGTCGGCGATGAGCCCATCGTGCACCCTTCTTGGTTTAACGAGTCTGCCTACTAATTGACAGAATAAATGTAAACGGTAGTTTTCTAAACAAGTATATTGCTGAAAAAGAGCGAGTTGTATGTTTTTATAATTTGATTATTCCACAATTTGCTTGCGGCAACTGGCAGTTTATTTTCGGGGGCTCAGTGGTTATTTGGTCTAGCTTAATCTTGTCTTAAACATGTCTACAGATGGGGCTGTTTTCATCGTAAACGTGTGCTCAGATGGCGACATGACAATATCCGTGGCAGAGCATTCCATGCCTGAATTGGGAAAAGTTTTACAAATCCGCGTAGCCTCGGATCACAACGTTTGGTGGACTCTACACTTGCTTTTCTTGTTATTCTAAACTAACATATTACTGAAAATCACTGAGTTGTATGTTTATATGCATATATTTATAATTTCACTCACGCCAGGTCTAAGTTCAGTGGGCATTTTGGGTATGCAAATCTAAATTTCTCTTGAATGCATCCACAGATTAGAGACATAACAATATCCTCGGCGAGAGCATTCCAAGCTTCAACTACTCTATTACCAAAGAAAAACTTGCGTGCGTCTAGTCTGGCCTCTGTTATGCGTAATTTGAAGAGATGCCCTCTTAAGTTCGTCGTTGTTGCTAACTCGAATACGTCGCCAGGTAGAAGACAACAGTCCTGCCCGCGCATTGTACTAAATGCTTGTATCAGATCGCCACGTAGCTGTCTGTGTCTTAACGGAAATAGATCGAGATAAGCTAAACGTCTTTCGTAGCGTAAAAAGCTCTGACCGGTAACCAGTTTGGTCGCGCGTCTTTGGACCTTCTCGAGGAAATTTAGGTCTTTCGCAGTCCAGGGTTCCATGCCTGGATTGCGACCTTCAAGATACAAGTATTTAGACAAATAATGTTTGGAAGCAATGGTTTGCCAATGGTTGATTTTTCCTGCCTTAGTCGAACAAGAGGTTCTATTTTATTGTACTTATCCTGTTTCCTACATGTTCGTCCAACGTAACTAGGTTGACTTTAAAAAAATGACTCACGCAGATAACTTACTTCAGCTTGGGTGGCCTTCTTTGGCAGAATTTTGTGAGTTGAATGAAATAAGCCACGCCTTGTGAATGATAGGGCTGTATGCTTCATAGTTGAGAAGGATTTTGGTTGTGGTAAATGGATGTACGCAGTGTTTTCGTAGTCCATTCTCTTTCACAAAAAGGGAATTTTATTGTTAAATTCCCTCTCTAATTTAAAAGCATTCTCCCTTGTTACTTTTTAGAGTAAACATATAGTGTGTAGGTGTTATCTGGGAGGGCGGGGGGGGGGGGGCACGTGCTCAACTAAGAGCACCTTAAGACTCAAATTTGACCCTACTTAAGAAGTCACATTGGGTCCAAGTAAAGTGCGTAATTGGATTTTTAACCAAGATCAGGAGCCGAGGAGTAAGAAATCTGGTATGCAATGATTGCAGGGTGCTCTTTTTAATCGAACATCTTATATTAAGCGAGGGCTTGGCATGAATGGTAGGTACGTATAGCTGTTTAACACTTATCCCAAGGATAGGCTCATATAGAATTGCAGTATCGACAAAGACATAATACACCAACATAATCATCCCCCGCTGCCAGACAATCATAAGCAAACCAAGATTTTCCAACACCTTAGGCATACAATCATAAAATGTGGATGCGATGCACAACGTACTAGGCATAAAATCACGTGTAAGATTGCACAGTTAGCACACACCAATCCCTCGAGAAGAACGGTGTCATTGGAAATGGTTAAACTTCCTTTATTATATGATGCTACGGGAATTTTGGCAAATCTCGAGAGTTAGCCTCAAGACACAGTTGGAAAAGTATGTTCCGTAAAGCGATAGGTGAACACAAAACTAGTATAGCCTATCGCAACAATCGGAATAATCAACCGTGTCTTCATGTTTATGTCGTTTGTTTTATAACCAACAGTGGGCAGGGCTGCAAAAATAAAGGTTATGTAAAACATCTGCATTCCTTTCAACCACAGTGAAAGGGAGCTCATTATCATCCGTCACTCTAAATGTACCCATTTTTAGATCTTGTTAGACCAGCGCATTCGTGGCGCTACAGTAAACTCGTCAGTTGCGTCTAGCGGGTGGGCTCTCACGATTATTGATTAGTTTTCGAAGAGCTGATATCGGCTTTTGGATGTAGCTGAGTCATAAGTAAATAAAGTTACCAGGTACTACCCAAATGACGTTCGATTGGCCTAAGCTGCCTGCCACGTTCAAAGACATTTGCAACTGTGCTAACTTTGTACGATTCGCTTAGAGTACTTCTAGATTGGCGACGTATTTTGTCTCATCCATCGCTACTATTTCGGTTCCTATCTGGTCTGGATAGCATTACAGTATGGCCCAAAATTCGCGTAACATCCTCAAGTCTACACAAAAACCACTGTAGCTCGCAAAGCGTTTACCAAACGGACCTGCAAGTTAAAATGTGTAAAAGGAAGGATAAATCTTTAAGACGAGGTTTGTGTCGATGCCTTTAGTAGCATTTATTATGTTAGAACTAATTCATTTTACCGAAAACTGTCATATTAAAAAAGGGCTGTACGACAGGCATGGTACATGTTAAAGCGACATTCCTGCTAAGGACACTCTCGAATTCGATTTCTAACTTGGGTTGCTTTGTCCTCCTCCGTGCAATGCAGAGTTTAGGGCGTGTACGTGATACCTCTAACAAAGTTTTATCAGGACGTACGTAAGAGTAAATACGGATAAAACGCATCGGATTATTTAAGAGTGTGTTCAGAACTTTTATGGGTTGCACACTTTGGAGGAGATAAGTCAACCTAGCCACGATCCTTTCATTACGGATTATTTGCACAAAGTCCAAAAAAACAATCTCGTGAGGCTTTTTGGACGTTTGAGGCCCGCTGCCGTTTGATACAGGTTCCGCTGGAGTTCCAGGATTCCGTAAACTTTTATAGTCAAGTGTCGGATATTCATCCTGATTCATACATCCCGATAAACATTTGGTTATCACGTTTGCCTCAGCATGCCTGGTGTCAAGTTTCAGGATACCGTTAAGTTATTTTACCACCAATGCATCTTTGGACTGTCAAATTATGCAAATGCTTCCATGTTTTACCTGAATCATCTTTTTTGCAATGAAATTGCACAGGTCCCATGAAGAATCGCCGAAACTATGTGTCTACCAAATAGACTTTTCCATTTAAACATGGGAATGCTTATTTTCACGACAGTTTAAATCCCATTTAAGCAATTTCATTATGGTTAAAACATTAGCAATAAATAGACCCTTTTTTTGTTGGTTCGCTTTACAAAAGGCAACTACAATGACTGTGCGGACATAGTACACTGGAAGACATCGTTCGATTTTAATCAAAATTAGTCATGCACAATTAAACTGGGAAAGAGCTTACCCAAATAAACTGTTCTTCTGTTAAGAACATCAGCGTTTCTTATGGAACTTGCACTATGCGAAAAGTACGCATGAGTTTGTCGGTACATATGGCGTTTTCAGGCGCCGAAAAAGGTTGTGCGAGGTTATTCTATAAGTTTGAAAAAAGCTTGCTGGGACTTCTCTTGGCAAAAATATCAACGCTTAAACCTTCTGCGCACCCATTCAAAAGGAAAAAAAATTGACTACTTGTTTAAATATAACTTAAAACTGAAGTTAATAAATTTAAAGATGACCAGTTTGTTCTGACTTGCTTTTGATGGTATGCTTATCTGACATAAATATCTATAGATCGCACTAAGTAAAATTCTTAGCCAGCACTGATAGAGCATTTTTAGTAAGACGATTCGTGAATGCGATTTCTAGGATTTATTTTTCATTTACAGCGGTAGATGACCAACTATGTGGATGAAGATATTTGTTAACAAACTTTAAATAATTCATAAAAAGCGTTTGCATAGGCACACTTCTGCAGTAACTATGATGTCTAAACAAGCTAGCGACATAAAGAAACATGATATTTGGCCTGAGAGCATGTCGCATGAAAGGAGTAGAAGCAGGCAGCGGAGATACAAAAGTCGATAAAAGCAAAGGGATATTCACGCCACAAAACATCTTGTTAACCAGGTTTCGCTTGAATTATGCTTTCCGCTTCAAGTGTTTTTGATTGTAGCCGCTTTTTGACAGGCATTTTGATGATTATGTTTCTGCCTCAGTAAAGATCTGGGATACATATTTTTTTGCAAACTTAAAACATGCTCCCAAACCAAGAAATACTTACGGTAAGCTCTGAAAAATTTTCATATTTACTTTCCAAGGTATGTTTTCTGCTTGAAACCTTTTTTGTAACAAGTGCATAAGTGCTGGACAAAGCAAACGCATGTCAGCGAAAATGACGTTTTTAAAATGAACTACTATCCTTAGTAGCAATCAATTTTAAAACAAGCAGTTCTGCAATATTATTAACTTCATTTGAGGATAAAATTTCTGTAATATGAGCATGTAAAGTATATTAAGAAATTGCTTCGCAAATTCTGCCGAATTATGTATCCACCGTTATCTTAATTTAACTGTTTGAGTTATCGAAAATAAACCAATTGAACTCTGTATAAAGCTATTTCGCAATATTTTTTAAATTGGCTGTCTATTGATGCAAACCATGCGAACACCAAAATATTTTTTTATCGGGTGGTTTATTTGTTACATCAGCATCTTAAACCTTCAATTACTATTGTTTAGAAAACAAACATAAAATATTTTTGAGCTCGCATCGTTGTTCTTATTTCTGCGAACTTTCTTCTTATTTACTCTATGGCTATGCATCACATAGCATTAAAATGCACACCGAATGTGTTTTTATTCAATTTGCGAGCAGTGATTTACTTTTAAGGGAAATGCTGTTTGGTTTACATATCCGATCACATCAAACAACCAAGGCGTAAAATATTTTGGTAAGTTAAAGGGGCACCTTAATTATTTGCGAAGTTAACCTGATATTCACTGACTTTTTGTCAGTTCATTAATCGCATACTACGTGCTGCAAGAATTATATGTAAGAACAGGGGTAAAACGTAAGTAAATGATTGAACTCCTTATAAATTTATATCCCATTTACACTTTTATAGTTTCAGGACGTTTGCTTTTTAGCATGCACAAAATCGTCATTTATATTCCAGTTTTTGAAACGTAATAATTAATTTGAACCACGCTCATTCTTTGTTTGCAATCAAATTAAAATGCTTGTTTTTAACTGTCATTCTATTTTGACCACCTGTAACACACTCAAGGCGTAAAAAGTAAAGTATTGCAAAGTAAGATATTGCACCTTGTTCATGGAATGTTTAAGTTCATAGAAAACATTAAATTATATATCATCAAAACGTTCATATTGCATTACCTCATAGGTTTCTTAGAAAAGTACATCTTCGCCGATATGTTTTCTCCAAAGATTTGGTTCTAAATCATTCTTCACAGTACGAACAAATTTTATAAAGTAGGCTGGCTGAGAAACATATCAATTTGTTTTTTTCTTTCAGGTTTCATATTCAGTATCAGAGGTAATGATATCCAAAGGATATCCAAAACTTCTACAACAATATCTTGTGCAGGTCTAGAGGTGAATGTTAAGTAGTCTGTATGCTAGCGCCAGGTCGCTACACCAACTTGCTACTACCAACTTGTGGTTACCACTACTTCCGCCTTAGGCGATTATCTAGTCTTAATGTCTAGTTTCATGCGTGTAAGCAGCTGTTTGCAATAGGACGTCAATATTTGCACATGCAGCTTATGTGTATGCATTTATTCTGGCCGGTGCAGTTCAAGTCCAGTTTAGACACGATATATGATAAACTACCTCAAACTGCTTTTTGGTGTTAAGTACGTCTTTGCTGTTTATGATCATACTGTACAGAGTATTTTGGGTGTGTGTGCAATTTAATCTGCTATTCCGACAATTATGCGTTCCGCGGCGTCTAAACTGTCCTCGATTTCTGATCAAGCGAGCTAGATCCTTGCTGAGCTTTCCGTTTTGTTGCTTTTAGTTTTGACCGCGTAGGCGTAGGCTCTGAAACACCTCCAGATAGCCATTCCACATTAATTGGTCGTAGTTATATCGGTTTCTTCACGCTTTTTCCCGGGTTGCATAAACGTGCTTAGATCCGTTAACGAGTGTGTAACCACAGTGATCATTTCGTAAACCATTTAATGCTTTCCATTAAAGTTAACACGTATAGTGATGTTTGGTGGCATTTTGCAATTGCCGCCTTCATTTACCATTGAGATTTCGATGAACAAATACATAAGCTAAGTTAACCTGCTGCCATACTGACCTTCAATTGTGCATTCTATATTAGGAGGTATTCCATCCAACCGGTGATTGAAACTTTGTAGCCTAATGTTCATGATGAAAAAAAACGTAACAAAGCCGAAATCAGTCTCGTGTTAGGCAAAAAAAATGTTTTTCAGCTCCTGCAGGACCACTTTTTGCCACCAAATCACATGCTCGAAGTGCGCAATTTGAGCACTTGCTTAACTTTGATGCGTAGGCCACCATCCCTTTTTTACCATGTACAACAGGGTCTCATCAATCTGTCACTAAAGTGGTGTTATGTGACCCGCCTTTTGAACCAGAAATCGCCGATGCCGTAAAAAGGCTGCGCAACAATAAGGCACCTAGAGCATACCCACTGAAATCTATGGGTCTTGTGCCGACAATTTGGCACCTTGTCTTCATGAGGTGATTGGACAAGCATGGAGAGACAAGGCCGTCACTGATGACAGGGGCTTTGGCATCCCTGTGCCTGTCCTTAAAAAGAGAGATAAGACAAAATGTGAGAACAACTACGACATAAGCCTCATCGTAATTGCTGCGAAGATTGTCGCCATTGTTCTACTCAGACGGTTCAAGTATGTGCGTGTATCCAGGATACGATCCAACCAGGCTGGATTTCGCGCTGGACGTGGGTGTGTGGATCAGATATTCACACAGAGACGGATCGTTGAATTCCACCATAGCTACCAACAACCTATGGCCATCTGCTTTGTTGACTTTGGCGCTGCGATTGACTCCGTCCATCGTGACTCCCTATGGCTGATAATGGCATATGATGGTGTTCCACCATAAATAATCACCATGATCAAGGCATACTACCGCTCCACCACTGCGCGAGTTCAAGTGTACAAAAACCTCTCAGAACCCTTCACTAGTCGGTCTGTCGTTCAACAAGGCTGTGTCCTGTCGTCCATTTTCTTTAACTATGCCATTGGCTGGGTTCTTGGGAAGGCCCTACAGGAAAATGCCGGTATTGAGCTAGCACCCGGGCGCCGGTTGACTGATGTCAACTATACCGATGATATCCAGGCTTTGGTGATCTACAGTATATGATGTCACAAGTGTATGAGGTCGCGAAACCATTTGGTTTGTCTATAAACGCTGGGAAGACCAAAGTGTTTTCATGCTGCAGCCCTGCCCAAGAGAAGGCACCTCTTGAGATAAGAAGCTGTCAACTTGAACAAGTCGACAGTTTTAAATACTTCGAAGCAAGGTTGCTCCCGAATGGACAGAGGAAAGGTGACAATGTTGCCCTAATTGATGCCGCACGACGAGTTTTTTCTAGCCTTCGAAAGTGCCTATGGACAGTACGCAATATCTCTATTTCCACAGAGATCCGCATGTACCGTGCATTTGTGTGGTCCGCTATCATATACGGATGCGAATAATGGGTTATGTGCTTGTAAGATGAATCGAAACTTGACGTTTTTGACCATTACTATGAGAGAAACATCCATGAAGTAAAATACACCGATTTCGTCTCAAATGAGACAGTCCGCACTCGCTGCGTCAAAATCACAAGGATATCCCGGGCCATCTAGAAAAGACGACTGAGGTGGTTTGTACCACCTTCTTCGTCATTAACCTTAAGAGCTCAGTTCTAATGCCCTCGACTTGAAACCGTTACCTAACCGGAAACGCTGAAGAGGGAGTCAAATCAAAACCTGACTCGACTCAGTCCGTCAGGACATGGAAGTGGTCCTTGGACTTTCGGTATTCGGTCGTCGGCGCTGGAGAAGAGACTATGTAGAACCCTCCAGATCCGCGGCCGCTAATCGTCCCGCATGGAGAGACACTGTCCGTGGCGAATAACGAAGTCGCATGAACAGAGATAAAGGTTTCGTCTGCTTTAATCCTGTAAAGTTTGATATCTTTGAGCCCTTGACAGGCTGATCGAACTAAGATAGAGGGATTTCCAATAAAGTACATTTGCGTTGCCAAATTAAAGATATAAAGTGATGCACTTCGACTGTTAGCCTTTCAAAGATATTCCAACATGGGGCACTGCAACGTACAAGAAGAAATGCATTTTAATAAATGCCACAGGATCAAACCGATATCTTCGTGCCTGAGATAAGGCTTCCGTAAACACGACAGGGTAAAAAGGCTTTAAGCTACAGTTGATCAGACAGATGGCAGAAATAGTTTTGGCATCTGCCAAAGGCATCTGCAAAAATAAAGCCAAGTAAAGCATCACCATACTACACTTACCAAATAATACTTTTAGGTTCACCATCTTTTTGGTCCTGGAATTTCTTCGTAGTCAACTCTTATGCATTGTCCATTCTACACTCTATGACACGAACAGGCATGCGCGCACGGCCTTCATGTGTTGTTATCTGTAATTAGTTCGCGCATACCTCCTCAAATTGATTTCGAAGAAAAATACGTTGTGAGTGTGTTTTAGATTTTGCACAGTTTAGGAAGAACGCAACAAGCTTCTCTTCATCCAAGCCTAAGGTCACCGTTCAATGACTACTTTAAACAATGCCGCACGTTTTGTTACAATTAGGTCAATTAGATGCAGCAAGTATGCCAAAGCCCCTAAATAAAAAAGAATAAGTGTTGGTGCTGAAAATATGTTGCTTTCGGAAACGTCATCCAATTATGTTTCAAGGGCTTTCACATGTAGCTTTTAAATTAAAATGTTGTGCCTCGCCTATATATAGTGCCAACTTCTTAAGGCCTCAGGAACAGCCCATGCAAAGTGTCTTTCCCCAGAAAGACTTTTCAGTTCTTTGTGAAAGGTTGTGTACAGTCACGAAAACCTGCACAAACATATGTTTTCATCCTCGTAGTAGTAAAAAGTTTTTTTCACAAGTACTTGAAGATTTTGCAAAAAAGCGTAGAAACTAGCTTGCAAATGCAGACCGAAAATGGTAGATACTAAGCTTGCCGTTCCCAGAACTTAAGGTGCAACATGACACACAAGGTACATAAAAACAACTGCGCAGAGTTTATATTTTGTTGCAGTTTTAATTGCATTTTTAACCACCTGTATGTTTTTCAAGTAAGCTTTTAAACTTCTCTAAAAATGTGGTCCTTCTTCCACATATTTTGTTCAAGAGGTCTGGTTTTCACCACTTAATACATCAAGTGTTACAATTTTAAGAGAAATCGTTAAAATGTATTTGCCATTTAGATTACAATGCATGTAGTACCAAGTTACAGGGATTTCATCTATTAGCCATTTTTATCTTCGCGCGCTTCGACATAATAATTCAAAATAAACCTTAAAAATCGAACTTCATTAGCGCTTATTCTGCTATTTACTTAGCCTTGTTATTTTTTCAATCAATGTTCATTTTAAGTGATCTGGTGGCGTGTTTGAACATTTTAAAGCAACGTTTGCCACAGGTAGCAGATGTCATTATCAATGGCTGTTGTTATGACCAACGTCTCTTGATATCGCGAGGATGTTAGCTTTGATAAACACCTGTTAGGCGTGCGACTTAGCCACCAGTGCCTCGGTACCAAGATGTTGGTCGATAATTTTAGCTCAATGATTGGTCCGGCTTAAATGAGCCTGGCGCAAAGTGAGGTGATTCTAGAAACAGCTTCGGCTGGTTTTCAGAAAAATTCGGGTGAATTACGCCCCGTTTGGCGCAGCAACCGGCCATCTTGTTTTCCGCAGCAGTGTTTGGCCTCTTCACAAAATTTATTTTGCCTGCTGTCTGCGAAACCAATTATGACCATAACAATAGCTCCACCGTTATTTTCGCGACGTTGAGCATGCGATCCACGGCAGGGTACCGAATCAATGGTTGCTTTTGCTTGATTATCGTGACAGTACACATGAACTGCATCTACTTCACTGTCTGCTCCTATCCTCCACCTGGGTATTGTTTCATGGCAGAGTCAACAAAATAGGAAGTCACAGAAGGGCGAAGACCTTCTCAATTCAAGCCAAGAAAACCACAGCAAAGCTGGAAAAGGGATGTCTGATCCATAGCTGACAGGGAGTGTCATAAAGGTCACATTAAGTAGGAACTGCTGCAGCCTGCATCTCAGTGATTAACGGTGGGCTGACCACGCATTAAGAGTTTGTTCCTCAGTTCGCAACCCTCCAAGCCACAGCTTTTAGCGCACTGTGATACCTTTGAAGCCCATCAGATTGTTTTGGGTGGGAAAATAAATGCACTAAGTAGTTGACCTTACTATGTCTTCTCAGCAGCAGGCTACCGTCCCAGCCGTCCGCATATGTGTGTCAACCAGTAGCTGCTAAAAGGTGGAAGTATTTTTAGGATTACTACAATATTTCGGAAATGCATTATTAAACATTTTCTCCTGTTCATTTTTCTTCCTGCAAGGCATTTTCTGTTAGATTGCACATTCTTGGTCCGTGTACGGTGTAGAAAGTTATTATAAATTGGCGTTTCGTCGCCTTTTTGACAACAAAGTTTCGTCGGCTTTTTTCTTAACGGTACAGGAGTAACCTTCCTGTCAAATTTCTACAAACAAATCATGTTTTGAATTAAACAACTTACAATGTCAAATAAATCAAGTACTATAAGAATTACAAATAAATTCGTATATCTGTATTTTAACTCGATATGTTGTTGCAGTAAATAAACGCAAATGCCACGATGTGGCATCATTAATATTGATAATGAGCCAAGTTGTCAAAAACTCGCAAGCAGTAACTTGGTTTTCCCTTCGTAGACTGTCATGGCTTCACAAGTCTCACCACAATATTTTGAGTAGGAGAAAAGTCACACAGTTATGAGCTGATTAACCCCTTTTTCACACAAGTGTTTAATCGAAAAAGTATATTCTATTTGTCTGCTGTTGATGAGGGAAAAAGGATTCCTGTTGAAGATTGGTGCTTGTGCGAGCTCCTTAAACTAAGCCGCCATTTTGAGTTTAATCAAACAAAATTAATAGCACTAGGTGCAAACTTGAATTTTTTGCCATTCTTCTACAAAGTTAAAGTATGCCGGTTGTTCAACCTCGCAAGAGGAATACCCATTCCAAAGGCGAAGCTAGGTGCAATAACTGATTAATAAGCTCTACTTAACGCAAAATATACAGTCGAAGTGAAAACAGTACAGATAAATCAATCAAAATTGCAAACTGTTTGTAAATTATTTCCAAATATAGGAATCGAAGCAATAAAATGCTTACTTACCAATGGGTTTAATGGGCAAGAGCAATTAAAACGTGAAAAACGAACATTTCAACGGAGGTTTACAAAGTACATCGTGTCTGGCATTATTTGTACATTTAAATTTGTAAGTTCTCTCCCAAATTTCATGCTTCAGGAAGCTTGGCCAAAAATGGATAATCTGTTTTGCCGTCACCATATTTTAGAAGCTAACTGCTTTATTATCATCTGCATAAATAATCTTAATGGAAGACTGTTGGAAGAGTTTTACAGCAGTTGCCAGCATTTTGGCTGACCTTTTTGGCATTCAGACGGTAATTCCTATAAGTGTTTGCACTCATCGGATTCGGCCAGCAAACAGGGATGTAGGTAAACTTATTTTCACCTAAAAGCTTAAAAAAGAACAGGAAATCTGCAAAAGTGACTGAGAATTAAAAACAGCAAAATTGATTAACGACTGGTGAAAGCGCAAACCAAGGACAAAAAAATGAGAACTTAGATCCCGTATTAATAGAAACATGTCTTAAAATGACTTTATTTTATATACTGCCATATGCGTACCAACATAATTAATATAACTCAATACGAAAGGTGATCAATTCAGCATGTTTTGACGAAGGATGCTAGCTATTCATTATAAAAATGCCACATTCAAGTACTTTCTATGGGCTTGCCCCACAAGGCACGCTCACTGTTACACCTAATTTTCTCTGTTCTTATTTACGTTCGATCGCATATAGTAGATCACGGGTTTCAAAAACGTTTTCCCCTCATTCACAATAAAATTGCTTTCAAATATATGAGTCCTATACTAGACCGTACCCAAACTAAGAATAAAAAAAGATGTGCAAAATATTGGTCACATTTGCTGAAGGATGGTTTATACCTTACATGGAATAAATAAGTTAAAATTTTACTTGTGCGGCATGCAACAAGACACATTACTAATGCTTTAGTTCGCTTTAACATTCTCACCCTGCAAAAGAGCTGCAAACTTTGTTCGCTAATACGCAGACATAAATCAACCTGCAATAGTTCGGAACGACTCTCGGACAGAATTTGTGCCTATGCTTACTTTTTTGTTTGTGCTTTTGTCACGAAGAAGTGCTTCGAACGCTAGAAAGAGAAGCACGCTCAAATAGAATCATTTTACCGAAATGCATCAGCATTCGACTACTTACATACAGTTATTTACATAACAAACACATGAATAAAGTTTGCCAAAAAACATTTTAGCATCTAGACCGCTCACCTTGCCTACGCAACTAAATGACTACTTTTCGATAGAAGGCACAGTTTTAGCTAAATAATATTATCTATCAGCTAAAGTAAGTCATTTTGTCGAAAAAAATTCAAACACGAAAAAAATTGAAGGAAGCCCAATTATTGACTGTGAACTTTAACTTATAACAAAAAAGAACATCGAATAATTATACAAATCAATGAATAACGGTATAAATTCTACGTTTTGGATCTAACATGATTTTAATTTTGCCATAAAACTTGCTGTAGGTCCGCACATCATAAATACTTACACACTTTCTATGAAGAATTTATCTTCATTAGTGTTTTGCCAAAAAAAGTCAGCTTTTGCTGCAGCTGTGTTCTAAAGCTCAAGTCGAAGCGCACTTTCTTTTTTAGGTGAACAGGGCCATTATCCTCAAAAAAATGTAAGTGTCCATTAATCGTGTACGAATGCCATAAAAACCATGGGCTGCCGGGTCGAATTCCATCATTATCTTAAAAGGTATGGTTTCCGTTATTGACCGTCAGATTTGTTGCTCTCGGAGTTCGATCATCTTCAGAGCCATCATACTTTAACTGTTCTTGAGATTTTATGTTGACATAGTGTGCTCTGGGGTAATGTCTTCACATATACGACCAACTGCACCAACTTTAGAGGCGTACCTACAAATAGGATGGTTCATCGGTTATTAATTTTGGAGAAGAAAAGTGTGTGATACATATACTCCTGGGTAGTAAATCGTTATGTAGACAGCGTAGTCGTTTGCTGTAGTTGTCTTATTGTCATTGCCTCTTGAAGGCAACAATTATGCATGCTGTAACCCAATCTATTGAAGATAAAACAGTCACCACTCTTTCATACAAATACTGCAAAGGGGCACATATTAGTATCTTCATTAAGTGTGAACTGAGTACAACCATTGTCAAGTTTGCCAGTGGATCATTTCAGGTACCACTTGGTTCTAGTAACTATCCTATGTTAACGCATTCTCGAGGGCGTTGCTTCATTTATATTGAAAAACTTACCAAACGACCCTCGCAGCGAAGCCTTGTCTGCCAGGAAATAGTTTTACATCACATTAATGCGATAAAGCAAAAAAGGATGGCATACCCTATTTCGCAGAATATGAATCTTGTTGCGAGGTGGTGAAAATAACTACTGCTAAAACAATAACAACTGCGTTTTATGGAAAAACCACCAATAAAAGGGTGAAGGACACCTTTTAAAGGTAAATTCGTTCGTTGCGCTTGGAAAACTATGAAATCACTCAAGTTAACTTTCAGATGATGCTAATTGAGTTACTGTCACATTTTTAGTTTTCAGAACAGATTAACCTGAGATATATGTTGTACATTAGCATGTTTTCGTAACCGAGGGCACATATTTGCACGTTTTTGTCATATTAACATGCATAAGAACTACCACAAAATGTGTAGATCTCCGATTTTTCGCATATCTGGCTTCTTTTCCTTCATTGCACTTGTTTGGAAAGGCATCCTTCTTTGGCGAAAAAGCTTTCGATGGCTCAAGTCCATCCATAAATGAAGCTAACAAGATATAATGTACTCTGAAGTGCCCACTTTGGTTATGATCATGACCTTTACTGACTAAAAACTGCATTTTCTGGAAAATAAAGCCACAATTATAAATGGATTAAAAGTCAGGAGTAAAACTCAATTTCACAGGCTGTGTCTGTTGCTGACCAAATAAAGAAACACTGAAATTTCAATACCCCAGAAAGTCTGACGTATCAAAGTGCTTCGCCATACAATGATTCAAATGATATTACTACTTGTGTAATTCTAAGTTATGGAAAAGCATTTTCGGAACGTCAGTTCATGTCTTATGAGATAGGTTACTTCTACGATATGATACGGCCAAATCCTAAAATGCCTGCGCAGTTTACCCCGAAGGCGATAGCATTTAACGTTATTGTTTCAAAACAATACAATGCATAGCTTCGTATATCCATGCACATATTCTTCTTGTAATGGTAGACAAGTGTTCAAGTTATGATCTTTTGTTATATTGCATTGCAGAAGAATCAAATGATGTAAATCAAAATAGATCCCCTATTAAACAAAATGACATTATGTTCTGTTAATGAAGGATAAAAAGTTATTGTTGATTTAATAACGGATCTTTACCTGCATCGCCTTTAACGTAAATGATTCTGAGGCAAAGCACTGTGTGGTTGTTCTCAAATTATCGTCAAATGTATAATTTACCAGAGACAAATTTCGTGCAGCAATGTCTGAAGCTAAGGTTAAATATATAAAATAATCTAGAATCTAACCACTTTCAAATGCAATGTATGTTAACCTGTACGAATCCAAAACCCTTTTTCAGGCTTAATTAGTTCTTAAAAACAAATAAACACAAAACATATGCTGTATTCAGCTGCGATTTGAAATTCATAGAAGGAGTGGAAGATTAGAAAGAATTAATTTAATTGGTGTTAGTAGTTTCCTAGAGGTTGCTGCATTCAGTTGGCTCACTCTATTAGCTGAGAAAGTTAGATTCCTAATCATAGAGGGTATGCATTAAAATGTCAGCCCTGAAAAGTAATCACAGTATGTTAATCTCATCAAGATAAGAACGGTCTTTATTAAATACTAATCATGGACGTTATTTCGTTGTGTATTATTTTGTCACGCCAAACCTGGTGAAATCTCCTTGGCACCCTAAATCACATAATGGAATCTTTGAACACCAAATAACAGTTTTGTAACATTTTTGTAAACGAGCTGATTTACGCTTAAAACGCAGGTAGGACACATGTGGCGGCCCAAAAATAGTTTATACCTTAGACAGACAGCGTCAAAAACCAAGCACAATTTAAGACACTTTACTTGTTTTTTTAACAAGATTAGATTTAAAAGCGGCTGTTTGTATACTCGTTCTCGCTGGTTTATGGAATATGCATTGATGGTTACCGTCAGCATACACTCTATACTCATAAGCTGGCAAATAAGCTTCCTTCCAATAACTATGCTTTACTTTTTAAACAAAGCAAAAATCGATAAAAAATGAACACTATCGTGTGAGTGAGATTTGCTCAGAGGACCAAAAAGACTAAAAGCTAACATCTGCTTATGTTAAGAGTAGTTTGTCATCCTTTTTCATGATGATAACTAACAAAGGACAAAGTTCACATTCGGCGTTTTGGTTTGTGTAAGAGAGCGGTCTTGTAGAGTCCCTGAGAAACTGTTTTACTTTCCTGATTTTTGGACCTCTTGCAGTATTTAATCTTTAAAGTTCGTTTGTTGCTTGCTGCTGTGAGGAAAATAGCCCCCAGCTGCGATCGGTGCAAAACACCCCACGCACAAAATGAACATGAAAGAATGAGAAAATAAAGATCAATGCCTGCAAGAATTTCCACTGCTAGACAGCCCTTCTCACTTACACATGATAACAACTAATCAAAAAGGATTGCAACAATAAAGAGTTTTAAAGAAGACTAATTAGAAGAGGTTGATTACGCCAAGGTGGCTTGCTATGGCACGAAGTGCACAGAAAAAACCTTTACTACGTTTATGTAGTTTCTATGAATACAATTGTAAAACGTTTACATATAAACTCCCCTGGAAATGCGAAATGTGATTATTTTGTCCGCACCTGTTAATTAATGTGAAGTAGAAAGTAGCTTTTTTACTAAAAGATATCATAATATACAAGTAGGCAAATCTGTGCTTGCATATAATGCACAAAATTAAATGGCGCAAACGAATTTCAGTTATAAAAAAACACTGAGCACTTGCAAAGGGTCCGTTTGTGTCACTTTCTCTAATACTCTGTTTACCAATGCCTGTGGAACAGTTTTGTGCACATTTGCTTGCCAGCTTATGGGGATAATTAGAGATATGGATTATTTTTGATGACACTGTTAAACGTTCATTCCAACTGAAGCAGGAAGCATAAGTATTCATGTGTCCTCAGACTAACCATAGCCTAAGAAGAATCGTAAACCTTAGGTTGCGTTTTAAACCAATGGGTGGCCTAAACCCTAACTGGAAAGTTAAAATGAACCCTTATATTAAAAAAAAGTTTTTTGCAATATTATTTTTAATGCACAAAGCCACGTTGGTGATCTTAAGAAATGCCTCAAAACGACAAACCAAATTCTCGATAGTGAATCATGTCCACAGTGGAGTTCAAAAATTACTATTTATAAGATTAATAAAAAAACTTTCCATAAAATGTTACCTCTTAGAAGGTGCTTGGATAAGATGTTCGGCTGATAAACTTCTGTGTATACTCACTTTTTCTAAGGTAATGTAAAAGTAAAGTTAAAAAATATTGACAATTTCTTTAGGTTACCTGATGATTAACGCTTCAATTTGACAGCAGATGATAGAACTTTCTTTTCTCTTCATGATGAATTGCTTTCCGCATACGTGGATTTATTCATCGATCAATTTTAAGCATGTGCATTAAAAAAAATTGGCCATATATATTTCCATTTTTTGACACACTTATTATTCTTCTGTCTGTTCCGTTTCTTAATAACGCGAAAGGGGAACGTATAGTTTACAAGAGACTATATTTCTACATGACTTACATTCAATGAGGCCTTCTTTATGTTAAATTCGAATTGACATATTCGACATTTTGCAAATGCGCAAGGACGTTTGTACGTTAAAACAAGCTTTCTGGTTACACTTTACTTTTACTGCATTTTGGGCGAAAAAACGTCACAGGATGGCTAAACATAATTTGATAGAAGAAGTCATTTGTGAAAATGTTCTTTATTGGGTAACTTTTCGATACTGGCTTACCAGGTCATCAGACGGAGGGAAATCATAAGAAACAGTTAATCCACAATGATGGCTAATGGGGGTTAATATAGTGGGTCAGGGTAATTGTCACGCGCATGTGATTATGCGGTCAGTAGGGAAGTAAATATTTGTTACCCGCATGTAATTATGCGGTCAGTTGGGACTTATTTTCAACTGCATCTAATTGTGTGGTCGGTGGTGGTTGACTTTGGCTTCCTTTAGTCCAGGTAGGTTGCCGTTTCTTCCGTGCGTCCTAGGGTTGATTAACATCGTGTCCGGTTCGACGTGCTTGTTGATGCACGAGTCCTCGGAGTTGATGGCTACTAACAATTCACGTTCTTTCTTGTATGGATAGGAGCTAAAATTGTGAGTTTTGTCCCACGCAACGTGGTGTCCAGTTTCAATTGTGTGCATAGCGACTTCAAACCAGGGGTAGCGCCCTTTTACCGCTCTTTGATGTTTGCGTAAGCTGGTAGAGGCTGATCTTCCTGTCTGTCCGCAATAAACTGCATTTCAGCCACTGCAGATGATCTTGTAAATGACTTCCTATCTGTCCAAATAGCTTACCCTGTCCTTAGGGTGTACAAGGTGATTTTGCAGAGTATTGGTCGGTTTGTGCGCTTCTTGGATTTGGTGCTTCCTCAGGTATCTTTTAACGAGTTCACGTTCTTAATATAGTAAGTTTTTGCCAAGTTCGTGGATTGGGTGCCTGATTAAACCAATCTAGTTCCTTTTCTTTCTGTTTCAATTGTTGCCGTCTTATGCATCACCGAATAAACAACATTTTTCCAAAGAAATCCTACCCAATTATACCTCTTGGGATGCTTTGCATAATTTTTAAAATACAAATCTCCAATTTAACTGCAAATGAGTGTGATTCCCTAAACTTGGCTTCACCTGAATCTGAACAATTTTGGACGAAATTTTACGGTTCTGGAAGGGATATCTTCTATATCTATTTTACTTATTTTGGAGTTTCTTTATAGTATAATCAACATTAATATGCAGTTTGGTTTTTTCTTTCGTGAACTCATAGGAAATGTTTTCGGTTTGAGACTTCTCACATTTTCCGCAAAACTTTTGGCCATTTATCTTAAAAACCAAACTTAAATTATGATTTTCCTGACTTAAAAGCGTTCGCAGGATTCAATAACTGAATGAATCAAAATAGTGTTAATAAATATACGCTAAAGAACAAAGTCACATTTCTTCAAGAAGTTTGCATGGTCTTAAGTGACTACTCTGCATACATATCCCAGGCGTTGTTCTTGGGCGTTCAGAGCATCATCCACATAAGAATACGCAGAGAGTTTCTATCTTGTGATGTTTGTTATTCAAATATGTTCAATTTATTTACAGTTGCTTTTATCTATTGTTATATAATTGCCATATTTGTTAGTGGATTTCTTCATGCTTCGAATTTTCCTGCTCATATTTCTCTGCTTGTCCACCACAAGTCTTTTCTGACTGGCTTTGGTCACTAGAAAAGAATTTTGTCGCTGCTATCTTCATGTCCGGTCCCATGTGAGAAGCAAAGAGGTCGGAGGTTGGTAGCGAAAAATTAGTTGGAGGAAATTAATAGTGGAATAAGTCAGCGACCATCCGCGGAAGGTCCGCGTTTGAACCTTAGGATTCCGTAGTCATCACAGCGTCTACAGCATGATGAAAAGTCAGCCACATATAAGTGTTTGGCCAGACCATAATGGTGTAGACAGGTACTGGTGCGCACTCACATGCTAATAATTGCGATAGAATGAGTGTGCACGCAGAGCTACGTCCCTAGGCGATAAAACCCCTAATACCATCACTTCAATGTTTCGCGATTGTGTGCTTATTTTTCAGGTTGCAAAGTTTTCGATCACAGAAATTCGAAGAACAATTGGTGAAAATATGTTTACTTTCAATAAATCGGTTTCGTGCGCGCAAAGGAACCTGCTTCAAGCTCTAAGCTTAGCACGTCCAACGGCCACCTGGATATCGGCATTTTTTCGCGCCTCCTCTTACGTTTACGCCCCTCTCCGTAGTTGCCGCTTTTTAAGCCACTTTTTACTACCCCCAACACCCTCTCCTATTTCCTGTGCTAATTTTCCTGTAACGTTGCACGTAACCTACTTACAATTGTACCTTTTATAGCTTACGCCCCGCCCATATATGTAACAGCCTGATGAGAATTTTAGAAAGTGCACGTACGCTGGCCAATTGCTCTTCAGATTTCTGTATGGTTAGTGTTGGCTACGGAGGCTTGCATAACCTACCAGTGCGTAGCAGAACATCATATTTCTTTTGTTATCCTTTTAGTGCGGTATGCTGTTAAATTTCCATTTATTATGGTTTGTGTTTATTTTCTGTTAAATACTCACATATAACATGTCATTTATAGCTTTTGTCTTTATAATACACAAATCAACTTATGTATACTTATTTTAAATGGCCTGTTTCGTCAGCTCATCAATTTTTAATGGATATATCTATGAATATTTCAAGCAGTTTAATAGTTCCGTAAAAATACCACACAGTTCATGTGAAAACCGAATTTGTGCCTGGTGTACACGTTAAATACATGTTGTCTCTCACGTTACCCTGCAAGAAATTGGCTACAGTGGTGTTTTAACTCAAATAAGGGGTTTGATCGAGTGTTAAATGGATTATTTCCAATTTTTCGGAAGATTCAAGTGGAAACCTTTTTTGTATCCAACAATGTGTCAACCTTGCCCTACACCCAACTGTATCCAAGTGACGTCTATTTTTCCGATTTGTCCTAAACGGATGGCAATAAAATCAAATACTACACGATTTATGCATTTTTGAGACCGTCAGTGTTTTTGTCCATGCACTTGCATATCTGCCCTTCAAATAAGGGACAACTGCCAAACTAAATAGACGGAACAGTACCTTATGCGGTAAAATTAATTCGAAGAAAACTTGTATATTCTTCCTGACGGGGAACAATGTCAATTGGGTGCATTGGACGCACCCCATTTCTCAAAATATTCGGGAATTTTAAAACTCGGAGGTGAACCTTTAATAAGTAATTGTACGAAACCTGGGGTAAGCCATTGTAACCACTTAAAATCGATGATCAGCAATCTGGCACAGATTATTCGAGCAGGCCCTGACATATTCGCCGTTGGTTATTTATTTGAAATGATGCAATAAAATTAGATCCTAGAGGAAACACTCTTAAAAAATTGGATAAAAAAGCGCTACAGACAAAAAAGAATATACAGGGGTAAAAGCGAATAGTGCTTGATTAGTTTTAAAGCCCTCCAAGGATGGATCAGTGGCATTAGAAAAGCGCATGTGTGATGTCCATTTTGGCCAGTTAGATCGATGGGTGAACAATCTTTTTACAGAAGCTGTAATGCACGTTGCATCTATCAACTGTGCCAAGGAAGCTAATTTCATAACATCCGGGTATTACCAATGCAAGCGGACATGCGAGTCCCAGGAAGTAATTGAGAAAAATACGACTCGATCGTTGGGCCAAAGTTTTTATTCGCTTGATGTTTTAAGATCCGTCGCGGATTTATCATCAGAAACATAAGCAAAAGGTAGCAGCAGATACGGATAAGATATGCACAGGAATTTGGCGTAGTTATAGGCTCCAGTATTAACTGCAAATATGCAGGTAGAAATAACGGTAATTGACTTCTTTTGCGTTGATATTTTGTTAACTGGCATGCGGCTTCTGACTGGCTGAACATTCATCACGTGTGGTGAACTTAGACATGATGATTGCACAGCCATCTGGCTCTTCGACATTGACTTAATTTGACGTGGTGGTCTGTGCGTTCTCTAAGTGGCGACTTCCATTAACCAAATTGAGTCTCAGCACTGAATATGTTTTGGACAAAATGTCGTATTTGTTTGTGTATTGGGTACCCGTGAACCATGACTCAAGTAATTCTCGGCTCACTCGATTGTCACATCTTGGGACAATTTTGGCCTCATCGAATTTAAATGTGTGCCTGGGTGTCGTGGAATGAGCCGCAACTTGTGTATTGGCATCATTTTGTCGCACTGCTGCCGCGTGTTTGGCAATTCGTGCCTTGAGAAGTATGTCAGTTTCTCCGACGTTGTTGCTTTGTCCGCAAGTGCACCAGATCCTGTTGTCGGCTCCGGACGTTTTTTGTCGTGGCAGCGGATTTTTTGGTTTCATAATTTGATGCCTTTTAGTTTCGTCTGGCCTGCGTGCGACTCTTACTTCACGTACAGCGAGAAGGCGGTCGACGCTCTGCAATAGGTTTTTGAAAATGGTGAAGCTATGTGTTATTTCTTCACTTCGTCAATGATCGTTTCGTCAAATTCATAGTTCGTCCTGGGACCGAACATCCGGAGGTGAAGTATTTTGACATGAGTGATGAGATACTTCGTCTACTCGCATTTGCTTTATGGGAGGAGTTAAACAGTTTCCATTACCAGATCCTGGAGAATAAAAATTAAAAAATGTCGGGACGTCGAAGAAAAACGTCATATCACTTTCCGGGAGATGTATTCCTTTAAGTTTCTCCAAGAAACATGTTGATAAACGGACCGCAGTATCCGAATCAGCGGTCAGGAATTTGAATCGCCCAAACAGCCACTTCGCTTTTCCGTACGTTGGAGGAAATTTCAGCTATACTTTGGGTCAGAGAGTAGCGCCCTCTTGTGCACATCGGGAAGGACATAGAAGCGGGCCACGGCCATTTATTGTGCACTCGCCACGCGTAGTTCAGACGGCGTTATTGCACTCGAGTTGTCTAGTGCCAACAGGGTTGAATTTATTGCGTGTGTTTGCCTTTTGATGGGGTTGGCTTCACAACAAACATAAAACTTGTGATGCTCCAGTAAACTTTTCGTCCTTTAAAGGTAATCAGTTCTTTCCAATATGACCGTAAAACATCCTTTGTCGGCCGACACGATGACGATGTCGCGGTCGGCCTTGAGTGCTCTTAATGCAACGCGTTTGACATTGGAGTGCAATTCTCGCGGTTGAGGAGCCATCAGGAGGGACGATATCTGTTGTCGGATAAGGTTCGTCGTCTCCTCCGTTGCTTCTGTCTGATTGATGACTGATTCCGCAGCTGCAGTCATGTTAGCATGTTTAGCATCCACCGTGTTGAATGATGCTTCGTGCTGCAGAACCTGTTTTTGCTCTTTCGTCCACAATTCCATGATACGTTGTGTATCAGCATGTCGTTTCTGGATGACTTTGGATTGCGCATTTTGTAGAATTTTTTCTGCAATGCTGCATAACTAATTGTTTTATTGTCGCGGGCTCGTTCAAGCCATCTCTGCTGAAGCAGTTTCGTGTAGTCTTCGCCCATGAGCTCACAGCATCTGGTCTGTTGGTAACGTCTTGTCGTTGTTTGTTTGCAGTTATGACTCGACCCTAAAAATATTGCGAATTCCTGTGTATGTGTTAGCTATTTCTGCTGCTGCTTTCTGCTTATGTCTGTGACAATGAATCCACGGCAGATCTCGAAAAGTCAGGCGAATAAAAGTGTTGTTCAGCGATCGATTCGTCTTCTTCTCACTTCCTGATATATTTTCTATGTTCGACCTGGTGTGTGACCCAACCAATCAGCCCTTCGATTTTGAGGTTGGACATAGTGGCCAACATAGCAAGTGACGTGTTAGCTTGTACACGTAGGGTATTTTGTGAACCAAGAGGCTGCCAAGGTTAAACCTTCCTGATTTAATAACAACAGACGTTACCTGTCAAATCTTTGGCTTGCTGTAGTTGCACTAGTACACGACGAAAAAGGTCATATAAATAAAAACAGTTTTTCAAACATTTAATCAACAGAGTACACTGCAAGAATCACCAAGATGTAAAATACATTCAATGAAGAAGTACACCTCACGCGTTCTCCGGACAGCTGTCATGTGTCACGTCAGATGGTTTCGTTGCATGCATGCTATAGACGTCACAAGGTCTATTAATGGTATACATACACCAACACGTGTTTTTGTATCAAAAGTGTTAGTTATCTAGGGCCGTAACATTTATTTGGTCGTGGCGCATTCCAATATATATAAATCGTCAAAAATTCTAGTTTTCGACTGACCTTCCGAAAGCGAAATTCTGTCAGACGCAACTACCTACGCAGTATGCGTTTGTCCCTGTAAATGTCGATGCTCTCAGGGATTCAAATGTATGGTATTAAGAAAATGTAAAAAAATATTCTGTCCGGTATACATATGCTGTAAAAATCACGTTTGGTTCAAGGTTAAGACACATTCTTTTTGAGAAACGCGCAACTTCTCTTTTACTGAACAAGTCGCTTGAAACGCCTAATGCAAGCACAACGGCAGTTGGCTACAAATATATGTGCGAGCTTAATTTTTTAAACCAAAATTCATATTTTTATCAATAATACAATTTAAACGAGACCTTTTTCATATTATACAATTTCAAAGAGCAAACTCAAATACGATTTGTTTTTAAGTTATAATTTTGCTCGAAATCTAAAGCGAAGGATTCCTCCTACTATGGTTATACATTTTAAATAGTTTTATATGTAAGTGACGAATAAAAAGGTTGTTCAAAAGCTTTTACTCGGAAGTTACTGAAGCAAGTGGTGAATATGCTGCAGGTTGTTTACTATTGGTAACCAACTTCAGTAATATTTTCCAAACTACAAAACATTAAGTTATGTCGGTTGACATTAAATGACAAAACAAATTTACAGTAAAGTTGAGCAGTTTTGACAGTTCACAAAGGCACTGCATTTAAAAGTTAAACCTCATTTATTTTAGATAAATGGTGATTGGTCAATTTGGTCAATTTGGTCCAAATAATCCGAAATTCCATTGTTTTTCTGGGTCTGTCTTAGAACATTAGTTCAGCTGAGTAAAGTAAACGTGAGAGCCATATCCCCCTTTTCAGCGATCGCATATTGCTATGCTTAAATGCAATTGCTTTATTTTTATCACTTTTTATTATGTTTAACAGGCAGCTTATGTTCAATGAGTCGTCTGATAGTACATGGCAGCTGCACTTACCTAGCGGTTTTAATTACATTAGCTAAACGTGAGATAGATACAGGCAAATGGACGAGTCCCGAGAGAAATTGTTAAATAGAGGCCGTCGTTGGGCCAAGAAGGCTTTTGGCTGGATGCTTGGAATTCTTTCTCCAACCAATGGATTAAGAGAGCACCTAAAACGCATTCTTTACCGGAGGTTACTATCAAAAGCATTTTCAACACTCTAACTTATCGAGACACATAATAAAATGACAGGTGATGATGCAAATTTTAGGACATATTTGTAAATAAGCAGACGTGATCACTGAGGAGGACTCTTCTAGGAATTATTTGAAACCTAACACTAATAAAGTGCAGGTATCAAAATACGCTATTTTCTGGGTATAAAATGAGTTACAAAAGTACATTCGATCATTTTCCCATATGCAGTTTGTTCAACTTGTACTGTGTCATTGCGTCTTTCTCTCTTTTCTCTACGGATAATAATATAAGTGTGTTTCCGTTAATCACTAGATAAAAACAAACACAAGTATTTATAAAACAACTCAATGGGCATGATTTTGCATCTGTAACATAGTGCCAGTAAAGTCCATAAACATGTGTGTGTAATTTAATCAAATTAACGGATCAACACTGATAAAAAGAAAGGATCAACCGTTGTGCAAACAAGTGAAAAATGAAAAGCATGAAGATATGTAGAGCAGAAGTCAGCAGGAGTTTCCTTGGTTGTGGCGGAACAAAAGTCCACATTTCCAGGTTTGTTGACAGCGATTCGGGTAATTGTGAGGTTTAGGGGTTAGGGTTAGGATATGGTGTTAAAATAAGGGTAAGTTTTAGTGTGAGGTACATTGTGGGATAATAATATCTCATGTGAAATGCCCGCAGTTTCTGCTTTTTTTACAAAAAGCCTTCAAAAAATCCATTATTACTGGGTTTTAAGTGAAGGAAAGTTTTGGAATAAAACTACACATTTTAATTTTTTCGACAGCGGTTCCTGTTCGATTTGAGCTTAGTTTGAGCTTGATTTGTTGTTTGATGCCTTTTTTATTAAGACGCCCAACGCCGTCGGCATTTTGGCACCTTACTATATCATTTGAACACACTTTTACGACTTTTGTTCTTATTTTTGCAAAATCCTTTTTGGTATATCAATTTTATCAAATTAAAAAACTCTTCTCACGGTGACCTTATGAAAAAACCTACGGCTTGTTGTATCCAAGACCACTACCGAGGAAACTCCTGCCCAGAAGTCAGTGTCATTATTGACTCTTTACCACGCTACATTTTCATCGTAATGCAGCTTGAACCAAACTATATGTCGTATGAAGAATGCTTTATGCTCATCTGTTTACAACAAATCAAGAAATTAAGAAAGGTGGGTTGGCGTTTAACGTAAAAACTGCCTGACTGACTAAAGATGAACGTTATAAAGATATCAATGCCTTAAAGGCAACGTTGTTTGCTTATTCATGTGAATGGGTTTTTCATAGGATGGCAAAATAAATAAATTCATAGATTTATAAATTCAGTCCCTGGAATGTGCAAAAGTATGCGAAAATACGCATAGAAATATCTTCTTTATTCCAGTGAATTGCACCATATGACCTATCTTTATTGAACTCAAATTCCGAGAGGAAAGTAAAATGACAACGGCACTGAACGCGTGTAGGAAAAATTTAATCCACGCATATGCCATTCGAGAAAACACAAACTCGCCAGCAGCTTTCCACAGACTGATGAGGTAGTCCCTTGCAGTAGAGTAAATTCCCAATGGAAAACTGCGATACTTTTTCCAAGGCGCAATTTTTTACAAATGCTGGTGTCTGTATCTTTTGGGAAAATGAAAAAAATATCTGAAAAAATAGCGCCTTCATCGACTTTGAAAACGCAACTCACCGTAATCGACAAAGACCCATAATATCAGTCGGCGGTAAATTTGCTAAAATTTTAACATTAAGCTCATCGTAAAACTAGTTTTTTATTAACATTAATAGTTGAGATCAAAACCTCGCCACAAAAAGTCTACTGAAATTTTCAAATAAAGCGGATATCATATTAAATTTGTCTGAAAATTCTATAATACACGATAAAAGAAAAGCCATGTCATACAAGCGACCAAGTGCTCCATTTGAAAAAAAATATCTGCTTTCCAAACCTCAACTGTACCGCTCAGTCTACAGTCACAACTGACCCTTACCTTAATTCTATCCCAATGTTAGTGTCAATGTTCACTTTAACTTAATCATAGCCTTTACTGTATTTGCATTTTCATCCAAAGCTACTGAACCTTCTATAGTCAAAATAGTCAATAGAGATTGCAGATGTAGAAAACTAAGGTTTGAGAGTAAGCATTCCTTTAAAAACATAAATGAAAGTTTAAAGATTTTTTTAGAATCTTGTGCCTTGAGGTAGTTTTCATTAAACAATGTTTACCTAAACAAGCTAAATGATTCTGCAAATATCATACTGGTTGTTGCTGAACAGCACTTAACCATTTCAATATATTATATTAAAGCATCCAAAATACGTCTCTTGCCAGATAAGTCATGAAAGAGGAAACAAAGAGTTCCTCCCGTCTCAAATTCAACTGGTGAATAATGAACAGCAAATTAATAATCTCCGCATCATTATTTGTTTCAACTCCACACTTCAGGCTATTTTGTTTGTATGAAATCGAAATTCAACAGATTTAAACATTCTCATAAAATATTTTAACTATCCTCTTAAGCCTTTCGGTTGCCTCACCGATATTGCCTTGACTTTTCACGCAAGTCTATTGAAAGAGAAACTATTGAAAACTCTTTAAACCAGTTATCTTTTTTAAACTGTCATTTCAGATTTCTGCGGGGGGCATGGACTTTTAACTGTTTGATAGTTTTTACGATCGTCGCTGTCATCTAAAATCCCATTAATAAAATTAAAAATAAACGGGGATTTAATCCTCTCTAATCCTTTGATGTCCGTTAAATCAGAGCCAGCCTAGCCAATGCACTTGTCTTGTGGCAGAATCTAATGTTGAGAGTCCGCGCATACGCCCTCTGAGTAAACAATTGTTCTCTGTAGCCTTTGACAGATTGCTGAAGCGGCCAACTTTAGCAGAGTCAGTTCACGGCAGCAACAATTGATATTTGTTGAAGACCACCAATTCTACGGCTTCCAAAATGTTACTCAGGGCTTTTACTTTTGCAAGCATGATCTAAAAAGGTAAAGTAAGTAGTGCCTTTATTGGCGTCGAGACGGAAAACAGCCGTTTAGTGCACAAAGTAAATCAGAGGCACATTAAACACCCGCCAAAAATTTATCAAGACAACAAAATTAAGCACATACTGAGGCTTATTTTCGTTTTATAGTTATAAGCTGAAGTCATATCCCTAACAAAAAGCTAAACTTTACTAAAGCTTTGCCTTATTCCTTTTATCCAAGGTAACTCTTATGTCCAGGGAATTAAGGACAACGCCATATATATTAAAATGGGTGGATTATAGATAAGATTTTCATGAGCGTACTACAGTGTTGTGGCTCCGGTAGACACACATTTAAGATTAAAATTGCAGACGCCGGAAAATAAAGTTCACCAGTAAATATTAAATGTTGAATGCCAATGTTTATTGACGGAATATGCTATTTTTGCCGTTGATGTTGTCTTTATGCTGCATTTATTTCAAAGGAGTTAGTGCTTCAACGTATATCCAAATTTAAATTGGTGAAAATCACAAAGACCGGTTCCACCGCCATCATTTATAGTATTCAATCTAGTTTTGTGTTAGGCTAGCAAAGTAAACAGCTTTGAATATTATTATTGAAATCTTCAATTTTTATCCAGTGGTCTTCATAATGTTGGCCAGATTTAAGAAACAATTGTTTAAATGCCAGTGGACAGCGAAACGTTCTAATCTGCGATTTCAAATATTTGCGGGGCTGATACTGTTAATCGTTTGATATGGTTATTTATAAAACAGGAAAATGAAGTTGACCGTAGCATAGATGAATGGCATTTACCTCCTTACTAACCCAATGAGTCTGGATAGTCATAGCTAATCTCTCCAATTCACTTGCTTGCGGCAGAGGCCCATCCCGCGGGAATAGCTTATTATTTTTGCGTTCAATTCTGTGGATGCAAATGAAAGCCTATGGGAAGCCGAGTATGCATTTAACATATCGCTTATCTAGGTATTAATTATAAACAGGGCTTTTTGGACACGTTTTCTTTCCAATTACACGAAGTTGTTTCAATTTTTCAAGTAGATGTGAAACGTTTATTTACAAAAACAAGCTATTGACAAAATTAGCAAACTGGCTTTGATATTAATACCAAGCCATGTATAAATTGAACTGAATTCTGTATATATTCTGTACTATAAACATTAATATTTAAATAGTATATAAACTTTGCATCGCAAAACTAAATAGGATTGTAAAGTACTTTCTTATCAGGCAAACCGTGGAAAGGTCTAAATCCCTTCTATTTCATAGAGCCATAACCATGGCAAACGTAACGGGAAAATATGCGAAGTATTACTTTTTTGATCTTTAAATTTGCAAAAATTTCCATTGAAATATTCAGACGATAAATTGTCGAACATACGTTTGTTTTCGATAAATTCTCGTTAGGCCTTTACAATTATATGGTAATGAAATAAATCAACTATGCTTGTTGGTGGATGGATGTATTGTTACTGTTGTCAGGGTGGGTGGGAAAGGGAGTGGGGTGGTTGGGGGGGGGGTTGTGGTAAGATTGTCAATCTCTTGACCGCCCGGCGTCCGAGGCAGGTAATTAGGTTTGCGTGGTTAGATTTAGGACTTGTTCGTCCCTGCGGGGGCCCATTTTCGAGGCCAGTTGTCCACCATGTGTGGCCGTGTTAGCTAGTTTTGCCTATGGTAAATGCGGCGCGGCCACGAACTTCTTCTGGGCGCACAGCGCTGGTCGGTGTAACCTTATGGCGGCCGCCTCTGTCGTCGCCAACATACGCTGTCCGAGGAATTTTGATCGTTGGGCAGGAGTAAAGTTAGGCTCAAAAAGTGTTGATGGGATAAATATTCGTGCACTGTTGAAAATAAGCAAAGATAGCTGAAGCAATTTTTATATTTCCCTGCAAAAAATTTAACCGAAGAGCGGATGATTTTAATAAACTCAACTGAACTAATGGGGATACGTTACCAATACCACCAAATCCCGTGAAATCTGGTTAAAAAGTATGTAACAATTGCAACCTTTTTGCTAACTGTGAAAGCTGATTTAAACTTTATACTTCCTAAATATTTACGGGGGGGACTGTACTAATTCTTTAAACCTAGATGGCAAGTTGTTTTATTCTCCAGTCACATGCAAATTCATTATACTTACATCGGCTGGCCTATTGGCCTTGTATACATGTATGCTCATTCCTCTTCGTTTATTTGAACAAGCCATTAGCGCAAGATGGATGCATGTTTTTAAAAAAAAGCTTATTTTTCCTAAGCTGTTCCACTTCTTTAAGGATAATTCGTCCTGGTATTTGAAATTGCAAGGTTACACGTCTATACATATTGTATTATCACTCCGCGGTGTCATTTTTGATGCCTTTTTTTATTCACACTGACTGAACGATGTTTTTGCAAAATTGTTTAAGTGTATGAACAAAAAAGGCTATTTATCCTTCTCAAAAAAGCAAAGCGTCAAACTGTCCTCTGCCGGGCCGAGTTTTAGCTAACTTCGTACGAATAAATGCGATGTATATTTAACACAACATTCTGCTCAATGGCAGCAATTTATGACGTTTTTATAATCTTCCTTTATCCCAAAGAGTTTTTATTCGTTAATTACATAATATAAATCATACACTTTTTACGCCTTTATTCTTTGTAAAACGTCTATTTTTATTTCACATGTTTGAAGGTTTTGTTGTTAACTTTTGTGAGAGAATAACAATTTCACGCAAATCTTGTTACCTTGGATAAAATAGACCATTCAGACTATGTTTTGCGCATTTTGGCCATTCTATTTTAAAAGCAAACTGCAGCATCTTAACGAACTAAGCGAAATATAAGCCAGCAATAAACAAACAAAGGTGAGGTCAACTATTTTTTTCAGAAAAAAAGTATCAACTAGCAATACGGTAATCCAGCAGCTCAATTAGAGTCTAAATTTATTAGCATAAATATGTTCTATCACATTAAGGTCAGAGACAAAAAATTCAATTCACCACAATAACACTGTAGATTTGAAACAAAATAAGTTTTTCAGCAAACTTTTAACGAGTACAAGCAGTTACTAAAAATTACAGTCGTCATTTTTAAATTGAATTTATTTTATTCCATTTGACACCTCAACACCTTGAGATTTTTTATATTAAAGGTTTTTTTTATGCAAAAGGGAATACTGCAAGATAAATCGGCTTTTCATTTCAGGAAATGGATAATATAGTCTGTCTGAGCTGGGTCAGTATAAATAATTCACACATTCATCATACATCTCTGTTAACATAAAGTAGAATTATTTTGATGAATGTTTAATCTCGTGATTTAAAGATATGCGTCTTAAGTTTTGTTTATTCTAGATGGAAACAGTATACGTTTTGTTTGAAATACCAGCGTCCATTGCATGGACTGCTAACTAAAATAACATATCTACAAAACTTTTTCACTTTACTTGTGCGTATGCTCATATTATAGGAGAATGTATCTTCAGCCGCATCCTCCAAAATTAAGTTATCTTAAGGTTGATTATTCACTCACCATACTCATTTTGGTCGATTACAGATAACCAGTCACATTTAAAAATTGAAATATATGTGGTTTAATACAAAACACAGCTTTCATTGATGTAGTTTACATCCATACGAAGCTTTTACCCACTGGTGTATCCGAAAATTGTGATGGAGGAATATTTTCAAATTATTTTGCAACTTAAGCATTTAAAACAGTTCCCCTATATGAACAAACACAGGGATGCGCAAGTAGCAGATGGTCAACCGACGTGGTCAAAAAGATAGAGCACAAAAAATAATCTAATTGTCATAAAGAGGGTATTTTTCCTATCATATTCTTTCCAAACTTGCAGCTTTGGCATTTGAACAAACACGATTTTGTGCAAACCTAAATGGAGCTAATTTGCCTAGAGAAGTCATTTGATTGCCATGCGCTTTTTCTGCCTGAACGTGCATAGTATTTTATAAGCTCCCATGTCTATAAATAAAATTCTTAAAGCAAATGCTAGTTAATTAATGAATTAAACACTGCATTAAACTCCTTACATATTTTTTTAGTATATGTTAATTCATTAAAGAGAAAAATATGGATCACGCAAGCTTTCTAGATGCAGTTTTTGCTGGAAAAGCCAAAACCTTTTCACGTCCGGAACAATATTGTGTAGGATATTAGCATCATCCTTTTTAAGGACATTACTTTCTTTAAATAAGTGCATCCTGTAAATGGGAAATAATTGGGGACCGAAAAATAATAAAGATGCGACTAAACATACAAAAAACGACCATCTCAAATGTTATATTAGAGGCGTTGAATGACGTGCACTTACGATGCCAATGCATACAGAAAGACTCATTGCTCTTGAAGCATACTTGTGCATTTTGCTTAATTTAAGATGAAGGCAGATACACACGGACAGTGAAGAAAAATTATGAATTTATCAGTCAATAATTTGGAAGATGATGTTCTTTGGTATCTAACGGTAATTGCGTGATAACACCCTTGTTATAATAACTCCTGAATGGTCAAAATCGTTGATTTATAAAAAAAGAGCGCAAAATGCAAACCTTTCTAGGTACGATGAAGCCATTGAAGATTATCAGTTTCATGAGAAGCCTTATAAAAAAGTACCTGCACTGCGTACACGAAACTTTCTTGTGATCATTAGAAAACCTAAACTCAAGAAAATGCCTAATACCTACAAAAACAAAGTCTAATGCATTGTGTTAAATTATTTGCATTACGTCGAGAAAATATTTTTGCATTTTTCCGTTATTTGTTGCATTTAGTTTTAATTGTAAAGAAACAGGCGAGACAATTATTTTTTAAAAGAACTTGCAGAAAACTAGCTAGCACGAGCCTTTTTCAGACAAAATATAAGGAATTGTGTGACTATAGTTATTGATACGATTGATTAGGATTATAAACGTTTGTTAATTATGCGCTTGAGCGAGAATATTTGTTGCGATAACGGCGGATAGCTGCTAACTTGGGTAAAAATATGCTGTTTCGTATCATGTTTATTTAAATCTATACTACAAAAACGTTTGATGATATGGATGCAGCCCTGAACGATTCCAACATACAGCTAAGTAAGATAACTTACAGGTTTTGTATAAATTAGACTACATTTCAGTCAACACTTTAAATATTTAACATCAGTGTGTTATGACAAAGTCCCAAATTTAAATTATTCACTCGCTTCGAAGCATTTGCTACCTTTTTATTGAGTTTTTTGCCATAAAATGGCTACGAATGCAGACAAATGTTTGCAATCTGTTTGAATATAATGTGCATGGACAAATCGACCATGGAGTATACAATGTTATATAGAAGTAATAGCCGTTAATTTTATTTCCATAAATATATTTCTGTGATACTGTTTCACTGAAATCTGTATACTTAATAAAAGTCTCGACTGCCTCTGTGTGGACCTCCATTATCATTGGTCCCATTATCATTGGTCGCCTGTGCCTTCTGCACGCGGGCATGCCCGCCAGTCCGTACGTCGATCACACAGGGAACAGTGCCGGTGTCACTGTGTCTGTTTTTGTCCCCTTTATCATTGATGGCAGGCAGATGTTTCAGACTCGCGATTGATATCAGACGTGACAGGCGGATTGGAATACGCCACGGGGGGTAGGCGGAGGTGGGAAAGAGGTGGGGGGCAGGAACAAATTGGGCGAGACCGCTAAGATCTCGAGGACTGGGGAACGCCATTTACCTAGCTATATGCATGAGAAAACTCAGGATGCGTTGGTTTACGTTAGACATTTTGGGAATCCGGCCTGATGATGATTTGCTGAAAACATATGTTTGCCAACTTGACTTCTCAACTTAAGAATGGGAATATTTGCAGAATCCGGGTCTATTCATTACTTCTACCTGCAACTCACCATGGCCTGAAATTACTGATGAGCTGCTCCCTGGTCAAATGCCAAAGGATCGCCATGATTTGTCTACGCGGGTTTTCTAGCTTTAGTTGAAAACCATGATCAAATTCATCACAAAATTCAAAATTTTCAGTGACGTTCAGTGTCATATGTACACTTTAGAATGGCAAAAGAGAGGACTGTCCCATGCTCACATTTGGGTCTGGCTAAAGGAAAACTGCACTCTTCTGATGTCAAAAAAGTCATATGCGCAGAGTCGCCTGACTGGTCCGTTGACACTGTTCTGCTTGAAACGATCAAAACGCAAATGGTGAATGTTTCATGCGGTCAGATAAATTCCAACAGTCCTTGTATGAAGAGTGGTTAACATACCAAGCGATTACTAAGTGCAACTCAGACTGATGGCAATGGTTATCTTCTCTACAGAAGGCAACAGCCTGAGATTGGCGGATATGAAGCAATAATTAATGAAAGGCGAACCGATGGGGTTGTAATTGATAACCGTTGGATTGTACCATTTTGTCCCCTACTGTCAAAAGTATTCGACGCCCACATCAATGTTGAATTTTGAAACTCAGCGAAATCAATCAAGTACTGCTGCAAGTCAATCAAAAAAGGTTCTGCCCCCACCCCCCCTAAACGAATTTTCATTACTGGCAACGCCACATGTTCTGCATCACAACTATGTACAAAGAGACAGTTCAGAGGTATTGACCTATATTTCCTTTATAAAAGTGAACTAAACATAATTATTTTTAGAGGTTCTTATATAAAGGTTGCCTATATAAGGGACATCAGCATGTAAAAAAGCCCAAGGCTAAGCCTTGCTTCCGCGCTTGTGATACATAGTTTTCTCTTTTTTAGTGCTTGCAGAGTTTAACGTATTTCCGAGGCCGTTCCTGAAAAAGTAAATTTGCCTTCACCTGCGATCGTAATCAGGATGGACAAGGCTCAGAATTTACGGTGACGTTTAAATGAATCAGATGCTGTAACCTGTACGAAAATACATTCAGCTTAATAACAAACTGAAGAGAATGTTTTGCAGGCTTATTTAAACAGCAAAATCTAATTTTGTTCTATCTGACTCTAATCAGTAACTGTTACATCTACATATATCTTCTGAGAGGCGTTGAATAATATTACTGCATTGATAGCATCGTCAAAAATAAAATCAAACTTTGGAATTTGGAGAGTCAAAAGGTTAGATGGAAAATGCTGTCAGCTACATATGAAGTATTTTATCAAACCGAAGTTTGTCAAGGCTTCGTCATTCAAATGCCTCGTAAATGTTCATTGATAAAATATTAAGTAAATGAAGGACGCATACCACACCTGCAGCATCCAGATGTACAAAAATTCCCTATGGTTGATGGGGTTACGAATAATTAATCACTTCGATAAATTGCATTTTCTTTTCTTGAGTTGAAGTATATTTCAGCATATATATAACGTTGAGTACTGGCTCAAATTTTACCAGAGGCTGAGCTTGCCATAGATGACCTTAGAATCATATTTTTGAACGTTTTCCGAACTTCATAAATAAATGCTTGATTTGCAGCTGTTTTCCTTCCTACGAGTACATTGAACACCTTCTACGATAATAACCGCGTAAACATATATTTTTCCAAATAAAGTATGACTATAGTTTAAAAAAAAATTTATTCCAGGTGTTGCATTAAAAAATAACAACTTCAAACAGATTGACTTATCACAAGCAATTATTTTTTGAGTGGCTGAACCCCTCACTTGTATTGTAGACTCCTTTCATCTGAAGACACAGGATGTGCGTGTCATTTAGCTAAAATTGGAATCAAGAAGGTTTTGCGTTCATCATAGTCACGCAGATGCACGCCAATGGTTTTTGAAAAAAGGCTTGTCCCAGTCTAGTTATTAAAACTGCCTGTAATGTTGTGAAGTGCTATCTAAAACTTCAGAACGCAAGTGAAAAGTGCGAGATTTACGATCAAAGAGTTAAGAAATACTATTCAATCTCTGTATAACTTACTTTAATATCCTTTCTTTTTTCAACCCACAGTTTCGATACCGTGGAATTGAAACTGATTTACTGATAACCGTTCATCCTCAGTATAACGAGTTACAGCAGAGGCTAACATTTCAACGTGAAGAGCGTTTCTTGTAACATGGTAAGCAACTGCATTTGAAAAATCAAGTAAGCATTCCCAAGCGGAAGTGACAAAAACATTTCCTTGGGCCAATAATAATGTACTGTCCAAAAATCGACCATAAACCAAATGATAGTAGCTTGTAGACCCCGGTAATTCACGTGAGCTTTCTTATTATTGAAGCCTGTTCTTAGGCTTATCTGTAGATTTAAGTGAATAATTAACTCGTAAAACCAAACCTTTCCTGCTGGTGGCGTTTATTTTCGTAGTTTGTTTATGCTAAGAATGAATCTGCACAAGGACACAATAAAAGCCGTTAAATGGGACATTACTAACAAACTTGTTCACAAAATGATCACATTGCATTTTTCCTGATTTTGTTAGAGTGCTTTTGATTTCCCATACGTGAGCTTTTCATTAAAGCCATAGTAAGCTGAAAGTAGTGCTTTAAACTTTTAGTTGTGAGAAGGATGGACCTATGCCATCAACTAACAACGCTTTTTTATGGCGTCAGGATAGATTCAAATGGTTTCATTTTATGCAAGGGTAGATTGCGTTGACTCACTGTGAGGCTGCACACATAAAAAATTGAAACGTCGTGTTGGCAAACAGCTGTTTTCGGTCATTCACTTCAGGCCGTTA
>JAYGXS010000006.1:17052601-17205074 GCA_036362985.1 Ligula intestinalis | reverse complement strand
TAACGGCCTGAAGTGAATGACCGAAAACAGCTGTTTGCCAACACGACTTTTCAATCGTCAACGAAATGGGAATTTTTGTCGAACCTAAAAAATTGTGGGATACGATTTAGTCCAGCTGGATAATAGAAGAGAAAAGTATTTCAGTAGTTATAAACTAATAAATAAGATAAAGCGTGGAAGGTCAATGTGTTAACAATCGTTGAATTAAGTGCATAAGAAGTAGAATATGAGAAACGGGTGAGACTGCCAGACAAATGCAGTTCAGCCATGAGCGGGCCGTGTCCAGAGTCGCATTAAAGTGGTTAGGTTCCGGGTCCGGGTGTCTGCAACCGATCGTTACGTCACTGGCTCCGGAACCTGTGCCGGTAAGCAATCCCCGCAATATGGTCCTTTTTGAACCAGCCTTGAAACTTTATGGTCAGTAAGGTCAGACAGAAGATAAACACACGTCCGTGATTTGAGCCAATGGTTCTCGCTGGCGGACACGAGAACCATGCATGCTTGAAGCGCCCCAGAGACTTGCGAACAAGGCACGGCTTGGAATAATAGGTCGCTACAAGATTTTCGTTTCTCACACAACCGTTAACCAACGAAACATGGTCAAAGGTTAATGAGTGAATAGGCGTTGCGGCTATCTTGGCACAAAACCGTTATTTTAATGTTTTGCAAAAACAGCCTTCCACTATACAGCAGTACTTGTAGGTGCCAGTGGATAAGCAAATACATGCACTGGCCCAGGCTTCTCCCGTTTGCTTCAGCATGTTCAGCCACACAGAATAACTTAAAGCACCTTGCGTAATCCATGACTGCCTTGGCACACTGAACTGCAATGAATACTTTGTGCCAGACTACAAGTACTGTACTTCCTGTTATTTCATATATATAGTGTCTTTATAATATTAAGTGACATCAAATTCCTCGCAGTTGTCGTTGAGGAAAGTATGTTCTTTGAATTCGATAAAGTGTGCCCCAGCGGTATCTGTCAATTCTGTCAATGACGATTATTTCTATTATCCAGACTGTTAAATGTTGACTCTGGCAATCTTAGCTCTCATTAGGAAAAGGAATAGAGTTATGTTCTGTTATGTTCTATTTAACAACTAGCCAGTATTCTTTATTACATCGTCTGCACCATAAATTGGTTCATTACGGTCTCGACAATGTTGAATGCGGTTTCTTAAACATTGACAACCTAAGTGTCAATTTCAAAAGTGTATTTCAGGGTGTAAGATAAGTAGGCATTTAGATTGTCATTTGACGACACGCTGGGGATATAATGCGGTGGTTGATTTCCATTTAAAATATGAAACACAGAAAGTGATTTAGGGCTTCGCGAAAGCGAAAGTATGGTCGCTATCGGAATTCCCTCGTCAAGTTTTTTATTGGGGCCTAATCTCGAGCCCCAACATTAGGGACATACCCGCCTGTATTGTAAGCAGATAAGCACTGTCAAGCTTTGCCGTCAAGACAACGAGCCCGTGGCTCTATAGTTCGGGGATTGTAGGTCTAATCAAGAGGACGTTGAGTCTTGTCCAAGCTTTTGCACCACCTAGAGCTTACTGGGACTATCTGATTACGGCTAATAAATCAGCAGAATTTATAGAATCAGGCAAAAACATTGGTGCGGGATAAAGTAAGTATTGCACGCTGGATTTGGCGTACCTGAGAGGCATAATTACAATTTCAATATCCAACATTAACAAATATATTGACTACATTGAACAGCTAGTACCATAAGCGAGAAGGATTTTGATGTTTTGTGGCAACAGTCTTTCATATCAGCTGTTTTCAATGTACCTTAGTGTTAACCTCCTAGAGTAAACAAAGATGTGTCCTTTACAGAATGACCCGCCGTTTCTGTGAGTGCGAGCTTTTCTAAAAGTGCAAGACAATTTTCAACACACTGTCTGTGGTGCGCAATTAAAGGAAAGCAAATTCACAATCAGAGGAAAGGGACGCGACATTTTTAGAAAAACGTCAATGAACTTACTATTTGGATGAACCTTTAACTGCTTATTAGGTATCACATTATTTATGTGTAATTCATGCATAATAATTTTAAGTATAATACGTATGCATTGGCTGTACAACTGCTTAATCCTGACAAATAACTGCGGTTCAAAGGTCATGCTTCTCGGTTAAGTACCCAGTTCATGGTCGGCAACAGTGGATGAATTGAGTTAATGCCCCCTCCGGATCTCGTCAAATAGGCCTTAACCAGAGAAATGACATAAATTCTTTTAAATTCCATGGAATTTTCAAATATAACGTTACTGAAAATAAGAATAACTCAATTTCCCCGCCTTCGTAATGCCATTGAAAGGACGTACTATGCTGCTGATCTGATAATTTGCAATCTGACAAAGCCTTTACCAGTTCCTCATGCGAAGGATGCCATGCCGATGCACGCAACTTCAAACTGTATTTATGACTTTACATGTACTTGCGGATGCAAGTACATAGGGCGAACGCAGAGGCAATTGGCCACCAGAGCTAAGGAACATTTACCTAGCTGGCTAATGAAACGAGAAAACAGAATTCCCCGATTCTCAATTACTGAACATCTGTTAGACTCGGACCATTCTGTTGACCCCAAAACGTCCTTCCGAGTACTTGTTCGAGCACGAACAACTCGCACTTTACGCTACCTGGAGGCAGCCTACATACGGTGGGTCAAACCCGACCTATGTAAACAGTTGGAGCATGTAGTGAACCCTACTTTGCCTTGGTAACATTGGCTCCCTGTTTATACAGTTTTCCTCCTAAGTTGTTAATTC
This sequence comes from Ligula intestinalis, assembly GCA_036362985.1. NCBI lineage: Eukaryota > Metazoa > Platyhelminthes > Cestoda > Diphyllobothriidea > Diphyllobothriidae > Ligula > Ligula intestinalis. The sequence continues at coordinate 17,202,297 of JAYGXS010000006.1, read as the reverse complement.
AGGTGTTTTCCCTGTTATTTTTGCTGACCATAGCTTTTGAACTTCTCATGTTATTGATTAGCCACTTGGCCACTCCTTATGACCTTGTGTTGATATCGATTTTTCTGTACGAATTCATTGTGAATCTTCTCTTTTGTGATTCACGTTAAGTAATGAGAGGCGGCAACTGACGAGCTCTCTCGAAATGATATGGATCCAATAAATCATTTTGCTGCTATTGCCATATTTAAATTTGCACCAGGGAAACGTTACTTTAAATATTCAATGTTATTTTAGGCATCTGTTTCGGAAGCAATTACATCAGAAAGGTAGGAAACCTTTCCCATACCACCGTAGTCGAGCACGTGATAGTAGCGGAAAAATGTGTTACAATGTCCAGAGCGATGCATCATTCAAAAAATCAACTGAGTTACAAGTTTGCGATTCTCAGAAAAAGTTGGCAGTCCGTAGCCACCAGCATGACAGAATAAGTTTCAGAAAAACATATGACTTGCATTCTACTCATCACATAATTATCGCTCTCAAAAAAACCAACCTCGATCAACTGTAATAACTGTTCGTCCTCATACGCATTAAGTAGTCCTGTGAGTGCACTTGGTAAATACTGCAAATCTTTTTGTTACAAATGAACTAACCTTACGCTGATAGAAAATTCAATTTGGTTTCAAAAGTTCTCTTAAAAAAAACACATTTTCTGGCAGCCATGTATGTATCTGATCAAAGGAGCGTTCATTTTATGAAGGCGGGTGTGCTGCGTTTAGAGCAGGAAGCGCCTTCCATTTTCGAAAAAGGCTTTGCCCAAGACGATTGATATTCCTTCTGCTACGAATACAAATTTGCGGTATTTAAGTGATAAAAATGTGTAAGGTTATTTTGCGCATATTTGCCTAATGCATGTATTGCTACATTTTAATTTTCTGATTTTCCTACAACTGCTTCCCTTCTGCATACTTTAAGTCAAACCTAATTACTTGGTCTCTAATTTGGTCTTTATTGCTACTTAACTATATCGTGATTTAGGCGTGCACCTGATGAAGAAGATTTAAAAGCAACATAACGATTGACGCATGCATAAGGCAAGCCTTCGCTTTTAATTATCCAAAGGAGTTCAAAACGTTTGCCCTCGTTTCCTTATGGAGTAACTTCAATCGACGTAAGATTATCTCAAAACAGCAAAGTAAAAGGTTGTAGAAGGGGTAAACGAATTAAAGGAAGAAAATATGCTGCTTCCTGCGTCGGATAAAATGATTTTGGGAAGAATATTGTTTAACCACTATGCACCAATAAGCGCAGGATCAGCGATACCTATATACGCATTTGGAAAAATTGTGCACTTGACTTATGAAGTTTCCTCTCCCAGCAGGCCTTTCTCAGTATGCCGGCATCAGCGTATATTTCAAAACGCCTAACAGGCTACAAATGCGTCTTCTATCATAACTCACGCATGCAGGCCTGAGCTGAAACACGTCGAACCCGCCATAGTTAAACAAAAAGAACTAATTTAAGGCGAAACCACGCGCGGGCTGTTCCAATTGTATGTTTTTAGTTACCGTACTAATTCAGCTAATGAGAAAGTGATTAACAATGTAGGTTCCCTGTTTTAAATTGCGCTTAACAATTGTGCAGTTCAACATTTCAAATAATAAAACGCTCGTATGAAAGCTGGCAGGCTTTAGTGTATTTTCTGGAGGCCACAAATTTCCTATTTGTTGTGAACCAGAATTAAACATGTATGGCAAGTAGGCAAATTAAGTTAGTGTTTCCAGACTGCTGTTACGTAGAGGATTATCAGAAAAATAAAGCAACCGCTGTTCAGAATGTGCTACACCCTGAAGCATAATTTTGGTCACAGCATTCGATCAGTTTTCCATAGCGTCCAATATAAATCTAAACTAATGTAACAATGAAATCCCGAAAACATTTACTCATACAAGTTCGAAAATGGCTTGCAAATCAGCCCTAGACAAACATCAATATTTGAAAAAGCAATTTTTAAATTCCGCGCACTCTTTTTTATTTCTCACACCATTATTATTATACGGATATTAATCATAAAGTATTTTTGAAAGTATCCCAATTTTCAGGAAAAAACACTTCTTGTTCCCGTGATTGCATCTTTTTTTAAATTTTTTCCAGGAAAAGGCATATTTGCTTCCATCGGGACTGACGTCAACCGTGTTAGAGCTAAAGGGGATCAAATTTAAATGCTGCACAACGTTTTCAAGATAAAATCACAAGAAATCGCCTTTACGTTTGAAACGGAAGTTTGCAAGTAAATGCTGGTTACGTATAGAAGTGTGCAAAACGCGTCGTGCTTGAATTGCACACAACCATTTAATGCGAAACGGTTATTTAGAAGCATTTGTAAGCCGATTCATACGCGTTCAGTCCCGGAGCAGCCAAACGGAAGAACCACAGAAGAGATGACATACTCTGTCGAACATCAAGGATGTCTCAGAATTGACTGAGCACATTGTTGCGAGACTAGGTGTTGGAATCGCGCGCAAACCCAAAGTTATGATGCGCATCCCATGTCTAAGTTGTCCTTGTAACTACACTGGTCAAACTGAAAGCACTCTCCGATCGCGTATACACGAACGCAAGTCGGCCGTACGACGAGGTGACGACGCATCAAAAGTTGCAGCTCCCACATATGAAACAGACCATAGGTGCAACTTCGCGGCCATCAAGGTACTCGCCCATGCCGGAAACAAGACGAGCAGGGAATTGATTGAAGCTTGGTCCATAGACGGGAATTAAGTCAACCTATGCATCGAATTGACGCCGATTTAGAGGGCCTTAAGCAATTACATACATGCACGGCCAGACATCCGTCCCAGTTAATAGGGTATACATCCCCTTTTATGCCCCATTTTCGTTGCTGACCCACTGATGGACGTTGCAATCACTGACGGCTTATTGCTTTCACCCTCAACTTATTAAATCAGCCTATATCTGGACACGTTATTTTGGTCAACTGAGTGGGCTTAATAATAAGAGGGACTTTGGTTTGGTAAGCTATCATGTTAGTTAACGTTATGGAGCGAAAAATGCACTAATTGTGACTAAATCACGAATAACTTTTCATCAAACAAATTTCCTGTGCTATAACGTACGACAGAACCAAATTTTATACAAATATCAATTGTGCTGTGCAAAAAATTCTAGAATAAGTAAAAAATTGAAATAATTTTCCCTTTAAGAACTGTGGGAAGTTGATAAAATGGTAGTAAAGCCAAGTTTAAGTAATGGCATCTGTTTTCAGAAGCAAGCAAGAATTTAAATTTTAAAGATTATTTTTAGCTGTTATGGGAAGTCTTTTTGCATAAAATGCAATAACGAAAAGTTTTTTGCGATTTCTTCAAACCATACCGCTGACCTTGCGCATAAGCAAACTTTGCCAAACATGTAACCGCGAATGGAATTAAAGAAGGCATCCTTTATGTAAGTAATGTAGAAATGTACTTTTAAGTATACAATGCACTTCGCTTTAGCGTTATTTGAAAACAGAACAGACAGAAAAAATATAAGTATTTTCAAAAATGGTCATATATAAGGCCCTTTTCTTTGCATTTGCAAGGTAAAAAATGGATCGTGGAATTAATTTCTTTAAACATAAAATAATCCGTTATCAAGAGGAAAGTATGTTGTTTCATATCCAGTCAAATGGAATCAATTAGCTTCAGGTAAAATAAAGAAATTGTAAACAGTCTAGAATTTTCCTGTGTCAATAACTTAAAAAAGTTAATTAAGACAGAATAGTATTAGCTAAACATCATATAAAAGCACTTTTTAAAGAGTTAACCTATTATGCAATTTATTTCTTAGGATTAACAGTATGCGTAGTTTCTAGCAGACATGTTGTAGAGTCGACAATGTGGTGTGCTGATTTGAAGCATTTTTGTATATAACTTATAAGACCTTCTTTTATAGAACTCATATTCAAGCACCATACAGCAAATACCACGCATTTCATTTTGTCATACTTGCACAGTAAACTGGGCGCATTTTTGTCGCTGACGGACCTCGTATTATTTTTTTTCGTTTGTCTTTCAGCTGACGCTACGAGAGATGAAGTTCAGTGGTGTTCGAGAAAGACGGGCACAGAGTCAAGATATACTTATAAATAATGATGTAGCAGGGGGTTAACGATTCAGTCTCTTTGTAACCGTAGGGTGGTTGGATGTTGAAAACGCATGACTGTGGGTGGCATGAGGAGCGGCTGTTTATATGGGGTGGATACACTGTCATTGAGGCCTCAATTTTAGCTTCCTTTAATGGCTACATAGGTCAAGATGGCAATGAATGTTGCCTGCATTTGAATATAACTCGCTCACAAATTCCATATTTCGTGTGATGTTGGTCACTGCATTGACCTTCACGTCCTTTTTAATGACTCAGCATCGCATTTGAATTCATGCACAAAATGAAAGGAAGCATTATCAAGGACAGAGCGCATATTGTGTGGAAAAGCCAGTTCTGGTTTTAGCTAAACGTCTGACGCTAAATCGAATTAAACTTTTTTCTTTTACATTCAAAAGTAAGGTTTATTTGTGGAAAGTAACTGAATAGATTCTGGAACACCTAATATTGATCTTAATATATGTTATATTATTGTCTGAAGATGATAATCAATCACAACTTCACGTAAAACTATAAGTGCCGACATGTCTTATACACGAGACTTATTTCTGTCTAAGATCATACGCACGAAGATTCAGTGGTCTGTATAACTATCATGGAGGTAAAACCAAGAAGGAAATCTCACGACTCGCTTTGTTTTAGATTACGGTCGTTTCTCTTGTACTTGCAAATTTTTTCTTTTATCACTGCATTTGGCACAGAGTAAGTTTGACATGACGACATATGCAAAATCTTAGAACTCTTTCACTAATCGTTATTAAATAAGGTTCAAATACTGATTAGCACGTCGTTTATTCTGAAGATATTTCAATCACGATAGGATGCTGCTTTTTAAACCAACTTCTTTTTGACCGAAAATAAAATGTATGCACCATAAAAAAGTTGCTACTTAAGTCGTTTGAATTTTCATCACTGATTTTGACTGCTTTTAAAATTTCAAATATATTTCATTGGAAAAATAAGCTCGATTTTCCGAAGATCTTCTTTCTTATCATCACATCATCTTAGAATGCAACATACTTCACTTATCCAACGTAAGCCTTATTTAATAAAAGCAGTTAAAATAAATTTAAAAAATGCGTACTTTTTATGTATTTACTTTTTCAATATAAACATTTGTGAGTGGTCAGAACGAAGCTTGTTTAAAAGCCTGCATCCTATTCTGAATGAAATAACTTCAGACTAAACTACATGATAATCAGTTTTACAACTTTAATCAATGCTGATTAGCGAGAAGTATCAATCTTTTGCATATGTCAGCATGCTACACGAATTTTAGGCCATTCTGTAATTATGAATTTATGAGGGAATCACATTTTTCGCCGATAGTTTTTTTAAATTGAGGATACGATTTCTTCTACCAGATGCCTTGTTTTCTTCTAGACAATGATCGTCTAACATGTATTTGCCAATTTCTCTTTTTATATTTATATTCGTTCACAAGATCTTTTATAAAAGCACACTGACAAAGTAGGGCAGTTTAATTTACCTTAAAGTATTTCATAGGTGGATATTAACAGATAGACAATGTCATATCCATTGCGTTGTTAATACTGCATTCTATATTGCAAGACTGTTTGGTCCAATTATTTATAGGCACACTCTTTATAATCTGCGTATGTTACCAATTGCTACGCAAATTTTATTAAGGGTTGCAGAGTAACTCCAAAGTTACATCAGCGGAAGCATATTCTGCAATATTTACAGTGATTACTAATAAATAATAAAAAACGTGCCTAAGAAACTAAGTGAAGATGAAGTTGAATCACATTTAAAATACATCTAACCGATTAATACTAAGTAAACCGTTCAGCTGTCAAATCAGCATTTTGCGAGAAAACGTGTCAATCGTTGCATTTTCAGGACCAAATTTTGGCTTGCATATTTTGTGACGACAGAGATTGCATTTAATGCCTTTGTTTTCATAAAATTTGGTCCGTAATTTAACAAATAATGTCATACTATTCTAGAAAGTTTTAAAATAAACCTGCTATTTTGGGCTGCTATTTGTACTCACTACTGTATTAAATATTTTTCATTGTTTATTTTGAGGTGTTAAAGTTATATTCGTGGATTTATTCTGTTATTCATATCGGAACACCTGCGGCCAATTTGCGTGTATCCAGGCTGTGGAGAACGAATAAGCGCAGATAACTCTTCCTAGAAATAATTGTGCAACAAGCTGTAATTTAAAACTATTAAGGATCTGTATGCACACTGTTTTATTTATTTCAAATGCATCCTGTTTGCCCGTTATGTACTTCTTCCTTCGGTTTTTTTGAAATATGAGTGAACGAACAGCAGTAGTAGTCTCTACTTAAGCGTTGATTGTGAGTATCGAAATAAATTATCCAATACGGGGTTTTACATCGGTAGCGCATTTTTCAGCTTTTATCTATTATGATAATGGCACTCAACGATTGGGTTAGCAAATGCGTAAAATGAGGCTATCGTGAAAATACTGACGGGGCACCGAGTAGAACCCGAATGCGCAGCCAAAAGTTAGTGTCCCTTAAAGGTGCGTAGCCCCGTATATTATAAACAAAATGGTGTGGCATCCGCACACTTGCGTTTTAGGTATGCGCTGCACTATCCCGAATTAAAGAGCAGTTAAACAATGCAATTTAAGACATTCCATTTGTCGACAGGTTTTGCGATTACGTAGGGATACAGGTCGATGATTTGGGAGGGCACGATGTTGTTTACGCCCATTGATTCAATTGGCACGAAATCAAAAAAATGCCTTGCATTCATTTAATTAGGCACTATGATACCCTAAAACTTGAGCGGAATTAACCGCAACTTCGTTCTACAGGGTTTACCAAAATGTTTACACTTTTTGAATGATTGCAAACTTGGTGTTTGTTATAATTTGCTTATTTTAACAGTTATTACTTCAGTGTTTTTTCACTGCATGTTTCCAAACTGACGCTCACTTTGGTCCAGACACTGCTTAAAAGAAGAAGCAATGCAATCTATAGAGCAAGTAACAATTCTATTGCAATTTGGATGCATTCATATTCACTGGCTTCTCTTGATAAAATTATTCAAAATATAATCAAAATGCAGTTTTAAAACACAAGAATGATACTTGTCAATATACTTGTATTTTTAATAATAAAATTATAATGAACATCAAGTTTACAATAAGTTAAAATGGGTATACATTTTTTGGAGACCCTGTATATTCCCATTGCGACGGTCTGCGCGCAAAAAAATTAAAACATCTACTTATCCATGTTCAGCTACATAAAACATTACACGCGTGAATCACAATCTGAAATATAACAGTCATCTCTTTATTTCCGGAATCTGCTGTCCCATTGGCATGGACGAATGTCATCCTGTTCCTTCCTATAAACACTTAATGCGATTTCTTTTACTCCAACTTCCCATTTCGGTTGATTGATTGTTTGTTTCATTGTATATTGCGCTTTCTTTCCCACAATGTCATCTTCGAATGGTGGAGCACGAAGTTCCTAAAAAAGCAATTGATATATCAGTGTTTTTTCATTATTTTGGATTGCGTTGTGTTTCACGTGTATAACTATCTTCATTGACTCGATTTTTGAAACTCGACATGCATTTCTACCATCAAAACCCATGACGGTTAGAGTAACGTTTGAAAATAATGAGCGTTTACTTTATTCACTAGATAGTTTCTCTAGAACTGTGTGATCACTAGAAACGATAACTGCTACAAAATCACTTTCATCATACTTTAGTGAATCCACAGTGGATTTTGTGAATGTGATATGATAAAACTATCAACGGTTGCATTGAAAAGCTTTAAGGAAAAAAACCAAACAGCTCAAAATCTTTTCTCGAAAAATGCGGAATGGAATTAGTTATCTGGTTGCATGGAGTTTGGACTTTAATGTTCGCCTAAGGCTCCTTATCCCACTTCTGGAATCTGTCAGACCACTAGTATGGACATCTGTCTATCTGCTTCTGCCTTAAACGTTTCATTGCTATTATCCTTATATCTACGCTTCATTTCGTTTGATGACATGTTAGAGTCATCGAGTACTTCGCCTTCTTTTCCTTAATGTCATCATGAAATGATGGAAAACGAAGTTGTTTGTAAAGCAGCCCATGTATATTTGCCTTCTTCAGTGCACTGGGCCATAATTAGCTATGAATAAGAAATATTTCTAGTGAAACAATATTTTCAAAACCCCCAGGTATTTTTGAAACTAAAAACCTACGTCGGTGAAAGGTGTGCTGTAATATTTTTAACTTTTCCTTTACCACTGGATAGTTTTGCGTGACAAATGTGATCAGTTAAAGCGATAGCTGCTACAAAATGGTCCGTAACTATGCTTTGAAAATTCACAGGCAATTTTGTGAGTCTAAAAGGACCAAGCTTACATTATACAACTAACGCATAATTATAACACTTTACCAACATGAACATTGCGTAAATTTAGATCGTACGTTTAGCTTAGTCCAAGGAAAATCCTTCATGCTGATGACCGTAACTTACTCAGAATTCAAGTAATAATGAAATGCAGGTCCAACCTACCTCAACATATAATGGATCAGAGCCCATCCTCTGGGAAGGTACGCAGATTCTAACAAGCACTTTCTACAAAATACGCAAATAAATCCCTGTTTTTGCATGTGATGGAACGTACACGTGTAATAAAGAGAACCAAACTAGTGAACAGGCCGTAATCTACACCATGCAATACGCAAGAATTTAGTCCATGTTTAAAGTTGAAGGCTTAGGAACAGTCATCTTAGCAGTTTTTAATTTGTGATAATTAGCAGAAACGGAAGTGTTGCTTATTTAAATGTCTAGTGTCTGTGCGAGTTTGAGAAAAATTAATGGTGTTTAGTAAGTCGCTTTTCAAAGATACAGCTGGAAAAAAATGCACAATGCTGACTGTTACCACGTATAGCTGTGCAGAATTTGAGCGGGAGGTTACTATTCCACAGTTGTGAAACGGTGGGGACGTTGGCCATCTTAATTTTGGTAAAACGGAAATTTCTTGGTAATTTATAGTTTTCTTTTTCTGTACCAAAACCATAAAGATATATCCGACTTAGTAAACAGAAATAAAATAGTTAAAATTTACTTTAATTTCGTGATTTCCAATTCTGTCAAGTTCACTAAACATACTATTCGGGAGCAATTATATTGTACACGAATTATTGAAAAAAAAAACCAATTTGCTTATCTAAATCTGCAACAAGTAGGTTTTGACAATTGAAGCAACCATAAGAAAGGATATAATGCAGCGTCGGCAAATTCAATAATTCACTACGTTCGATAAATGATCTCATGTGTTACCTTAAGGCAAGAACAATCGTCGGAATCTATTCATGAAACTAGCCTTAACTCTATTTTAAAACAGTGAATTAGCTCAAAGCAGCTACCCTTATCAACACTCCTTGTGAGCATGCCCTCTATAACCATGCCATTAGCCACGGAAAATATATATGAAGCTTCTCTGTTCTCCAACCACATTTAATTATATGAAGGTCATTAAGGTTAAATTACTAAATTATTCACTCTATTTGCTGTGTATGTTAGCATTTTCAGCAATGAACTCAACTTCGTCTGTTGAAGAAACTACCTAAAGTTCACATCATTAGGTGCTTTTAATTAATTTCGGTAATCAAAGCACAATTTTTGCTGCAAATTTGTATAATGCAAGTCCTTTTATAAATCTTTTCGCAAACAGATCAACAGAGGAGCCGATATACGATTAATTATAAATGGAAAATGCCTATTTTGGCAGTAGGTTCAAAGTGGACACTGATTTGGCATTTCTAGTTTGCCATCGTTTCCCTTTGATTTGTACAAATTTCGAAATGATTTTTAAATATGGATAAATGCATTGCTCTAGAATATCTAGTTAAGTGCGCGAATTAAATAATTGACTGCTAACTGTTGACAGAGTAGTCGAAGTCAGTTAATTAGTGGAGGTAATGGCATACGTAACAAGCTCCTCGGATCGATGTTGTAAATGTGATTTCAGTCACGTTTAAGCACAATTTTCTGCCTCAGAAATACAATATCCCACAAATAGCCTCTGAAAATTTAACGGCTATGTTGCAAACGACAGTCTGGATTCTCTTCAAGTCAGAGTGAAGCCCTGCAATTAATTTCCAAAGCAGGGATTTTAGAGAGAGCTTCATGTAAAAGGCAGAGACGCCATTCAATGAGTGAAATAAGTAAGACGATATTTTAAAAAAACATCCAACTGATAAGCCTCAGTTACTTTTTACATGGATAATGTCTTGCCACGAGAACATCAATACTTATGCCAGAGCCCGCGGGACAGGTAAGATAAGGCCCCGATCACATATAGTCTTTTAAAGTTAGCGGATAAATGTCATTTATCATAAGTATCCATCCACGCAGTGTTAACATTGTTGCCGCGAACTAAAATTCCTATCACAAATCATAATATGTTTACACAAAATGAAGTTGGCTAGCAATTTTGATGGAGATAAAAAAGCAAGCATGAATAAGCAGTTTTATCTCATGAAATCCAAAATAATATTGACTAGAAAACGCCTGGTCCGCAAACGCATCCCCAACTGAGCCCCTTGAGAGTCTGACTGTAATGAAGTCAACATCGTGATAGAACGAAGCCATGTTGTGTTTAATCAAGCTGCATTACCTTGTCTAGAAATAATCGTTATTTCAAAATAATGGGGTATTCTGAAAATTTAAAAATTGGAGTCACTAATTTATCCAAATTTTTAAAAGTAAATGAAGTCTGCTCATGCAAAAAGGATCAACTCAGTATAAGTAGAATAATGTTAGAACATAATCCTTTTATTAAATTCTTACATATATATATATGATTCTCTAGTATGCCCAATGTAAAGTTAGATTTTTTTCTGAGCAGCACAAAGTACAAGCTTCTAAACGAAGTTGATACTGCAAAATTTCCATTTGTTTATTTGAGAAACGTTGGGCTAAGTCAACATATTCGGATTTTATTTCACCGGCTGAGACGTCACCGGAATAATAGATTTCATAAAATCATATGTGGACAGGTTGGTCAGTGACTGACACATTTGAATTAAAGATTCATGTGTTAACGTAAACGCTACATTGTTAATTTAAGTGGTATTTTTCCCCTCTCATTTCTTTATAATTATTTCGTAAGTACTAACCGATTCTCAGTGTTTTCAATCGGTTGTAGGTAAATTGGGATTCTGTTCTACGTACATATGTTAACCTTCAAAATAATATATTTATTAAAACATTACCTATATATTGAGTCTTTAGACATTTTTTCTTATGTAACTGTCTGTTTGGGTCATGCTTTAGAACCAGCCAAGCAAATTAACCCATTGGTGAGAAAAAATTATGTCTCCAACGATTTTTGCAAATGGATACGCCTATGCTTAACGAAAACCACTTCCGATAGTAAGAAACCTCTCAAAAAGGTTTAATATAAAGTATTTTGCCCTTGAAAAGATGCATACTTTAACTTTTTGAAGGCTTAGCCAAGATGAAGCTGCGGAAATTCGGCTGAGATATATTTTATGCGAAAATGAAAGAATGCCTTTTGTTCTGTTTACTGCAACGGTTTTCAGTATATTAATTTACTTTTAGGCTCCGTGCTTGGTTCGGAAAAGCGCAATTGCGACACAATATATTTGAAGCTTTTGCTAAAATTTATTATATTCTGCCCGTTATCTTTCAACATATCCCATTCATTCAGACTCCAGTAGAGATCGAACATGTTATGTAATCGTTCACATCCGGTAAGACAGAAAAAAAGCGATGGCATGTCGCAGGTGATAATATGTTTGCTTCATTAGGGTCTTTTTGGTTTTTAAGAACAAAGTGTAGATGCAAAATGTTATTAACACATTTACACAACAGATTTTCTTAAGTTCAGCGATGATACCCATGTAAGCATTGAGGAAGTCAAGTTAAGCGAACGAACGTTTTCGATTAATTCATCATCAGGCAATAGAGTAATATAAGGGAGGGTAGAGTTAACGAAAGTTTTAGGCAAACCAATCAGTAGTAACAAGGGGGAGAGAGGGGGGAGGTGCAAAAGGATCAAGGGGGATCAAGGGGATCAGATTTTAGTCTTAATTGGGGACAGAGAAATGGGGTGGGGGGAGAGGGGAAGGGGAAGGTGTCAGACAATTAGTTCATGTCATCCAGTGGTCCTCGTCTCGGGTTTTTCTTTGGGTTGTGTGAGGACGCAAGGTGTCAACGTCTTGAGACTGTGTCGGTGGCCTTTGGATGCTTGATGCCGCTGTCTCATCATTGTTTCGCGCCGTAGTAAGAGGCGTGAGGGCAGATTTTGAAAAGGCTTTTGGCCACGGGAGCCTTGGGGCCGCTACAAATGCTTTCTGCACACATAAAATTGGGTTTGTGAGGCGAATGGCGACTGCTTCTGCCGTCGCAAGTATCCGCTGACGCAGGAACTTAGAGTGTTTAGCCGGAACTTTGTAGACGACTCTAAATGCTTGGTTGACGTCTACCCGATGACCGCTGTCTACCAAGTGAGCCAGAATTGCGCTTGATATTGACTTAGTTTCGCCTCTGTTTAGCCACGCAGGGTGATGCTCTCTCATGCGCTTGGATAGACGTCTAATCGTTCGACCAATGTAACTTGCCCCACAGGAGCATGTAAAGTTGTAGATACACATTGATGTGCTCTGGAACGGCAGTCTATCCTTGCCTTCAAGGCGAAGAAGTGGAGTGCTTGAGAACAATAATCTTAACTTTGCTGCTGGATATGTACGCGCGATTGCAGCGTTCAGACGAAGCTGTAGAAGTTCGCTTTCTGGATCACCTTGAAAAGGCAGTGTAAGAAATAAGATTTTCTTCTCAGCCGTCGGTACCTCCGGTCTTGGTGGACGTTCCTCCATAAACTTATCGATGAACTTATCGGGGAACCCATTTTCTTGTAAGGTATTTTTAAGCAGTGCGAGTTCGTCCTCCAGTGTCTCTGGAGAACATATTCGCCTAGCTCGGTTCGTGAGGCAGCGGACTAGGCCTCGTTTCTGACTTAGTGGCACAAAATTGTAGAAGTTAGTGTATTGCCCTGTCCAGGTCTTCTTACGAAATACACTTCAAATTATTGATCCATCAGATCTTCTACTAAGGAGGACGTCCAGAAAGGGGAGGCACTGTCTGTCCTCTTTTTCCAAAGTGAAGGTTAACGCTGAGTGCACCTGATTCACTTTATCTAAGAATGTGTCAAGCTCAAGTCTTCCGTCTGCTATTATAAATATATCATCCACATAGCGAGCATAGGCTGGAAGGTCTTTTATAATAGGAGAAAGTTTGTTGCTCTCAATTTTGCCCATGAAAATATCGGCTAAAAGAGGTCCAAGCAGTTATCCCATCGCTTCCCCATCGATTTGGCGGTAAAATTGGCCATTTAAGCTGAATTGCACGTTTAAAGTGCAGCTTAAGAGTAATTGCTTCATGTCTCCGATCGGCATGCCGATTGGGAACTCTTTTTTTAACAATCTCGTCACACAAAAATTCTATGGTTTCTGTGAGGGGAATGTTGGCGAACAGTGAGGCCGCTCAACTTTGCTTGACATCAGTGCAATTTCTTATGCTTGCAGTTATCTGATTTTGATTAATAAAAACCGTCATTTTCCGTTCCCTGAAAAATATTGTTAAAATATTTCTGATTCATATTAAGGTTTATGTATGATACAGCCGCCATCAAAAATACATTTGGACCACAACGTTGCAACAACGTTGCATCAATGTAAGAAATGTTTTGAAAATCAAGAAACGTGGAAATATGTCTACTTTTACCTTCAATACACTGGTGAGAACTGAATTCGTTTCTAGTAGGCAGCATTTTGCGCCCTTAGTCAAGTCAGTGATCAAAGTGAACAAAAGCGAATGTGCGCTAAATTACGCCCTTAAACGTTTCTGAAAAATGCATTAGTTAGGCAATCTAATTAATATCAAAACCCTCTGAAAAAAGTTGGCAAAATCTTTCGCTCGCTTATTTTGTGGCAAACGATGCATTGACTTAACCGGTTTGTAGACATGGGATATTACCATTGTCATGAGTAGTTTAGAATGCTTAGCAGTATGTGCATATATTCCAGGCATGGTCGTTGAAATCTGATACATTAAGTAAACAAATCATACACGTTAGTAACTGCGAAAAACGGCTCTTATGACGAAAGAATAGGCTAATATGCCAGATGTGTTAGATTCTCACACAAATTAATAACCAAAGACCGTCGGGTAATGCCATTGGATGACTCAAGCTAACAAAAACTTCGGTTTAAAAATCGAATCTTTTCTTCGCCGATGCATACTCAAACTCACCGTTCTCGTTCTGTATTTAGCAGTGTACACAATTTTCGAAATAATATTTTCGGTAGACTGCATGAAGACAGTATCCATGTCGACTGATAATTAACAGTTTTGAGAAACCACTGAAGTGGAGTAATGAAGCCCGCAGAACTAACTACTTCAGCCGTAGTGACATACTATGCAAAGTTTTGATACGCGGTTGCATATTGGCTAATCTGTGGACCATATTTACTTTTGCGTTTCTGATGAACGTCAATGATAAGGCTTTAGATTTAGTTAACGGATGAAGTAAAAGCCATTATTATTTTTTGGTAAGTCGTACCACTTGTTTGTTCTTACATTCTTAAAATATGTGGCATAGGTATTCACTGTTATCAGGCTGTGAAAAACTGCACTTCAAATTTGTCCTGTCACTCAGTCTTCAGAGGCACTTTTTTGTTAATGTTTGGTAATATATGTAGCTACGTCGGTACCATGGGAGACCTGAATGAATATTCCTCAATCGTTAGTCGTCAGCATCAACTTATACGTAAACTCAATAACTTAACGTCCAAGATTCCAACGCGCGTTCTGCTATTTAGGTGACGACTTCCCAAGTTTTTGAGCAACGTGCTTGTTGGCTCCATTACCTTTTACTACCGTACAAGCTAATTCCTTAGGTTCAGCCGAATAAAACGGTAAGGTAAGCTGATCATGTAACGCAAATATATCATTTATATTTTTCGACTTTCATTAAACTGGTTAATAAAATCCTTGCCGGATGGAAGATCTTTGTAATGCTTTCAACTCATTAGACAAGAATATTGATTTGAACGCCAGGCCCCGGAAGCACGGGATTAATTTACTTGAGTGACTGCGTATAATAGGTAAAACCTGGCATAACAGTTTTATGTTTTATTGAGTAAAGTTTAGCTATGGTCTTGTTCGTGACATCTAAGATGTAAATGATATAACGTTTCTTAAAATGGATTATGTTCAATCGAACACGTTTTTCTATTATATTCCTGCAGACGCATTCATTTATCAATGTTTCATCGTGAGCTATTTACGCAAAATTATCGTTTGTTCACATATCTTTCTTCAAAAGCTCCCGATAACCGTTACGAAGGAAGAATAGTGTTTGTCTGGCTAGCGAACAAAAAGCGACGCGTAGCATTAAGAATAAGCCTGTATTAGCAAAATTGTTTAACTTATTTTCCTTCTGTTTCAGAAGGCAAGACCATGTTTGCTTTCAGTTGCCTTCTTTTTCAGGAAGAGGAGGAGGAACACGGGATAGCTTTTTACGTCGGCAGACACATGTTTGCAATGTGGTGGGCCTCAGAGAAAGCCCCAAATCTTGTTCAGGCAACATAACTATATAGAGAAGCATGGGTTTTCAAAAACTTGCTTTGTGACTTATTAATTAAGCTGATAAGAAGCAAATGGCTTTGTCCACATTTCTGGTATCCGATAGAAGCTGAGATGCTTGGGATCTGTGACGGATCTCATTTGAAGTGATGACGCAAGTTCAGACAATCGACTAAAGTGGCTTATTCCGGAATGCATTTTAAGAATTTGAATTTATATGACTTGGTTTTAGAGAAAAATAGCGTAGGTAGGTGAATGTCTGCAAAATGACTGATTGAAGTACTTTTTGGGAGGCCAATTATTATTCAAGTTCTTTTATTCGGTCTTAGGCATAGCGAGAAAATCCTTGATAGCCACAGAGAAAAAAAACTATTTTAATGGGGAATCAAGTGCAAACTCCGGAAATTATGAACTGTTCACTTCCATTTCAAAAAATAAGAATCGTATCCTACTGCAAACACTAAAAGCACATAAGTATACATTGAAATCGGAAAAAATATCAAGCAATAGAAGGGGTTTCGTCAATTTTTAAGACTCAAGCCCCATCTGCCTTCAAAGGGAGAGAAAATGTATGTAACACAGAAGCACGTGAGACAAAAGTGGCTATTTCTGACTTATTACCTGTGACCATCTACTCATCTCTAATCCCATGTATGCATCAGCATTGATTCAAACCCAGGATTTTGATTGAGGAGTACAACACTTTACCATTGCAATTTTTATAATATATATGTGTGCACATGTTTGCCGAGAGGAACATTCACTTAAGATACAGGGTATGACATGCCTATGAAATAACCTGAAAGCTCTGTTTACCTTGATTAGTCACTGGCCGGAATGCCAAGGTCTTAGCATTTAAGAATGATATTATATTGACATCTTTTATACGAGTGCCAACACAGGCGTATTATCTTTAGTTTCTAGTATCAAAAGCATTCCGAGTACGAATACTCAACAGAATATTTTAGTGAAAACATAATGGAATCTATTTTACTATTGAATACTGTTCATTTAAGTCAATCCTTCAGATTACACGTATGTGCTCACGATATTCAAACAAAAGTGGAAGTGTTGGATACTTTACAATCAAATTACAACCTATACTACTCGTTCACTCAGCAGCGATGGCTGTAGCGTTTTTTGTAATTCACTTTATTCTTAAAAATTTGTTATTTCCGAAAATGTTACATAATGGTAATTCGGCAGAAATTCTTATTTTGCAATTCAAAAGTCATCTTGATGAACGATTGTTTTCAGTCATTCATTGTCAGACCTATACAGTTACATGGTGAATAAAAATGTTCATTAACTTGCAGATATTATACGATCGTCAGCTGGAGTGAGGGGAAGTTAGTGGGTGTAATGTGCTCACGTTTTCTTTTACTGAGACGTCGCCAATATACTCAATTAAGATGAACTATTATATTATATTCTTTCCATCTATTATTTCACCTGCTTCGCTGCAGCGGGGTATATTGGCCGTACAACGCGACGTCTATGGAAGAGACTACATTAGCACATCTCAGACTGGATCAGCAAAGGAGAGAATCGATCAATTTCAAGCTCAATCCTCGCCCACGTAATTGATATTAACCAACAAGAAAACGCATCAGGGAACTTTCTTATCATAGACCACACGCCGAAGAACAACCTTAAAGGCTTTCACCAACAGGTGCTAGCCACAGCCGAGGCAGAGGCAATCCGGTTAGCAAAACTCACGTTCTGTCTTCAAAAGGCGCTGAATCGAGCAATCTGCCTTGCTTGTCCGGCTGCATGTGGAAATCCGTGCCTCCTGAGGCCAATTTGTGCGGCTGACGAACAGACCTCAACCACCTGGCCATGATATCATTCCTTCTGTCTTCTCTGCAAATCGCAACCAACAGCCTGAGTGCTCTGGGGCCCCTGTTATCTGTTTATTTCAAGCACAAAAACCTTCCATTTTGAGCTAAATTGTTAATAGTTTTCAAAAAGGTGTATACTTTAGTATACACCGTAGTGAAATAATGAAGACAAACTATGTCAGGTGCAAAATTTTAGTATACGTGTGGAGCCATAATTTGCACTCGCACTAACTTGCCGCTTCCTTAAAAATAGAAATCAATATATCCAATTCGAACAGGCTTTTCAATTTAGCCATTGGTTTATTTAATATACTGCTTAAGTAAATGCGGGCATCAATCACCAAAGTAAATGCTGACTTTAAAACAGAAAAATTATAAATCCAGAAACTGTACAAACAGGAATGTGTAAGTGGCCACAAAGGCATAGCATTTCCATCCTTACAAATAATTCTACCATCAGGGAGCGATTATGTAGGTACACAACGTTAGCCGCACACAAGCCGGAGGCAACCCACTGCAATGCCAATAAAAATCTGCCTTCATATATCGGATCTAGTGCACTTGCGGACAAAGCAAATTTGTCGGTTAAACTAGAAAACTTTTTAAGTCGCGAATTATCAGATGCGCGACTGCAGTGTTGGTTACAGACGCTAATTACCAAATCGCGTTCGTTCGGCGAGATCTGGTGACACGTTCAAGTTTTATGAAGCTGAACTTATCGTAAGGTGTAAAAACGTATGGAGCACGAGTTGTATGAGTCATGATTTACGGGCCTTCATATTTAAACAAGTAAAATGAGCTGCCAAGCCAGTATTTTCCGCTGAATCTTGGTATGGTCAATGCAATTCGCCACGCAGGGAGCACACAGAAGAACGCATTTTCAGAGAGCCGCCAGGCCAGGTGGCTGGACCACAGCCCATTAGGGGCTCAACATGTCAGGATTCGATACGCCGATCCTCAAGCTATAAGCGCAAAAGTGAACGACCATTCGCAATATGAGGCGCTATTAAATTACCATAGTAATGCAATAGAATAGCAAATGCATCCAATTAATGCTGCACTTCCCTGTGCATGAATAAATCATTTCGGTTTCTTTCTCTGATGGTGGATCTAGCATGGCACACCAAAAGGTGTGTGAATCAAGTTTTCGTTCCGGCGAGCGCAACTACTTCTATTCAATCCTTATCTTATTTTTGGTTCGTTTGTCTAATTTTGCTGCATTATTTACGAGAGTATTTCAACCAGTTGGCGTCAATTTTCGGAGAGCGATCATCCGTCAAGTCATTTAGCGTTGACGTATAAAATTAGATCCGTGCTGAATAATCTCTTGCGGCATTGCTATAATTGTATTTACTTTGGTGCACTCATTTACGTAGGCCGCTCAAGATTGAGGTTGACAATCAAATGCATCAAAACTGACGCTCCCCAGGGTAACCTTCACTAAAACGTAATCATTGTGCAAGGGCCGCCTTGATTATGTGACAGTAACATCCAAATAGTCAAAAGACCGAAACAACTCTTTTCCTTTTATCAGTTTTGTTCGAAAGATATAGGGTTTTGATATGTCTAGCATATATTAACGATGTGCTCATAAAACGTGTAAGCAAAGGTGCTACAAAACGTTTGTTTAACTTGTTCAGTCGCTGCGGCCGTTAAACAATGATAGTGCATTCAAACAGAAGTGCTTATCATGCATCTAAATAATCTGCGCGGTCTATCTCGCACATTTAAGTAAGGTGTCCTCGTTAACAATGATACTTATAAGTTAATTTAGTTTATTCTCGGAGCTTCATGTAAAACAAACGAGCATTTATTAATGATTTAATAACGAACTCATCAATAACATACACTACACGCATTAATTTTATTCCATAAACAAAGTAGCATTTGTTATTTATGCCTTCTTAGGCTGCACATTCAATTGCTTAAGTGTGCAATCGGCTTCACACGACACTGCATCTTGAGTGAAATTACCAGTTCTTTTTGTTAGCTTGCGTGATTGAATTAACCTTTATTTTATACCCCCATATACAGCCCTTTCAATGTCTTAATTCAAAATATAGGCCCGCTTTTACAGACAATGAAAATCAACAGGAAAAGTTGCATGAGATTATTCCTGGAAATTTATCAGGAATCACATTCATTTTCGAAAGGGAAGATGACAACATAAAATGTTTATTTGACTTCTTCTTACAGCGCAATAATGGTGTTACATGTATCAGATCTGTTTAAATCAAAACTAATTATGCAGGATTGGTCCCAAGGTAGGAAAAAATCATCACGTCTTTCACAAATGGAGTGCAGTTTGCGCAGTACCTAAGCCAGCATTCAGAGGACGATATTTTTAAACTTTTACATTTTTATATTTCTAAAATGTCGTTCAGCAATCTGGACCCTACAGCTTTGATCGTCGAAAAGTGTGAAAACAGGTGCCAACATAATAAGGAAGAGGCCTTTATGATCTAGTTGGACAATCATAAATGGCTTATATTCTCATATATTAAGAAAACGTCTTACAGTGACGAAACAGGTTCATGGAGATATTGCAAAAATTCTTGAGAAAATCCGAACCAACTATCGCTAAGAGCTATGGAATGCCCAAACTCCACAAACGTGAAATTCCTGTGTGACCGATAGAAGTCGCTGTGTCTGAGTAGAAAATTTCCTTTTGGCTATGCCACCAACCCCATCTGCTTACGGGGGATTGTGATACGTCCCGTCATTACTTTATAGAGTTTCTAGAGAAACTTAAAGGGAACATAACCTCCGCTAGTGAGGTTATTGCTCCCCATGACGGCTTTTATGTGTTCACTTTCACGCCACTAGGTTTAGGAAAAATGTGCGTGAACGAAGTCCTAATACCGTTCAAAGCTCCCCCGTCTAGCTATTAATGTACAAGGAAGACTGGCAGAACATTACACACGTCCGTTTACCACATGCAAATATAGGCAAAAGTAATTCAAGCCTATGGCAGCAATAAATCAATCCCTCACAACTAAACTTCCATCGACAGCTGGATACGTTAATCAAAAGCGCATTGCCCTGAAGAAGGCCACATAATTGAGTTACGATACCTGCTTGAATTATGTTTCCAAAATGTCTAGACTATGATACACAACTTGTTCCGGTAGGACGACCCATATAGTCCCAATCAGGTGCACAAAAAATATATGGCGAATCCTTCTTTATATATAAGGAATATTTCCTAACTCATCGAAGTGCGCTAACGGATACAAGAAATTGAAATAGCACACAAACCGACGACTTCCTTATGCACTCAGCTGGTAATCCTAATAATAGAGTGGGCCAACTATGCAAAAAACAGTCGACTGAAAAAACAGATCCGAAAACTTTTGTCGTTACTGTTTCCAAAGGAAAAACGCTGCATCCACAAGAATTAAAATGAATCGACTGACGGAGAAGTGGTTTTGCTATCTGTCATAAGTAGACTTACATAAACGTGATGCAGGACAAAGCTTGGCACGGGACACAAATCACAATATTTGAGTTGGCCGTGCAATTTTTGAGGCAAAACCTTTGAGCATCAATCGACATATTGAGTTAGACGCCATGTACAACCATCTCAAGGAAAAGTAGAATGATGAAAATTAAACAATAAAGATTGTCGTAATCGGCAGATTCTAAATATATTTTAGAAGAAATGATTATTGTTTTCAAGAAAATTTGAAATTTTAATCGTTTTATGTATGTTAGCTCAATCCTCAGGATGATCTTTGAAAAAAAGTGTCCAATATCTACTCAATAAAGTTACTTCGTTGAACCAAAGGCCGTATTTGCGCTTAAATTATAGACTGCACACATTTGTAATACTGCTTTTCTGTGGATTCGAGATAGCATGGTCATTGCACAAAAGGTGTTTGCCAAATGTTCTTTGATCTTTGTAAATTCCGTGCTTGAAACATCATAATTTTTGAACTTATTACATTACTTGCTTTCTGTACTTTTTGTAAAAAACCTTAAAGCTAACACGGGCAGCAGCAATGGGCATCCTTACCATTCGCGACTGCGTCATGGAGCGTCCCCGCATGTAGTCGTATATTAATTTCTAATGTGCGTAGATGAGACGGTATCATGGGAGACTGGTTATATGATTTCCAAGTCAGTTATCGACAACAACCTATACGCAACTGCGCATTGTTTTACCTCCAAAACAAGATGGTATGATCTGTTTCTTACAACTTCAGTTCTCAAGCCTTTCAGCTACGTTCTTTCTTCCTCCAATGTGTATGTCTATATGTTTCACCGTACCAGTTGATTCTTAAATCACGCCCGGAAAAACGGTACTCGTAACTGATAAGTAAGCACAATTCTGCCATTTATATATGCCAAATAAACTTAAATAAGTTACTGAAGCCCTTACTAAATAGAAAAGCGATGATATATTATGAACTCATGAGACAAAATATGACGAAATGGATCCGACAAAGCAAAAGGAGACCGAAATGGGCATTTCTGACTTATAAGCCTTCATCAGCCGGTCATACCTACCTCGAGGGTTACCACCGCTGAGATTTGAACCCAGGACCTTTGGTAAATGCATTCAATACGTTAACTGTAGTATACGGGTTCCATTCTTTGAATTCGATCCTCGGTCCTCCAAATCCTAGAATTCACTTTTACTGCCAGGTAACACATAAGAGGAAAGCATCGATATATCAATCATCCTTGTTCCTGTCTGTGCAAGATTGTCCTGTCGTCAAGAGAATGCTTGTCTCCTAGACTAAATTACGCTTTTATAACGTTCTTTGAAAACCATGACATCCAGCAAACTAACGATAAAACTTTCCTAAATATGAGATAGGTTCAGCCGAAGAGACTCCTACACTGTCTTATTGCAGAATTCCAAAATGATTTAATTTATCATCGACCTTTTGGAGGAAAACAGTCATTATCTTTTGTTCATCTTTTTCACTTCCGAAAAGAGGAAAATATGTTTCCGTCTGGCACGACGATTAAAAACGATACGCAGCATCAGGACAGTGCAGAAGGGAAGAAAATATTTGTCGAACTCATAGGCAGGCAGAGTATGGTTGTTGTCAGTCTATTCTTGCTGACCAGGAGGAGATGATTGTTCGAGACGGCAGAGATAGATGCTCAAATTAAGGTGAACTAATCCTCGGATCAATCTTAAGATTAAGCCCATCCAACAAAAATTAAGAGAGAAGCATGGTTTTCAAAAGTTCTTTCGCGATTGCTTTAGGTTCCGTTTAGGCAAATGGCCTCACCCCAATTTCTGTTACCGATTTCATTAAAAGTGATGACACATATTAAGACGACTTATCATTGGCAAATTAAACGCTGTACATTCTTTTATTCACCATGCCAATTCCGGAAGATGCCCTTTTGCCAAAAGGAGAAAACAACACGCTTAACCGTTCCAATTTTTCAATGACTTGGTCTTGGAAAAACATTAAGTGCTTAAACATCAACCCGCAAAATAACCAATTAAACCGCTTTTTGGGAAAGTATTTCGCTATAAACAGTTGCGTTTTTAGTTTAAGTCATATAATTTGTCGTTGACATTCGTTTTATCGACACTGCTTCTCAATGTTCGAATAAGTCCTCAGAGATAGCGCAAACGGCCGTCTGCATTAAAGAATATGGTCACAAAAGGACCAATTCGGTAATGTCTTTTAGGAAATATGGTAGTTTGAGGTGTTTAATAAACACACAGACAACACTGCAAAAACGCATAAAGTCCTGAAACGTTAACTGCCTATAAAACTAACTATACTTCCAATATCAGGAATGTATTGAAGCAAATGTAGTGGAAGGAAGTTTCCTTCAATCTGCACACTATTGCATGCTTATGATTTCATCCGGTGATCATATATAATTTCCTTTTTCTTTGTTTAATCTGGCACCAGGTGGCAGTTTTAGATATTTGAAGACGTTCTTGACAGAACACCCAAATATAGGGCCATGTGCATCAGTGCAATACAGTCCGTTCTGGTGAAACCATGTGGGGATCTAAAATCTAGTTATGTGGTCTACGTTCATGTTAATTCTGCAGATTCTACATATGTTCGCATAATATTTAAGTGCAAACTTAACTCTAGTACTATTTCAACAAGAAATTAAACCGATTCTACTTCGTTGACTTAGTGCTTTGCAGGGTAAATTCTTCTCTTAAGCCAACGTTCAAGTTTTCTCCTATAAGGTTCTTTTCAAAAGCTTTTGCTATTTCTGAACAACATTTCATCAATGTTTAATATCTCTTTCTCTGTTTGCAATTCACTCAAAGCATTTTATTTCTTTCAATTGTCGGTAAATGCGTCGGCGCAGGATTTGTGTTAACTGTTAATATTTAATTAATGTCGACATTTGTATGACATAGTTTACATCCCCCAAATGCAGTCAATAGCCACCTAGCTGCAGGATGGATAACGCAGAATACGTTAAGACCATTGTACGAACAGCGGTTGTTTAAAAAATTGCAACCTACCTCGGAGTATTCAGTTTTTCATGTTTGCTACCTCTGTCGGTCCAATGCCTATATGTTTCTGCTCACAAATTAAGCAGGTTTAATCTAGTGCCCTGGAAACGACTATTTTTAAAGCGAAGTGAAATGACTGTCCATCATTTGTGACGGCTTCTTACGAAGATTTTAAAGCATCAGGCGCATACAATTCTTTTTCGATTGCTGACATATTTGTTGGTATAACATTTTCAGCTATGGTATACTTTGCAATTCACTTGCAGTAACGTATGAATTAACGATAAACCACCATCTTTAGTTATAAGAGTGGTCATTCTTTGTGCGGTCAACAGTAGTGCAGACGTGTTCAAGTAAGAGTAGGTAGTTCGTTTGACTTTCTTATGATGTGCTGGCCGGAAAATTGTTATCATCCTCATATTTCAAAAATTCAATATTTTCCGGGGTAATAATATGATTTATAAGCATTTCACTGACGCGCTTGCGTCTGATGACAAGATGGGGTTCTACTTCCATAAAATAACGCAAAAAATAATTTTTTCAGATGAACGAAATCGACTTCAATTTATCTTCCATGGAATGCCTACCTTTTAATAAAACGCTGGTTCTCTTTTATTTTCATTTACGTCCTGGATGTGTATCACTTCTCGCCATTTCTGGCTTGTTAGCTGTCATCAGCCATTCATACCCTATCTCAAGGGTTGGAACCCCTAGTGATTCGAACCCGGGACATTTGGTCATTGAGTTCAACATTCTGTCTGGGCAGCACGGTTTCGTTTCTTTTTCTGTTGTGATCGTGAATATAATGGGACTCAGGGGTTTATCCGATCTCTCAGGTTAGGGCATATATTTGATCGGAAGTGTCTTGAGGCTTGAACTTTAATGTTATCAGGCTGTCGCCAGTCCATCTCGAATATTGCTTTCTGGTTCCTCATTATTTTTAGGCCCTTGTTAAGTTTGCCTACGAGTTTATTCATGGGGTCCGAGTCAACCAGTCTGTATGACTGCCTTTCATTCAGTAGCTCATCAGCTTTTGCTGCGTAATCGGACTTGTCCAGGATCACCGTTGCCCGCCCTTGGTCAGCTAAAAATAATCGCAATAGCATCGTTTTCTTTTAATTCCTTGATAGCCTTTTCTTCGGCTGATGACAAATGAAGCCACACGCACACCACAGCGCAGCACGCTTCTATGGACTGCCTAAGATCCATAAACCAAAAGTACGTTTGCGGCCAAACGTGGCATTAAAAGGTATAGCTACATACGGGTTAGCTAAATGGCTCGCTAAACATCTGAAGAAGCTGACGGATGGCTCGAAACATTCAGCTATATCATCAATACACTTCCTTGAAAAACTGAAAGACGTCAAAATAGCTGTAGAAAATACAATGACCTCCTTTGACGTCGTCGCACTTTTCACATCCAGTCCGAAAGAATTGGCCATGAAAGTCATAAACGACCTACTAGAGAAAAGGCACGAGGAAGAAGAAAAACCAGCAAAAAGAAAACACGTGATGGATATACTGGGGTACTGCTTAACCACGTACTTCACATTTAACGGCCTTGTCTACGAACAAATCCAAGGAACCCCGATGAGCTCCCTTATCTCAGGTTATCTCGAGGAAGTGGTTATGCAAGAACTAGAAACGCAAGTTTTTCATTCAGAAACCCCACAATTTGGATGCGTTACGTGGACGGCACTTTTTTATCCTGCGCCGAGACATAAAAGAAGACTTTAGAAGTAAATATAATTCTTCTTTCCCGAAATTTAATTTACGATGGAGGAAGAAGAGGACGTGGAAATTCCTTTTCTAAATGTCCGGGTGTCGAAACACGAAGATGGGTCACTACGCACTGCGCTGCTTCGAAAAGCGACCAACGTGGATAAAATCCGTCGCAACAACAGTAATCGCCTGCTTTCGCATAAACGCAGTTGCGTCCGGACGCTGCTCCTAAGTGCCAACATCCACTGCAACACACAGGCCGAGAGACTGCAGGAACGAAAGTCCCTGTGGCAACTGTTCCCCTCCAATGGATACACTTGTAGCTTCATAAATAAATTCCTGCACCGAAGGTACACCAGGAAGGACGGGGAACTTAAACAAAGGCCCACTATTATCAGTGACCTGCTTTACATCAGTGACGTCTCTGAGGCCACTGAACGGATATTGACACCCCTTAACGTAGGGCTGAGTCACAGGCCAAAGGCCACAATCGGGAGCTAAACAATACAGCTCAAAGGGCGGCTACCTCCTGCGGACATTTTGGCAATCGTCTATTGAGTAAACTGTCCAGCCAATTTCTGTGGAATTGCGGACAACCGGCTAAAATCGCGCATGCGCGAGCACAGCTTAGCCGTAAACTGAGAAGATGGCCTTTAACACGTCGTCATGTATAGTTTTGAAAATGACCACTGGTTCGTATTCGACAATGCAAAAGTCATTAACCGGGCAGAAAAAAATGGCGAGGGAAGTGATCGAAGCCTGGCAATTGGACGTCAACTCAATCAATAGAAGGATAGATTTAACGGCGCCATTTAAGGCTGTTAAACATCACCTTGTCAAGAAGAATAAACCAATGACAGCAGACCCTGATGGAACTATTAGAAGTGAATAAGGAAAGGCTTATTTAAACCATGTATTTCCCCATTTTTTCTCCATTTCCGATAATGTGCTCAAGAACGACTGTGAAAGGTCAGATGATTAATACATCGTTTTCCCCAGAGTTCGCCTTAAGTTCTTTCATCTTTAAACCTGGGGTCGGAATTTTAGGCTATATCCATATATGTATGCCTATGTCTATATATACCTAACAGAAGTGATGCGCATCCCCGGAAATAAATTAAAATATGAAGGAACCACCGTTTCATTGTCCTAACATTTCAAATGCGTGCAGGCTTAGGTCATCAGAGGTAGTAATTGCATTGCGCATCACCGTTTTTATAGGTATTGGTAGTTATAGTTAATAATTGTTTTGCCGAAATAGGGAAAAAATTTTACAATCGAAAAGTTTGCTTTTCATGAAATAAAGTGTGGTAGATGTTCGTTCGGAAACGCTAACAAAACATACTGTATACGTTCGACTCTCGCACATAAGGTCATCATAACGCGCACGATAAATGTACAGAACAGTGAGCAGTTTAAATATCTTGGAAGCTGGTGGTCTGTTTTCAAAAATGAACGTAATAAAACCTATTTTTCAAAGAGCGCTTTTGACTTTAAAATATAATAATATCGCTTAGAGCAATTAAAACCTTCCAGGAGACTATGGGTTTCATCATAAAAACCGATTTGAAAAACGAGTTTCCACAAAGGACTTTAGCATAATTTATATTGGTAACATACCTAAACCTTTGACAGAAGCAATGTATTAATTTTCTTTGTGTTAACTTTGGCCTCTTCCATTGCACGATTTTCATCAGTATTAAAAATTATATCCATGTGAATGCGCTCATCAAAATGTTTAATAAAAGGTATAGCAAGGCAAAAATATCTACGCATTGTGAAAATGCACTTGACGAAGTCAGCCAACTGGGAACACTGTGAGCAAAAATGTAGCAAAGCACATCATTGCGGATAGTTAAAAACTATCTTCTAACTTCCGTTAACCTCGCCTCTTTTGCAGCTGACCGTTTAACACCATTTAAAACTTCCTTTATTTGCACGTCACTATCACCGCATAAGCAGCATTTTCCGCTCCTGTAAGTGAAGGGTAGTTGTAACTTACTGCCGCTATCGATTTTCTAATAAAAACACAGTTTAACAGTTAAGGAATTCAAAAAGCAATTTCATTTGTGCATAAGAATGATGTATTGGATACTTCAATTATTATTCGGTGAACATTCTGAAGTTTTGGTTTTTACCCACGGACTTTTCAAGAATTCTTAGTGTTTTGACCGATTGTTTTAGACCATTGCTTAACAACGTTTTCAAAAGATGCCAGGATCATTTAGGTTTGACATTAGTTTTGTTTATTGTCTTATGCATTTCCCAAATGTTTGCCTCATGTCAGAACAGATAACGATAGACTAAGGGAGAAGTAATTCGTAACAACAGTTCTAACGGGCGCCGTTCAATTAACGCATACGAATATCGATAAAATACAAAATGGCATAATTTTGTCGTATGTTGTTGCAAAATTAATTTAAAAGGAATTTTTAGAACATTTATATATTCGCACCGGTGATCTACTCTTTATATTTCCTTATCAATCCCTTGTAATTTTAAGTAAAAAAATGCGTTCGGACAATTGGGAAGAATGTTTTTGATCTTATTCGACATATTTATTGGCCTATGGAACGAAAGATTCACTTATCCGGTTTCACTTTCTACTGCAAAAAATGACGTGTAAGACTAACCCCAAATAAACCTTTGGGAACCTTAGCTGCCCAAAATTTTAATCAGTGACATAAAAGGCTAGAACTATGCCTTTATTTGGCTATTTACGTCCCTGAATTATGAGGAAAGTTCTCCACCTTTATTTTGTGGGTTTGGTTTTTAAGAATGCTACCGTTACTTGCGTAAATTCCGTGCAAGGAAGGTGCTGACACACATCTTTTAAAACACAACCTTTAAAAAACCACAAGACGTAATGCTTCCGCAAGCCTCATGGCGCCTAAACGATGCTTATGAATAACAGCACATCTTTTTTCTGCAAGTCACCACTACCACCACAAAACACCAAGGACAATCCCTTAAAGTATTAAGGACTCGTTTGCAACTTCATATCCTGGCGATCGTGTGTACAAATCACACATTTGCTCAGTAGGTCCGCAAACACAAACATAACCCGCCGCACTTGCCAGCTTTGAGTTTGACTCGATTCCTTATTACTCTCCGCTAAACATTGACACGAAAATGTTCATTGCAGTCCATCAGTAGGCATACATTGCTCTTTCTATACAGATTTTAGCCCCGTCATTTTTGGAAACTGCAACTGTAGGCTCTATGCCTGACTTATAAATATTTTGGAAACCGACCACGCCAACAGCACGGGGGAGGCGATTAATTACAGCAAACGCTCTAGCCAACTGGGTGGAAATTAATTAATTAAATGGGCTTACTCCCTTACAAC
Source organism: Ligula intestinalis (assembly GCA_036362985.1). Classification (NCBI taxonomy): domain Eukaryota; kingdom Metazoa; phylum Platyhelminthes; class Cestoda; order Diphyllobothriidea; family Diphyllobothriidae; genus Ligula; species Ligula intestinalis. The sequence continues at coordinate 17,173,156 of JAYGXS010000006.1, read as the reverse complement.
AACTGTCGGCCTGGTGTGCGGGTGGGCATGGCGAGACGGGAGTAATCTGAGCAAACTAGTTCACATTACACTGGAAGACAGTCAAGTGTAATAGCAACTTTGACGCAAACCATGCACCATCGGTAGGGTTGTTTGTGCACTTATAAGTGACCTTTATTATTGACAACCAAGATATAGCAGTCAGGGGGCGGTGATGGTTTGAACTTTTGCTGAAGGAAAGTGCGCGTTTTCCCTTTTTTACGATGAACTCCATCGATGCTCAGTTTTCATCAGCATTAAAATTTTATCTGTCTGAATGTGGACGTTATAGGACTGGAAATAAGGTACTTTAAGACCAGGTATGAAAAAATTATAAAATTAAAACTCGCATAAATAGTTCACATACGACCAATCTTTACGGTCATTTGGGGTACCGGACTTCGTATTAAATTTTTTTTTAATAACGTTATGCATCATTTGTCTTTACCCCTATCTCCTGACACTACCACAAAGAGGGTGGCAATTTTTTGTGACTCAAATGAAACATAAGTTTGAATCGTTATAAGGGTTTTACAGAAGATTTTTAGGTCAGATGGAGAAACGTTTTCTTCTCTCGTCAACTTTTCATTAAAAAATGAAGTTTAAACGTTCGTTGAAACAAAAAGCAAAAACTTTTGTGAATGCCAATGATGCCCTGCATATGTTGATAAACATTAAAAAACACATTCTGAAGCTGCGAACGTTTTTCTCGATTGTTTTAAGGGCATAATCTGTCCAAAATATGCTAGCTTTAATTAACATTTTAGGATAAACTTCACTATCGCTTCATGTCAGAAAAGTCTATGACAGACTCAATAACAATTCATTGGTTATGATATATATATGAATGACACAGGCAAATCGAGAAATGTCAATATTGATTAAGTAAATAATGAAAAAACTGTGTGGTCCTATGAAATTGCAGGAATCGTACTTGCTCGAACTTCCAGAGCATTACGTAATTCCCATTGGTAAGCTGATCTACTGCACGAAATATCAAGACCAGCCTTATTCTAAAAGAAATTGCGTTCAAACATTCGACGATAGTGACCTCAACTTCCTCTCACATATTTATCGTATAATTGAGCAAACCATTCCTGTACCTGCTTTTCCTCTGCAATCAAGCAGAGGGAAAACATATAAATAAGAGCTTAAGTTGCTCACGGTATTTATTTTAATGACATAAAATACTGCAATTGTGACCTTGACAGTCTAATTATGGCCTTTGTATTTCTTAACGCAACATATGCGTGCACCGCGGGTGCCTGGTTTTCAAACCGTACCCGTTACTGGCAGATATTTAATGCATGAAAGGGCGTTGGCAGACATTTTTAGGGCCACTAAAGTAAAAAAACTAAACGATAACATGCATCCACAAACATCTTTATATTCAATCCTGCCGCAAACCCCATGACGCCCGAATGATGACTACGACCAAAAGAGCACAACTTTACCCTGCAAAGCACCCTCGATTCCGCCGACATCAAGAAAAACCACTAGCAACATTAATGTCCTACATATCTGGCGATCGTGCATACATTTCACGCGTTTGCACAGTCGGCCAAATTCTATACAGCGTTCTAAAATCAACGGGCCAGTAATTAACAATTTATGTTGTACACCTTTATGACAGGTGAATGATTCGGTTGTGCGTGTGCGTCAGTTACCCACAGTCAGGTCGTCCGATGTATTTTACAAAAATCTTCGACTAAAACAGTTGACTGCTTTACTATCTAGTTTAAGGTTTGATACTCATATCTTCTAAAATTCTGACTGTAGCTAAGTACTCCTGCGATTAATATCGCCGTTGGACAACAACTAAAGCAACAAAGTGCATTCAACTATTCCAAGCTGTTGGTAAACTCATACGCGCTGTTTTGTTGATCTGTGCCAACTTACATACGGCAATCTACTTGAGAGCTTATTTTTCAACTTCACAATTTTAAAAAGCAGTTAGGGCTAAGTAATTGTTCCTTGCTCTAATATACATGTACACGGGGCACGAGATGTATATTGAGTATGGTTCACATACTTAATTGATATATTTATATGCGCTTAAAATAATTTACCTGATAATTCTGGCCTTTCTGATGGTTGCAACTCGGTTTTGTTCAAAGCAGTTTTCATTTTCAGTGGACTATAGGTAAAATTATCAAACTTCTTTTGCGACACAGTCAACCGCATAGGCTATCTCATTCAGACTGGCGTTGAAGATAAACGTCAACTTTGTCTTCTTAAGTTTGTTCCCCATCAACTATTAATTTTACTTTTGCAAGTTAGGTATGTTCATTTCAACATGAACGTCAGAGGACTTGAAATAAGTTAAATCCAGGCAAGTGTGGGCACGAATATTTCATTTTAACTTGCACAGGTTTTTAAGCTGGGAATAACCTACGCAAAACTGTTTCACTCCTCATCGGTGGAGACAAATATCGTATTGAGAACATTTGGAAAAATATTCACCCAAAACTTCTTTATTTCCAACTCGTTCGTCGTCTCATTCCTGTGGTTTTACTTACATTTCTTGGGATGCCTGTCCTTTTAGATAAATAAATGTCGATAAATGTTTATAAATTTATATGAAATGTTTATAGAAAAAGAACGTTATTATTTAAAACACGTACAATACCCCTATACACATTGGCTTCTCGGTTACGTTATGTCTTCAGAAATAACAAATCACCGCTCATGTGGTCCTCGGCATGGTACAATTAATGGCCGGATGTAGCGAAAATATGACTTGAATAAATATTTTAAGGTTAAGTCAAAAAAAGCTCAAACAGCGACAATAAAATGGATAAGACGACCGAGTAGCCGGCAATATGATGTGGGCGGAATTTTCACAAACGTTCTGAAAAAGATAATTTTCGCACTGACGAGTAATAGTATATTTTTTTGAAGGTGAGTCCCAGTGAATATAGTTAACTTGCAAATGATTAATTGATTTTTGATTGAAAACAAAATTAAAAAGATAAAGTTAACATTTGCATTCTACGCAAGTCTGAATAGGTATTAATCTTTGAATTTTGTTGCGCACATTCATTTCGCCCTGCAATGAGTTGACATGTTTGGACGAGTCTTTAACCAAGACGCAATCAGACAAGTGCATTAGAAAGAATTATCTAAAACTGACACTTAAGGTAGGTGTGTTAAATATATCGTATTTTGAAGTTTTTGGTAATTACTTTCAAAGTATTTTTTATGGATCATCGACTGAAACTGCTGAAAATCGTAAACTGTAAAGCCCCATTCCACGGAAGATATGAACTTCGTCATAATTTTAACCCAGAAATAAGCGCAAGGAAATGTGAAGCACAAATTTTCACAAGATGGTACGTTAACGATTACACCTGACATTTCTGGTAACTTTACTATTTCATCCTCTCTCCCCTCTCTCCTTCTTGTTACTACTGATTGGTTTGCTTAAAACTTTCGTTAACTCTACCTTCCCTTATATTACTGTATTGTCTGATGATGAATTAATCGAAAACGTTCGTTCGCTTAACTTGACTTCCTCAAAAATTTTACCATTCCTTAACCGACATTTGCGCACATAAGCTCACCAAATATCTTTATTCTATGACCTTCCGATCCGCGCAATCAAACGAAAATTTGGTTAGATTAGTCCACTGTAACTGCAGTAATTTATACACGGAAAAAATAACCAGCAATTATCATGAAAACATGTAGGAATAGCAGCCTGAACTGTTCGGTGTTCGGTAACAGTCATACGCTATCTTTCATGTAGTATGAAATCATATGTTTGTGAATATTTTACAAAAGTATTTCTTTCCAAGGAATGTCTACTTGGGCTGCTTTACTAACCCTGTTTTGAATGAAAGAGCTTTCTCGAAAATTTAAAATTTTGTTTACCTAGTACTCCCGATTTCCAATTAACGGAAATTTCCGTATTTCTAAAGCAGCTGAGATTTCTAAACAACGAAGCAATACTTGATAAACCGCAATATGCCTTATTTTGAAGAAAGGCCATCACTCTACTGATGTACCATTTTCAGGGAGTCAACCTAAGTTGCATTTGGGTCATGCATAATTTCTTGTGAAAATAATTGGATTTCATGATTTACAAGATATGCATATATTACATTTCAACGTGAACCTATCGGCGATAACTCTATTTTTCAGCACAGAGCAGAACGGGCTGAGCATGTCAAACGTCAGAACAACGAGCCTTTTATTCATGGATTTAACTTTTGCATCAATTAGTTAATATCCGCCCTGGAATTGTAGGTAGTCCACACCTATTATTACTACCTGATGACAGCTAGTAAGCTTGAAATGATCATTTCTTCTGTCTTGCATTGGTTGGCTAGAATTATATAGGGATTTACTTTGTCATCACAACATGGCTGTGCTGCATACTGGCAATTTATGGTGGTTTTATATGCCATTGCTTTCTTGCCATACCTTTAATTCTTGAAACTGCATTTGTTCCAAGTATTCTAAACTATATCTCCACAGTTCCGTAGTTCATATGGTAGTCGCAATAAAAAAAGTATAAGCGTAATGCTGGGACGGACTTATTAAGCATGTCACCAGGAGTATTTTAGTCCGCTGTATATAAAACAAATGCAGTCCGCATAATACGCTTAACTTATATCTTATAGTGTCTATAAAATGTGGCTTTGCTCTACTTGGTGAGAATTCATGGAGATGCAAGTCTTAAAACTCGAAAAGTGCAGAGAGCTGGACTTGCCACTTTTTATGAGCCTGATAATGATCGGTTCCATAAATACACCTGTAATCATCAAAACAGAAGGTGAATCAATGTATCGTCTGTGGTCACATTGAGGCTTTTGGGAAATGTTGGATGAAAAATGAACAATTATCTTGGAAATTCTTATTTTTATGATTAACCTACAAACCCAACATTAATTGGACGATGTTTTTATTAGCAAACCTCTCAAGCAATGCTTCTCAGAGCCATAAACCTGGGCTTTGCGCATTCATTGACACCTGTTTATGTGGGCCGGTGTTCTTGGCTGCTATCAGACGAATAGGGAGGCTTACCTTTAAAAAATCCGTTATGACGATAAGTTAGAGCAAGCGAATTCATTGGAATGTGCACATTTTAGCGAATGTTGTCATGGCAAAGCTTCTCATAGACTAATACCAGGGCTTCGCCTATCACACGAATCTGCGTAAACACTCGCAAATTCAACAAGGAGGACTGTCAAATCAACACGACTGGATAGACGTAAGACTTCGCTTATGAAACCTCCCCTACTTAGCATCCGACTATCGAAATAATAAGACACGACATACACTGATTAGATATTTCAGGCTACAACAGTTTTCATAAACGAAGAAACTAAAGAGTTTATTTACCGTTCGAACGACTAACGGGTTTGAACTGGTAAAGCATAGCAGATGATGATAGTCTAATGAAACTCAGTTCAATCATGCTTTGACGAACATTTTGTTTGTTTGAATGGGGGAACGTCATAACCACGTATTTGATACTTAAGATAGTTGGAAGTCAATAAGAGAGAAATGGTTAATTTATGAATCACAGCCCCAACCCTTTGCCCCATGGGTTGTATAGCAACAGTGTAATGCTATAAAGACTAAGTGAAATACTGACCGTTTGGTAAACAACGCATGGCATGGGCGTTCCTGTCAGTTAATTTCTGAATAAAATGTCTTTTATTGTGTCTCCGAGGGCCGTAGTTGCTGCATTATTTATATTAATGTATTATCACACTTGAATGGCCAAACGTTACATAGAGTGATTAATATCAAAGAAAGTTGCAGTTATAAATATCAGTCCCCTGAACCGCAAACTTCATACATTTGAGATAAAAATAACTCTTCGGGAGACTGTAGACAATAACGTGTTACTTTTACAGGCCGTACTTCCAGCTCATCCTTAGCGTATGGAATGATATTTATATGCCGAAAGATTCGGGTTCCAGTTATGTTATCGCGTTTATCATCTCCCAAAGGTGGGTTCATGGTCCGCATTATATTTTAACTGACGTTTCAGAACCCTTCTCGTTTCCATCTTCAGAGTATTGGCTTTGTTGCCTCTGGTGGTATTGGGTTAGCCAGCCTTACCATCTGCTGCGTGTTATATCCGTGCTGGACGCGCGAAATTAGACCTGCCCGTTCGTTGTTGACGGCATTTGGTCTACCAGACAATGGCTGCTGGTGGGCTTGCGTGACCTTCGTACCCTTCGTGGTCAGCGTATTGTAGGCGAGTCAATATGCTTGCTGGTCTCCCCCACGTCAAATGATAGACTGATTACTCGTTGCTGTCCACTTGAGCTGTTCTTTGCGTTGCGGTGTGATAGTTAGACAGTGTTTGATGTTGGTCGCGTGACCTCTGACCTCCACTCCTATTTTCCGTCATTATAGGCTTTCGATTATGCGTACTCATTTGCCCTGCTGCCCCTGGCCGACTTGATCCAAGCCTTGTGCGAAGCACCTGATAGGCAATGCCCAAGTTTATAGCTCTGTTGATTGTGCCAGTAAAGGACCAATTTTCCAGCACTAGTCAGGCCATTTTCTCCTTTGCCCTGCCGATCACTCTTCCTTTCTCAAAGGCGAAGTCATGGATGCTATGCTGAAGGCCATGGCTGATTGTTTGATTGCTGGCAGCGTGTCTTTGGGCTTCCTAGCTTTCTGTCCGAGTGTGAATTCAGGTCTGTGAGCCACTCCGATCCCGAAAGGTTTTAGGAGTTGCGCTGTCGCCTGTGAAATGTTTTTTTACATTTGGGATGGAGAGCCAAAATTTTGGCTTTTCTTCGCTCGACAAATGTACGCGAGGCTTACTTAGACAATTGCAGATGAAGGACTTTCGATAACCGTTGACTTTGAAAAGGGCATATAAGTACTTCCTCTGCTCTTGCTTACCAGTGTCGTCGCCGCAGTACGTTTATACACGTTGGCAGAGGATTCTGATAGAGCTGCGTTTATGACCAATAGGATGATTGCTTTGGAAGTGAAAAGTGCACGTGGTGTTAGTTTCCTTGTGGTAAACCGTTGTATTTTTCCTCTTGTTTGACAGTTTTGTAGCTTGAACGTCAACGAAAGATAAACAATTTGCCAATACAAGCGAAGAACTGATTGTTGACTTCTTCTTGAATGGTAAACGGGATATCGGGAAAGATTGGATTCACCGATACATTGAAAGCTTGCACGTAGGTCCTCTTTAGTATGATGAATGTGTCCTCGACGTATCGGACCCAAAACTTCGGGGGTCCAAGTTGAAGGCTAACTGTTTAAGCCTGTGCAGAAATGCTTTGGCAATGAGTCCAAACAGAGGGTAGCCCATTGGTGTCTCTTTCTTCTGCTCGGACACCTGGCCGTTGATGGTGAAAAAGGTATTAAGGCACAGTCCAAAAAGCTCTATGACGTGCTCTCATTTGAGGTAGTTCTCGGTCTCGTCGTCTTTTTCACAAGGAAGGCCGTCGATAGTGTTGATAATCAGTGCAGGCGGAATGGAGGTGAATAACTAGATCATATCGAAGGATACCACCACCTCGTCTACCTTTACCTCAAGGTGTTGAATGCGCTTCAATAAATAGAAGAAAAGATAATTTTCTTCATGATACGTGTACAATATAATCAGATTCATACAAAGCTTAACCTTCAATTGGACCATTCACCACTGTATGTTTCTTGCGGGTGCATTTACAAATACTATCGTCCCATTACCGGAATTTCTTGGGATCTGGCTGCTTGATGATGTTATCATTTCTCATCACCATTGAATTTCAAATTTTCAATGACAATTCCAGCTTTGATATTTATAGACTAATTTGAGTCTAAACAATCCCCGCTGATAATAGCGATCCGTCATGTCAGCGCTCTTGAAGGTATTTAACTACCCATATATTATAAAGTATTTACGCATGCAAAAATTTCGCAGATGTTAATATATCTGCAAATTATTGCTTAATGCACTGTTTACAGGTTAGCGCATTCAGTTTATTTTATCGGTGAAAACGATAACTTATCCACAATCTGATTTAACAGAATCGTTATGGATCAAATGATATGTATCCATTTAAACTTAATTCACTAAAATTTTTTACCTGTGGCAGGTTACAAATTATATCAAAATAGGTGATATGCTTCTCCGAAGATTACTTGTCGAGTGAACATATACGTTCGATAAATTCTCACCAGGCCAGTACATTTATATGGGCAGGGGTATAAGTTAAACAAACCATCAATAATGTTTGTCTTTTCTTAGAAGCGATCGTGGTAATTGAGGAAGGGGTAGATAAGTGAAGGGTGGTTACGTGATCGCACGAGTCTGCGCCTATCCAAAAGAATACGGGAGCATCTTTCGGCATAGCTGAGCAAAGTTGAAGTCAAAAGCATCAACAGCGCCATCCTAGCCCACATGCTTGACTCCAGACATTGTGTGGACCTCTACGAAGCCTTTAGGGTGATCTGTAAGGTCCCGCAAAACTACCCAAACTCCCTGGATCAGCGCCTGCTAGCAAAAGCAGAAGTGACCGCTACCATGTTTGCTTAAGCCGGCGTTATGTGCACAAAAGAACTTCGTGCAAACTCCGCAGTTGGCGTGGCCCACAGTCACTTAGTGGCATGTACACACTTCCGCGTTACGTTTGTCTCCCATTCCTACCTCCTTCCCTCTCCCCTTACCCTAGACAGGCTCTACCAAGCCCTCTCCACGTAACCGCCGTTCTCTTATCGACTTCTTCCTTGATTCCAACGACTCACTTGTAAGAAAAGACGAACATTATTGATTGCTTGTTTAACTTATACCCCTGTCCATCTAAATGTACCTGCCTGGCGAGGATTTATCGAAAGTATACGTACATTCATAAAATACTTTTCTGAATTCTCTGATGGATATTTGTGCTTCGGATTTGAAATCATGGAAAATATAATTAAACCACATGATTGCTGACGCAGTCCTCTGGTAGTAAGTTACAACGTCGTTGTTGCAAGCAAAACATTTATCTTTTTGTGTGATTCCAATCTTTTAAGAGCTTCATGGTCCAGTATGCGCTGGCGGAAACAAAGCCATAAATGAAGTGCCTAAGCGTATTGAAATTGCCGCACTGTGTTCGGAAGTTCCATTGTTCCTATGGTATATTTATGTGTTCATTTAAGTGTAATCTGTATAAAAATAAGAGACAGTATATTTACACAACTGCATGATTTTATAGCAAATGGAAAAATTTGTTTCTATAGCCCCATTCTTTAATCACTAATTCCAACCTTTGTCCTACGAAAACGGTGTTTATAATGTTTTGTGGGTGAAGAATTGGGATACGCACTGAAATATACTTTGATAACTGCTTTATGTGCTTTTATTTTTTTGTATCTGGAAGTGTTGTTGATTTACCTCTGCAGATTTTCCTAATCTGTATTATCATTTAGCGTATTGCGTATAAACTCAATTATCGAACGACAGGTTTCTTGAAATTCACGAAAAATAAAATAGGTGTTTAGTAGGTTGTCTACTCCAACTCATTGGAGGTCCGACTTACCATTCTGAAGTTAGATTAGTATAGCGCGCGGCGTGAAGCGCAGTGCTTACCTTGAAATTACATGTGGAACCACTTGTTCTCAGTGGCCACGGGAAACAACTTCGAATTCATTTTTTCACTTTACACTTATATCTAAAAGTTACCTTCTCTGCCTATCATATGTCCTCACCCCCAAAACCTTCAAACTACTGTTTCTGTAGGAAAATATGCTGGGCCTGGGGGTAGATACGTGGAACTATAAAAGCTTATTTTGTCTGTATGTTTGAAAATTGGATTTTGAAAGCAGAAATTACCTTTTTAGGACAAAGTGCACTTATTCATATAAACTTAAATGGCTTGCATGAATTATAAAATTAATTTTTAGCTGAATAACTACGTTAGAGTGATCCTCCGTCGTTTATATTTATGTGCTACTCTGAAAAAAAAACAGTTCAAATGCATTAATATGGACGATGAGTTGAAATTCTAAGAAGCAATGTCTTTGTTTAGTACACATCATACTTCTGTTATTTAAAGTATATGGCTTGGAAGGGTTTTTGCGTTAAATTGCATAATATCATGAGTTTTGGAAAACTTTAAGACAAGATAAATTTTCAAGGAATATTAACTGTCCGTATTTCCTCTCAGAGGAACTGTACTTTAGGTCTCGTATGTCTGCTCAATTTACCTGAGAGTGCGCTAGCACTTAAATTTTCTATTCTAGAATACACAAACATTCGATTTCCTAATTCATGAAACGTTGACCGAAATTAAGAAATTTGTTCGCGATTTTAAATAGTTATTTGCTAAGTTTAATAAACCTGTCTACCGTAAAATGTTATCTTAAGTGATTGCAAAAACGGCAAGTGCATGGTATTCAACAATCTGATTTCGGAGCACAAGCAGTATACCGTTTTACGATCTTTTTTAAAATCCTTATTAAACTATATATATTGAGCATAATGCACGCAAAAGTATACCTTTCTTGTACGCAGTTTGATGAACATAACACAAGTGTGCTAAATCTGAGGCCTTATTGTTAATAATGTTTTCTTCAATTGCCAAAAAATGTTGCCTGTTATTAAATGTTTTACGATCCTGGTACGTCCATTCCTAAGCTAGCTTATCACTCCATGCATTAAGGTTGCCTATAGATTGCTTTTTTGTCCACAACCATTAACAATATTTTGAGAATTTTGGGGGCGCATCCTCACAACTTTGGTAATCGTGAATTTTTTTGACGTTTTGTGTATAATATGTGCTTTTAAGATCTTTGCAGCATAATGGCATGTAGGTGGCAGAATTATTACACCATGTAGAACGCAACTTTTAAAACCGACAGAAAATCTTTTTTTTAATGTTGCATTTGAAGAAAGCGTAGTCTTTTACCATTCGAGCACAGGGAAGAATAATTTTGCGCATGTTTTGTATAAGATATATTTGAACATATAAGGACAGTGTTAGGCAATAAGAAAGATGTATAATCAGTTTCTAAAGGATATACTTTTTCGAGTGACCATAATGAGCTCGCTGTGAAGTCGTCATCCTGTTATTGTTGAAATATTTTGAGAAGCAGCTGTACGATAATCAGCATAGCATTTCAACTAAAGGACTTTGTTTGAAATGAAAACGAATTTCAGAATGTTAGTTGACCTTTCATAGGATAGGCAACCTATAATTATTTTATTTGAAAACACTCTTGATACCAGCACAGTTAAAAAATCTCTGTACGAATCAGCAAGCAGTTGGTCATACTTATTTTAATTTAATTTAATTTGAGAGACAATTAACGTAATAGCATATCTACACCTCGAAACTTTAGGCATTTAAACTTTTATTATATGTAATTGTTTTAAGTGTGCCTCAGTCGAACGAAATTACATGATAAAAAGTTTACATCGCTGACGATCAAATTATAGAGAGTTCCTTGTGTTGCAGGTTCTGCTCAGAGAAGCTTATTTTACTCTCGCATTCATAGAAAAATATAAGGACAACGCAGATTTCAATCTTACAATTATAGAATATGTCCTTTTTAACACAATTTCTACATATCTTTATTAAATTCAAACTGATTTCTTACGGTCATAGCATATATGTAAGCAATTCTACATAAGTCACAATTTTCAACGTGGCATCTAAAAAACTATTTCAAACGAAAAACAGCCCACGCATAGGTTCACCAACTGGGCATTTGAATCCTGTGATGGGTATTTTTACAACACTTAGCTTTTCTTCGGTATGCAGGATATGTTATTTATAAGATTTTGATTCTCCCAAAGGATGGCACCAAACCATGCTATTCGTGAAATCTATACATGTTGGATTTTATTAAGTGTAGAAGCAATTCTAGGTTTATTTAGACTTGTCATAAGCGTCTTGAAAGACTGATTACATACTCAACAGACCGAATCATGTGAAAACTTTCATTAGTATATAAAATAATTAAGACTACGCGCTTTCTTTGTGTTACGCCATTCGAACATTGGGAATTGTTGGCTTTAACTTATAACACGTGTCTTAGAATTCTCAAGATACACATCATGTGTTTTAAAAGCATGCATTATTGCAAAACAAATAAAAACAAAACAGTTCAACCATCCCTTATCTGTGATTATTGTTAGATGTGTATTGGTTATAAGGGATGGATTTATCTGGCTATTAAGCAAACGCATTGGTTTTTTTATGACTTAATCCAGCTGAAAATGAACGCCTTACCTCAATACTTAGTGCATTATCAGATATGGTTTGATTTCAAACTTGTATGATCCTGATATGGATAAAGACTCTTAACGCACAAGACCATCAGTATTTCCTGTGCAGTACAGACTGGTCTTACTGCACTTTCTCACCCTAAATCTCTAATTGTGATAAAAATTTTCTTTAAAGGAATGTTTTAACACTGTGTCCCATTGTCGACTCTTGTGGTTGAATTTGTTACCGAAACCCGTCATTTAAAAGAGGTGCGCCATTTTACATTTACGATCAATCGGCAAATACTAATAAATGAGTATTAAACGTGGATAAAACTAATCGCAGTATGTGCGGGCATATCAGTAGGTGTTTCGCATGTTTTTAATTTGTTATTACTTTTTACTGACGCAAAATAGCAGTGTAAGGTTTATAAAAATACTAGGTTGCTATCAAATGGTGATGACATAATTTGTCTGTTCTTATCTCTAACTGAACTGCTTTGAAATTGTTTAAGTACTTCATATGTGGTAACTTGAAACATTTTCTATTTTAAGTTGTACGTTAAAATGCTCAACAAACAATACGCCTGATTTAGAAGATATTATGCCATAGAGAAACTTCACCTGGATGTCAGTATGTTAAATCTATATATTTACACAATGCATATTGCAAAATATTCATATTCGGTGTGCAAGAGTGTTGTTTTCTACCCTAATATGACGTTAAACAATCTAAATTTAAAGAGGCCACATGACAAACATCTGTAAAATGTGCAGATGTTAAAAAGTCATTCGAAAATAATTGCATTCTACCGGTTGTGTTTATCATCTAAGTTGTTTTCGCTGACACAGGTATGAGTGTCTTAATTTTAAAAAAACCAACTTTACGGAATTTTTTGAAACATATCGGACAAATACGCGAAACTTGTAAACGTTTTGTGAAAGCCAATTTCGAAGATTTGAAGGGTTTGTTTTCGAATTCCCCTTTTCGTATTGCAATGTTTCTATTGAATATCCTACCAACATTTAACTGTATATCATCGTTTCGGTGTACTACGGAAACAAAAGCTTATTTAAATCTGTCCATTTCGAGAAATAAAAGGCGCTGCAGCCCCTGCTAAATTGCGTCTCAGCACTGAATAGGGATCGGGCAAATTGTTGCCCTTATTTATGAAGTGGAGGCCCGTGAAACATGACTCACATAATTTTCGGCTCACCCGATTTTCACTTCACGTGAAAATTTCGGCCTCATCAAGTTTGAATGTATGGACGGTCTCTTCGAATGAGCCGCAACTTGAGAACTAACATCAGCGTACTGGGATGCAATAGCGCCAATCCATCGTATCCTTGAAAGGTACTCCAACGTACGAACTAGATAAGTGGCTGTTTTGGCGTCTCAGATTTCTGACCACTGATTTGGAGACTATGGGCACTTCATCAATACTTACTCGCGTAAGTTCCCTGCCAATTTATATAACGGCTTCCTTCGATGTCACGTCTATTTTTTACTTCTACTCCCCAGGGTCTTGCAGTCAAGGCCGTCATACCACTCCTACGAAGCAAATACGACGAGATGAAGAATCTCCTTCATCACGCCCAACTTCTACAGGTCCTGAGTTTCGGGCGCAGGACTTACTTGACATTTGGCGGAACTATCTATGAGCAGATGAAGGGGTCTCCAATGGGTTCAGCGAGCTTGGGGCTCATAGACGAGGCGGTTCTTCAATGGTTGGTGTAGCTGGTCTTCCAACACTACAGACTGAAATTCTGGGCGCATCGTCATTGAACGGGATTAGATGCTAACGTTCAACAGAGCGTCTCAACAGCGTCTTCTCGGAAATAAAATGTAAGATGGAAGTGGAAGAGGACAACCAGTTGACATCCATGATGTCCTCATCTGTGGCAAGGATTATGAGGACCTAAGGACTAACTTATTCAGGACAGCGACGTACAAAGTGCAACCAATGAATAACAACAGCAACAACCAAATCCGCCACAAACGCAATTACGTAAGGACCCTCTATTGGCGTATTGAGACGCATTGCAGCGAACCAAAAGACACAGTTGCCGAAGTAACATATCTTCGATGGGCTTTCAGAGAAAATAGGTACTCGCGCAACTTCGTCAACCAGTGCTTGTGCAAACACGATGGCCAACAAAATCGCACCGACCACAAATTTTGCGAACGATCCCGTACGTCGGCCACTTTCTCGCACCACTTGGAATTTGCGTCGCACACAGGCCGGAGGCAACCATAAGACATCGGATAATGAAACCAATAGATGCACTGTGACGGCAAGAAACATCTGCTCTCATCTACAGGATCTGGTATAATTGCGGACAAATCTACTATGTCAGAGAAACATTCGGACTTTTCTAGAGGCAAACTGCCGAAAACGCGGCGGCAGTGCGGCGAAATAATGTCAATTCCTATGTTGTGGATCATTTGACGAACCGTGCCACATTTAAATTTGATGAGGCTGAAATTATCACGTGAAGTGACAATTGGGTGAGCCGAAAATTATTTGAGTCAGGTTTCACGGGCCCCCAATCCATAAATAAGTGCAACAATTTGCCTAATCCATATTCAGTGTTGAGATTCAATTTGGCAGAAGCAAGTCATCACTTTGTGAACGGGCAGTCCAAGGCGTCATTTAAGGCCAACACTGGATGGCAGGGTGGCCGAGCAATCACTACGCCCGTGTCCACCACCTGTGATGGTAGTTCAGCAAGTCAAAGCCTGCATGCCGGTCAGAAGTTATCAACGCACATGTCTCTGATGACGAATCTGCGACGGATATCGAAACGTCAGGTGAATAAACATATTTTCCCAGTGATCGAGTCTTCTTCTTCTCCTCAATTGCTTCCTGGGACATGGACGTTCGCTTGTATTAGCAAAGAAATTACCATTAAGTATTGTTATGTATTTGCAGTAGTGATTGTGTCCTATCAAAACTGCACAAGTTTGTGCATATTTTGCCAGTTTCTGCTTATGTTTCAAAAGATAAATCTATGACTGATATCGAACCGTCAAGAGAATAAAAGCGTTGTCTAGAGGTAGAATACTCTTATTCTCAATTACTTCCTGGAACTCACATCTTGCCTTGTATCGGCAATAACAATTTTACTGTGCAGTTCTAATTTACCAACAAGGAAATAAATCTGTGTTTTGGCCAGTTCTCATTGAAATTGTGCTTTATAATTGCCATTCATTTGAACCTGTACAGTCTGGACGAATGCCTTTGCAGCACCTTTTTTTCAACTAGAAGTGGTATTGGGATAAAATGCCTACGGACGCTAACCCGCTTAGTTGGTAATTCCTCCAATTATCTGGTAAATATCATCTCAAGCACTGAGATAAAGTATTCTGAGTAATAGAAATTGTAGAAGTGCATAATAATCATACAAAATAGAAAATTTACAAATACCATAAGATGGAGAAATGTATTATTATTTTGTGTGGCTCTCAGATAGAGACCACAAATAGGCACAATCAGTAAACAGGCATACAATAAATGACGTAAGGAAGGTGCCTTATGCATAGCCATCGGAAAAATTAATAAAAAAAAATAAGTTATTTACAGTTATTTATGTCCCAAGTGCTTACTGGTCAGCATTGGTCTGAATTTAGTAAACTCTTTTCAGCGGAGTATATTTTAATGAAAACGGAAGTGTGCCGCACTTCATAGTGGTCACAACCATCAAAGTACTGCCAAAATGACAGGCACTTCCATCAACCAGGTTCAAGTGAGAGCTGGAGGCTGCCTGCCTAATGTAGTTTTATATGCCCTTTCTGGCGATTAAGCCAAAGGCAGGTTCGGTTTTTAAAAGGATCCTCTGATCTAGTCAGCAAACAATATTAGGCGATTGTCAACCCTCTTCTCCCCAATGGAAGTGCGATCACCTCCGCTGTTCAACACAAAGATCCACAACGTTTTTTGACAGACAACCCTGATGGCGTGGAACTTCGGACCTGCTTAACGAGTATTTTGAGAATACTGCTTAATAACTCTATACCCTAACCCTCAAAAATAATTTATCCCCCACTGTCGTCTTTTAAGAGGATGAAGCCAATAAACACCTACAAAGAGGTATTTATCCAGTTTCCTCCCAGGAACTGTCTTACCAGCTACGGTTCAGATATTCTTCTCGGCCAGTCCTATTTTGCGCACAACTGTATGGACTGTTGCCATCACCCTTTGCATGTACGCCTTTGCTTTTGTAGGAACGGGTTATATGGTTGGTAAAAGTGCAACCAATGCGTCCAGGCATGGTCTGGAAAAGGCAAAACGCGGGAAGTAAACAGCATACACACTGACATGGGCTTTCCGTGATTTACAAGGTCCCACCGAACTACCGTTATCCGCCAGACAGCAATTTGCCAGCAACAGCAGAATTGGCAGCCATCATCATAGAAAAGGCAGTCGCGTTTGTGCAGGTAGACCTCGTACAAGCTCTGCCGTTACCTTTTACCTTTTTTACATTTTCTAATTGCATGCAACTTTCTACCTCTTACTCTCTTCTCCAACCCTGACTTTTCATAACCCTCGGCTATTCTTGTTACGACATTTGCCTCACAGGTCCACATTCGCATGTGTTTAAAGCTAGATTTTATTCAGTTATTTTAATAAATGGCACGTTTTGCTTGACCCTATTGCTCTATAAATGTCCTCGCCTGATAAAATTCCTATCGCAATTTAGCGCGAAATATGAGACCTAATTCATGACAAACGTCGAATTAAGGGAAACTCATAACGAATATGAAATCAGTCTACTCTTATCTTACAAGATGCCAAGTAAACATAAACAATGTCAACTTTAATGAAAACACAAAATATATATTACATGTGCTATTGCCTGAGTTATAAAAAATACAATTTATTCAATCAAACTTTACCGCCAAATGTTAGAAAATTTTAAGCACACAAGTAGGAAGTACGTTATGCTTGGACATGGAAACCATTGCCTATATAATATTTCGAGGCATAATTTTGTTAAAAGCAGATAGTGACATAAACTTCCATTAAATTGTTATCATAAATCAGTGTTATATGAAGTTTGGTGCACTTTTTTTCTAACCATTTCTGATGACAAAGTAGGTTTTCCGCGTCGATTTTGTTCAACTTTTACTTGATTAAAGAAAGGAAGATTTTTTTAATTCCGCTCCATTATGGCACTTTGCCTGTTGACAGATTATATAAATGTCACTTAAATGTACCTGCATGGGTAGTATCAGTATATGATAAGGAGATATAACGTGTAAACTCCCTTTTTTGTATGTTTGTGGTGTAGTATCGGAACAATGGTATCTCAGTTTGTAAGTGAGGACAATTGATATGATTTATTGAGCTAGAACATAGTTAAAAAAGAGATCAGGCAGTTAAAAATTCTCTTTGGAAATTTTTAGGTAAAAAATTGTCACTCTTTGGGAAGAATCTAATGGGAAAAGGAGTGATTTTTAGGCGAAAAATACTTCCGCTCTTCAGAAAGAGTCCAAACAGGGGCATTGCTGAGGTCACTGGGATCAAATGCACAGCATTCGACACATGGTCACATATCGTCAGGCCAGTCACAAACAATTTAACCATAAATAGCAGTTACAATCGTAGGTATACCATTGAGTGTAAATTAACAAAACTTTTCTTCTTTTGTTTCATATGTCCGGTTTTAGCTGACGATGATGACCATTGAGGTTGAAATTGCCTTTCTATGTAAATTAACATCCATAAGGGATCAACGAACACCCTTTCAAGATTTATAGGCTTTTGTGTGATACTTGCGAAAGACTTAACCTAGAAAGTTAATATTGCCGAATGTTTTTAAAATTTAGGTAGGAGTAGGGATCGCAGTTGAAGACATGTCCAAAAAGGAACACCTCGTTCGTCGACGATTAGTGTCGACGACAATGATCATTTTCAAATACACGTTTGCTAATAGTTTGCCTATCATAGTGGAGCCTTATTACTGAATGCTGCACAAGAACGGCCACGTACTTTTCCTTCACCCCTCTCCGCTTAAAACAAAATACGAATTGGAATGTTAGGCTGGTATATTTACACACCACAAAACAACTTAAATGCCATGAACGGAAGACGTTTATATGCTCTGTAAATTATGTTCATCTTGCTATCTTTGTATCCTTTAAGCATCTGCTAAAGCACTATGAAAAGTATACAAAACGTGACGTAAATCTTAAACTGCTAATGCATTGACTATTCTGATTTGCAATTACAAAAACCAGAAATCAGACTGTTTAAATGGTCTTTAGCCATCTTTTTAATATGAAGGGCCTCTTTTGTCTGATACGTTTACGAAAATTCCCATCAAAGAAATTAAAAGACCACCTGGCGAGTATACGCGCACCTCAAATAAATTATTGCCGGAGTAATACATTTAAATGCGAATAAGGTACAAGCTAAAACACGTGGTAAGCACGTTACCAATCCCACGGAAAGTTTTTTGGTGGCTGTACAATGACCGAAATCGACAATGTGCGTGGAATATCGAAATGTATGCACTTAACGTTGTGTTTTTGCACCCATGCCGGAAGAAGTTCCCTTATTATTTTGAATAGACGCCGGCACACTTTCTGCTGCAAATCACACTTTCAATATTTCTATGACTTTTTTGTGAGTTGGACTTTTTGTCTTTAAATAAAACTCAATATCCAGGAAAATCGTGGGAAATAGGCTAAAATAATGCTTGAGTTTGGAAAACGTTAAAGAAGAGGTTAACACAGTACATTTTCTCTTACATGAAACTTCCCGATTGATTTTTGAGGAGTTATGTACCTTGAATTAACCTAAGCAGGAAAAGGCCGTTTTCCACAAAGCTCTTCAGTTCAGATCAATGTATTAAATGGAAAATTTACAGATTCCAACTCCAAAGTCTTTGTTCATATCCAACGAACTATCCATGACTTCAAACCCCTTAAACTCAAAATCTTTCCTTTTGCCGCGTTGACCTGTAAAAAACCATGAATATAAGAGAGCAGGTGTAAATATATTTTCAACGACCAAAAACCTTTTTATGTTCATGAAAGTCGGGTGAATGCAAGCGTGAGAAATCAGATTGACTTCTGAAAAATAAGGATGGATTCAGTTAATCAAAATAAATTTTGAAAATTATTTATGTTCTATGCAATGAATATGGCAATTAACTTCAGCGATGGGAGTTTGGTGTACCAGATCGACAATAAGGAAAATAAACAAACATATTTACGAACTTCTGTGCATTGCCATGACTTTTCGCTGTCACGCCGTACAAGAAGGGAGTCCAAAAACTTTCAACTTCTGTTGAACATTAACGAAAACGAAACTTGGATATAAACATTCAAAGCAAAACTTGTCTTCATTTTCAAAAAAAAACGTTCTTTACTCTCGTGTAACAATCTGGGACGCAATGTGGTATGATTTTGGGCAGCAGGGAGTTTTGAAGTATGCTCATGGGATTTCATAAATTAATAATTGACTGTTTTTAACAACAAGATATGTCTAATGCCAATTGAAATCTGCCATTTGTGTTGGCTAAAATTACAGTCACAGAAATCATATTCGTTTAGGCATTGGTTAAGATGCAGTTGGCAAAAAATTGGATGACTTAATTCAAGTTCAAAATTAGAAACGTCACAAGAAAAAAAATCATATTGACACTTTGGACTTTGGAATATACTTAGAAATTGCAAGACTGAAAATGCAGTTTCGAGTTTTTCGATAGTATGTTCACAAAACTTTTCTGACACGGTCAAGACCATTGATCCCTAGGACACGTGGTTAGCATTTTGCATAGTTCACTGAAACCAGCCAATTATTAGACGTTGTTTTAAGAAATAGTGATTTTGCAATATTTTCCTCGAAATTTTAATCAAGGGTCCCCACTTGACTAAATGTATTCCTAATCGACGGGTAGTACTAAAGTGTCTCCTAATTTTGAGAGTAAATTGACAGCTGGTTACCCTTCTTGATATATTTTAAACAGATACTGGAAATTCAGAACACAATTTTGGCGAGCGAACGCTTTCAGTAACTTCTCATCAGGCCAAACAGTAACAAAGGAGGTTTAAATTTAAAAATCGATAGTTTGTCTTTCTTTACATGCAGGGTCCAATCAGAGCGCGGAAATGTGCAGCTATTTAGGTAATCTTTGGATTGTCTAAGTTCCGCAAATATTCCCATGGTAAATATTAGGTGAAAGGGATAGTGAATTGTGTGCACATGAAGTGAACAACGTCAACAAGGAATTTAACAGTAGGGCAATTGCACTTGCAGCCGCGAGTTTGAGGCGGCGCGAGGAATCGCAACACCTACAGCACGGTCAGGTGTGACTAAGCCACAGAAAGACGGATTGAAATACCAGGGTGGACAGATTGTTGCCTGCAGCGTTTTTTATAGTCGTGAGTGCATGTGCACCCGGAATTCGGTCACTACCGGCGCTCTCTTCACAGGCACGAATTCGTGAGAAAACCTACAATCCGAAAGGAGGAAGAATAGTTTAATTTAATGAGTCACGTTCCAACAGTAAAATTGTGCATGACCTTCGCGCTTGTAACTGGTATGAGTGTGTTAGGTTAAAGGAGCAGCTGGAGCAAGTCGGTGGTTGAGTTTTCCTTCGAGGGCATATAAGTATGCCGTGTCAGTAGTAATTTGATAGAGGGATTAGAGATATTGTTGATATTAGAGATAAGATCAGAGATTGGAAAAGAGGTCTGGCTTTAATGCTTATAAAGTGCCTGCTAGTTTGGAAGAAACCACGACCAGGCTCGGTGGGCTCAAAGTGATTTATGATTATAAAGTTCAGCTCTATCTAGACATTGGAAATTTAGCTCATATCGCGGTGGGTTACACTAATGGGCAAAACTGTTGCCGTTGCAATCTGCAGGCCTTATTTCATGGAGAAAGAGATTATTTTAATCACCAGGTGACAGAAATAGCACACTGTGTGCATATGTAATGGGGAATAGCCCGCAGGACGTTGACAGCCGGACGAGTGTACGACCATCCGCGAGGGGCTGGCATCCAAAGTGTGAGAGCGCGGGAGTCATCACAGCGCCTACTGCGCGGTCATGTGTGAGGCAGCCACATAACGACCATTGGCCAGAAAAGAATATGGAAATTGGTGATTGTGCAGTTGCTAGCAGCTGCAAATGTGTGTGCACTCGGAGTTTGGTCACTATATGCTTGATATTAGGCATGTTTCGTAAAAGCCCGAACCCACCTGTCGTCATCCTGACGCGTATTATATCAGCATAAGGCAGATGCGGTGTAAGTCTGTTACCATGAAATAAAAGTAATGTACATGTGATTCGCAGTCACTGCAACCATCCAATGGGGGGGCTAATAGTTGCATGGTTGTTAGCAACAATCCATAAATGCTTTTTATATAAAACACGATTAATCACCAATTTTTGCAGCTTTTTTGAAATGACTATATTAACAGAGAATAGTGATTATCTTCATGGCGTGAAGTGGGCGTTTGTAGCTTAGCGGTAGAGCATTAGCTTGCGGCAAAGGCTTTCTCTGATGCGTGAGTTCAAATCCCGACAAACGCCTAGAGTGTTTCACACTTGGGTCAACTCAAATAACGGAGAAGAGATTAACCTTGTTTTGTTTATGGTGTTGCTTTTTAGGAAGTGAGTCTTTGACGATGTAATTTTTGGACATCTAAGGAATCTAGATCGCAAACCGTTTTGGAACAGAACCCAAAGTTTTATTCTGGACTGGGGAGGATAAAAAGATAACCCGTGTTTCAAATTTTGGTTGGAGATATCCGGATCAAGGTGCTTCTGCTTGTTGATAACAAATACGTGGCTTGAATGTCTGTGTGTCAGACGACGCGTCTTATTTACTCATTTGTTGATTTATTGCCGACTACTAGCGTCCAAACAGCAATTCATCCGAATAGATCTGCCTAAACGACTCATTACTTCATGATCTTTAAAATAATTTGGAATTGTTGCACTCATATAAAAGTTATAATGAAAGGGAATTTTGTGCAACCTCAATTTAAGTTTTGATGCTGCTTACCCTGTTTCATATGCTGGGGAGACTGATCCGGAAAATCTGCAGATGAGCAACTAAAAGCAAGTCATGCCAGTAAATAAAACAACCATAATAACCTCAGGCCATGCAGATGACTTCCCAAAATGAAATTTCTCTCTCATGAGTATTTCGGTCAGATATTCTCTTATAGCCTGTAATGCGCAACAAGAAAAATAAAAACATCAGCATCAGGCGAGCAATTTTAACGTGGAATTAACCTTGGTATGGATGGCATGTATGGCAACCTAAACCAGACGCGGGCATAATAAGACCTGCTCAATTAAAAAGGTAGCCTTGCAGAGTTAATCTTTTTGCCTTAAAGTTATTTATAATCGTAACGTTAAACTAACACGCAGCACTACTCTTAGCCAGATCCCCCGCCTAAATCCTACCGTTCACAGTTCGCTCCGGTGTAAATTAAAAACAAGCGTAGTCCGCAGAAATTATCGAAATCAACGGATTTCGATGCAACTTTTCTACTGCATCCCGTCGTTGCATGAGACAGGTAATGGTTAGAAGCATACAGCAGACTGAATTTCACAGAATGTCAATGTCTTACAGCAAGGGTCATATTTCAGTGTAAATAATGATCGACCGAAGAAAATTACATAAAATCAGCCCACACATTGACATTCTGCAAAATTTATTCTGCTGTATGCTTCTGGCCATTACAGACCTCATGCAAAAAGGTATTTAGCTAAAATACCTTCGTGTTATATGAATTCCTTTGATGAATTCTGTACATCTAACTATCTACACTTGTTTGAAACCATAATGTATACTATAATTCTAACCTTAACCTTGACTCTGACCTTAAACCTTAGCAGTCGCTCTCAACTTTATCCTAATTCTTTATTTTCTGGTATTTTCTGGAAGACCACATTTACTCGGGACGGTTCTGGTTCGTGTGTGCTGGTTAAATGGTCGTAAAGTCATCATTTCTTAAACTGGTTATAACTAAGCGAACGCAAATGTTAAGAATACGCATTATTATAATAGGTCTTCTTGCCGAGATAAAGCAAAATAAGGAAGATCAGGGGAATTCCGAATATTCCGGTTACTTTTAACGAAGTTCATCTGAATGTATGAGGGAGCATCCTGTTTGTACTCCACTCGAATTATTACTTTTCCCTCTAATCCCACTTTATAAATTCCAATATTTTTCTGCCATCCGGATGCGCTGCTACTTATGTTCCCAGACTGAGAAGTTCTTAACTTATAACAAAGTAACAGCATAATCTTCGATGGGTGCATGAAAGAAAACAATATTGGGGATATATTGTCACTGCAAACACCGTGAGTGGATGGCAACATTAGCAATATCCAGGAAAAGAAACATATATAGGATAAAGGAGGAACAGGTTGTACACAATGGTTCTCCGGTAGTTTGAATAGTGGCCCTATGACGTAAAGATAGTAATGTGGGATGGCAGCCCTTTCATTTCGTAAACTTCTCTCTTTGCTACAATCTGCTAGCAATAGGCTCTTTGTGCGCATCATTCTCTTTTTTGGAGGGATTTTCTTTTATCCGGACATCAGCGTCTTTCTCCTCGTCATCTTCGGCTTCGAGTATTGCCGGTTTTGCGAGCAGATCGCGGATACTGATGTCGGAGGGTGTACGCCGTTGTTTTCGTAGCTCTTGCTCCACCAGGGATCGCTCGGTGCGCAGAAATTCTTCAGAATCTTTGTCTTCTATCTCCTCCGCCTTCTCCTCTTCGGTGTCACTTGTCAATCCCCTTGTTTTTACGAATCCGTGCTGAAGGTTAAGACAAAAGTTACGAAATACGTAGGCATTTAAAATAAAGATGTACGTCATGGAGCGTTCAAACGCGATCGGTGTATAGGAGAGACTGAGTCTTTTGTTGCGTTGGACTTGATCTAAAACTCACGAGGGTATTCCTGAAATGACCAATGATATATGTAATGCAGGGGTATTGATGTAAACAAGGGATACTGTGTTGGCTATTTCTGTCTTTGAGGCTGCACAAAAGCCGATCCAGAAATAAGTGAACACACTCCAGCGGTTTTTGGATTACCTAACCATGCACTTATTGTTCTTTCGATTGTGAGAGGGAATGTTTAATAAGATTGACGGACATCAACAGTCGACGTGCAACTCAAGGTCTTCCAGTTTTCTAAGGCGGGCAATCTTACCAGTTTAATATTTAGGCTTTACATCCCCGTTGATTTAAACCTAAGAATTTAGCTATAGACTGCTTGCAAAAAGCTAACGTCGGACATAATCTACCTTATATGCAGAAAGTAAATTTAAATTGAGTAGGTAAATGGAAATCGAACCAACAGTTTATTTCTTTATTTTCTCTCGGCTGAATGATAAAACTCGATGGTATCCACAAAAATCCTCTTTCTTGAAAAATTAAACTGGGTTTGATCTTGAAAATATCCAGTTTTACACATGAGTAAACTAATATTAATCGTAAACAAGCTATTTACCAAGGTAAGTAGCGCAGATGTATAGGACAAAAATATAGTAGTTATTTCAAATTCTGTACTTTCGTTACGAATTTGCACAGTTACTTCCACGGGTGAATGTTCAAAAAACAGTAATGCTGATTATCCAGAATTACAAATCGTAAAAGCATTTATTTTTAAGAAACAAGGACGTCAGAAGGACATTTCCATCTCCACACAGTTTATCTAAACCCCTTCAGGAATCAAAATAACACTTTTGTCCTGAGTGCATGCTCTTTGTGTCCTTCATGTCAATTGAAATGTGCAAACACCTCTTTATTATTCGGCCATATGGAAGACAAGAACTAAGAATGGCAAGCAGCTGTCAATTCTATTATTATACTCTCGCGTTCATGGGTGACGTTTCACAAACGCTGTTTGCGATGCGTTTTTAAAAACAACTGCGTGGTCTTCTCCTGTGATTTTGCTTATATCTGGCAGTAGACAGGGCTCAGTTGCAACTGCATTATATGTGGAAACCACTTAACAACAAGAAATTTACTTAGGACTTATGTTGATTGATGGAGTATACTTAGAGTTCAATAAGTGTTAAAAAATACTATAGCAGGCAAAACATGCACATGATAGCAGACTGCTTGTCTCGGCCAGAAAAGTGTTCAACTAAATGCTTAGCAAGCGCGACAGGTATATTCGACAAATTGTCATTTCTCCTACTTCTTATCGTATTTTTTCGTGTTTCTTAGGCATACTCTCGTTTTTGAAGTAAGGAATGGTGTTTAGGATGAATGCATTATCTTGATAAATCCAAAAAGTGTTTGATTGATTCATTCCAAGTAAGACTTTACAATATAGGCAAATAGCAAGTGTATTTCACACAAAGGAAGTGATGATCTGCATAACAGAAAATCACTACACAGCAGCGTCACTTTTATCATAAATAATGATGAAAATATCAAGGACATGATAATAACATACAATTTAAACCATTAAATATATCAATTTAATTGGGACAAAAATAAAACGTAACGATACCTCGTTCGGCCCCATAAACAGGACAGGGAAATCGAAATTCCCAGACCATTGATTACAACACGCTTGATATATAATTCGGCAAGGGAAAGGATATCAACATCTTTACCGTTATATAAAGGTAAATCGTAGCTTAACTTTGAACGAAAATCTAAACCAATGATTAAAACATGCCCTGTCCTTTAAAATAAAGTTGACTATACATTTAATTAATAATATATTTCACCTCAAATCTAATTCTACCTGTTCTTTAAGCAATTTGACTGCTTTTCCTTTATTTGCCTCAACGAAACCTTCGCTCATGGTGACAAATACCTCATCGTTACCAAACAAAACCTTGAATATATGCATAAATGTCATTCAATCACTCAAGAAAACAATAATTTCTCTATGTTTTCTATATGGTCTTTTAGGTTTTGCAGGTTTCTCATTGCTTTTCAAAAAGCGACATTCAGAATAACAGTTTAACCAGCAAAGTCGGGGAATATATTCTGCCTAAATTATATTCACTATCTGCAGTGATTTCAGATTTCAAATCTCGTTTTATAATTTTGAAAGCTATTTAAGCAAGTGCACCTCCGAATTGTCTACTAATAGTCTAAATTGAAAACAGAATTTGAGTTTTTGAACACAAGCGGAACATTTCTAATTTTTAATGGAATCTGTCATTTAATGACTGCCAATAACGACATTTGTCTCGTTGTACATCACCTTCCTAGCACATCACATCTCTCGTGATGTCGTGGGCTTAATTTTGTCTGTAAACTAACGTATCTTAGAGCTTCAGCAGTAATAAAAGATGAGTTTATGTTTCCTAGGATTAGCTTTAGCATTGTAACCTACTTTATTTAAAAATATTGCTAGAAGAATAAAAAAATTACTACCTTTCGAAAAGCAAAATTATTTCTAGAGACAGCAATTGAAGGCAAACTTAAAAAAGCCTTGACTTCCCAAGTCGAGAAAAACTCAGTCGTCGGTCCTGAATTACAAATCGTTCAAGCATTCCTAGATTGCAAAACACGTCTTAGCCCTGTCAGCAATTTTGCAAACACACTTTTCCATTAGTTTGCAAACTTTCCTTCAAAAAAATCAAAGGTCTCAAGCCATTTTAAATAGAACCCAAAACCACTTTTTTTTTCCTTTGCGAAAAAGACGCATTTTCAACTTTTCCGTCCTCTCTTCGTTTGTTCTTAATATATATCTGAGCTTACTTTAGCCATTTTGACAGAAAACCACGTCCAAATTGACTATATTTCAAAACTGTGGACTCAGGAATAGGGAAGATAATATATCAGTTACATTCTTCTACTTTTACCTATTTAATGCAGTTCCAACAGTTCGAACTCAAGAAGTCATCAATTTTACGCCAAAATTCTTGGGTGAATATTTTCATGGAGGGTATGCAATAAAAATTTGTCTTCATGCCGCCCAAACATGCATTATAAAACGTAATTATTTATGAAAAGAATTCAGCGAATAAAATACACTTTTACAATGAGAAATGGCATTTCCAAATTAGATTTAGTATTCGGTAGCACATTTATCGAAATTAAAGAGGACACTCAAACCGCATGATCTTAAAATTCACTTGTGATCCTGCCGTTCTATAAAGTTTTTATGCAAAGTAGTTCAAATCGGTGATGTAATGGTAGTCATAAAATATCAACGTGTTGAGGAGTTGAAATACAGTTACATCGATTTTGATTACGATATCAACGCTCTTTACGCGAGCGATAGTGCCGTGCGCTGCACCATAACATGGACATTTAAGGAATTCACGAATGTCTTTAGGAGAATGACAATCCTCTTGTAGGGCGGTTTGAAAGCTAGCCACTTGCTAAATGGCTTAATGCCTAACTGACATCATATCCATTTAGCCACATCCTTCCGTTACTCTATAAAGCATTATCATCGCTAAGTATTGTTTAGTTTTTATTTATAGATGTCTCAGGTCTGCAGACCAGGCAGTTCCGCAAAACCGGCCTCAAGAGCCAAGAGAGACACTATCGTTCACACTTGAATCGTATCCTCTGTAGTCAAGTTCGCCATGAGGAACAGCTACAGAGAAGATTGACTCTAGGCAACCACATACCTTAGGCTAACTAGAAGCTCTACATTCACCGCTGGTGATCGTGCTTAATGTAACTTTTGCGCACTCGCCTGCACCCACATAAATAATAACCGCAATTTAGTCAGCGGTTTTGACGAGTCAAATGATACGCGCTGGTACATTTGACTCGCTGATACTGTCAGTGAGAAGGATATTCGCCCGTCAACCTTCTCTTCGCTGCGTGGCTCGCTACTTTATCAGTTGTTCTGTGTTCTTGCCAAAACGAATTGTTTCTGTAAAAAAACTGGTTTACTATCTTTCCTATACTTCTGTCACTGTTTATAGCAACAAATGTGTGCCCTTTTGAGGTTGGTTTATATTTCTGTTTCTAATCCCATTGGTTCTGCAAATTATCTTTATCTTTGAACTGAATTTAAGTCGCCTACTCACTTCGATACTGCACTGATGGAGTAATTTGCCCGGGATGCGTTCACCGTCGACGGAGATGGTATGGCTAAGCAAGTCATCCCAATGTGATCTTTTCTCACCCACCACCTCCTCTGCATCTGGCTGAAGTTGTTCAACGGAAGTCTTAATGTCCACGACACCGTCATCTGTGGCCTCGAAGACAGCAGTTTCTATCCTTCCCTCAAAAGCGGGCTTCCTACGCCGCTTTGGGATCTTCTCCGCATTGGATTGCGGGAGACCTAGAAGATGCCAAAAATATGCGTGATAAAAATAAGCTTAAACCGATAAACCTGTCACCTTTTATAGCAATAGTCACTTTCATAAAACTAACGGTTTTCTTTTAGATGCAACATTGCTTTTAATGTACATTTCCTTCCAAGTGCGCATTTAATAGCTTTCAATCTTTTCCAACCCACGAGAACGAATTTTTAGCCGATTAGGAGAGAGTTAGAGAAAGGGGAAACAGCTTTATGACACATAATTCTGTCTGAGGGCAATCCAATTGAGCAACGTGTATGTGATTCGATGTAACAATACTAGGAAAAATAGTCCCCCTTTGTAGCATAATCAGATGTTATAAGAACAAATCACCTATCTGCTACACTTTTAGCTCACCATATCAGTATAAAATATCATTTAAAAGCTAAACACGGAAAAAATTACTCCACAGAAGGAAAATGGCCTTTCATAAATTACATGCTTAACTCTCGTAATGCCGTTTTGACAAAATGGGAATCATGTGATTAATTTGCTTATCTGTTAACACAAAGCTACTAGTGAGACCTAGAAAGTTCATTTTGCTAGAGGGCGGCTGTAATAAAACCTTTCTTCACACAGGCCTGCGAGTTGTTCAGAATTAAGTCCAATGAATTAACTAAAACGGCAACACCTGATTTTACCCTTCGTCCCTGCATTTTGTCTTACAAAAACAGTGCTAATAAGGTTTTATGGAAGTTTGCTTAGGATAAAAGGAACAGGAACCCTCAAACTATGTGTGAGTATGTTTTTATAGCCAGAAAGATTTAGATCGGGTTATAGTTCACGCATAGCTTTGAAATAATGTAAGATTTAGAGGGTTGGACACGGAAACTTGTACCTTGTTTTGACTTAATAGAATGACCATTTGCATCAATAGGGGATGTTTATTATTCTTCGGTCCAACTGAAATTAATATATAGCCAGTCACCTGCACAATTACCGGCTATTCTCGAAATAAAATGCAAGGATTCACTTATAGTTTATTTCTTGGAATTTCAATCATTCTGGTCCAGAATAACCATATTGAATGTCTGACTTAACTTCTTGTGTAAGTGATCCCACTATTAACCAGTTGCGTTAACGTATTTCGGGTAGTCCAAACAAATTGGCGCATATTAGTATCATCTGAGAGTGGAAACCTTAGAACAGTGGGTAGTTCTTTATTCTTGCATATCACGCGCGCCACTTACTTACACCAGTAACTAGGGCAAAGAGTATGCACACTCACGTCTGGAAAACATTTAACCATGCGATTTGATGGATGATTTACCGTTGCCCCAGAAACTTTTCACCATTATTCGAAGAGAATGCGTACGGTTTCCATTGGAATTTCGATTATACATATCACGCGCATCTGGACAAATATCGCCTTGAAAACAAATGGGTAGTCAATGTGAGGTGAATGACAGTAAAATAAATCCGAATTAATTATTTTCGCTCTTTTCCTCCGTAGCCTGCCTGTTTCTGACTTGAGCTAATTAAAAATTAATTCGCGACAACGTGCGTCAATAGGACCACGGACGTAAAATCTAGCTCGGAAACCTTGAGGGAAGTATATTTACGATTTTTTTGTGACCTATGTAGCGGTCAGAAATGAATTCTAATGAGTACACTTGTTTCATCAAAATAGTTTGAAAACTTCTGAACATATATTTGTGTAAGCTTTAAAAAAAATTCTACGCTGTTTTTGATTTTTAAGATAATTATAAAATTTATTCAACAAATACCTAGAAACACCGTTTCATGCCCCACCTAGCTTTCATTTCACTCAGAAATTATTAAAATCGCTCTCGACGAGACTATTCAGAGGTCACTTCACGTTCTGCTGAAGGACCACCCCAGCAAAACCTCGTTTATGCAATTAAGCCTTCCTCACCTTTTTCGACAATTCTACGGCACTGATGGCGTCTCACTTGACACTTTCCGCTTTTAATGGCCAAAAAGCGTTCGGGTTTGTCAAAGACGCAGGACAAGTTAAACCAACGATGCCAATAGGTAAGTCATTCAACAGTACGGACCGCTGCTATACACAAGTATGCATGAAGCATGCCGCTGTCAGTTAAGTATATTCAATAAAAATGATTTCAAAAATTAAAGAAGTTCATTATGAAAAATGAAAGCCTGGCAACTTATTTAGAAAAACAGTAGCTGGAAAAAGCACATCAATGGGCGAACAACTTTCTCGTGTGGTAAAGTAGGTCCGCACTTGTCCTTATGATCGTTATCGTTATTTCACCGGAAACACTTTGTTCACACGTAAGGCCTGGAAATTTTTTCCCATCCAGATGGCAGTCCAGATGGCAGTTCACTAAAATACCAGGTACCTCGCCATTTTGGGCTTCGATTTTATTGCCTGGGAGAAACATTTTCAGTCATAAATCTGTAAAATGCGCAAACGATAACCAACTACAAGTTACCATAATTGTTGACTTAGAAACAAATGTTCATCATAAACTACGCGTTCGTCCCGTAATCAATTGCAATACTAATTATTACAGGTGAGTGCTGAAACCCAGGCACGTATGTTTTAACTATATTCTACACAGCATGATATCTGGACGATATTAAGCGCATCAAGTAATCCATATCGTTCCCAATAGGCTGCCTGCCATTTAAACATGACCTGCATGCTGGCCTTGGTATTTTGTCGAGAAACTTATGCAGAATGTGGAACTAAACTACTGAATGAAAATAAAGTTTGCCTTAAGGAGTTGGGTTGAGTCGCAGTTATCAGTAGCCATGTTCAATTTACACCTACTGACCTATATAAAGCTGGCTGTTGGTCATCGTCTTTAAAGTCAGACGTTTCCTTTAAGGAGCGTACACTTCCTCGGAGAACACAGTTCAAGTCAGATCCGTAAGTGTATAGGGAACTGTGAGCTTATTTAAAATTATCGACGGAGTTCAGTTTAAATCTTCTTGGTTTTGGTAATTGCTAGGCTAACCATCACCCAAAATATTCCGCCTGGTGGTGACTTTCTTAAGGTACGTATAAAATTCAACTTTTCAGACTCGCATATGTAGAAGAGCTCACAAAATAAATTCAAGGTTTCCATAGTACAAAGATGTGATTTAACATTGGTGAAACTATACTGAAGAGCTTGCTTGATCACCAAGAGACTACAGTTAAAAAACCTTCATCACATGAAGTCTTCTCGTTAAAATTTTAAAACTCAACACCCTCACTTTGTTTATGTTCTGTCCTTAGCCCTTTTAATTTCGTCTGTCATTAATCTTTTTCAGAAGGGAATGGTTGATTTTGATAAGATCCCTTTGAAATAAATGTTTTTTGACATAGAAATCGCAAATGCGACACAGGAAGCTTAGATTGGAATTTCGAAAATTAGTTATTCGATGATTAGTCACTCGCAATTTGCAAGTATTTCTAGGCACTTAAGGTTCAGTTTCAAAGTTCATCTGGCTGACCACGTTCCCTTAGCGATTCTGTAGAAATTGCTTTTTCCGGTCGCAACTGAAACAATAAGAGGCTACACGAAATAATATTGGAAAACTGGATAAAATCCGCCATCAAATAAAATGATCAAATATCAAATTCAGGGTTTAATCAACATTAATTTGCGTAAAGTTTTGTTCAGGACTTGTAAGCCAAACTCTCTTGTCGTTGTTGCCAAAATTATTGGCTGGTACGTGGCAAACTGGAAGGCTCCACGTTGGGATAAAGGCGTAAAAATACAAACAGGTTTCACAATCTGGTTCTCCACACAATAGAGTTTGGCCTGGTTTGGACAAAACTGTTGGAGTAATGGCTATTGTAGATAAGCTGAAACATTTGCTTTTCGTACCTTTTCATTACTAATGCTGTTATAACCCCACATAGGCGATGCAGACAAATTGTAATATCCGTCGATGTTTACATGAACTAGGTTGAAGAAGTTACATAATGCACCTGGATACTTATTACAAAAAATGAGTGAAAGAATCGTGCCTGTCAGAGTGGATGGTTGTTAACAGATTTTTGCCAATTGCCAGACTGCAGACAGACAGTTTCATTTCTGTATTGTTAACTAATCAATTACCGCCACAAACCACCGCGTAACAAAGAACGTGAACTATGCAAAATTAATTCAATAACATCGCAAATAAAATGCAGAAAGGCATGTATGGTAAGTGTTATGTTTTTTTTATGTCGGCAAATCAGATTTAAAATTATAGAGCATAGGTGCTTGAAAGGTACCTCAAATGGACCCCCTAGTTAGTCCCTCGTTTTTTGTCCATTTCTTATAGTCAAACAGCTACGACCTATAGTTAAAACAGTGAAGTTTGGAAATCAAACACTCAGTTATCGATGCACTCGATTTTGGTCTGTTGGCGGTGATGGTTTTCTTAAGAATAGCTGATTTTTCTAATGAGATCGAAAATAGCCATTCGCATTCTCTGTCGGCAACATTGCTCGTTGGTATTTTCTCCGCCCACACATACACAGAACTCAGTTAAGGTTTATTAAGTCAAATCACACATATATTGCTTTCTACTATTAAAGTAGATATATAAATCCATCTTCCGTAATTGAATTTTGTAGCCTAAACTTTACCTGATTATGTAGTCTACGACCAGCACCGATATATTTCAAGTTTTTTCGTCAGAATGAACTTGCAACTACAGAAGCGGTATGCATGCAGCTAAACCAATTAATCTTGCATATTGGGAAGGCAATGTTTCAAGCCATCAAGCCTACCTCACCACACTCAAACCTCACATCTTTGTACCTTGATACTGTCACGCAATGGTATAGCTAAGAAAACAAAGCTCTACCCACTGCCAGATACCCTGCCTTTCTCCCAACCTCCTGTTCCTACGCAAACCATAAAAGTAAACTGCACATGCTTCGATTTCCGACGGCTAAACGCTCTTAACCAAATCCCGTGGTTTGTTTTTATTGGCGGTTTCGCGTGATGCCGGCCTGCCGGCCTGCCGCAATATACAGTAGTAAACAGGGTTTATGGGTGGAACGCGTACACCTACGTTTGCTGAAACCTCTTCAAGTTTTTCATGGGGAACATAGTAGGAATTTCATTTGAATTGACTAATTCTTACAAAGACCTCGTAATGCATGCAGATATAATGCTACGAGATGTAAAACCATGATTTTTGGATAAAAAATATTTACATATCCATTTTCTGTGCTTCAAGCCTAAATTTGCACCTTTATTATAAAAAAACGATGGAGAAAATTCAATGGCTGTTACTTTTTTTGCCTTTCACTCAACCGTGAGAGCTTAAAAACATGAAAATCTCGTGATTAAAAGCTTTTTTAAGTTCGGGTGCATACCTTTGGGTGGCTTTTAATTGATATTTAAAAACTAGAATGCTCCCGCGCCTACTGTTGGAAATATCGTGGTCAGAGACATACCAACTCTCTCTATATCAACATTTAACCCACAAAAAATGATCTTAGACAGGGTTCATGCCAGTTAAGTTGAAAAAGACTTGATGTACAAATTATACAACCAATAATTATTTTGGAAACTGGTTTTAGGACACGGTGGATGCAAATGTTTTTTTTAAAGTTACGATATACGCAACACTGTCAATTTATATCATTTTTTTATCTGGATATTTAATACTTTATAATAGTGATCTTTTTAAAAAAGGCTTTTGCGTTTTGCAAGTTTCATGTGCAGAAGATTTTTAAATTTGAACTATTCTCATAGGTTTATATCTCTCTGTAAATTATGAAGTACAAGTGTAGCATTTTTGTGTAAGTTTGCGGTGTGCTTTAAAGTTGCTTGTGCCAACCTTTGTAATAATCATGCTAGCAGTTCTTGTATACGTAGGATTATGAGTATCATAATTCTTATTACCAGCAAGAATGCTTTTAATAATACAGTAGTCGCCGCCTAAGTAAGCGGCGCGTGCATTAAGCGGAGAGTCCTTGTTCTTGATTAGCAAACGCAGGATAGGCACTTTACATTTCATACGCACTGTATTATTTATAGAGCTTGGTTATGTTCAAGAAAAGAATGCTGTTTGTCTGTATTTTGCGTTATAACAAAAACCAAAAAAATTATTTGTGATACGTAGCCAGTAGCACACGCACAGAGATGAAAATTTCACTCTATCCTGTTGACAAACTGGGCTTTGTTGCCGGCGACTGGGCTTATTAGCCGGCGGATTTTGCTATGTAAAATTCCGTCCCAAGCTGACTTGGGCTTAATACGCGGCTGGGCTTATTATCCATAGGCTTAGTAACCGGTGACTACCGTATTAGTGCCACTAGCCACAATCAGCATATTGACATAATTAGTAACGGTGGTAGGAACTACAATGCTAACAATAGGATTACTTCCGTTAGAAATGCTGTTAATAATATAAGTAGTGACTGTGTAAAGTTATTGGTATATATTTGTTTCTATATTTTACTATTAGTAGTATTTGTAATAAAGAGTAGTATTTTTATTTGCTGAGAAGGTTGATAACCTTGGGTATATGTTGACTTATATAAAATATTGGGGTATTATATCATAAAATATTTCGAATATGTCTCTTGTCTTTGTGTAACAGCAGTCCCAGTTAATTGATTTCTGCCTAATTTTAATAGAACACAGAATTCTAAAGACTTGAATTACTGTGACTATAATGCAAAAGCTCAAACCCAAATCTGGTTCCTTTATCCATTATCCTCGTCCAATAGCAGGTCAACGAGTACAAAATATTCGAGAGATGGAACTGATTGAGAAAAAGGAGAACACCTAAACAATTTGATAGATTTGTATAACTTATATTATACTTTTATAAAATAAGCATTTCTTTTAAAACTCAACCACCTTAGTACCAGGAGGATGTCATCAGTTGAGGTCCGGTTCGCTTTCTTTTATAAACGCAAAAAAACTCGCTGGAATAATGGAAAGTTTTGAAAGTCAAAAAGAGGAATAAAAAATAACCTCTTAAGACGAAATGGATGAAGTCAAAGAAGGAAACGGGGATCGATGAGGCTAACACTAAGAATGATACCGAGCTCTTTTGTGGCAATACAAGGCAAGCACAACATTCTAAATACGAGTTTTTTTATCACGATAGCGCACCCTAGTATGACTTTGTCAATATGAATGTTTCAGTTAACTCGTGCCATCAATGCCAGTACGTGAAATTGGCTTCTTAGCTTTGACCCCAGACACTGCATATAATAACAGCCTTAATTGTCATTGGACTAAACAGGAGCTTCAGATGAAATGTGTTCAGAAACAACTCCAAACTCTGTCTCAAAATTTGCTTCGGAAAAAGGATTAGGTTTGACGACATTGTAAGGAGGAGATTATGAAAAAGTAGCCAACCATGATTCGAAGACATTTGCGACAGAACCTGCTGGAAATCCGGCCGCCTACGCTTATATCAGCGGAAGGTCTGATAAGTTCAGTCAGTCATATCTACTCTTCATTCGTTAAAAGAAATAAACCTGATGTTTCGCTTAATTTCGACCAAGAATTGCATGGCTTAATGAATGTGAAGAAAACCATCAGAATATTTTAAAAAGATGCATTATGTTTGCATAATTTTCCCTAACTGCAATGGGATATGAATAAAATGAATCATATCCACGACTGAATAGGATAAGTCAAGATTATAGTTAAGGGTGAATTTTGTTCCTGTTCTGACTTTAGAAAATATAGCAACGATGATCTTCCTGAGAAATATCTGCGCTGAAACGTGACAGAGCTTTTCAGGTTGTGTTCGTTATTATTTCTGTTAAGTAAAAAACAGCTTAGACGTATAGTACTATGGTGGTCAATTTCTCATTTTATTACAGTTAAAACATTCTGCAAAGCATGCAGGTCTGTTTTGACAAGTACGTTTCTCCTTAATTTATCAAGCCAGACCAAAGAAAACAGTCAGTGCACATCAAAAATTTAAACTCGTGATAAATACAGTCATTTAAATATCAAAAAATAACTCTAAGGCCAGTGATATTCTGTGCAGATTATTCTCAAGTTTGAAACACGTTGATTAAACTTCACTGCTCGCCAAGAGAACTCCCTCATCCCCTTCTGCTTAAGACTTATTTTCGAATACTGCCAGTATTGGCACGGCCGCTAGAGTGAGGTATCATTTGGGGTTGAGTATGACTTGCTCGTGAAGTCTAGTGAATCAGAAGTGGCCAGAAATGCTCTCTACCCATTACGTCATTACTTCGGTTAATAAATATGCATAAATGAAGGCCCGGTAGGTATCTTGTTTGGTCCAAAGTAACTCCTAGCAAAATATGTTTGACCTCCGAGTCTTAAATTTGCATATGGGCAATGCTATTTCTGCCGAAATATTGGATCAATTACCTAAGGTCAGTTTGCGCCATTAGGTCCACATTAACATATTTTTGTAAAAATTTGCGAATTTGTTCAATATTCGGTAGCACGGTTAGGTCTTAAATAAATTTTTATAGTGTAATTATAAATTAAGAGGTGTTTTCTCATTTGCATACTTCGAGAACTGGGACAAAATAACGTTCGAATATCCTGTACATTTATACAACAAGCATATTCAGAAAAACTTGCTTTCCAAGTCAAAGTAGACAGTTTTGTTGACATCGAGTTGCACTATTGGTAGCATATTTCGCATGAATACCGTAGCATGTTATTATCAATATTTAGATTTGGAATCTTTAATTTAACCAAAGGCAAAACCGTGCTTTTTAGACATTAAATGGTAATCGGGATTTTTTATAAACCCGCAGTCTATCTGAAGCAATGAATGCATCAGCTAAGCTTATTTTTAGGAAACCATCTCAAAGTTTGCGGATGTGCCAATTTGTCCGGCAAGAATATTTTAGTCACTTATTGTCGACCATTTTTGGAAAGCAATGCTATACCAAATCTGAATAGTACCAGAGTGTGTGCATTGTTTTATGCAACGTCGCTCGTGACAATACTTCTTTTAAAAAACATGTATTGGATTCGGCTAACTCAGAAATTATTTGCGTTTTTAACGAATGTTAATTCTGCTATAAAGATCCATCTTTTTCAATGGATTAAGCATCTTTTATTCTCTCACTTTGCAATTGGTTTAAAGTGCTTTTGACAGAAAAATGCATCGGAATACAGAATGTTTTACAAATTTAGTCTATAAATCTGATTTCAGACTTCTTATAATGTAGACTTTCGTTGCTAAATCTCTTCGGATTAACACCTAAACATAAAAGACATGCTACTTTCGGTAACAAATATCCATAAATGATTTTGCCATAATCCGGCGTCTTCATGATGCTATTAATATTACCTTATGTTAGACGTCTTGTAGTTAGCGGCTTTATTATAACTCATTTCACTATTTTTCACTTTACCTCCATTCGACAAGAGCTTTAATATACCGTATAGCTAAAAGGAAAACGAAAGAAGTAAAGACTACTCGAAGGATATTTTTTCAAATTGCTTGACTACATCGGACTGCACGATCGAAAGCGACGGTTTTAAAGAAAACAGTCAGGACATTGAGTGCCACCTTAAAATTTTAAATGTTTTACGGTGATTGCTTATTGAGTCTAAATTCCGTCTCCACTTAGCGAAAACTGGAAACGTAACACTTTATAGGGAATACGTGAGACAACTTGTTCTGCGGACTTTTGAGTATCTCCAATAATTTGACGCTTTCTCTTCACCTTAATTGGAAGGCACGTATTGAAATAACTGAAAAGGGCCAGATGCCGAAATTATTCAGCTTAAAGTATAACTTAACAGGCCATTTGAGAAATACTTTACGCATAAAAAATAGAAAAAACGTGGTGCATTTTGCATTTCAGTACCACCTGATCCCCTCAAGTACACACATCTGAACCGAAAGTGGTGTGTTGGTATAGCCTTTTGCTGCTTTGATTGGCTTCACCTGTTATAATTATTTTTGACGTCTGCAATCATTTAATTCTTTTTTATCCTGCGGCGGTCCAAAGCGTACATTTTCTTTAATTTCTTAAAGTAATATTAATTGATTTGGTTTGTGTAAGCACGAACGTAAAATTATTGGTTTTCAGAATAACTGCATCCCTAGATGCATTAGAGGCATTCTTGGTATTTCTCAAAACGCCCGTATTTCTCAAGCTCAATTTCATCACTCAATACAATTTGCACTCAATTAATGACTAGTTGGAAGACCCAGCAAATTCCTATGGAGATAGAATATGGCATGGTTATTATTAATCATACTCTTTGATGTCAAAGGCTTTTGAAAAAGCAGAACAACAAATGATCAAATGGCGTTTTCCAATTCATCTTTTGTGCGGAGAACGCTGATCTATCTTCAGAATTACCACTGACAAATTGTACGTTAACAAATATGTCGAAATAACAAACAATATAATGGATCTAAGTCATAATCGTTTAGCTCGAAATTTGTTTGTATTTACGACCATACCAGCGTTAATTACTGTGTCACTTTCAATTTACGAAATAATCAGATTTGTTTTGTTTTAAAAAGTTATTAGAACTAAACTGAAATTCTTAAAAGGAAGGGCACATTAGAGGAATAATATAGAAATGCTAACGTTTCGAGGTGTG
Organism: Ligula intestinalis; assembly: GCA_036362985.1. NCBI lineage: Eukaryota > Metazoa > Platyhelminthes > Cestoda > Diphyllobothriidea > Diphyllobothriidae > Ligula > Ligula intestinalis. Next base: position 17,134,204 of record JAYGXS010000006.1, on the reverse strand, counting down.
TAGCTTATTTATTTGCTGTAAAATCGATAACTGCATAAATCATAACCAAAACAAATGTGGCGTACAATGGTAGTTAACTTTTGGCCAATCGGGATTTTTTCTCATTTGCTACATTGATCTAGTGTCGGACATTTGTGGAGCCGATGCATTAAAACAGGAAAAACTGAACAACACGCCAATATTAGTTTCTCTTAGTCTTGCGTATTAAGCACCCAAAAATATTGTCATGCCGAAGCTCTCTTAAAGGCATTTTTTCAATCTGTTGATTGCTATTTCTCTAACACTACTTACTGTTGTGTTTAAATTATGTCAAAGCAAACGACCTTGCAAAATGCACAATTTTTATTTTCTGACATTACGGGAATTAAGAGACATTTGAAACCAATGCACGCAAATCCTTGCATGAAGTTTGAAACCAAATTTTACACGTTCAGTTCACTTCACTTAAGTTTAGTTTTATTGAGGGGAGGATAGGCTGATGAAGTGCTTATGGATGACTCCGTTGCAAGATATAAAATAAACTATTCCATATTTAGCATACTAGCGCTTAATTTGGCATTATTAATAAAAACCACATGATGAACAGTAGGGATCCCTTGCAGGAGGGAAGTCAACGAAATGCATGCGCCAGCTCCTATATAATGCCCTTTTTGTCTAAATTGTCTTTATTCTCACTTTTCCTTTGGTTGGTACTATTAACACATGAGAAAGTATCGCTGCCTTGTAAAAGGGAAGGTCAGCGTACAAGGAAAGGCGTTTTACTTGCTTGTGCCTTTTAATTTTAATTCGGGTCCTCAAACGACATAAAGTTGCGTTCCTTTGTCTTTTGTGAGGCTGTGCAAAGAAAAGACCTTGAACTCTGTCCAAAAGTTTCTTTCTTTTATCATTTACCATTGCTTGAAGCAGTCAGAGATTCTGTCTGCACAAAACTGGGATAAAATTTAAGGAATGGTTCTCTAGCCCTGTTTCCAAATGTTACCATCTTTGAAAAACAGATGCTGAATGATGTTGTAATATACAGTATTCGTTTTGAGTTTTCTTCTAATGATAATAAGTTCAAAAGCGTGTGTAACAGCTGACGTGGTATTCACAACTCTAAATAAATGAAAAGATGAACACTGACAATTCAAGTCACTTGAAAGCCAACGCTTCCTTTTGTAAAACAGTGTGGGATCAGTCATCGTGTTTGAGGGCTAGGCGTATCCGTATACAAAGGAAATAGTTAGTCAAAACATTAGAATTCCTTTGCCATTTTCACTTTGCCTATAAATTGATCGTTCTTAGGGGACCACATGAGAGGTTTTTGTATTTTAACTTCCGAACACATCAAATTTATATGTTTAATCTAGTGTGTTTTTTATTTCGTCAGCGATGGGGTTCAGATTTAATGCCCAATAAAGGATTGGTCTAACTAATGACAGATGATGGATCCATACGGCTCAATTCAGTAATCATCATTCTTATGTAACGCAACTCGATTCACCTTGATTTAAAATTTCTGCCCTATGTTTAAGACACCAGGATGTATTCACAGAGAAGCGCCAAGAATTTTTAGCTCACCACATAAATAAATAACAACACGTTTCGGCATCAGAGATAAATTAAGATTCTGATTATTTACAAGAAACACTCGGATGCCCTCCTCCAATTTTCTTTATTTCAGTCATCGTTAAGGACATGTTCGGTAGCTGAAGCTAGAGGGTTTTCTAGGCCTATATTAATTTATTTCCCGAATATGTTAACTTCACTATATCAATGGTTTGAAGGCAAAAAACAACCTGTTTGACTGGAAGGCCAGATAGAAGCCAAAGCTGAATTTTCGGTCAGCTAAACACAAAGCAGGTGTTTTATTTCTTAACAATAATAGCATTTGTTGCATTATCTTCCTCATGAGATCTGGACCAAGTATATGCGAAGTAAGAAGCAGTACGTGTCTGTTACGTGTACTCGAGCTGTCTAATTTGTTGAGCGAATGTGTAGGCACGCACTTTGAATCTGAGAAACGATGTCTTTTCCATCACAACTTGGCGGATTAGGGAAAAACAGATGTGGCCCAGGCTACTATAAGATTTTCAGTGCACGTTTACTTTCGTTGTGAGTGACTCTGCGTCTTAGCACCAGTGAATTCTATTTTTCACGATCGACCCTTAAAAAATAATGTTTTTATCACTGCATGCTTTGTTTTGTTTTATCGATTGAATTTTGTTTCTGATGGTGGGATTTTCATTTTAGCATTAACCCAGTATCTTCCTCTGCTTAAGGATAAAACTGAGAATGCAATAATTCTTAATCAGTGCAGGATAATGTATCTAAGTGTTACACTTACCATTTGCGACTGGAAGCTGGTTTTTGAAGAAGAAAACAATACTATGCAAAAATTTTGCTTAACATATTATAGTCTGCGATAAAAATCACGCAGTCATGTGTGCTACATGCAACCACTGTCAGCGAACAGCATGATGTCTAAAATCCAAAAAAACGTTAGGATCACAGGTGATGACTGGAAATTTCAGAAGCACATGGTCATAGGGGAACTGAAGATGCCATATTATGTCTAAAGCCCTAGTGATTATAGTAAGAAGACTACTCAAGCAATAAACTTGAAGAACACAGGACAGGGAGAAAAATAAATAAGCTAAAAATGAGTAACGTAAAACAATCCAATATTGTCAGCTGCGCACCCCATAATACGGCAGGCCTGAACCCAGTGGCAACGAACTTAATATCAACGTTGGTGGTTACAATGACGACAACTTAAATTTCAGGCAAATGTTACTGTTTTTGGCAGATAATGAAGTTCATATTGAGGCATCGGAAAAAAGACTGGATCTTCTTCATAAATTAAATCCAAGAAAATGAGGAAATTGCAACAGAAGGAAAACGGTCCACAAGAAAAAGGCGGCATTTAGAAGAGCTTACGTCGAGTATACCAGGGAGAATAAAGTCTCTTCAGACGACAACGGATTTTCCACATTCGTGCAATACTAAGCCAGTTGATGGCGCCATTACGAAAACTTGCATATTAAACTGAACCGAGCCTGACTTGTTGTGTTTTTGTTTGATACTAATGCCACCCATCAGCCCATAAAATAATATATGCTACGTCTATCTGGGAGCTACAAGGCAATCCTATGTCTAAATTAGCAAAAATCACATTTCTTTCAAATTGAACTTCACCCAAAATCGTATTTACCCAAAGTAAATAATCATTTGTTGGATTTTTGGCCTCAAAAGTTTTTGGCATCCGTGAAGTGCTACGTATTTTTTGCTTCTTACTATAAAATTGCTACTAGAAGCTGGTGCCCAAGTTTACGCGATTAAATTCTTCTATACTCTACTAGGAGTTAAATATAAGCTGGTGCAATTATCACACTATATCGCTTATGTACCAGTAGTTAGTGCCATAATTGTAATTTTTTACTGAACAACTCGGAATTTTGTGTCGTCAATGTGAAGGACAACAGCCACTCATAATTGCTTATGTCCTCAGAAAGAACTATGCTTGTGATCTCAGATCAAGTGCATACACAAAGTCAACAATCATGTGCTCACGCCAAGGAGAAGGTACACGACTAGGTAGCCGACAGTTCAACCATTGGTTTCGATTATGTTCACTGCATGCTTCAGTAGGCCGAAGTGAAACGCGGTGACTTGGGCGTGAGGTCGTTTTATGTGATTGTAGGCCTACACTGCAGCTACTGTGCTCTCTTTCTATTAACTCGCTATACCTTGCCCGGTGTAATGACGCAGAATGTGGGCGGGGTCGGGCGCAGATGACAGGGTATGGCAGAGTCCACGCCTAATAGCGCCACAGCGAACTTTGGTCCACAGAAACAACAGACAAGGGTTTCAAGAATAGGTACCCAAAAAAATACTTTCAACACACAACATCACCTTGGAGGACAAAGTTCATTCATCCTTACATCTGAGTGCCCCTCAGGTGAACGAAGCTGGATGAATATACGATAGATTTGCTAGCCGAAACCCTATGCCAAGTCTACTTTTAGGGTGGAAAGGAGACTAGTTAGGAAGCGCAAGTACGGATTGCAGACCATTCCAAACCTCTAGCAGCAACTCTGTCATGAAAATAAAATGAATTTGTAAGAAGGTCTCAGCCAAGATTTGACTTCCAGCAAGCACTTAGTCGTAGGTTTGACGGTCCTAAATGAGTATGTCCATCAACTGTCTCGAAAGATGTAGGACGATGATTTGTAAACTTGCATTGCATCTGCCGTACTCTCTCAAGCCTCAAGGTGGCATCACAACGACTAGATACGGAAACGTAGACAATGGCAATCAAGGTTGTGACTCATTTGGCAAGAACCGACTACACATTGAAATTTGATGGGGCCGAAGTGCTCGCAAGAGGTGGCAGATGTGTGAGTCGCGAGTCTCTTGAGCCATTATGCACGGGCCCTCAGTCTATGAACGAGTGCAACGACCTGCCCAATCGGTATTTGGTCCTTAGGCCAAAGTAATTCGCCACTCTTGGAACGCACAGGCGAACGCCAGAAACCAGCATCGATGATGAGAGTTCGGCAGGTCACGATTATCATGCCGATCATCAAGCAATTAGCGCACACGTGGACAATAATCGTTGCTAGGGGGAGCCGTTAATTGAACGCGAGCATCAAAATGCCAGATGAAGAAGAGGATGCGATCACTGGAACAAAAGTTTTATTTGCCTGACGTTTCGGGTTCCGTCGAGAATCCTTAGTCATAAGTGATGGTAACACAGTCATAGTCATGCGCAGATAGGGTTGATACATACACATGTTGCACGTTATTTATAGTTCACAGTGGTCATCTGCGTGTGTGTGATAATTTTTCACTTTTGTAGCCACCGCTTGGGTCTTAATTGATGTGTTACTGGCTTGACATTTCGCGTTTGACTCACTAATTGCCACAATAGCTTTATCAGCGTCGGACGCGGGACTGATAATTGCATGAAAATTACGCCCGCTGTCATCAGAGTTGTTTTTGCGCCCGGCCCTTCCCACGTGACCGATTCTCTTGCTCAGGAAACTTCTCAGTACACCGCATGGGAACGTCAAATCTTTGCACTTGTTGATGGACTGGGAGCCTTAGATTCATGACTCCAGCAGCTCGCGGCTCACTCTATTGTCACCTCTTGCGAGGATTTTTGCCTCGTCAAACTTAAAACTATGGCCGGGTCCCGTCGAATGGGCTAAAACCTGGGAGTTGACGTTTTTTCTTCTAACCGCCGCTGCATGCTCGGCCATTTGTGTCTATGAATCCAAAACGTTATGCAAATAAAACTCTTTTGCCAGTAATTGTATCCTCTTCTTCTGAACTGCTTCCTGGACATCGCATATTGTGTACTGCTGGCAGATACCAGATGGTCGGGCATTCTCCACGCCCAAGTCCAGCACGGGCGACCTAAGTTCAACAGGTAATGACCCAAATGCCGGTAATCAAGCAATTAGCGCAATTAGAAGTTCAGCTCAAATCCCAGCTGATTTTGAATTCTCGGTATGTCACAGAACAAAGGATTTGCTGCTGCAGGCTGACTGGTCGTTCTGGGCGCATCGTGTTATTTCGTCGTCTCTTTGTAATGTAACGTGGTAAATGAATAGCGTGCTCGATTTTTCTCAGTGAGGGAGATACGCCGACTGCTATGAATACAAAGCCTCCTATGTCTAAGTCTTTCAAACACCGGCCCACCGTCCAAGCTGTTCAGCCATCTGAATCAGGCGCAATTGGCTGACGTGACATGAGCCCGTGCCTAGGCGTACCACTGCGCCCACATGTGTGACAATCGTTAAGTTTGTACATCACGGATAGCATGTATGCCGTACCCTGATCCCCTCCGGTGTTGGTTCAACGCAAATCTGATGTGACTAAACCAATCACTTTCTTCTAGCATGGGTTCGTGCGCGAAGAAGTAAAAGGTGCCACCTAGCTGAGAAGAAAGCAATTAGCCAAATAAGTGGTTAGTGCTCCAATAATCGCTAATTATGTTTTATCTATTAGCAGAAGGTGAAAGGCACGCATAAGGAAATGAATATTTCCAATAACACGGTCGAATGCCTAAAGATTTGAATGCAGTGATCGTACTGACTCAGTCTTTCTTAATTTAGCAACCACTGCACATTACCATAATAACGTAATATTGACTTATTTAAATTCTTTGTCTTTAATAAAGTAAAATGAGCTCTCTTTTGCTTGACTTAACACGATATCGTCTACAAATAGATCCCTGGGTGGACGTTTTGAAGAAAGACTTTGCTTATTGCTTGCTATTAAAATGTCTCAGTTGCCTTTCAATTAGAGATAGGGGAACAAAAAAATGAAACGTTGCGAACGAAATTCAGGGTATCCCAAAGGTTGTGAATTTGGATTAAAAACCTTGCAGGTTAAACCATCAAATAAAAATTTTGGCATGTGCTTTTGCTTGTGTCACTCAAATAATCTGGCAGCGAATGCTTATCCTCACAAACACTATAACTAGTTTCAGAGGTAGTTTTAAGTTGGGATTAGGTTAGCGTAAACACGTAGACGTGTAAAACCACGTAATTGGGGCCTATAAAGCCCACCCACTTAAATAAGGGCGCTGAACGTCATTTTTTAGTTTCTTTGTCCATGCGGAGCTGCCCTTTTCTGCAATTTTAATTGCCCTTCTTGCAACTTCCTATTGACTCTGCTTGTTTAGGTGTCAAATATGCGTTTCTTGCCAATAAAAGTCCTCCGCTTCGTGACTATGATTCCGAGCAAATTTATAATCAAAAAGGATGACAACATATGGAAGAAATCTGCCTAACCGATTTTAGGATGTCTCCTGTTTGAAACTATTTCTAGCTCATTTGCTGTTCTTTATCTTATGAAGCCATACATTTGGCTACAATAGCTACTGCCAACACAAAAATTGATTTTTCAATCAATTGAAATTTGGCGGTGACAGATGTGAATAAGCAGGGCCTTTTTCTGAAAAAGCATTCTTCGTTGAATAAAAAATTTTATTAGTCTTCACATATTTTCTTTTAAAACAATTGGTATTGCAAACTAGCAGTATCTTGTCTCTGCACCCTGAACATTCACTTTTAACCGCAAAGAGGCCTAGTACCAAGTAGATTTATTTCTTCAGTTACGAAATTTAAACACAGCACTAACATGATATAAACGGTTTTAGTAAGAGTTTGGAGTTTATTTCGCCATTAGTACCGCAGTAATGATCGCAAAATATGATCATAGAACGAGTTGCAAAGTTTTTGGCACATATATTTTTTTGCATAAGGACATTTTTGCATGTCAAAAAAATGAAAAATGGTGAGTTTAGACTTTAAAATGCAAAATACTGCACCAAAAATTGTTAATTAAAGCGATTTTAAGTATATAGATGGGAGCCTCTTCCTGTAAATCAACGGGTTGATATTTGAGGAGATAAGATTATCTCTTAAGCCTGACTTAATAATAAGGTCGAAACTTTCCAATGCAGAAAATAGAGCATTCGTTAAGTCTGAAAATTAGTAGACATGTTTTAAACCCTTCTTAAGGGTTCTTATAAACAAAGTATTCATCAGGCATGTTTTGGGCATTCCGTAAATAACTGATGCTTTTGAGGAACATTTGAAGAAATTCTTGAAAATCAACAGGCTTCTTGGTCGTAAGGAAATATAAGAGGTTGACTAAACACTCTTCAGCATTTTTAAGAAGGACAAATGTTAAGAATAATAAATCCTTATTCTAGCGCACTTGCTATACTTTGATCATTGCATAGGTACCAAAGAGGCTTTCCAAGTGATTTATAAGATCATTTGGAGCTATTCAAAATTCCCTTCACAATATTTGTTGACTGTGGCAGAATCAGCTTGAATCGGGTTATCTCATATCTGTAGAAGTTACTTAACAGACTAACGCCGGTGGGATTTGCATCTTGCCAAAAGCATTAAAGTCAATAGGGAAAAGGACAACATGCGACACAATTTGAAACTATTATTTTGAAGTCCTTTGATGCTATGGAGTAGATGGCCGTCTTCCATACGCAATTATACGCCAATTATTGACGATAAAATCTAGCCAACGCCAATGCAGCTTATTTAAGGTTTTTAGTTGGATTATCGGTGTTATTAAAGAGAATTTTGTATCCATGCTTCTTGGGACGAAATAAAATTTGTAATTTAGTCCGAAAAGTATTCATTGTTGATTAACACAATTTTTAAAATGTTCATCGTTTGTTCTCTCAAGAATATTTTTTTCAGAGAACAAATGACTCAAAAGTTAACAAGGAACTTTACTGTCTCATATGAATGACAGTGAACTGTTAAAGTCGAATCCTCTCAGGTTGCCACTTCAAAGCTAACTTTTCATAGACTACATGAACAAAATTGCTTGATTAAAGCCATTGGCTTAAATGTCGAAAATTGTCACAACAATTAAATTTAGTACTAATTTGTGCACTTTTTACAAATGGTGGTTGAATTTGTGATGACATGATTTCGCAGCACGTATATGGCCACAAAATAACGCCAAAGTAGTTATAAATTATCTGGGAACGAAGCTAATAATTCTAACAGAGAGTAAGATTCGGTAACTAATAGCCAGCAACAGCATAAGCATCATATTACTTACGATAGTTTAGATTTTTTGGTAGACAATAGCGAAAATTCATTGCACACATTAATTTTGTCTGTAAACAAAAGTTACAATTCATATTTCTCATATTACGTATATACATTTTTGCAACCAACAAAATTAGAATCTACAAACTTTCGAAAAGACTGCACTGTAACATCACACAGTAACAGCAGTTTTTGTCAATTTTCGTAAAATAACTGAGTGGTGGTCACCTCTACAGATGGGCAATCAATTACGAACATCACTTCTCCGCATACCTGTAAATTATCTTCTAAAAGTACATTATATATAGTTAAAATCATGTCCAAAGTTTTGGCTGAATTTTACTCTCAAAGATAAGACATTCACTATTGTAGCAAAGTAAATGAAGTTTTTTTAAATGTATTTGCAGTAAAACGATGGTTGCAATCATTTATTTTCAATACGACAGGTGGGAATAAACGCAAGAATAGGTAATGACTAAAGTTATTAGATTCAGTACTTTTGTAACATTTTGCATAAATGGGCTATTAGAACTGGCCCAGATTACAGCGACAACAAATTTTCCAAATCGAGGTGGAGATATTGGTGCTGTTTCAGTAACTTTGAGGGTAATCGCTTGCATTTTCGTTTAATTATGAGAATGCCTCTTTCTACTTTGAAGTTAACGTCTAGCAGGTGCTGAAAACTTGTTCCAGGAGGCATCTTCTTACGTTAGGGACGTCAACTCCAATGGCAGACTGGCCGAATGATAACGTCCATGCTTGCTCTCTCCTTCCACCTTTTCTGTTTCCTCCTTTATAGCTTAGGTCGTATGTTCCTCCCCTGGCGTCAGTTGACTTCTTTTGTTTAACAGCACCACTTAAAATCAGCGCACTGATTTTATTGTGGCCTCAAAAGTACCAAGATAATGGTGAAAGGAATACCGATGGTGGCGGTTGTGGAAGAGGCAGTTGCTCGAGTCGGGTACTAAGAAAACAATTGGAGTCAAACGGCTCTGGGCATTTTTGTCACACAAAAATGAGTTGACGCGCTTGGAGCTACCATGTTACGCTAAACACCACAGCTTTGACGTTTCAGGGAAAAATTCACGCGTGACAGTCAGCCTAGTGTAGGCTTGGTGAAATGGCCAACTGGTGGAGTGACGTCAAAATGTGAAAGTATGCACTCCAGTTTCTTGAATTTGAGCACGTTCCACCAGGGATTGAAGGACTGCTATTATGTGACTTTCAAAATGAGATATGTATGCACGACATCAAAACATTTCAAGTTTACTTTTGATTTGCCGGTGTTTTCAGTTTGTGCGTCTAATTTTTATACATTTTAATGGAGGATGTTTTTTGTTGAAAATTGTGGAATTATATTTTCAGAATAAAGCGTATCCCTCTCTTAATTTATTGCAAACTCCACTGCTTGTACAGCATCCTCTCTCTGACTGCAACTATGATTTTGGCGGCATTTTACGTTCTCTTCTCATTTCCACTGTTGCATTTCTACCCACATGCTGACGACTTTCATAGCCCTTAATGTTAGCTTATTGCATGGACTCTAAACAGACTGCAGTCGATCCCGGTTGGCTCCACCGATTTTCCATTTTTACAGGTGCTCCTACTGTCATTCCAAAATATCCCTATTCTACCTACGACGAATAACCTGTCCTAAATAATTTATATTCCACTTCAATTTCTATATTTACCTCATTATTTTCAGTGTCTTCACAACTGTCCGTTCACATCTTAAATGATATCTGTAAAACCTTGCGACACACCAAATTTCACGTTCTGCTTGGTTTTCGATTCAACACTATTTTTAATTGGTGCGATTAAAATTGATTCTTAAGAACTGCAAGCTTCCAAATTATATTCTAAAGAGTATATTTTGAGTCAAGAAGGATGGGTAACCTCTGATTTAATGAGATGCATTTTTATTTATTTCTGATTCCCTTTTAATAAAACGTTTCCACCGCTATTATCAGTTGCATTGCAAATTATGACTTTAAACTATGACTTTGTTTAAAAAACCTAGTAAGTCTATTTTAATAATAATTTCGTAAAATTATGCATGTATATACCCGCATTGCCGAGTATTTCTTAACATATTAATATCACTAACGATCTATTCACAATTGTGAATCTGGTTTCTAAATTGTCACGGTTGCCAGGGAACACATGTATAGTACCTAACGGGAAAGGTTAGCAAAACCGCAGAACAACGTATTAACGCAGATAGTTTTTCCGATTTGGTGTTTATGCATTTATTTTAAAATCGTTTTTTTTGTTCATTCAAGCAGAAGTACTTAAAAGCAACGTTATTTTCGGCTTACTGCACCAGCAAAATGAATGCAGGACATCTTTTCTGTGCAAACAAATTGAATTTTGGCATTCAAAGTCTAGCGCACTTCTGTGCCGAAAATGGCACTTCATTGTTTTATTTGTTAATGCATTTCTTTCAACTTCATCCAACTGTTCTGTTTCGTTCAAAAGCACACCTGCACTTTCCTGAGTACCAATGTCTGTGCTCTAACTGTATTTCCTGTTTTTACATTCTTCAAAGTCTTCGGTAATATATCTAGTTAATTGACGTTTAATTCTGTCTGGCAGCCGAATTAGAAGGCTAATCAATGTCATTTGATGAAGGAAGCTTAAAATCAGCGAATTGCTAATGTTTTTTCGCCCGTCGTATAACCTGCTAGCTTTGGATCTGAATGTTCGTTCACGTCTTATTTGATTTTGGACTACTGGCATTAACCACGCTGCTGTGCAGATCCAAGTAGCTGTCTCCGATAAGTGTTCACTGCTTAATATCTTAGCAATCTGAGTACCTAAAGTTCCTCACCAGAGGAGTGCAGTCAGCTGAGCATCAATTGATTCTTGGCCTTAAACGCTCTGATTATCGACAGTCGACCAAAAAACTTCATTTTGAACCCCTGAACTGTCGCCTATGTAAACCTCTCTAAACTGAGTCCAACTTATTAAAACGTTATCTCTATTCCTGACAGAATGTTTGCAATTGTATTTCTCTAATCGTTACCGCTTGGCCAGTATACACATCCTCATGCAATGCCACCCAGACTTTCTGCATGGATATGTGACTTTCGCACGCGATTTATTCTCACGTAACTCATGCTTTTCTGCATAGTTGTTGAATGGGAAAATAAACAGCCCTCCTTTGACGGATTGCTTTGGGACACGTAAGCAAGTTTGTCGAGGATGTCTGAAGCATTTTACATTTCCAATATGATTCTGTTCCAATTTATCATCAAACGAACTTCAGAAATGTCGGTATTTTTTACATAAGTAGTCTTTCTACTTGCGTTGAAATCTTCTGCTAATGTGTGCGTGAATTAATGTTTGTGTAGTGTCATGACCTATATCTTCAGATTCCGTCGATAAATGTGAAGTGCTAAATTATACTCAAGACACAGATGAGGATTTAGTAATTCACATATTAACGTACCCAACTGAAGCATCAGAAACACTTATTGCCTGTGAAATGTCTAAACTGGATGGCATATATGAAAATAAAATAGCTCACTACGTGAACACCATAACCCTCATACATTGCAAGTTTTGTGAGAACTATGTTACCCGTTCTTCAAAGCATAGTGGAATGTGTGTTTTCTCCTTATTCAGAATTTATGCAGAATAAAGTTTGGAAACTATTAATTTGAGTGTAACGACTGTTAGGTTCCAAAATCATTCGGTAATCTAGAACGTTTTCAAAACCAAAATATACCCTCTTCCCGAGGACAAAATTTGAAGGACGTGATTTTTCTGCTAAATGTGTGCACTAAGGAATAGTTTGTGAAGGTTTTCGTTTAAAAAACTGTATTTGCATTTGCAAAGACATCTAAAATAAATAAGAAAAATGCATAGCACTTTTGTACACAACAGCCTTTTTAAAGGCATTCAGAAAAATATTCATTCAAAAACCGTTGTCGCGCTGCGAGTGAAATATCGTGAGATAAGGCTGCATGATTATCAATATAATGACCCTTTTAGGTAATTTGTTCGTGCCAAAAACATGCGTCAGAATTTGATTTGGCATTTCAATTGTCACTGCTATTTTCTCAGGAGATTTGAGTTTATATTCGGCCTTTGTTTTTATTTCATAAGTGATGTGGATTTTGAGCAATTTTTTGCTGAATTACCCTGGAATCGCATTCTGAGAGCTGTAACATCTTCTGAATTAATGACGGTTCACTGCTTTTATGTAGTTTATCAAGAAAAGTTAAAAAGTAGCTACAGCTGAGATGTGTAGGAGCGTGTAAGTAGTTGACTGTATTTTTCCATCTTCAGCTACCAAAGCGAACGGCCGAGAACCCGAATTGCAGTTAGGAACAAGAAACAGCGTATATGTTGTGAGAGGGAACAATAGACCAGTTGTTGACATCTTTGGCCTGATGTTCTTATGCAGGGATATCTAAGGATGTTCAAGTTGATGGTGTTCAAAAGTTTGTCCGTATCCCCCAATAGCAACTGATCAGATGTCGATCCCGCTCGAAGTTAACGGTGCATTTACCCCTACAGTCTATTGTTTTATCGTCAGCACCACCATAATGCACGCTACAGTAATGTTTAGAACATCTGATCACATATTTAGCCTCGGTTCGTGCACGTAGTGAAGGCAGAAACAAGGATCAAAACCAAACATTCCTCAGAAGGTTTTAAAAGGACGCTTTTTCATTTCTTCATCTCGCCATTTTCCACAACGACTGACGTTGAGCATCTGTCAAACCTGTGAACTATGAGACCTGTTAGGTACAGCACGCACCACTCGTAGCAATGGTCATCTCCGTGTACCCCGATTGCCTCGCAGCTAGTCCATACTTGTCGCTTTCAGCTTCAGGAGGTCCGTGTATTTATTTCTAAATAAGCTTTATGTGTGGCATTTCTTGCCACATCTGTACCTAATCCCTGCCCGATTAGGGAGCAGCAGGCTATAAAACTGTGTGCGCGAGCATGACCTGCGCCCGCTCCTGCAACACCCTCATGCGTAGCACATGACTCGTCGTACTCAAAGGTCGACCCGTCGTGTGTGTGTGGCCTGGTCGGTCACTTGCGACTGCAGCGCACATAGGCTGGCAAATCAGTGGCTGGAGGACCAACACACAACAGAGACCGCCACATCTGCTTCCCTCACTGCCCTCGCGCATTCTCTCACCGCACGGACTCACTCGGTCACAACTCAGTGCTGACACACCCTATATGTTTTGTGCATGTATCCACACTCCCATCTCCAGTCCTCTCCTGAGTGCGAGTACAAGCAGCACAGCTCCTACTGGAGTAGCACCTATCCTGCCCTTACTGATAACGCAGTTTAACTTTACGCATCCGCCTTGTTGGTAACGTATGAACCCATGGTACGTAGACTGGCGCACCATTTCCCGTAGCTCCGACATACAGTCGCCGTGTCCGCCTCCACATTGTTCACGAACTTTCACTTACCACATGAGACTTATTGGCCACATGCGCCTACACGAGAATGTCTAGTAAATGACCACAGGCCTGACCACATTAGCATACCATATCTCTATCAAAGTGTGCATCACACACGCACTTCCTTATCAACGCTCAACATCGACACATCGAATATAAATGATAAATATGTTCTTTGACTTCTCAGCTATATGCGAACTATGTGCGGCAACCATAATGATACACGTAAATTCTGGTCAGGTGCTGGCAAAGACCAATGATATACAGGATGTGTAGCAAACTGCAGACTCCGACTGTGAGAGCTGGAATCCGAACCCCAGCCCTTTTTATCGTTTTGCAATTCCCTGACGGTGTAGGACATGACAACATGCCACATAACGGCCTGTGTGGTGCGGAGGCCCGTGATTCAGGAGCCAGGATGCGGGCCACCACAGACATCCTTTTTCTGCCTTGTTTAGACCTGTCTAGATGTTTTTAACGGATCAAGGAGCGTGGCGGTACGCTTAGGTGTGGATTTCAGCGTAACCAAAACCTGCGCCCGACCCCGCTTCCGATCTTTTTGATTCTACCATGACACCAGGTGGGGCAGAAAGGACAGTGTGTGGTAGGTTCATCAGAAGCCTACTGCCACTCAAAAATGAACCAGGCACAAGCCATTGTGTTTGCCTTCAGCCCGCTGAAGCAAGTGGGTTACATCGTCGAACTCAACGGTCGACTTGTCGTGTGTGTGTCCTCTAAATGGGCTGCGTTGTACATGCGCTGTAATAACCCTGGGGCCAGATCATAGCACAGCACTAGTTATTCGGGTTGCGTGGTGGCACACGCAGGAGCAGGCTCAAAAGACGTAAGCCACTTGCGCTCGATGCCGCGTCCGGTCTTGCTGAATCTAACGTGGCAGTAGATTCCGGTGTTTGCGAGAACAGAGGGAGTTTGGCAGCTACAATGCGAGTCTGCTATCTCTTAAAACTAATCCACGCGTAAGTCACTGTCTCTGCACCACCCAGCTGCGGAGCACGTGGTGCACATCATCTAACTATCGTGTGCATGTGTGTAATAAAGGTTTCAGACCGGAAGATGGCGCGCATTTGTCCGTCTATGCTGAACACGTGTGAGTGCTCAACTACCACCGTGAATGCATGTGGGGACATGTTGTAGGCACAGGCATTAACGCAGTGTCATTCACCGCATTCAATTTCATTGCCAGATGGTTGACAGGCTTGAACTGTCAACTTGCGCATAATGAGATAGTAAGGCCGACATGCAAGTAACAGGCCTTAGAAGTAGGCTTTTACTTCGCGTCAGGACATGCATGTGACATGCCTCTGTCGCAGGCTTTTAACCTGTGGCAGCCCAACCCCACCAATCTTCGGTTGACAGGCCTGGACAGTCCACTGGTGCGCGGAAGAGGCAGAGAGCGAATGAGGCCGATATTGGGAACCCATCACTCCTCAGCCTACCAAGCTTAATGCGCTTGAATCTCTCACAATGATCAAATGCCCGTGGCATTGAAGCCTTCCAACGGATGAATTAACTTAGTTCACGTATTATTTGAGGATCCGAATGCAATGTGTCCTTTATCCTTTGTTGGGCTGTCTAACATTCTCATCAGAGTGCGATTTGGATCCCCAAATTTTGGCCAGATAAATCAAGTTGTGTGTGATAGGTATAGAGAGGCTGCTAAAACGCCGTCCTTACATCGGTCTCCGCTCGCTTGGACTCTATTTTGCCGTCAGAAAAAAGTTCATCGTAGAGACCACAGTATTATAAAAAAATCAACTTATTAGACACCAATATATCATGAGGTGGCATTGGAGTGTGTCGTTTGCGACAGTTTGACTATTCCGTATTATCGCAATAGCTAAAACATGTGTACTGACGGTGATAATTCTGCAGTGTCAAGCTACTAACTAACTAAAAAGTTAAAATTTATTCTCAAAAGCAAACAAATCACAAGTCCGTTACGGAATTATCAGTATTTTCGTACGTATTCTCCACATAGCTTCCGACTTTTGAAATGTCATAAAAATGGCTACACAACTAGTGCTGTTACTTTCCCTTCAGTCCCCTATTTTCTTGATATGTTCAAAGGGTTTTCTTTGTTTTAAATGCAACGAAAGCTATGGCATCGTATCACGACACAATTTATGACCATCCGCGCACAAGAACTAGTTCAGACGTCAGGGAGCTCACGTTGCTAGGCAAATGAATTACACATGTTTTTGTTTCGCTTTTCGTCATTTCTATGCAAATTGACCAGAGTAATTCCTGTCTGCATGCAAACCCGGATTCTAAGATCTAGCTCGGTAGGGAGTTCACATTCCTCCTTGTGCATCATTTTGGTGCGAATTTTTATGTGGGCCCCTTTGTCATGACACCGCGCACGGATGAGTGCTGAAGAAGAGACTGCAGTCAATGTAGCACACGTCTAATATCACTCAAAACTAACTTACCCACAAGTCTCTGCGTCTGTCTTCAGTCTTCTGAAGCCCGCGGTGGGTATCGTCAAGCTTGATCTTCAACCTGTCTTGTGTGTGTGTGTTTAATTGAGCCCTGGTCTTAAACCTCTGGCCTTCCGACTTTGCCTTGAAACCGTATGCGGGAGGGTGAGGAAAGGGAGAAATTGGTAGATGCAACACAAGTCTACTATCGCTTAAAATTAATTCAAGCGTAAGTTACCGTCCCAGCACCACCACCAGGCTGCAGAGCACACGGTCGACCTCGTCGAAATCGGCGTTCAAACTCATTTAATCAATCTGTCAGACTAAAACATGACACACATCCATCGATCTATGTTGAAAATGTGTGAGCGCTTAACTGCCGCCGTGCATGCCTGTGACGATACGTCTTAGATGCAGGCGTTTACAACTGGTGCGAATGAGAATGAGGTCCACATTGAGAATGCCATACTCTCCAACATAATAAATAAGATGCGCTAACACCTGTGACTTTAAAGGCTACCCATTGACGTTATGCCTCTTAGCAGTATTTGGATGCGGTAGGGGGACTAAGGATCCAGCTGCAGTATCCCCTTCATTGCCTGGTTTGCATAGCATCCTCATCAAACTGAGATCCGAATCCCCAAATTGTTGCCAGACACATCATATCGCGTGCCGAGAGGCCGCTCAGTCCTATAAAATACCGCATTAACGTCCGCTTTGACTCTGTCTTGCCCTCGGAACAAAATTCAGCTTTGAAGCAAACAAAAGGCCCTTTCAGTGCACTATAAAAAGCATTCAACCATGAGTCACCAATGCGTCTAGAAACAGTGGTGGTGGGCGGCGTATGCGATGATTAAACTAACCAGTACAATTGTATTACCTACGAAACATTTACTGTCAAAAACAATTTCAAATTGTGTCCAATAATTAACTCCCTCGAATCAAGTACCATTTTTTTCAGAAGCGAACAAGGCATTATATAGTTCTCCTCAGTAGAACAAATAACAGGTCTGTCACCGAATATCCTATATTTGCCTACGTAATCTTCATGTAAAATACCAGAATATAGGGTTGCATAAATAAAAACTTGTATTGCCTTGCGATTCACTAACCTTTTAGTCTCTTCATAAGGTTTTCATAGTTTTAAATTCAACGAAATTTATTACACCGTACCGAGACGTTAAAAACAACCATCCGCGCACAAGAGGTATTTCAGACGCCAGGGATTTCGAATTGAGGGGCAATTTAATAACTTATCTGTTTATGTTATTAACCATTGTTTCTGCGCATCAATTCTGACACAACATGCTTCTGTAGCTGGTATTGATTTTCTTTTGCCTGCATAAAAGTAAAGGGACCGGGAAAAGCCCTGTTTGCATGCTACCCACCGAATTCTAAGGCGGTCGCATAGATGCTACAAAAACAGCTGGACCAGGCACTCGAAGTGCCAAGCACGCCCAACAGCATGTTAGATGACCTCATTTGTCAAACCCAGGGTCAATCGAGCGCGGAAACACAGTTCGCTAATACTACGAGCGGCAAAAATATGACAAGACTGCTGTAGCGTGTTAACAAAGTTCCACTTTTTGGCAAATTCAGCTAAGCGTCAAAAGGGAGATTCTTCAAACCCTGGTCATAAACGTAATGTCAATGCCGTTTTTCTAGGAAACAGACCGATTGGACTCCGTTGTAAGATAGTCATTTCTCTATGGCAGATTGAGGCTTAAGTTTCTAGGGCCTCCAAGGGCTGCTCACTAACAAAACACAGTATAAGTATTGGATGGCGGTATATTTAAAGTGTCAATTGCCAATTGTCTTCCTCTCCGTCTGATGACGACCTGTATAACTGGAGGCGAAAATAAACACAGAAACTATACCCTATCACGGAAGAGATTAATTTTTTATCTCACGTTTCAGATAGTTGTCTCGTCTATCCATCTTCAGGGAGTGAATACTCTGGCTCCTAGTTCTCGTTCTATGCTGCTCTTTTCTTCCGCGTGCGTAGTCTACCAATCCAGTTTGAGCTGCTCTGCGTAGCTCGCGCCTCTAAGTGGAAACTGTGCTGGTAACCGTCACCCGCGCACTGCTCTGCGTTGATACTGTTTGCAACTTGGGCGTCATTGTTTATTTGGCCCCGAAACGTTAGAAAGAATTTAAACCTCTCCCGGTGAACGCCCTTTCTCTTTCTGGCTTCCCACCTGGGAATCAAATTTTTGCTACTATTACGATACGCCACCCCACTTGCTTGGGGTTTCTTGCATTTCAGTTCAGTCCGTCAGTTTGGCATTTTAATATCTGTTCACCGAACAGATTGCTGGTTAGACCGTTTTAGGCCAGAAGCGTGCTTCTTTGGCTTTCACCTTCTTTCTTTCACCGGCTAGAGAGCAGACTTTGCCCTTCTCGTTTTCAGATTACAGTTTATTTAGGCAAAAAGGCGTTTGCTTAATCTTAAAGGGACCCTTTAAAAAGGGAGACGATAAAAAAAAAAGGGATAGGTTCCTAGTCTTCAAATCTATAGAGCAACAGAGATAACACACTTGGAATTAGCAGATCAACAAATCTTTCTGTACTACTGTTTGTTGACTACTGTTTAAAATACCTGACGAATGTTTTCGAAGAAAACAGCGAAACCCAACTTATTAGTATTACCGCAATTCCGGGTTGCTACCCAAGATTCAAGTAATAAATCAGTTTTCAATTGAGCAGTGCACTCCCTATCACATCAGGTGAGATCGGGAGCCCCTCTATCGCACTCTTATCGCACTGACATAAGTAAATAGGTAAAACCCCTGCCGCTGCGATCTTTAGGCCCGGTTTCGTAGGGCGAGAGAAAAATTGAGACACTAGATGAGAGGAGTAGTGTATGCTGTACAGGTTGGAGGAAGTTGAAGCACTAAAGACTGCACAAATACTCGTGAAGAAACTAGTGTGAGCGCAGTATTCGTTACCGTGCGTTCTTGTGCGAGTCAGCCTTGAAGGTAATTGGCAGACCGGGATAAGCAAGCACTCTTGCCTGCGCACCTGCTTGCAGCCGTGAGTGTGCTTGCACTCAGAGTTGGCTCTTTACACTCACACATGAAATCTGAGTCGCTCACCCTATTGGTGTGAAATTCTGCTGTTTGTGTTTGGGGTACAAGGTTGTGGCACGTTCCGACGAGCTCCCTAGCCCTGTCAGCCACTCCTAAAGATTCCCTCGGAAAAGCGGAAGATAAGGCCAATTGTAAGTACGCAATAACTGAAAAGAGTGAATTTTTGACTGAGAAGTCGAGATTCATTGGTAGTGACAGTAACGTCAACTGTCGCAGCGCATATTCCAAAAAGAACATAAATCCCGCGTTAGAACCCGATCTTTTGAGGGCAGTCGTCAGACGGGTTCACTCGGTCCTTTTCCCCAATCCATTCACCTCTTTTGGACAAACATATGGCGATTTTTATGAGAAGTCAGGTCTCGTGTTGCCCGTGTATGTGTTTTTTAGTTCGGTCTGTCACTGCGCGTAATCGTATCTCTGGTTTTCTTGATTGTGTCATCACTCTGAACTCAGGTGTTTGCGGCAGCAGAGAGCATGAAGTGACCTGAGTCCGCGCGCAATGCTCCACTTTTCGGCTCTCGTGACTGATAGCCCGTGCGCACCACAATCTGCTTACCTCACTCCGACCTGGCAAATCATGTCCCTGTGGCCAACTCACACAGGACCTCACTGTGACGACTGTCACACTGACACACTTTGCACAATGTCTGATGCACGTATGTCCGACTGTCAACTTCTCCCAGTCTCCTCCTGACGTCTCACTTCCTCTCTTCCCCTACAGAACCGGGCCTGATGATCGTAGCGGCATAATTCTTCCTTATAAAGTAAAACCACTGCAATAAGTGCGTCAGTTGCGCGAAAGCCTACTTTCACTCAAAACTAATCCACACATAAATCCTCTTCTCTGCGCCTAAACAGTTGACCTTTTCTGCAGCAAGGTTGGTCAAGCTGTAAGTTGCGCTGTCGTATCGGAGCTTTAACTCATGAACGCAGAGAACGCGCTGCATCCTCCTGACAAACGACACACGTATGTGGGATGAACTCAACACCCGATTACGATAGATATAGGTTTTGACAGTGGGACAAGTAAATTCTGCAAGTGATCGGTGCGTACCTATCTAGTATCTTTAATCGAACATTTTTAGTAGATTCACGTTTTGTTTTATATTTCCAAGTTTACTGGCCCATTAGTGGAATGTTTAAAAGTAAGCTAAGCACTACGAGTTGAAAACTATCGACTCCACTGTTTATATCTTGTATGTATTTATTGTTATTAGTTTTCCTTGAAATAAATGCGTTTTTATCGCGGTGTTTGTATAAGATAATTCGTGTTTCTGCAATTACAACATTTTCATCTTAACTTTACGACCCGCTAAGCAATAAGCATGACATTAATATCTTTGCCTTTCGAAAATTCTTGACTCACACGTGTCTTTGACCAATAAAATAGACCTTGGTGGATGGCCGTTTATCGATCGAGTACGGGACTCACTTGACCAGTTTTGTCTTGGGGCACCCTCTCGAGTCCTGTTTCGTCCGTTCACTTATATTAATATTCCCGATCGAAACAAGGCAACAAGTCCACGAATCAATTATTCGAGCCTCGATTGTTGCACTGCCTGCGTCTGGGTATGACTGGTTGATGCTGACTTAAAAAGTGCGGAATGACCATTCTACGCTCCCTTTTCTTGGTTCGTTAACTTAATTCTGTCTACAATAGGCTTTTTCCGGAATTATAGTGAATTTCTACTACTATAGAATTTCCTATTTCTGTTGTGGTACACATTTTTAGATAAAAATAAAGAAAAATAAAGCTGTGTTGATGGTATATCTGGGTCTATTGTGGCTCGTGGGACAGAGAGATCATATGGCCATGATTATTGTCGACTTTGATAAAGCTAGTGAAGGGGAGGATTCTTACAGCGGACACCATGTTTCCTATATGTTTCAATTGACCTGAGGTTTATGCACCAACTGGTCTTTGTTCTTGGGTCCTTTGTTTTTGCCAGAAGCTACTTCCTCTCGGTTGCTCATTGTTTTACAGAAAGTTAAAATGTATTGTGGAACAGTATTGATAACAAAAAAAGGTGTACGGCATAATCCATAAGATTTAAAAGCAAAAATATGCGTTTAGGCATTAGTCATAAAAATGCGCAAGAGGGCGACCATCAGATTCGAAATATTTAATAATTATGAAACTTTGTCGACAGACTTTGCAATTACTTGATAAGCAAACTGAATGGAGCAAAATGAAAAAAGCAAAGTTGCACATTACTGATGTAGGAAACTATTTTCATCTTAAAAAATACAGGTTCTCGTCTTTTGTTTTCGGTTGCGTTTTTATGCCATTTTCCCCCTAATGTAACTCTCTTAATGAACCGATTTTCCTGACGAATAGGATTTGCGCACATTTTTGCAATGTTTGGGTCAGCCACTCACGCGCGAATAGCCTCCCGCGGAAATGTTCAACAAAGGTCACAGAAAACGGTACAAGACATCAAAGAAATATCACACTATGCTGGATATACAGGTGCTTACTCGTCCAAAACAGCGCAGGGCTGACCAATCAGTGATCGACGTCAGGAAAGGTTAATCAGTATTCTGAAATGCGTTTTTCATTGGGAGGCGATAAGTTAAATGGGGTTATAAGATCTATCGACGTTCGGTGAAATTTCTTAATATCTTCGATAAGCCAGGATTTCACCTTTGGAGGCTGTTCTGTTCGAAAATGCTGTAGGCAACAAACAATTCCTACGTAATAAATTTGCTTTTTTCTGCTATATATGGATACTCTTAAAAAGCCAAATAAATTTTAGAGAAAGCACCAACAGAAATAGATTTTCTTACACTCCTGTGATAGCGAAACATGTCATCTCAAAATTTTGTACTACCATAATGGCTATCTTCCAATTTCGAAAACGTTTTTAATTGTGCGATTTATTCGGATCATACATCGTTCATTCAAAGCGAAATGATAATAAATCATATTTGTGTTTTACAGGTTAATTCTCTTCAGGAAATGTGCAACATAGTCCACATCTATTGCTAAATGTATGCGAATTATATTCTGTCTGCTGAATGGCATAGAGGTATGCATGTAACCCACATTGAAAGCACACAAAACGCAACGCCAGCGGCAGATCGGGTTCCAAATATAATTAAGATTTTATAAACGTTGTTCACCTGTAATTTAAACTTATTTAAGTAGTCAAATTATCAAAAGTTTGATTTTCAATGAAATAAGTAAATGTAGTTTATCCATGTTTTCTCTACGGCTTATCTGAATTGAACAAAGCACAGAAAAACAATATGATAAATGCATTATATTTAAGTTGTTTACTTTAATCGAATTTGATTCTTACAGGCAACCGAAAAAAAAACTTCTTTTTAAAGCCGCTATCCCGATATATCTGAAATGGGAATTGAATCTATATGTTTCGCTGATCTAGTAGAGGAACAATTAAGTTCCGCTTTGCTCAGGAGTTCGCAACGCAAACCTGCCAGACCATCACATAGTGACTAGGATGATATGATGAAGTGGATCCGACAAAGCAAAGGGAGATGAGAATGGCGATTTCTGGCTTAGTAGCCGTCATCAGCCAGTCATACTTAATCTCAAGGATTGGAACTGCCGAGGTTTGAACCCAGAACCGTTGGTCACTGAGTTCAATATTCAACCACTAGTCCCGTGCATTTTCCGTCTCCGAGGAGACGTTTTTATCTTCATCGTAAACTTCTTGCAAGTAGTAAGTGCGTTTCATAGTTAATTTGCTGTCTTTATATGCAGAGCAGCATCCACATTATGAGGGATAGCTCTGTATTTTGCATGCATAATTATTTCCTCTGCTGCCAATCACTTTTCGTGGTCGACAACTAAGTGTGCCAAACCTTCTCAGTTTCAGAGAAAGGTCAACAGAAGAGAAGGTGGAAAAATTGTACTTCTATTGTATAGGTGCAGATACGTCGGATATCTGGGTCAGTAGATATGCAACGAAGATATCATGTGCATTATGGACGCACTTCATTAAATGTTCATCAACGTTCGTAAATGTGTGGTAAGTTAGTAAGGACTACATAGGTTGAGTTGTTCTCTTTATTACCAGGCAGTATACTCCCGGAATATACCATCCACATCAGTATGTCATGTAATGAGTGTCAATCTTTTCGGTCGCCTGCCGAAAACACTACTTAAGCAACACGATTTCGTTCATCGATTTCGCTGACTTCATAAATTCAAATATACCTAGTATAAAATATTAGCAAAATAATGCTTCTGCTAGTCAGTTGATAGCACTTCATTGTTACTTGTTCAAATAAAAAGTAGGTAGTATTAGTCGTTTGTACTGGTGTAGTAATTTTTGCTGATGCAAATTCTTAAGAATTTGTAGTTTATATCCTAATAACGTCGTATCTCTCCGCTTACTGGCGCCATTTTTAAGTATACGACATAGTTCACATCCAGTGCACTATTTTCTGATTTCCATATGGAATCTTCGTTGTTTCTTTCTAGTTGCCGTACATGTAACGTCTACAGCTTGCTAACTCTAAACTCAAATGCAACAGCAGATTGAGCTCAAAGAATTTAAACTCTAAAAACTAAAAAATACTTTCAGTATACCGGCATAGACAATGGCAGCGTAGTAAAGTTATTTCAGGCTGTTTACACTCGTCAGCTACATGCAGCCAACTCTAGTGTAGCCACTAAAATGGCCACCAAACTCGGGTTTCGTACTCGCACCTCACCGGTCAGGGGCAGACGTCCTTACCATTGAGCCATTGAGTTCGATGTTTTGCCGGTTTTTGATCGGGAGTATATAGTATATATATAGTGCATAGTATAGCATCGTTGTACAAACCAATACTTAAAACTACTTATACCCTAATTGTACCCCTTCTACAACGAGGAGGGTTACATAGTTTTGGACGTCCCGTCCAATGACTAAAACTGTGCATACTTTGCGCACTTTTGCACATTGTTACCAAAAAACGAGCATTTGCGTTTCTACTGCATCTGAAATTGGTGGAAACTATAGGACTATCTAATAGGCCACATTTGAGCAAATAAGGTTTCAGTAGGAACTCAAGAGCCGTCATTCTAGCATGATTCAGAATTCGTGGGAGTTAACTACACGAGTATCAATGCAACAACCTTAAAATCTTTTCTTCTCAAAAAACGTAGTTCTGAGTTTCGGCGAGCATTTTATGGGACTGTTTTCTGACTTTACATTTATGTTTGCTCCCACGTGTGACTTCTGCAACAAGCCTGTAGTCATAGGGCTGGCCTGCACAACAGGCCTTACCAGAAAGTTTGTCGTGACAGTTTGAGGTAGCAGGGAAACGGCATGTAAATCAGACATTTTTGGAGAAAGCTGACCCGGAAAAAATATTGCTTTTTAGCCTAAAACGTTGGAGGCACATGGGCAAACATACATTGGTTACTCAAAAAAGAAGAATAGCTGCAAGAAATCACTTATAGTTTTTTCTTGTAAATAGTTTTGTCTGGTAAAGTAAGTTGCGAAGTTGAGCACAAGGGCTTCAAATTGTTACTTTTGATTGGTAACTTTTAATTTCTCGGAAATAAATTTTGAATTTGGAGTCTATCATTATACTTACGGGGGTCTAAAGGCGCAGATGGGCTGAAGTCCATCATAACCGTGCAGCATAACCACCAACAGACCGTGGGTAATATAAATTATGAAATTATTTGCCGGGGGACCAATCACTGAGTCAAGCCCCTCACAGCTACGCCATGCAGCGGCAGAATATCGGTGAAAGAAGTGTCTAAACGTTTAGCTATTAGCAATGCTTCAAGTTCAAAACTGGAGTATCTACCAGCAAGCACACAGGAAATACTGAGACCAATCGAGGAGCTAAACCCCTGGCAGCTGTGCCATGCAGTAGCAGAATATTGACGAAACAGGCTGTGGTCTTTTAGCTCATGTGTTTTCTGCCAATATGGTAAAACATTAGATAAAAACCTTTGTAGCAATCATGCAACTACCGCAACGAACAATTCTGCAAGGGACACTTTAACAAGCTGAGTAATATATCTGCGCACTCAACGCACTCCAAATGCGTAGTTTACCGACATTTGCTTGCTTTGTGACGTAGCTTTGTCGGGCTTGGAAACTCAGTGCAACCCAGACTCAAGTCTATAATTTATAAAACCCTTTTAATTTGAAGGTCAAATGATATGCAGACATGGGGGGACAACGGTTGTTGTCGATGCAACTCAGTATATGCGCGCTGGAATGCATAAGTCGGAGTTTACTAATTGTGTGATGGTTCTGACCAAAAAATGAAGCACTCTGGAGTTGGCATACGATAAACGGTGCTGCTATACAGCAGACGAGCTGAACATATGACAGTTGCAAAACTTGCAGACGGTAAATCAGCGAAAACTGCCTGCCTGCATATTCCTCTCTTAGGTATATTGTGAATATGCTGCTTCCCTTGTTTGGAAAGCGTAAACACTTGAATCTACAACTTTTAAACGTGATGAAATACATTTATGCGAAAATAATAATGT
Organism: Ligula intestinalis; assembly: GCA_036362985.1. Taxonomy (NCBI): domain Eukaryota; kingdom Metazoa; phylum Platyhelminthes; class Cestoda; order Diphyllobothriidea; family Diphyllobothriidae; genus Ligula; species Ligula intestinalis. The sequence goes on along the minus strand of JAYGXS010000006.1, from coordinate 17,108,196 downwards.
TATGTTTGCTTGGCGGCCTATTTACTCATGTGGAGGAATCGCATACAGAGGAACGGTACTAAAACAATGATATCTTCAGTTCAGTTTAAACCACCGTACAGGTCGTGGCTGAAAACCACTGTTTGGCGGAGAAGTTTTTGAGTCACTTTTGAAAATTTTCGATGAATGATAAAGGTATGTCCTCAGTCGTGCGCAGAATCTTTCTTCACTAATTACTGACGCTACTCCGTATCCTTAGTTCGACTTCAGAACTCCTCATGCGGTGGGTTTGACCGTTAATCCAAAATGGCAGACACTAAGTAGCTTCTCGGTCGCCATTCTGGAGGCCAAAGGATATAAATGAATGATCGGTTTGCAGAAAACATCATTGCAAACAATCAGGTCGGCAGATTAGCTCCGTTTAGTGAAAACTCGTCAACAGCACAGAAGCAGAACGCTTGCAGATGTCCTTGAACGAAACTAACTAACAATCTGCCTTGGTTTGCAATAAGAGAGTATAATGAATGATAATGGGCTAAGAGTACCCGAGGTGGGCATGCTTATCTGAAGAAAATTAAATAATTTCAGTGAGTAAAAGAGCTCTTAGTGTGAAGGTCTACACACGGTTTTCTGAGGCGAAATATTTTTGAACAAGTGTTTGTTCCTCCTGAATACGAAGGCACCCTAATCCACGTATGTGAGGGACTAGGATAAGTTGCTTAAGACAGCTCCTTTATTTGAACGATAGTCGCCTTCTCAAAGTAATTTACGGTGGCATCAACAGGTCCCAACAGCTTCATTTCTATTCGTTTACAACAAGTTTATTTTGCTTACTTTAAAAATGAACTGAATAACGATATACTGTACCAACATAAACCTGAAACCTGTTGCAGAAACACAGTGGTTGCAGAATAAGATAGAGCAAATATGCACTTTGCGTATCGGGAAAACGTTGGTCAAAGTGTATTTTACTCAAAATCAGGAAACTTTATTGTCCTAGTTTAAGCAAAAAGGAGACATTGTGATGCACATTGGTTCATAAAGAGAAATTGCAGTGGCTCAGAGGAGATGGCTACGTTTCATAGAATAAAGGTCCTCCTTCCTACGAAAATTGCCTTAAATTTGATCAAAAAACTGGCATGTCATCAGCTGACAAACTTGAAGTCCCATTGCATACTGCTTTTTTTTTCCTTTAAGAGGTAATCGATACAAAACTAAGATTGAAAATTTCGCAGTTGGATGTCTGGAATAACTATGAAATGTTCTGGCTGGGAGGACATTGTCTCTAGTATTCGCTAAGTGCGCGTTATTTTGAGCAAGTGCCCAGACAAATTGGCGGCAAAAGGGGAAGCAAATAAGGAATAATGCCCTTTTAGAGGAAGACAACTTTTTCGTAGAAAATGGGCATGCACCCATCAGTTGCGCGCTAATGCATTTGAGTCTTACGACCAAAAAGTGAAGCTGCAACCTCGTGGTCGTTTCTTTGCGGAATCTTATCTTTCGAATGATAATATATTTTAGTCAACTGAGAAATTCTTTTAAAGCAATTCATCTCATAGCGGAGGAAGAAAATTACGGAAATTGAAACTTCAATGAGATTGCAAAAACCAACAGCGGCTGCTGCAAAGGAAAATGTTTTGTCTCTTTAGTGACTGAGTCACATTCTAGAATAATTTTAATTCGCATCCATATAACTTCCGCAATATTCTTCATGCACTGAGGACAAATATCAAAAAATACCTTTTTTATTTCAAATCAGGGAAAATTTTAAATTTATGGCTCGGCTTTGAAAAAGGAATTGAACCCACAATATAATTCTTGCCTAAAAATGATATATGTTCTTGGAAGATAAAAATACTGCCAACCTTTCTTCCATGCGCACAAATCTTTTACTCACTGGGGACAGTGTGCTTTCCCAAGAGGCTTGCAGACCTACACGTCTAAAATTTTGTTAATATTTCGTTTTAAAACTCAACTGAACATGAAAAAATTGGCCATTGTCAAATAAGACAGATGGCTACGCTGTCTAGACTTTCAAAATCCTGCCTTTTTGTCAGAGGCAGGCCTGAGTGGTGAACGCCAAACAGAGTTCAGTTGACTTTCCAAAGGTTCACTTTTTTTTTAGTTTGTAAACAGCGATTTAATTTGCATAGAGAAGTCTCCAAGTGGTGGCGGGAAATTTGCCTACCAACTATTCGCTGTTATGTCAATTCATTTATTTTAAATTGCGTATTTAGACGTGATTTAGTTTCGATATTCGACATAGCCGCCAGCAGATTTACGTCCAACTGTCTTTTAGTATTCAATGGCTATGAATAACAAAAGTTTAACCAAAGTCCCGCGAAAACGAATATGCGTCAGTTTCGTTAAAACCATAAATGTTGTAACCTTTATGTCTATTGTTGCAAGAAATGGGTGAATTTATTTGAGGTTGGCAACGCTGGTAGCAGATTATATTTTAGCAACAAATGTGTTTTATTACTAGCTGTCTCATTTAAGGCCTGCTTTTTAAAGGGGGTTTCAACTATTATTAAAATTGTAGGAGTAAGCGTAAGTGTACGTGGCCTGGAGCGTGCAAAAGCTATTACGATTTGAATGAAAAGTACTTCGTTGCAAGTACACCGATGAACAATAGAATTTTAGAAATGATTGGGCAGCCAAAACTCAAAAGTACATTTTCAAACACTTTAAAAGGTTTAAAAGGATCTGGAACAACGCTGTGCAAACCCTAGTATAAACAAACTGAAAATGCTGACTAAGACTTAAATAAGCTTCTATCTTTTGTCTTTTTTTGCAATCAAAGTTGGCCATTCAACAGCTAAGTAAGTAGCATTTTGCTATAGCAAATCACCGAATGCAATGCCAGATTATCTGTTGTGACTCCGATCCACGCGAGTGCTTGCCACGCGCAGCTGCTAGCAGGTGCGCATGCAAACTTTAATGCGTACCCGGGTCTGACCAATCATCTTCAAGGTTAACTCGCACAGAGACCGCTCCCAAGACACTGTGATTACTGCTGCGCTCACACACTTCGGACGCGACCCATATCTCGGCCGGACGCAGGCTCGTCCGAGAGTCGACTTCCTCCTGCCCATTCCCCACTATTTTTGTACAGAAGAAATAACACTTACCACCTGGCCTCTCACTTCCTTTCCCATAATGAACCGGGCATGGAGATAACAATGGGAAGGGTTTTCCTCATTAACTTTAGACTTTACGATAGACCGTACTTCTTAGAAGACTAGGCAGGTGTGTTCTTGAATGTTTAGTTGGCAGATGAAATTGTCTCCAAGGAATTATCGTCAGTAGTCGAAAACAAATCAATAGGTTGGAGAAGTTGAGAGAGTTGAATAATTCAGTTTCCTAAATTGTGAAAACCTGGGCAGCTTTTGTAGGATTCTAACCCGTTCCACCACGAAGATGGCTTTAGTACAGTCACTGCTCTAGCAAACTGAGCAACGAGGCCCCCACCGGGAGCCGCGAGTTTAGTCAGTTGACCTGTCCAGTTTATTGTAGCTTATGGAATCCATCAATTCTGATATAGCAAGTTGACTTTTGAAGCGGAATTTCCTAAGCACTCAGTGCAGAGTCCATCAGATGACTTCCACGTGCACTTTATGAGAAGGAGGTTTTGGCAGCTTTAAATAATTCACGTGCCCTAACTGTGAATCCACCGAGCTCGCCAAGTTTTACGCAGTTGGGTCAAACTCAATTAGCATTTTAGAACAACTTCTCAAAATAAGGCTTTTCAGAAAAAAGGACATTCTAAACGCAATTCAGAAATGCAACACGTAGGCCTTCAAGACACCTGTGTGTCCACGTAATAAACGTATTCTAGAAAAGTTAAGAAGTATACATATAACCAGTAAATTTGCAGGTTACCTGCAGATAAATTATTAGGATGTTTCTAGGATAGAATCTACGCGCATTATGACTGGTGAAATTATTTTTGCTCTAAGGTATTGCTACGCCCTTTTCTCAAATGAACGCAGTATGGTGCGTGAGGATGCAAGAGCTAGTCAACGTGATGGAACATTTTTCTATGAGGTAGCCGGGCTTTGAACTTTTGGATTTTTTGATGGAAACTCATCAGCAAAAATATGTCCCATCCTGTTCGCGTGGTATTTCTTAAATCATCTATCTTTTGGTAGTAGCAAACTGACTTGAACGGCTCACGCTCAGAAATACCCTGTATACAATATCAGAGGTAAAAATTTTCGTTAGCACGTGAACAACTCGCGACCTTTTGCCAGCAAAATTGCTTAACTCTATTGAGGAACAGACACGTGTATGATCACGTTGTTCGCAGCCTTGCTGCCGCTTGTGGCTTTGAAAATGCCTGCCGCAGTTTCAACAGCCACAACAAACTAAAGACGAATAAGTGGTTGCTCAAACAAAAGTATAAATTGCAAGGTAATTATGCAAATGTTCAGAGCCGGAAGCGTGGTATTTTGACATGTCCTCTGTTGCTGGCCAAATTTTGTTTGCGATGTATGGGTCCAATAGACAAGGATTCCAGGCTAATCTAACAGTCTTTCGGTATAGTTCACTCTGTGCAAAGTTTAAAATCTCAGCTTAGACTAAATACATGTTTTGTTGCATAAAATAAGTAGGCAGATAGACCTGCGATACCGATAAACCAGAACTGTAAACTTTACAGCAAAATAGTTCAATTAGCTCGATTAAGTATGATCACGATATAAGTGTGATTAAGATATATTTAAGTTCGCGTTTATTTTTAGTGCCCGTTTTTTTACAAAAAACAAAGATTTGTATTCTTAACACGATTTTTATGATGCCGTATCTAGGAATCCCATACAATGAATGGACAAAATTCGATGTCGAAAGTGCGTAGGCCGGAAACGCTTCTGAATGGACACATATATGCTAGGATTTTTGGTTTTCATAAGTCTGAATAAGTGACACATTCGAATAAGCGAGTATTTAGCAGTAATTGTTGAATGTCAATATTTTCCTCCTAAAATGCTGAAGAGACTTATGACTATGTGTTTGGAAGAAGTATATTTAAAACCGAAATAAATAAATAAGACTTGATAAAGCTGGCGGATAAATTATTTTTGTGAGATTTATTGTGAGCGGTGGCTCCCTCTAGAACAAAACGTAGCATGCATTTTCAAAGTTTCGGCTTCAATTAAGATTTATCCTGTATTAATATATTGGTTGCTTTATTTCACAGTAAATAAAATGGCCCATTGACGCATATTTTACCGTGGAATGGACCTTTCTACATCATACGGCATGCAATGTTCAAAAATGAAAACCACGCAATTCGTTCTATCAAGCAAATAATGTACTTTTTGGTAGCGCATATTTCTGATGATTGTGCACTTCAAACAAAGCTTCGTCAATAGAAAAACAAGTGAGTAGTATGTAAATTATTGTGATATTTTTACTTCGGCATTATGCTTCTGCAACTAATGAATTGCATCAAACGGTTGGACTTTTTTCGTATTTTTGCACTACTAAATAACGTGGACAAAAAATATTCAAACATGGTGTTCCGTTCTTTCATCAGATTGAGTTAGAAACTTTGAAATTTTAATAAAACAGAAGGAGAGGTCTGAATTTGGTTAAACATCCTCAATGCACAAATCCTATGAGAATATTTGTAAGTGTCAATTTAAAAGTTAACTTTCAAATAGAAGTCTTTATGTTTTAGACTGTTATGTTATTCTGTTTTCTTTTTTCCTCACCTTCCCCCGTCTTAATCTGCAGGCATGAAACAGTAATCAGTTTGCCTGACATATAAATGGGCCTTTTTACAGTTTATGTCATCTAGAGAATATTTGAAGATAGACAATGCATTAAGATCATTCATTGGTGGATGAAAACTATAAAGTTTTTGTATCAAAACAGAAATGCACGTTTTACAACCGATGGCATTATCTTCATTTAAAGTTCTGAAGTAATCTACAACAAAAGTGGGAAAACTACAGAGGTTAATTTACGCAGCATTGGCTCCGTAATATGCTTTGCGAGAAACGCAATAAATAATCGAAAATGACCGAAAATTTAGGAAAAGCTTTTCACTTAGCAGAGTAAAAATATACTTTACCATTCAGTATATACGCTTAAAATATATCAAAATCCAAAATTTGTTAGCGAAAGTTAAATAGCAGCAGCGACCAAAAACAACCTCTACTATATGTGGGTTTCTCGAGAAGCCTAGGCTGCTACCTTTTGACTGGCGGCATATTGGATACGTATTGTGCCACGATTTCACAATTGTTTCATCAATAATGTACAGTCAAAGAATTTTTTACCAAGAAACATCTGATTTCCAACTTTTTTCCCTCTGTATGCATCTCAGCCAGTTACTCCAAAAAAACTTCTGTAAATTTCCATAAATTCAGCCTAATTGATTAGTTTTTGTGATATTTTCTACTGAGTGTCACATGTTCGATAATTTTAGGTTTCTTAGTCCATTGTGGGCTTTTTTCGCTTGATTTTGTGTTCCAATTTCACCCTGCCAGCACAATCTGCGGGTAGGACGTGGATCGAGACGGGGGTAGGTGGAGCTGGGCGCAGATAAGCGGGGATAATGGTTAAGGCATAGTTATCACTCGATTACTTTAAATTTTGCGAATGCTGTTGACAGACCCAAGGGGCTATCTAAGTGCTTTTTGTTACATTTAAAAATTTTAAAGAAGCTATTTTTATTTATAAGCAATGCAATTTCACGTATATTTGCATTAAGTGCATCAATTGATTAGACATAGATTAAATTGTAGCTTTGTTTAAGTTAGCCAACAGGGTGGTTAATACTTGCCTTGACCTGCCGTCGTGACGTGCGTGAATACGACTCTCTTCTGTTTCACTAGTTCCTGCGCGTAAATGAAGTGTGGTACGTTGAATGTTGAGTGATTTTATGTATTTAATAATGTATTTTCGGGTGAGTATTTGTGTACAAAGTTCACTCTAGAGGAATTGGCTAGTTCGTTTTTTGAACCGTAGGCCGTGGTCAAAGTAGAGAAATGCCCTATTGTTATGTTGTTTAGCATTTTTTATTGATAAATATGGACCGCTTCTATCTTGGATACCATCGGGCACCATTTATAAGCGCATTCAACGTAGAAAACGGGCGTATCAGGAGACTTTTCCAGATGAGGTGACAACGGTCCCTACTACGTCTGCTGTTGTTGCCGATGAATCTCAGGAATCTTCGGATCCGGAACCAGAGATGCCCGTACTCATCGCAGCGATACTTTGAAGGCAGCCGAGTTTTGTCAGTTTTTGCTGTACAAAGGCCCCATGATTTTACCCCATTTCATTAACTGTGATCTTTTTAACCATTAGTGATGTTGTCTTTGGCTATTTATTTTTTTGTCATCCCCTGTTTTACAAGCGTTATGCTGATCTTGGTCGACAATTGTTGAACAATTTTGTCCACGACTACCCTACTTGGTATGAAGGAGAGCACGTAGTCTATAGTTTTCATTCTCTGCTCCACCTTCCCGACGACGTGAGTTAGTTTGGAATGTTAGACAATTTCTCGGCCTTTCTCCATCCAATCCTTTTTGAAGGAAATTAGAAAATATATATGCGGAACTCACTATTGCGCTTCGCATGTGTATTGCCGCTACTTTGAAAGGCAAAAGCTTAAGTCTACGTTTAGGTCCATTATGTTGCAGGACGACGTTGGTGTTGAATGACCCCTTACCTTACTCCGTGCATTTAAAGCCATTTTTCACAAAGGATACGTATTATCGACAGTTTTCGTGATCAAATTGTACTCATTGGCAATCGGCCATGTCAACTTATTAGATTTACAACCGACTGTACATACTACAAATCTTTTACTGACTGCACCGACCTCTTCATCACCCCTTCTTTTTCCTCCTCAACCATTTTCATGTTCAAAGCCTCCACTTCGGAAAACAGTACGCTGTCTGCTGCACTTAGTGATATTCTCTGTAAACATGTCTTATTTTTATTGGATGATTATTTTCACCTCATCCCTCTGTTACATACTTTTTCGAAGAATAAAATTACAATAAACTGTTCGTTTTCACGTTTTCTTATTAACGTAAATGACCTGACTATCACCTGCTTTTCATTTAGATGTACTTTGTTGTTTTATTTACAACTGAAAATTCAGTGGTTGTCGAGAAATGGTTCCATGAGCAGGGCAAGAGCCGTGTGATGTGCCCCAATGAACGCAAAGTGCGAAAGCGCTGCTTAGAGATGGACGAGCGCCCACAAGAGGGCACGCTTTATTACCTGGTTAGGATATTGGGTAATTATTTCACACTATAGGACGCTCGCCGTCGCGCTAAGGTGGCGGAGGAGACCTCAGACTTATCCAGTTCTGAACCATTGCTCAAAGGCAGAGGTTGTCGGAGGAAGTAAGCGTTTAGTACAACCAATGTTTCCTTTTCTAGGATTCGTCGTCAGCTGTCCTCGGAGCACAGTGTGCTGCTGGCAAAAGTTGAGCAACTTAGTGCTGCTGTCCTTGACAGCCACCGTTCAATCCCCGCATGCCCGATGGCGGCTGTGGGGAGTTTGCCACTGTGCTCCGAAGACAGTCTGGCTCATTTCCTCCAACGCTTCAAGTCAGACAAACATTTTCTGCAGAAAACGGTACGATTGTGTTCAAAATAAATTCACACTGCTTACTCACAGGTGGATAGTTTAGTCAAAATTGGCGGAAGAAAAGAGAAAGACATTCTTAGAAACCTACTTTCGGGGATTTTGGGACCTCCCGTTATTTTAAAATTAACTTACTCAAGATTTTTCAAAAATAAAATGTCCTTCAGTAGAAGTCCCTCATACGCTGTATTTAATAGTAGGTTTAAATTTGTGAAACCACGTTCAGAGGCCGTCCGACAATATCCGGACTTGCGCAATGTTGATGAAAATGTTGCGCACAACACCATCATATAATGGTTCCACGGGTCTCGGGACCGCTATTGTGGGGTTTGAGGGAAGCGCAGAGATGTGGTCCGCGGAGGGTTCCTGTAATTACTAAACTCTGAGGACACGGCAAGTATCATTGATCTTGCATACCTTCTTTGCTCAGTTGATTCGACTTTGAATTATTTGTTATAAATTATGACGGAACGCATCTAATATTGCTATTTATATCATTGTAAGAACCTGCAAATTTTGTTGAATTTGAAACAAGCACTTCAGTGTATATACAGCCCTCCATCCCTGAAGATAGCTATGCCAAGTATGAGGATCACTCCCTGAATGAACAGTGAAAATTGCTCGAACGATGATAAGCATTTATGTACATATAATTTTCCACGAATAAATTTTGTCTGTAATCCATTTTCCATATAAAAAACTGCATGCCTTTTGCTTTCACGATTTGGGTTTTGGGGGGTTGAGGGAAATGGGGCTAAAATGGATTAGGATAAGGCGTCATGCTGCCCGATTTTTTTCGAAGACGGGGCTAAATGGGTTGAAATCCCCATCTGCAGCCCCGTCCTAGGCTGGGGTATATGCCTATTTACCCCCGTTTAAACCCCGCCCTAGGCGGCGCTAAACGGGGATTGTGCTGGCAGGGTATCCACCGTTCACACAAGGAGGTTTCGTTGAATTTTGAAAACTACCCTTAAGGTGTTCATCCGAAACCCTATACAGGTGCATTATTCTAGGACTACAACAAACAAAACATACTTTTATGCCTTTGCGAACGGTTAAAACTCCATGAACTGTATGCATGGTTTGCCGCTATGCGGGAAATATTTTGCGCATAAATAAAACCTCAGGTAATACGAAAAAAACGGATATAAGACATACCTATGAAACAACCCTAAAGCAATTTTCTATTACGATTTTATAAGAAAACGTTCATTAATATTATACAGACTGCAGTAATGCATAATATTACTTTTATATGCAGCACATATAAAAAAATTAAAAAACGAGTTTGAAGCCAACAAGTTGTTCAGTTATAAAGAAAAGAATAAATACAAAATAGGCTTACTCTTCTCACTCTTCTTCCGTAGAATGCTTTTTTCGGGAACACGATGCAAATTATCCATTTAGCCGGCAAACATTCATTTAGGTTTTTAAAAAACGACCCTCAAAATATATTGCATGTGAGAAATAAAAACAATCGTCAAGGTCAGAACGTATTGGTAGTTTGTTCACTGACAGATGCATATTACAGTAAACTTATGGAAATCTTACATAAAGTGGTCTTTATAGTGGCTCTCAGTGGCGTAAGCAAATAAGAAAACTTACGTTCTCTGCTAACTGTGCGGTTCAAATGAATTACTTCAGTAATAATTTTCCAATAAAATAACCTAATCAAGACGTTCGAATTTGCTGAAAGTTCACTTCAAGTATTGGTTGCCTCAATTTAAATGTTTGCTCAGCTTCGTTTGCCCAACCTTTCGTTGCCGTAGTAGCTTCCGTCTAATAGGAGACCTAAGTCGGCTATGAAGAGCAACTTGTTCGTTAGATAGGGCAAGTTGCCGGGACATGGCTGTTTGTTTGTGTGGCTGAACAACATTTTCATTCGGTGGTGCATGAACAGCGTTTTGATGTTAATGCAATAGTAAAGGTTCGTGTCAGCACGGGGGCGTGTGTGTTTCGGTGTCGCGCTTGATAGATTAAACAAAGGTTATGATCATAAGGTCACTGGGGCACCAAAGTAGATGGCCTGACGCACGTAGGATAGCCTCAGGTGAAAGCTCGACCATGATTAATGACGTTTTGAGCATGGAGGCTGCAATGTTTTGAGGTGCACCCGCTGGTAAGCAAACTTTTCGCAGCCGTAGAAATGCCGGTGAAGTAGCCACAAGAGTGGATGCTACACCATTCTGTTCTCCCAGGTCACTGAAGTGTTACAAACAATATTTAGTTGAGTGCGAGGAAAAGAAAATGTGGCAGAAAGATATGACATTACCTCAACAAAAACTGAAGTCCAAATTAGCAATGGTAATTCCTCGGAGCAGTTAATACCAGACATGAATCAATTTCCTCCGGACATTAAAAGCGTATAGATGAGGACCTCGCATTCATTTATGGCCTTTTAAACCAGCAACTCATTCCAGACATTGAAGCAAAAGCTCACAAAACATTCTTATAGGGAGTCCTAAGGCGTTCGCTTATTTTTCCTTCAATAAAGTGATACTGGTACTGAATCGTTGAAAATGAAGGCGATTACACAGGACCACTGCGAACGTGACCGCTCAAAATTATGCTAGATCAAGCTGATCCTCTCCGTAAACGCAATCTGACTATTTGCAAAGGCAAGGGAGTTCAAAAATATTTGCTTGCAGTTTAATTAGCCAGTAATTATAAGGACCAGCACTGCAAATTAGGACAGTATTAGTGAACTGGTTGCCCAAAGCACAACAGAACTTCGTTGGTAACGCACAGACTTTTGACCGAATGAAACAAATCTTATGAGACACACCGAGCCATGGGACATTGCTGCAAGACTGACATCCAAGACATACCTTGTCCTGTTTCCAACAGAACATTTAGGGGACAAATGGCTAGCTGTCAGGACCTGGGTTTTACGAAGACATTGAGTTCCATCGATGCGGTCAACTCTATGACCCCGCTCGGCCAAAGGGACCATATAGTGTTTATGTGATACATCCGATTATTCTACGTTCTGCCCGCCGTAGGACTAAAATAATATGACTGTTGACGAGGTAAAAACAAGGACGAAAGCCTTCTTCCCTCAATAAAGTGACTTCAGAGAAGATTCAACCGACTGCTACTGGTGCTTAATCTGTTCAAGCAGTTTGAACGAATATTGTGACTTGTTCTAGAACGTGTTTCTGAGGTCCACTGGCAAGGATCCATAAGAATAGGCAAAATTGACTGCTCGATAGCAAATTTAAGTCACTTTAAGTCACTTTATTAAGGGAAGAAGGCTTTCGCCCTTGAGCTCCCTATTCATAAACAAAATCGCATGATGCGTCCACCGTGACAATAGTACATAATACAAATGTACAAATGTAGGCTTAACATCAACGATAAGTGTGAGCCAGTTGCAAGGTGCTGCTACTGACAATTTGTTGATTATATCTGCCACAGTTTCTCAGCAAATGAGAATCAAGTTTGTGTTGAAAAATGTCAACAGTATCTGAGACGACCACATCTTCTGGGAGTCCGTTCCACGCTCCACTGACCCTCTGAGAGAAGGCGTTTCGTCGAACGTCGATACGGGCCGGTTTCCTCTGTAGTTTAAAAAGATGACCTCGCAGACGGTCAGTCCGAGCCAATTCGAAGAAATCGTCAAATTCTAGGGCGCAGTCTTGGCCTCTAACAATACGGTAGGTTTGTATGAGGTCCCCGCGGAGTTGCCTATAATTGAGAGGGAAAATATCAAGTTCGGTCAGTCTGTCTTCATAAGGCAGATGACCAAGATTCTTGACCATCTTCGTAGCCCTCGCCTGCATTCGTTCCAAGTGCAGGTAATCCTTCTTGAACCACAGACGCCAGGCCTGGACAGCATACTCCAAGTTGGACTGAACAAACGCTCCGCAGGTTTTCCTGAACAGCTCCTTGTCAATGTTGATGAATCCCCGCCTAATCGAAAACAGCACCTGTGCCGCGCGTTTAGCTGCCTTTACACACTGACAAGTGAAGAACAAAAGATATGTTCTAGGGGCTCTGAGAGTTCGCTTGAAAATTCTTTCAAGAACTTGGTTGGTATATTGTCTGGACCGGATGACTTTGCTTCTTTGAGGCTCTGCAGCTCCCTCTCAACTACAGATGTTGGAAATAGTAGAGAATGAAGTGCTGGACCGGCGTTTGCGACAGCACTGTTGGCATTATCAAAATGAAGCTCGGTTTCCCTACTGAATACCGAGGCAAAGAACCGGCAACAGTACTCGGCTTTCCGTCCTTCTCAACGACTTCTCCGCCATCATCATTCTTAAGTACTGCGACAGGATCCTTGTTTTTTAATCTACTGTTAATATAGCGGAATAGAATTTTGGGCTTTTCTTTGGCCTGTTGGAGGATTCTTGATTCATAGATTTTCCTGGCCTGGCGAATTGATTTTTTTACTGCATTTCTTTGGCATCGGAATTTCTCGAGGTGAACCGGCGACCCAGTTTTCCTGAATAACTTCCATTTCCTATTCTTCTTCTTCAGTTGCCTGTTAAGGTCTCTCGTCAACCAGGCAGGACGACTAGTCGTCTTGTGTACCTTCACTGGACAAAAGCGCTTTATTAGATCTAATGCAACCCTCTTGAGTGATCTCCAATCCTCCCCCGGATCCCCCTTGAGCAGGCAGTCCCAATTCACGGACGATAGTGCATTCTTCGTTGAATTGAGATCTGCCTTCCATATGTTTGGCTGGTCCTTCGTTTTTCTCAGCCGTTGAGTATAGAGTGAGTAATCCCACATTAGAGTCGTATGGTCACTCTTACCGAGCGGAGCACTTGAATGCATTTCATCTACGTAGGATGAATCCTTCGTGAAAATGAGATCCAAACAAGTAGCCCGCTGGTTTTCTCGAAATCTGGTTATGCCCTAAACGTTCTGAACTAGAGATAGGTCAAGCGTGAGATATATTAATTTGGAACTGAAGGAAGTTGACGCCGTCTCCACTGTCAGGTTGTTCCATTCAATTGCAAGGGCGTTGAAGTCACCAATGATGAGAGCCTCCTGGTGGCTAGCAGCTTCTTTCACCAGGCCAAGGAGTGAGTCGTCGGCTCCACTCAAAATGTTTGGTGGCCGGTAAACGGCCAGGAATTCAAGGTTCTGTGAATTCGCCTTCTTTATCTTTAACCAGACGGACTCATACTTCAGGGCTACAGTGTGTTCTCTTTCTACAAACAGAGATTTCGGTTCTGACATACACGACAACCCCCCCTCCTTGTCGGATTCGGCGGTCTTTGCGGAAAAGCTGGTATGCTGGAATCGAAATCTCCGAATCTCCGATTTCTGTTTTTAGCCATGTTTCCGCTCCGAAAGTACTGCCTTGAGTTCATCAATTTTTGAGGGAAGACTTTGGGCATTAGTGTAAAGAAAGCTCAATTAAGACTTAGTCACTACTTTATGCAGGTGGTTGCCTCTTACATGAGATTGCATGCAGGGAGCTGTCGGTGCTGATGGAAACGGACTGTTGTCGATCCCGACTAGGCTGTTAGTATTATCGTCTTTCTCCAGATAAGTGACTTCGGGACATGGACGATCTCCCCGTTCAGAATTCGAAGATTGTTCTCGCCGAGTTCGCATCTCCTGTGGAGTTCTACTTTTAGCAATCTCTATTTCTCCCGCTCCGCGGGGTAAAAATCCCGCTGAAAAAAAACCATCGGGTGTGAGTATCTGAGTATTGGTTTCCTGCTTAACAATAGCTGGACCTCAGCCTCACTCTTCAGAACAACCTTCAACGGTCTTGGTTGACGTTGTTTAGCTTTTGATTCTGTTATACGGCCCTTTCGGAATGCTTTTAGAACTTCGACTTTCTCCTTACCCTTTAGGAGGAATTTCAAATAGTCTTTAAATAACTTCCTGTCCTTTTCTTATCTTGATTTTGGGGTATTGGAAGTACCTTCTGTCCTGCTTTCTATGACTATGCAGTGTATGCGAGTGGTAGTCACCTTACGACTGTCGTCCCCTTCTGTTTCTCTAGGGTTTGTTAGGACAGATTCGCTTCGAGGTTCAGCGCTCCTGTTCGTTTTGGCCTGCGAAGGTGCCCTTTTTATTTGGCTCGTGCTCAGGCTCCGCCAACTTATATTAGCACTTGGGCTTGGTTGGCCTTTTTTGGGAGTCCGAGAGCGCTTCTTTGTTCTCTTAGAAGCCAGTGGGTTGACCGTTTCCTCTGTCCATGGCAGACTACCAACTCCGTCAAGCACCCTGGCTGCCGGATCATTTTTGTGCGTCGACACTTCGGCGAGGGATTTTGCTTCTCCGTACGTTAGGTTTCCTAGCTAAAGTTCACGCATCGCCAGTTTCTCCTCACGAGCGAAAAATAGAGAAACATTTTTCAGCTCCTCCATCTCCACTCTAAGACTGTTAACAACCTTCTCAAGGTTTGTAAATTTGTTCAAAAGGGTAAAGTATGATGCGGAGGCTCCATCTTCATGAGTTTCATCCCTTAAACTTTTACGACTTTTAGTTCGCATGGCAGGAGGAGATATCAAAGAACTTCTAGATCGAGTTTCTGTAGTTAGTAGCGGAGTTTGAAAATTATCAGCGCAATGATGGCGAAGAGAGGTAGGTGCTCGACTTCTTCGCGAGGGGTCCAGGGTTCGAATACGGGCAGTGGCGTGACTTTTTTTCCTTGTTGCGATGATGTTGGGATTTCGAATGCAGGTACTGGCGAACATTCCTTCCCGTCTTCCAGAGCTCTATCGCACATAGTTTTAATTGTTTCTGTCACCATCTTTTCACAGCAGACCGTTAATGAATAAAATAGTAAAGTGGATTGCTTTTTGACTGTTAATAACCGATTTTGATTACTGTCATCCTGTGTCTTCGTGGTGGAGTTGATTAGACGCTCAACTTGGTGTTCGTAAATTGAGTCTACTGAACTCGAGAGACTTTTAGCCCTTTTAGCTGGGGCTGATTTCGTCGCATCAATCTTGCGACTTCTGCTCTCGAAATTACGACTAGGGGTTTTAAACCAAATGTAATTAGAATCTACAGTCGACCCCGATTGTGTGGTGGTAACGACTGATACCGGCTAACTTCAGGTTTTGAGTTCGAGTGCCTCTTGCGCCGCGGCTTTAACAAGCTGATCTACACGTTTATTTTTGTCGCCCATAATAGATCACACTGACGATAAACGATATTAAAGCTCATGCAATATGTATTAAGCGTTCAAGTGTATGAAAAAGGTTATTGAAACGACTCAGTCGTTTGTAGAGAGCTGAATCCGGGAGAATTGTTGACAGAAGGCAGTGACGGAGATGATGCTTGTTTTGACTAATGTCCTGTCGTGTCTTCTGAGGTTGGAGTTATTGCGAAAGTGAATCCAATAGCTAGCAATGAAAGTCCGCCAGAGGGTTAGGTAAACCGAAATCCCGCAAATAACATTTCCCACGAAGGACGAGAAATTTAAACCGCAATTCGAAGCGCGTGCTGATAATTACAGGATAATTACAGGGAAATGGAAAATGTGAACAAAATAACGTGAGATTAAGTTAGTCAGTCAGTATATTTGCAGGGAAAATAGGCTTGCACATTTGAACTCCCTATTTGCCACATCAAAATCTCAAGAATTATAAACAATGTTAAGAAGATTTCAGTCAGGAAAATATTGACCGTCACATGGTGCAGTGGTGTTTTCAGGTTAATTTGTCACATAATTCACGTTGTTTTGTAGCATGTAGATATCAAGTCGGTTTTTGAATGTTACACAGATTGGGACCTAACAATCGCCTCGGGAAGGTTATTCCATGGGTCCACGACCCGATTAGAGAAAAAAAATTCTTCCTTACATCCAATCGTCCTTGGGGCACATACAGTTTGAAGGGATGCCCCCGGAGATTAGACTTAGTGACTAGTTGGAAAAAGTCGTCACATATGAGGGCGCAGTCCTATCCACGCACGATACGGAAGGTTTGTATCAAATCTCTGCGTAACTGCCTATAACTCAAAAAATAGAGATTACGGTTATTTAGGCGGACCTTAGGTGAACCTTAGCCTCTTGCTAATTTTGTTGCCCGGCATTGCACCCTCTCAAGTACGTTATAATCTTGCCACATCCACGGTCACCAGGCTTGAATTGCGTATTTAAGATGTGGCCTTATGAAGGTTCCGAAGATTTTCGAGAAACAGTCTGCATTAAAAACCGTGAATGCCCGCTTGATGGCGTACAACATTGAAGTTGCAGTTTTAGCCGCCTTACAACATTGTGTAGAAGGTTTGAGGTTGTCTGTCATCTAGATGCCGAGATCCTTCTGTATTTCTGCTTCTTGGAGAGGGATTCCGTTCAAATGGTACGGTCGCGCATCAGGGACTGAATTTCGATTTATCAGGCACAGCAGAGTGCACTTGTTCGAATCGAAGGGCAACAGCCATCTCTGCGACCAATCGTTTGATCGACAAAGATTTTCCTGGATGTTATTTTCATCGGCAGCACGTTTGATGACCTTCCATATTTTTACATCATCTGCAAACATGGCACACTCGCAGTCAAATTCCAGTACACAATCATTAACGAACAAGAGAAAGAGGGTGGGTCTGAGTACTGAACCTTGAGGGACTCCGCTCTCGATGACTGTCGGCCTTGATTGTTTTTATTCTACAGACACCGTTTACAAAAAAACCAGATCGAAAATTTTCAATCCACGTAAAGAGTCTTCCTCTGATACCCATCAGTCTCAACTTATGCAAGATACGTTGGTGTGGAACACTGTTGAAGGCCTTCCGGAAATTAATGTTAGCTGTATGTACGGTTTCTTTTGCATCAATCGCCTTTGTCCAGCTTTGCATCATGTAAAGCAAGTTTGTTAGACAGGACCTACCCATACGAAATCCAAATTGCGCATTCGATACAATATTGTGAGTTTCACGATATATCATCAATTTATTCTTGATTATCTACTCCATTACTTTGCAGCATATAGAGGTCAGACTCACGGGTCTGTAGTCGTTTGCAGATGCACGACTATCACTTTTCTAAAGCGATGTAATTTGCGCTAATTTCCAGTCCGGAGGAAGTATTCCAGTAGCAAACGACTTCTCGCACATCATTGAAAGCGGTTTAGCTAGCTCTTTAGCAAGTTCCTTGAGCAATTTGGCAGGAAATCCATCTGGACCCGGAGATTTACATTCCTTCAAGCTTTTTATTTCTTGGAAAATCGTCTTTTCTCCAAATAAAATATCTTCAATATTTGGTGCTCCCACGACCTCGTCAACAGTTGCGACGAAGGGAGGTCCTATGGTGAAAACCGACTGAAAGAACTCGGCAAAATGTTCTGCTTTGTTTTTACAGTCGGAGATTTCGAGACCATCATCATTTTGCATAACAGGAATCGGGTTTCTGTTGCGTGTGCTTTTCCGTAAATATTTGTGTAGTAACGTTGGATTATCGACAGCCCGACAAATTTAATCGCTCTCAAAGTCCTGTCATGCTTTGAAAACCATTTTACCTTGTTCCGCTGGATTTTGTACTGTTCAAAATCTTCGTTGCGGCTTGTGTTGCAAAATTTCTTCCAAAGCTATCCTTTTTATTGATCTCTCTTTTGATATATCTTTACAGCCATGGAGGTTGGCCAGATACCTTGGGTACTGAAAGTGGACAAAGACTGCGTATTAGATGCAACAACCACTCCTAAAAGGTATTCCAGTCCTCAGGGACATCCCCGGAGATAAGAAGACCCCAATCTATTTGTGATGCCTCTACTCTCATTTGAGAGAAGTCATCTCGCCATATATTCGGCCTTGGTTCGTCTAATGCAGACGGTAACGAAGTAAGACCATAATCCCACGAAAGTACAGCGTGATCACTTCGACCTAGTGGAGGTAGGCAGCACACCTCATCTATACTGTCAGGATGCTTGGTGAAGACTAGGTCTAAACAACTAGCCTGTTGCCCTCCACGTGCCCGCAAATCGTTCCAACTTATGCTGAGCGCATTGAAGTCACCCATGAGTACAACATCAGGTCGACTTCCTATCTCCTTTATGCACACCAGTTAACACGCATCTGTATCAGTGTTTGTCCGCGGTGGTCAGTAGACGGTCACAGATTTCAGGGGCTGCGAACCCCGTGCCTTAACTTTCAGCCAAATAGCCTCCATTCGTTCTTTAACTACATAGCAACTCCTCCACCCTGGCATTTCACTCAGTCTCGTCTAAATAGTTGGTATCCACATAGCGCCACATCTGAATCAATGATGCTCTGTGACAGCCGGGTTTCTGTTATTGCCATAACATCAGGGGACCCATCGGCTACCTATATTTTGAAGTTCGTCAAACTTCGAGAATAAACTCTGCGCGTTAGCATACAGAAATTTTAGCCGGCGAGACTCCGCAGTATCTAATGCGTTTGGGCGCGAGTTTGCTAGTACTACTGAACCGCAGCCATCATCAGGATTGACTGCTTCCACAGCACAAAGTTAGTTTTTTGCATTATTTGGTCCCTGGCGATAGCCAGATTGTTCTCTTCAGCTTTCTCTCTCCCACGTAGTTCCGCCACCAATTCTCGGCATTTTAGACGTTCCGCTGGAGAGTATTCTGGCTGAAAAAAAACACCGCCTTACGTGAGTGGCAGAGGGCTGTTTTCCGGGACAGAACCAGTTTACCTGTTCTTTGTTATCCATGACTCTCTTAATAGGTCGACGTCGGACAGTTTCCGACTGTTCAGTAACCTGTTTGTCTATCCTGAAAGCTCCGCAAACTCCTTTTGCCTCTCGCTGTCTGAGAATGTCTTTTAGCAGGTCCCAAAACTTTTCGACGTCCGCATCCGTCCTTCCCTTCGGAGTAGTTCCGTTTGTCTCAGGTAGGCCTTGCACAATGATGCAGTTTTGGCGGTTAAGGGAAATCTTGATATATTTTCAGCCCTACTGCAATCGGAAGACCCCGAGGTATTCATAGCAATGGCTTGTGACTTTCTGTTTTCCTTACCATCACCAGAGAAAGGCTTCTTTTTGAAGCTGGGATGGCACTGTTTAGAGCTGGCTTCGTGCTGCCCCTTTGCATATTTGTGTTTTTCTCAGTGATTTGTATGCAGCCTTGGCATACACACTTCCCTGTTTTTGCTGGTTGTCTGTGCCCGAACCGACTTCACTAGAAAATGGAGTTGTACAATCTCCTTCTCTGATTTGAGCGTGTTGTTTGGTTACTGTGTTGTTTTGCGCAGTATAGAGAGGATTTGAGGTGGAAGCTACCGGTTTTAACGGCCCGGGTTGGCGGTGTCTATTCACTTTCCTCAGTAGATGCTCCGCCCCGGGATTTTGCAATTACTCTCCTCTGCTGGCTACTCTCAAATTCACGTATCGTTATATGGTCCTTATTAAGGAGAAAGTGAAGAGATTTGTTCAATTCCTCCATCTCCATTTTCAGATTATGGAGCTCCTTATCGTGGTCTGCAAATTTGTGCAGAAGCGTAAGGCATGATGTGCAAGCCTCATTTTTATAAGTTGCACCCCTAAAACTTCTGAGACTTTTCAATAAATTTCGAGGCTGCTCTTTTGTATTTGATAATCAAATTTGATCCTCATCGCTTTATGCTTCTATAGTTCCAACGGCTAGCCATTCGACTTCAACCCGAGGTGTCCGTGGTTCGATTTCTGGCCCCGCTGACAGTTTTTTAGAATTATCGAGGGTAATATTTTGCACTTCCATTTGCAAACGAAACGACTAAATTCAAAAAGTTATACTTTCCTTTGCGAATGTGACGTTGTATGTTGAATGATATTCAAAGTAATGAAAATCTTCTGACGTTGTGTAAAGTATTTCAAATTTTTCTAGCAGACTGAGTAAATAATACGCTTAATTACTTATAAGCACTTTCAAATATGTATAAACAATATGCAGGATATTCAGGAACGACTCAGCCCTTTGTGGATCTTCGAGTTCCTTCATAACTG
Source organism: Ligula intestinalis (assembly GCA_036362985.1). Lineage (NCBI taxonomy): Eukaryota > Metazoa > Platyhelminthes > Cestoda > Diphyllobothriidea > Diphyllobothriidae > Ligula > Ligula intestinalis. Next base: position 17,087,732 of record JAYGXS010000006.1, on the reverse strand, counting down.
CTGATCTTGACACTGGTGCTTATTTTCAGGCTGTTTTCACTTGCTTTGGTTGTAGGCTGCGAATTCAGTTCAATGACATGCAAAACAAATTCCAATTTGATTCCATCTTCTGATAACGTACGACACAATAACAAATTTCACGAGTTGCAGAAAGTACTTTTGCACATACAATTGAAGCGATAATATCCAAAACGGGACTGGCGAAATGGTATCAGAATACAAAAAGTCCACGTTGGAGAGCAGAAATTAAAGTTGTATCCAGTCGGGCTCAAGTGACGGTTAGTTCTCAGTAACTTGAATATTTTAACTATCATGAAGTACAAACGGATAATGATTATCCTTAAAAGACGTCTTGAAATCCGAGAAGAATCTACCGTAAAAGGCAACAGTGAACCCTAATTTAGGTAAATGTAGCAAAAACACCCCGCCGATTAATTAAGTTTTGAATTGATTGGATTGTCTCGTGATTTTGGCAAAAAAAACTTCACGGTCACCCTCTCCGCTATATTTTTTTTCCCATGACAATAAGCGTCCCAAGCACTCAACAATAGGATCTCATCTAACAACCATGCTGCCTCTTAAGGCAGTTTTTTTCTCCTACATTTTTTTGGCAATCGGTGGCTCCCTGATTTCATCCACCGATGTAGGAGTTTTTTACTGCCCAGCTAATTATTTTATAAGAGTTCGTTGTTAGAATGAAATATTTTTTATTTTATCTTATTTTCATGATAGCACTTAGTTTGTAATGAAAGGGCATTCACCAGGCAAGGCTGGCCTTGCGCATGTTCTCCTTTTCTGTTGGAGAGCTTACATAATGGGATCTTCTCCGCTCTAAAATTAATATTGACATATTAATGTTCGAAAATGTGCCAGAGCGATGAGTGGTTAAACCAATCCACTGACACTCATACTTAAGTTCTCATATTCCGTGGTATTATTTGAATTCTATAATCTGTGCATAACAGTTAATTTTACGGTATATATGGGTGCTCAAGGCTCGTGCCTGTTACCCTCAATAAAGTGAGTTGTTGATAGGACCCGATCGACACTGAACGCGCCCTCTTTGTCAATGGGAATGATCTGGCATGTCTTGGTAATATGTGGGAGTACGCGGAACTGTGCTTAATGTGCTGCTTGCGCACACGGCCCCGGAAATACCTATCGATAAAACTTTACCTTTGTATATGCTACTTAATATTTTACAGTAACAAATTTTAGGTTGGATATATTATGTACACAAGAGACTACTCTGACTGCTCACACGAACACGTTAAAATTTGTAGAAGTTTATATGTTACTCACTGTTTATAGTGACATATTTTATTTTGGATTTTTCATGCATAGTGCTTTCAATAGGGTTTTCAAAGGCATTGCCTACTACCCTAAATATACTGAACTAAATGCATGGTTGCAGTTAGCCGAGCTGTTTTCAAGATAAGACTCGGTTAGTGGAGTTGGAGGCATAACCGGAAAACTGAGTGCATGAAGTGCTGTAAGCGATGAACCAAATTGTCAAGAGTCTCATTAGCACTACGAGAGCCTCATATGACCACCTAGCCTGGCAATCGGAGGGTTTTGCCGCAGTGTAATTCTGATTAGAATTTATTGTCGAACGAATGCATACGAGCGCAAATGACAGGCTGGCAGGCCAATTGGCTTGGTCCTTTACCTTGTGGTGGAAATCCTCAACCGTGCCGTTAGAAGCTGGATGGTATGCAATCGGGCAAGCGCGCATGCAGCCGAGTAAGTGAAAGAACATGTGGAAAAGCGCATATTTGAACTGGACTCCTCGGTCGATTGTTACCGTACACGGGATACTGGAAACTAGATCATACCACTGACTAAGGCCTCAAAGATGATGCTTACATCAACGTTCGTCAAAGGAATGACTTCAGTTCAGCGGGAATACCGATAGATTCATGTCAGTCAGTGTCTTTGAGGAAAATAAACTTCGCCATGGAATTCCCTATTTGTCAAATTAAACTCATGTTAATCTAGACAGAGTCCCTTCATATTCTAGTGTTTTGACGCCAATTAGTTACATAGTTCACGCTATGCTGCAGCATATAAATATCGAGTCGGTATTTCAAAGTCTTTTCAGATTCAAGCATAACAATCGCTCGGGTAGGTTTTGCAACGGTTGGAGAAAAAATACTTTCTCACAGCCAAATTTTGTTGGGGACCCGAAGATAAAGAAGGCGTCCCCGGTGTGTTAGTGGTAAGTTAGAAAACTTCGTTACACAGGTGGACGTATGCTAAGGCACGCACGATACGGAAGTTTGTATCAAGTCTGCACGTAAGCGTCAGAAGCAGGAAATAGTGTTGAAATGTTGTTAGCGCTTAATGTATAGTGGCTTGGCCAGCACCATTGTATGTTCAAAGGGCCGCTATTCTGAAATCTGTATCAGATACAACAACAAGTCTTTTAATCGTGGATGTGCAGACACTCTAGGAACATCTCTTCAATTATTTAAATCTTGATTTGGCGCTCACAATGAATTTTTTGCGTCCTTCAAAGGAGCTCGTGGGTTTTTGGTCATTCTGATCCTCCTCACCAATCAGTTGAGGCTACCGTAGGTAGTCAGACACAACAAGAGGTCGAATGAGTGCTGCCTTAATATGGGTGTAGGGTCGAGCGGCCGGCAATCACTATATTATGGATTGCACTTCAGATAGAATTTGGGACGGCAACGCCTGAACAACTTTGTGAAATTTGTTGAGTTCAAGGAGGGCTGAAGAAGTAGTGCTCGCTTATTCGACTATAATGCTTGCTTGAAAAAGGGCAGATCACACATCACTAACCGTACTTGAATATCATGATATCCAAGTATACTATACTACACTACAGTACTACTATACTGCAGAGTAGTATAAAATAGTATATTTTGGTATCATGATATTCAAGTACGATGACAAATGTGTGAGACACCTCTTTTCAAGCAATTAACATGTCATTCAGAACCCTCTCGTGAAAGTTAGAAAGAGTGCAAGTGCGTTCGAAATTTATCGAAAACTTAAACCTTACTCTGACGTAGAACATTTCCATCAGAGTTGTCTTTTATCCTTCTAACCACATACCACTTTTCTTCTGCATATTTGCGCAGAAATAACGTCTGATTTCTTTTTTTTTAATCGTATTACACGAATCGCTGAAGGTGTCTTATACTGAGTTGTAGCCGTAGCGGCTGAATTAAACTATTTGCATAGGGTCAGTGGCCTTGTAAGCCTTCTGGCTTCTGTGGGGTATTTACTCTCCATTCCTAGTCCGAGGTAGTGATTTGCACACTTATATTCGTGGAATATGCTTTTGCAAAACTTACACGTGGGATATTTTTTACTTCGAAGTATGCTCGACAGGCACAACTTTTACCGGCGTATGCGCAAACGTCCTAGGCCTAGGACGAAAAAGCCGTGTTCAGCTCAGACTAAATGCGTTCTAATATGGGGAGGTAAGGGGTGATTACCTGCATCAAGTGCGCACTGAGTAGGCTCGGGTGGGCTTGTGCATGTTTGACCATCGATTTCGGTGACGGCTTGTAACCTCTCCCAGTCAACGCACGCAATACCGGTCACACACGCAACCACGCCGCACTCGTATCAAAGACTCTAGGAGCATATCCGCCTAGATCCTTTGGTCCTACCTAGGACCAGCATAACCTTTGGTACTAGAAGACTGCTATTAGGGTAGTATGTATACTTGAGTGTAGACCTATACGATGTGAATCGTATCGGAAAATGTAAAAGAACGTTCGCGTCAAGCCTGAGCTCCTGTGAGATTAGGATAAATGCAGTCTTTGCATGGATATATACGGCCTTCCATAAATAAGTCTTTCTATCGATTTTGCGCTTCCGGTGCGCTGAAATCTATGAGGAAACTTTGAGCAATGCACTGCCACATTCTATGCAGATGGTCGGCTACTTGAGTTAGAATGTTACCTTACGTTGCCCTACTATCGTTTAAGGCTAATTTAGCTGCGATATTTTTAAATAAGCCTTCGAATCTGAATTCAAGTGAAGCCACAAAATTGAGCCCCATAAACTAAGCTACTTCAAAAGCCGCTCACATCCTGCTCTACCTATCGCAAATAATAATTGGCTTTTATCCACAGGACTGGCATAAAGAATTGTTTTTGCGAATAAGATTTTAGTGCTATCGAACATTACTAATATCGCTTATACTGTTATTTCCTGCCGCGTCTAGAAAACTTACATTTTTCTTGGGCAAGCTCTTTGTCGCATATTTTCTGACTGTCGTAGAGATGTCTAAAATAAGTTTTGATGAGTCCATATGGCGGCTCTCTTCTTATGTCGCGTTTTTCCTGCTTACTATTTCAGCTGAATTCCGTTTCATGAGTGATGTCTGTAAGCATCTGTGCCACAAACCTTGTTCATCCTAGTCTACGAAGGACAGTGCATGCTGGAAAAGTGTCAATAAGGAGAACCTATTTTAAACTACCATTTAGTAGCAACTTTAAAGACGATAATGAAAGTATAATTAATTAAGTTCTGGGTTATTCTTTGAATATAAAACATGGTCATTAATTCTACCGAATTCAAAGTTAGTCGCATTTATTTACGAAATAGTGGCAGAAATCCGGTTTTACTATTTGTGACGGGGAGAAGATTGACATTAGTTAGCTTTGCTTTGTCCCCTTACGGGGCTTTTCAGTGCGCTCCAATATATGATTGTCCGATCAATATAATTTACGCTCTTCAGCAAATATAAAAATCATTCATTGGACGGCAAAAGTTATTGTTCCATATTATCCAAACCATCCTTGTTTTCAGATGAGAAACGAACTCAGGATTTCTTTTTAGCGTGTCTAAGGTGTCGGTTTTGCGAGTGGGTCTGGTTAATTCACCCGGGTTCTCGTCCTCGTGCAATGATTTTTCAAAATATTTTGTCTTGTCCGTCTGCTATCCACGCGCTCCATGATTCACAGTCCTATAGTAGAGCAAACCAACCCGGTGGCTCCTTTTTGTACAACCTTCTGGTCAGCGGTATCTTCTAAAAGGACATTTTCCCATTCACCCGGTGAGCGATGATGTTGTGACCTTTTCTGTCACTTTAATAACAGCCTTTTCTGACATACCTGAATGTATCAGAGATTGATTAGCAAGAGCCGCTGGTTCGAAGGCGGTGTCTATTCTTGATTTATTAATTTCTGCCATAAGTTAGTAACCTGGCTGGTGTGTGTGTGTGTCGTAGCCCATAATTCGATCAGGAATCCCCGCTGGAATCAAAACTGGGAGTAGTTGGGAGACGGTGAAACGCCGTGACCTTGACCGGCTTGAGCCAAAGGTCCGCGGGAGTGAGGTGGATGCCTGGCCGGGAACTGCAGGCGAACAGATGACGGCAGTCATGCGGCGAGACGCTGCAGTCGGGACAGTAGTCGGGTATGGACGGGTCGAGCCGGTGTTGGTACTGGCGAAGGAGCATGCAGTAGCCACTGCGTAACTGCGCCAGGGTACAGCGAGTGACCCTCGGGAGATGCCGTTCCAAGGCCGCAATCGGGGGTAGATAGCCAGACTCGTTTAGATACTTAGGCTCTTTGGTCACGGAAACGGGTCAAGGTGTCGACGAGGTTGTATCACGCGTCAACCGTGCCCGATCTGCCTTCTACCGACTGTGCGCTCCTCTATGGAATAGAAGGGAAATATCACTACGCACAAAGTCCCGTGTTTACCAAGCAGTGGTTCGATCTATCCTGCTCTATGGCGGAGAGACATGGCCTATGCGTGTTGAGGACATGAGGCGCCTTGAGGTGTTTGACAATGACTGCATACGCCGCATCCTTCGTCACCGACGCGTCGACCGAATTCGCTGCTCCGATCTCCGCCGACGCTGTCACCTGGACGCTCTCCCTCCACTCCTGCTTCAGAGACGACTTCGGTGGTTCGGGCATGCGGCCCGGCGTGATGATGGTGAGCTGATTCGTGACCTGCTTGTGGCGACGCCTCCCCCCACCTGGCGCAAACGTCGCGGCGGGCAGCTGAAAACTTGGACAGCAACGGTCAAGCAGGATCTGTCGTCAGTTTCCGGCCCATGCGTCTACGGCCTACGCCAGTGGAACCGTGAATGGATGGTGCTCTCGTGTGAACAGGCGCAAGATCGACGCGCCTGGACAGCTGTGATTCATGATGCAGTCAACGTCAAAACTGATGCCGGCTCAACCCGCCCGAGGTGAATGCCGTTACAAGTACAAGTAAGTACAAGTAAGTAAGTAGATAGCCACCCAAAAGAACCAGGAGACGGTAGCCTCGTTTCTCCTCGACAATGACTCTCTGTTGGAGACGCTGGAAGCCTGTCTTGGTGGCAGAGCTATCAACAGGTAGATCCGCGAGAGACGAGGCAACAGCTTCCTTGTGGAGTGCTCGAATAGATGGCCGGACGTTGCGGCTGGGCTCAGGAGCGTTGCAACGGTAATGGGTGGGATGGCCGGGTTGCGAACAAGTCCACCAGAACTGCTGGCTAAGGAGAGTGTTGTGATGGGCAACTGGTAGAACAGAAGCCTCCGCATAAAGATGACCTACAGGTGACATTTTATAGCAACCCATGATTGTGCGGAGGGCAGCGTTCCGTGCCGACTGGAGGCGGCGCAGGTTGGAAGAGCTCATCGTAGGAGACCAAATTGGTGCCGCATAGGTGAGGTGCGGCTTGGCCAGCGCCTTGAAAGTAGTCGACAGAGTCTCTTTCGGGCAGCCCCAGGATGTGCCTGCTAGAGCCTTGAGGACCTTGGTGCAGTGGCTCACTTTGCCTGCGGCCTCCCTGGCATGGTCTGCAAACGTGAAAAGTGGATCAAAACGCACGCCAAGGAGTTTGGGCTCTCGGACGAGCAATAAGAACGCACCGTTGACGGTGATGGCCGGGTGACGATTAAACTCCTTCGGATCCAGCGTGAAAACAGTTACGGACGACTTGGCTGCCGAGATCGTCATTTCGCGCTGGGTGAGGAAGTTTTCGACAACAGGCATGAACTCCGTAAGGAGCTGTGCAGCCTGATCGATCTGATAGTGCCGGCATAAGAATGTAACATCGTCCGCGTAAGATACAACTTACGCAGGTGCCCGGGGGAGTAGGAGCTCTCGCATTTAGATGTTAAAGAGCGTCGGGCTGAGCACAGAGCCTTGAGAGACGCTACAGGTCTGCTTACGGGGCTCAGAGAAAGCGCCCCGGAAAAGGACATGATCGTGACGGCCACGGATGTAAGCCGCCAACAATCGGACCAGGCCAGTCGGGACGTTCAGAGAGACCAAGTCCTGTAGGAGCTGATCGTGGCGGACGCAGTCAAAGGCTCGTGACTGGTCAGTTGACACTGCCTTGGTCCGCGAAGCGGGCTTCTGTTGATTGAAGTCCTCGAGGATAGCGTCGCTGAGCTTGAAAAGCGCCGTTCTTGTCCCACGACCCATCGGAAACCATGTTGGTGGCCAGCTAGTTCCGCCGCGGACGCCAGAGTTGGGTGGATGAGCCTTTCCAGAATCTTCGCCAATGGACTGAAAAGGGCAATTGGGTGATAAGAGGCCGCGAGGCTGGGGTCCTTTCCCGCTTCGACCAGGGGGATAATGATCGACTGGCGCCAGCAATCGGGGATGATCGAAGTTGCCAGTGAAAGGTTGAAAAGGGCAGCAAGGTAGGCAGCCGCCTTCGAGCCGATGTGACGCACATGGATATGCGCCAGACCATCTGGTCCTAAGGCTTTCGAAGCTCTCGTTTTCTTGACGGCGGTGAGGATGGCATCAGCCGAAAAGGAAATGTCCGGGGTCGGGGCTTTATTGAGGAGACGAAGAAGGGAGCGCTGTTTTTTTGATTGGGCGCTGAGTGGGGCGAAAACAGCTTGTTCATCTTCGCGGCGATCTTACCGTTGTTGGAAATGAACTTGCCGTCCCCGAAGCTAATAGACTGGTTAGATGTATCAGCCCAGGGTTTGTTCAGGTTACGTAAAAGCTTCCAAGTAGCAGCTGAGTTGCCGCTGAAATCGCAATCTGAAACTATTTCATGCCAGCATTGGCGTTTGCCATCGTTGATAGTCTTTGTAATCAGGCCATTCAGTTCGCCGACGCGCGGGTCGCTGGCATCACGCGCGCGTATTTCGTATCTCTCTCTCTCGTTCCAGGCGGGAGGCTTCGGGCGGATAGATAGGACGGAGAAGGGGAATGCGGCCGCTAGGGATGTGGTGACTTGCTGCTGCCAGGAGTAGTCGACGAAGGGCTCGCTCCGCTGTGTGGAGACAGGTGAGAGGTGGTAGGCCATCGATCTCGGCTTCGCATTCGGTCGTGAACGCTGCCCAATGGCTCTATTGCAATTAATAAAGTGCCGGTAAGGGGCCTTGATACGCTCGGCGGCGGTGGCCAATTTGAGCATAATGGGGAGGTGGTCGTTACCAAGGCTGATTTCCGTGCTCCACATGGTGGAGGCTACCAGGCTGAGACTGGCGAGGGAAACATCAGGCTAGCTGGAGGCGCCGTTTGTCGAGAGCCGCGTTTTGCTGTTCTCTTTGAGGACGGCAACGGGGGCATGTTCTACTTCATCAGTAAGAGCTTCTCCTCGGGGGTCGGCCGCCAAGTTAGAGCACCACAGGTCTTGGTGGGCGTTGAAGTCACCTAGCACCAAACTGTCTCCAGAAGGTAAGTAGGGAGCGGTAAAACCAGAAGGACAAGTGGAAGTTGGAGGGATGTACACGTTCACGATGGTTAGCGGCGCCGAGCCAATGTCAAGAGAAAGCGCCAGTACATCCGGGGAATCGGCACCAAGCAGGTGTAGCTGGTGATGGGCAATGGATTTGACCACCAGGAAGGCCAAACCTCCGCCTTTGTTGCGGCCGCGGTCGCGATGGACGATCGTGTAATCGGCACAGGAGGGGACCTTAGTGGAGTTAGACTACTTAGTCTCTTGGATAGCCGCCACAGCTATGCTGTGCGAACGCATGAAGGCCAGGAGCTGGTCAAGCTTGCAAAGGAGGCCGTTGGCGTTGAATTGTAAGATCTTAAGACCGGGCGGTAAGGCAAGGTTGGAGACCAGAGGATTTGGGTTCAGGACAGGACGGGCTGGAGGCGTGGAGACCGGTGGGGGCACGGGACAGCTGGGACACGCAAAGGCGAGCAACCAATCGGCAGCTTTGGCGAGGCCACTGCAGCGGAGATGGCACCAACCATTGCAGGAGCTGCAGCGTACAGACCAGTCATGGCGGCCCGGGCGGACTCGGCAGAACGAGCAGTAACAGAGAGGTCCAGGGTTGGCCTAAATTCCGGCGGCGAGCAGGAGGAGTCGGGGCAGCGTGGCCGGGAGCGGCTGTTCCGTCATCAAAAACGCGGACTGGGCCGAGGGGAGTGTTGATCCAACGTAGGGAGATGGGTGTAGCAGACCTTGGCCGCCGGGAGGGCGGGTGGGAACGCGGTTCGTAGACGCGTCTGCTGTGATCAGAGCCATGGGCATTACCAGTCTCAGCACCACGCAACGACCGACTATCCTGAACCCAGCTGCAGAATCTTGAGCTGACTAAAATATAGTCAATCTGACTGGCCATATGACCGTCGTTGGATTACCAGGTCAGCAAGTGTTTGTTGCGCTGCTGGAAACACGTGTTCTTTACAAACAGTCGGTTCCGTTCAGCAAAGTTCGGCAATCTGTCACCATTCTCACATCACGAACCAAACCCGAAGCGGCCGATAAGATGGCTGTTTGTGGAGTCACCCGGTCCAGTTTGGCCATTCCAATCCCCGGCAACATTCAACAGATCGCGGCGAGGGAGTCTTTCAACCAAAGTTTGTAGCTGATACTAAAATATTTCCTTATCGTGTGGGTCAGCAGCGGACGTTGGTGCGTATACCGCGACCACAGAAGTGAAGTGGCCCTTCAAGCGCACATAAGCCATGCGTTCATTGACTGGTTCCCAGGCAACTAGTGCACGGCTCGCTTTTGGCGAGAGGGCAATTGCCACACCATGTCTGCCGGAGGAGTCATGGGGGCCACTGTGGTAAAGGGGTGAAGTGGGATTCAGCTCTAGAAACTTTTATTTCCTGGGCGCTGGAGTTAGGGAGTCGGACTTCGGACAGGCAGCAGACATCGACGTTGTACTGATAAAGGCTGCGCGCCGTCAGGCTTTGGGTACCAGGGGCCAGGAACATTTGCACATTCCAGCATACAATAACAAGAATCCGATTTCGATTGAGTAGTCCAGGTCGCATACTATTCGCCGGCACCACTGGACAAGGGTTGCGGAGCGCGCCGGTTCCCGCGGACGCCGTAGCATGGATCGTCTACAAGAACCGAGTTTTCTCCATATCTGTACTATAACACGATGCACTAGGTTCCTTAACACGCTTATATTGTCTTGAGTCATGGTCTGAGCGTTACGTAACCGGAAATGCTTGTCAGAGAAGCCTGAAGGTGGCTAAAATGGGCTTCAAGATGAATTCTTCCATACCAAACGTGGTTGTCTCGGCCTTTATGATCAGATATGTCTTCCAGATCGCAATAGACGAGGAATCTCGTAAATTTGACTCTGTTGACTATGAGCGAACTTTCCGTCAAACATCAGGAATGACTTGAATCAACCAATTTCTCCCAGCTTTTGTTCAACTTACTTTAAATAATCCTGCTATTTATATGCGATCCTTGCTGTGGAAGATGTTCACCACTTGAGTATTCGATCGATGGTGCCTGTGCACCACTACCCCCATTGCGTCTCCAACAAAAGAAGGAAAAAGGAAAAACATGCCTTTGAAATCGCATATTGGCGACTCAACTACCATTCTCAAGCCAGGCTTCTTCTATTTGTTGTGTTTATAACGTAATCAGGGGGGATTTTATTTTATATGTAGATGTTATGTAAATTACAGCATTCATATTCAAAGCAATTATTTGGTACACCTATGCCTCTACTTACATTTGTTTATTTTACCTCTGTTTTATAGTTTGTTTGCGGAGCTATACTCTAACTCCCTCTTTTATAATATCATATAGCAACCTTTCGGTTTTCCGGGCCCACGAAACTGTCGGATTCACTGCACACGTTTCAAAGGACGGCACTGCATCTACACTACTGACTCATTTTGTGCAGTTTTTCAGCTATCAGTCCTCGTGTGGCATTTTTCCAGTTTCTTTCTAGGTGTGGACTTTTCAGGTACGTATTTGTGTTTGTTTGTGCCTGCATGCACAGTTCAGCATATTTTCCATTAAAAAACACGAAGACACGAGCACTGGAACAGCTTACTGAGCTTTCGGTTTCGTACAAGAATCTATGAAAGCGTAGGGGGAACTTACGTGTTTGCTATTCCAGCTACGAGAAAAACACCGGGTAGGGGAGGAAGAAGTATTCGTGACAGGTTGAATCCACGTCACGTCGTCGTCACAGCGTGCCCTTGGCCGGGAACTGAGTCGCGCGAACGGAGGGTGCGACAGCGGAGGGTATTTGAACATATCTGTTGATGGAATTGAAGTTAGGTACCCAGGCATCCAGTAGTTCTCGCCCCGTCGTATTATTGGTTCGCGCTATTATCTGTGTGCCTATGAAGTCGAATTACTGGCCTTTTTCCGGGGTGTGGATAGCGATATTGGACAGTGGGTCGTCTCCCAGTACTGCCCGTTTGTGCTCCATTAATCGCGAACTAATTCGTCTCCCGGCTTGCCCTGTATAATGGCAAGAACTATCGTGATCCGGTATTTGATAAATGAAACCAGACTGTTGGCCTACATATAGTTCTTTTATTTTCATGATTCTAGAATGCATGGTAATTGTAGGGCGATGGGCGATACCCACGCCGAATTCTTGGACGGTAAGTTCCGTTGCTTCTGACTCATTTTAATGTACGGTAGAGGCTACCATTGTCCTGTGATCTTTGTCGAACCCCTCGGATCCGTGCAGATCCCGTGTTTTGTGTTGCTAAAAAGCGGAAAGGCTGTTTCGGCGGTGAAGCGCTACAGTCAAAAAGAGGGGGCATGCGTTTGTAACGTACGTCGCCATCTTTAGGTAATCGCGCTCCAAGCTCATCTTGGCAGCCTTGAGGCTCGAAGTCGGGCGTGACTGGTCATTGAGGGGCGTCCCATGCTCCATCGGCCCCGCTGTCTTATATTTAACTTTCTACTAGGGAACTAATTTCTAAGCCTCCTCGCCTCCCTTTTCCGCCACTTTGCTACTGTACATCAACGGCTGTCCCTGCATCGATTTTGATCATTAACCAACCTAACCTAGCTGCTGAATGGGACGCATGCGTTCCCTCTGTAGCCTACGCTTTTTTTAGCAGTGTCACGACGAATAAAGGTCAATAGTCGCTATAGGAAAACTTACGAAGGTGCTGATTTGCACCAAATGGTGAGTGCCTGGAAATAGTTGAAAAAAACGCGGCTTCAATCATTGGAACAGAAGAACTTCGTTTGACTAACACTCCTCATCCGCTGTTGAACACGTTATCGAAAACAAAAACTGAAGACGGAAGACGCACAGGGAAGTACATCATTTCAAATTGGCTTTCAACGGCAATTCGTCTAATCAGATATTTCTATCACCGTGCTCCCTTTGTCGTGATGCTGTTGCATACAGTTTGGCCCCTATCTCATGCACATTGTCGAAGGTTGTGAAAGATTGGGAATAGTTCACAAACCGGCATTAATGCATGAACACGGCAAAATATACGCAGTTATATTAGCGGTCCTGGGTCTTCAATGCGGTAAAAAAATACCGTCAGACAAGTTTGTTACTTTGTTTTGTGCTGAAAAACTTGAATAATTGGTAAAAAAGTAATGCTGAAATTCATCCTCATTTGCATGATTTTTAGTAGCACAACGCACAGAAGCTTTGCTTCTGTCGCAGCAAATAGCATAGGAAATTTCTTGGATATCCGGGACTCTCAGAGTATGCCAAAATCCTGCTTGTTCCCCTTCCACATAAAGAACTTAAACACAGTTTTCTTTAGTAAAAGACATTCTGAGCATCAATCCTACTCAACAGATCAAAAGAGCAAGGCCTAATGTACGCTAACTTACTAACTCCAATTTAGAGCAGGAGTTAAGTCACCTACTGCACGTCTTTCGTCAGAGTGGATGCTAAACACCAACACTTACGAAGGCGCAGATGCACACAAAACGATGAGTTCCAGGAAAAGTTAGGAAAAGCGCGATGTCAGACAAAGCTTGTTTGTCTAATGTGTCTAATTCACTGCGGAACAAGAACTGTAGACAGCAAATACACAGAGAATTACGTCATTTTAAGATCGAATCTGGGCGCAGTTGGTCCTTTAAGAGCGTCTCGTTTTCCATCTGAAATTAATTTCCACCCCCTCTCTCCGTCCCCCTTTTCCTCCACGTTACTACCGTGCATCAGGGGATATGAGTGCATCGTTTTTCTCTGATCGTTCGCTAAGATAACCTGGTTGCTGGATGGGACACATGCGCTACGTTTGTTGAGGTGCTGTGGCACATACAAAACGGCGAGTTCCACGAAAATGTTGGAAAAACACAGTCTCAATTCTTGGAGAAAAGGTGCGCTGCGAAACCCACTATTAGAAACAATAAATATAGACAGCAGACGCACATTGTGGTGCAGGTGTTATGCAATTCCAAATCGGCTGTTACTTTTGGCCAAAGCAATGCCCATACTGGTTTATTAGACGCATTTCTTAGGCCTAACTGAGTCGATTCAGGTCATTAAATATTCACACTTTCGTACGCGTTATGTGAAGGCTGCTGTGCTTAACCCCATCGCAGGCAGGTCAACACAGGACATTTGTTCATGGAAGAGCGGGTGCGTCTGACCCACTTTAAATTCTTGCATCGCGTCAGCTAATAGGGCTTAAGATCAGACTGGAGTTGTTGCCTTTACAGTGCATTCATCGAGGTCAACTCTGCGACTTCTCCCCCGCTCCGAGGTCCGATTTTTTCTGCAGTTAAGCCCTTAGCCCTGTGTGGCGCGCGTGCGTCGGATGTTTGACTTTGTCAGCCATTTCAACCTTGGTGACTGCTAGTTATGTGGAGAGCGAATGAGGTGGGCAGTGGAGGGACGCCGTCTGTTGTGTTGGTCCACCTATCGATTTGCTACACTAACATTTACTTCGAACGCACCTTAGGGAAATATGACGTTATTAAGTTAGATTTTGTTGTTGTTGTTGTTGTTGTTGTTGTTGTTGTTGTTGTTGTACTAACTTACTCCCTTAAACGAGTTTGCCAGCAATACATGGTATAACATTTTTGAGGAAGATGAAGGGATAAAGAGGAAGAAATAAAGATGAAGGTATAACATTTTTAAGAAAGATGAAGGAATTTGGCGACTTTGTCTGGGCGAAGCCATAGGTCCTCAGGCGTGAGGTTCCTTGGGTTGATCGGGCAGTCGAAGAGGTGGCACGTTGTGTGGGAAGGCAGGAGGCAGTCAGGAAAATTGTCCGTGACGTTGTCGAAGCATGAGGTGAGACAGCATTTGAATGAATTCAGCAGCGTGGCGAAGCCGGAACGCAGCTGAAATAGTCTGGTTCTGGCGTTTCTGGACAGGTTGACCCTACGTTCTCTGGCCACGACGTCGGAGACCGACGGAGGAGCGTTGAGGACTCTGTTGGGATTATAGCTGCTAGTGGCTTGCTCGACAGTTTCGGTGTGGATACGCTTAACGAAGTCCGGTATCGGTAGATTAGTAAGATACACCGAAGCATGTGAGCTGTACGCGTCTATGGTAGATTGCTACATGCGTCTAGCAGGTGGAGGGCGTGTTAAGAGACGATTACCCGGATGTTTTGAGTTATGGGACTGCGCAATATAGATTTTTGCCTGCATGATAGAGTGAACTTTCAAAGGCAGGACTTGAGTTCCCTGATAGAGGTGATCTACATTGGTCATGTTAACACAGCCCGTGGCGATGTGGAGAGTAGCGTTCTCAACGCGTTCGACCTTCGCCCAGCTGGTATCGCTAAACAGTGGGGCAAAGATAGCTGATGCATGCTCAGTCGTTGCCTTGCCTGTTGCCCCGTGTGTCGTGACTAGCGTCTCTGTGTCCTGGCCCCAAGAAGAACCTGCCAAAGCTTTTAGGGTGTTGAGCTTGGCTTTGCCTTTCTTGGCTTGGATGTCAGCATGGTGGTGTAGAGCCAGCGTCGGGTCGAGAGTGAGGCCCAGGAGTTTAGGATACTGATATAAAGAAATGTCATTGCCCTCCACCTTAATTGGAGGATGGGACTTGCATTTGTTGGGGTCTGGAGTAAACACAGTTACTGAGGACTTGGGCGTGGATAGCTTCAAATGCTTATCGTCTAGGTGCCAGACTTAACTAGGGATGTAGTCGTTTAAGGCATCGGCAGCCATGCGGAAATTCGCGTGAGAGGACAGCAGGGTGATTTCATCAGCCTAAGACACTATTTCGACTTCGGGGGTCAGGCGTATAGATGTTGAATGGCGATGGCGAAATTACAGAACCTAGAGGAACTCCTGTCCTAGAGTTGCGGGCTTTGGATAGCGTGCCCGAAAATTCGACTCGCGTTTGTCTGCCTTGGAGATAGCAGTTCAGCCATCTGCAGAGCTCGTTCGGTAGAGACGAATCCATGAGAGATGTCATCAAGGCGTCAATGTTAACCGAGTCAAAAGCTTTAGTGAGGTTGAGGGCGACCATTACTGTTCTGTACGCAGGTTTCGTTTTGTTGAATCCGCATGCAATGCGGTCCGTGACGCGTTGTAGAGCTAACGACGTAGAGTGGAAAGGTCTGAAACCGTGTTGGCGCTCTTTGAGGTTGGCATATCTATTGAGCGAGGGGAGAATAAGACGCTCAAGTATTTTCATGGCCGAGCTGAGGAGCGAGATCAGGCGGTAACTGTCAGAGACAGCGGCGTCTTTACCTGCTTTGTGGCTGGGGAGGATATAGGCCATTTTCCAGATAGCTGGTATATGGCACGTGGCTAGACACTGATTAAACAACATGGTCAAGAATTCGACACCTCTGGGGCCTAGGTGTTTTAGGTGTACCATCGTAATGTTGTCAGGTCCAAACGCCTTAGAGTTCTTAGCACGCTTAATCGCAATTGTGGTATCATGAGCTAAGAATTGGAGTGGCATCAATAAAGGTTTGCACGACCTGTGTTTGACGATCCTTGAATTCTTCGATTATTTATGGACTGCGACCGTGGTGAATGGCACATTAAATTGGTTGGCAATGCCCCTGTCGGTCTTCATCGGTATACCATTGAATTTGTTAACCTGGTTGGGAGGAGCAGGCGCCCCTCTTCCGATGGATTTGATTGTTTGCCATAACTTGCTGGTGTTAGCGCGGCTGGAGAAAGTGGCTAGCTTTTTTGCCATAGAGTCCTCTTGTGTTCATTGACCAGTCAGGAGATCTCTAAGGTCATGGCCGGCAACGACGGGTGTTGAGGGTTTTGAGTCCGGGTGACGTCACGCTCTCTTCATAAGGTGGCCGCATCAGAAGGGTATCCTGGAATGAGATCAAAGACCTTACCCGCAGGAATGTTGTGCTTAGAGGCGGTATGCATGATGCGATTGAAAATCGATACACCTTGGCGGACATCTGGAGCAAAGAGAGCCTGGTCAAAGAGAATCTCAGTTTCACTAAGGAAATCGGGCCATTTGGCTTTACGTAGGTTCATAAAGCACTTGCGAGCGTTACGAATCGGGGAAGCATGTGTGCTGATTGTCATAACTATCGGGAGATTGTCAGAGCTCAGTTTGCACAGACAGTCCCATGAGGTTGATAGTACTAGGTCGCGACTAACGATGGAGATGTCAGGGCTAGCGCAAGTACCTGAATAAGGAAGTCTCGTGGACGTTCCATCTGTGTTGAGGACCCCAAAGTTGGTGTTGTTGATCTCCTCGGCTAGTGAAGCACCTCTAGTACAGGAAAGGTTAGAGGACCAGAAGTCATCGTGGGCATTAAAGTCGCCCAAGATGAGTTTCGAATCATCCGTTAACACGTGGGCTATTGATGACCTGAAGTTGGCGTCACAGCTGCTTTGTGGAGGAATGTATACGTTATGGATAGTCAGACTAGACGGTCCAATGGTAACTTGCACGTTGAGCTCTTCAAGAGGCGAGTCCGTAGAGGCTGCTGCAGAGGTTAAGTTAGATGGACTTAGCGATCGGATAGTCTTAGTGGTAGTAACTGTTTTATTATCTAAAATTGGAGTTGCAGGTGTCCCTGCAGCCTTTCTTGCGACAAGACTAGTACATTTTAGTTCAATTTACTCCTTCATGGATGGTTATTAGCAAAAAAACTGCTCGAGCGCCAGAATAATTTGTTTATTATTCCGAGGTTTCGAACTCGTAGAGTAGTTCTTCTGAGATAACAGCGGTAGAGACGCGGCAATTATAGGGGGGGAGGCAAGTCAATCAATTATCAGTGACCGTTT
Organism: Ligula intestinalis; assembly: GCA_036362985.1. Taxonomy (NCBI): domain Eukaryota; kingdom Metazoa; phylum Platyhelminthes; class Cestoda; order Diphyllobothriidea; family Diphyllobothriidae; genus Ligula; species Ligula intestinalis. Next base: position 17,070,403 of record JAYGXS010000006.1, on the reverse strand, counting down.
TGAGACCTTGAGAACTCAGCATAGTAAATAAACTGTTCTGGTGCTTGACCAGGAAAAGGCTCGGCGACCACCGGAACAGTTTGCTTATTGTTCTGAGGACTCAATCAATCGATTTAGCGCCAGCGTACAGAGCCTTGTACAGTCAACCAAGACGTGCATCGTATTAGGGCGGCCTAACAACAGCCTTCGCAAGGAGTCGTTTGCAAACCATAGCCGCGTCCACAATAGGCTATTGATCGGCCTATGCGCGAGCTACCACTTCGAGCCAGGCAATCAATCGATAATTTGAATTTCTAGCTACATTCACTCACTGAGCAAGCAGCCAATGGGACTGGCCACTACCTCAGGAGAGCATCCTATTGGCTCAAGGGAAATCGTTAACATACGTTTGTTTCCCTAAAATTGTTGTACATAGAACTCTAAAAGACTTCTGATTCTGCACATTTCCTGTCTTTTTCTCTCTCTCTGGGGGCTTACATGAGGCGTAGTCAGACGGCAAATATTTAGGCCTGGGCTCCGTTAAAGAAATCTGGCGCGCTAATATCTTGGCCTGGGCCTTTCCGTTATAACAATTTGGTGACGCAGAACCGGACTCACTATGTCTATATCCACGGAACAACTGCAGACTATCCTGAAACAGCAACAAGCTCAATTTGAGGAGGCTCATTTGAAGATGATGGAGTCCATAATGCAAAAATTCAGTTTGCATTTTTCTGGTCCAGATTCTTCCGCAAAACAGTCCACATTAGCAGACGCCACTGCTGCTTCCATCACAGAGTTCATTAATGACCCCGACACCGGCGTTACATTCGACGCTTGGTTCTCCCACGACTACCGCCGACTCCCCAGACCTCCCTACGAGGAACCTCGGTTCTAAAAAAGGCACGAACTTCAGCCTCTACGCGATCAAGCCGGAAACGAATGCGAACGGTTCCGTCACAAGTGAACCCGCAACTTAAATCTTACGGTGTCTTCAGAGGTGAGGTGTTAGGCAGGCCTAACGAACAGCTTAGCAAGCAGTAGCTTGCGAAGCATGGCCACAACCCAAACAGGCTATCGATCGGCCTACACGGACGAATGTGCGAAAGCCGTCAAAACGATCGATAATTCACCGTTTAAACCACTGTCATCCACTGAGTCAAACAACCAATGGGACTGATCACCATCTCAGAGGGAAATCTTATTGGCTCAGTGGACATCGTTACACACGTTGTTTTCCCTAAATTGTTTGTACCTTAAACACAAAAAGACTTCTGCCGTTGCACCCTTTTTGTCGTGTTCTCTCTCTCTGGGAGCTCACATGAGGCGCAACTAGACGGCGAATATTTGGCCTGGGCCCCGTTACAACAATTTGGCGCGGTAATATCTCGGCCTGGGCCTCCGTTATAACACTTCGCTGATACCTAATAGGTTTACACTCTTTATAAATGTCGCCTATTTTTTGCTGTTCTTGTTCATACCGATGAACTCCTGTGCGGGTTTGAAAGCTCGGGACAATAAACAGACTGTTCCGGTGTTCGATGACTCCTCTCTTTCATTCACGCAAATACCTGGAACGAGCACCTTCCTATTCATTCACAAACGGTTATTGTTGGGGGTTATTGATACTGGCCAGAAAAGTTTGTCAACTGTTTATTGACATCTTTCACGACCTTCGGCAACAGCTTTGGCCAGTTCAGTTTGCAACATTAGCTGCTTATGGAAATACGGACTCCCGTATTACAAATTACATTTGGCCAAATTCCGGGGGAGGGGATTAGGGTTAGAGGTAACGTTAAAACATAATAAATAGGTACCCCTGGAATAGGGAAGTAAATGTGATCGCTGGAGAAAAATCTTATTCGCCCAACCTTTCGGATTTAATCGCGGACCCGTCATCAGAGACGGTAGCAGAAAGGGTTATTTTATGCAGGGGTTGCAGTATTTATAGGACAGGGTTACCATATTACAGCATGCCTATGACAGCTAGCGGCTCTCCCCTATCGAGGATAGTTGTCTGCTTGTGCGCTAATTGCTCGATGACCAGCGTGCGGGTCGTGACCTGTCGACATTTCATCATTCGTGCTGGATTTTGGGATTTAACACGAGGCCACCTGTAGTACAAAGAGTGTCCACGTCTCAATGTTCGACCCGAAAATGCCAGGCCCACCGGCCAAGTTGTAAGGCTTCCCTTCTGTTCTTTTTATGGTCCGAAATCAAAAATTGTGTTTGCTGAAATAAAACTATGCTTTAGTAGACAATGTCACCATAATCATTCTGTCATCCTGCTGGAAACATCGGAGGATAATTCATTTGGCCTTCCATAATCGTTTAGTCCTAAAGGATGACACCTAGACTCATTTCCAATAGTGGCGCCCTGGCACTACTCAAGTCGGCCTACCATGTGCATTCTCACTTCTATTATTTGGCTCTGAGATTTGCCATTTTAATGTTCCTGTATCTATTTCATGCTTTCGCCTTCCTATCCTAAGAAACTGCTCAGAGATTTTAGCAAATCCCAGTTTCCTTTAGGCGGATCCACGAGGAAGGACGTTGTGACTATTAATCATTTTATCGACGAGGAAGGTCACAGCGTGTTTGTTACTTGAGACTAACTACTTGCTACTTTTGTGTTTTATTTACCATATTTCTGATGAAATCAGTACGCATCTTTTCTTACCTCCTTTCAGTGTTATGGATGCCCCTGTTTACGGGGAGGTTTCTGAGAAAATCTTCCGGATATGCTTACCAATCCCGCATTTAAAGGCACCTACCAGACTGATTCCCGGGGTTAAGGGAATAAGCGGTCAGTTTCGTGTGGACAAAGCTGCAGCGGCGGCGAGCGGAGATTACAAAGCCGCCTTTACTGTTATTTTGAAAAACGGAATGATTGATGGCGAGCTTTCTCCTCTGTGAGTCTGTTTTGTTTACTTATACATATCAGTTATTAGTTATGTATACTCAATGCAGGAGTGGCTTTCAAAAATCTTCTAGTTCCCGAATAATGTTGATCCCCATTTGCCGTTGTAATTGCATTTAGGGTTCTGCGTCTTCAAGCTGGGTACTTTCACTGTAAAGAAACTCTTACTTTTCTGTATGTCGTTAAGAATACATACATGTACCATGCAATTGGTTCCCCATCTCGTGAAACGTTAATTAATTATCGAACAGTTTAATCTCAGGATATTTTAGTCACACCAAGATGCTTGCTTTTGAACGAGCTTCTTTCTGACCGCCTTCAGAAAGTATACTCTGTGGAATATGGCTATTTAAGTAGTATTCATTTGCAATGCCCCTATACATTCAAATATATTTTATAGACAACACGCACAAATGTATTTGTTCTCGTATTCGTTGAGTATCAAATTACGCCCTATTGAAATTTACTACTCGAGAAAGGTCACCTTTCGGTTTAAAAAAAGTTTATAATTATGAGATTTTTACGACCGTAAAATGTTTATTTATAATACAGCATAGCCGTCAGTGTATTAATATTGCTTGAGACAGAATCTTCTGTATAGTGTTCATAAAAATCTACCATGAGTGTGAATTATATTATGTACCTGATGAGGGGCATAAATTACCATATCGATATGACACTATTTGAATGGACATTGCACGATCTTAAGAAAATCTCGTAAAAAGAAACTTAAAATTCCTATATGTTCTTCCTTCTGGTATACAATTAGAAGACGATGTGACATGCCCCAAAAAGTGTCATAAATAATATGTTTCCGCTTTCTATACGACCGATTTAAATTTATAAGACCATTTAATGTCGTCGGAGGAGTGCATACTACTTAAGTAGTTATTTTTCCACAGGTGTGTTTGATGCAGATGGCTGAAAGGACATGCATTCAAAAGCCAGCATCCTGACGTGTCTGAAATATCTTGGGATTATGCTTCTGGATAATCGATTTTGTAAATCCAATTCATTAATCCTTCCTAATCGAAAACGCACTTCAACAATTTGGTTAAAATTTCATGCAATTGGTCACTGGAAGCGGACTAACGCATCCTACCTGTCCCGCTGTATGTTGTTTTCCGCTGTGCTCGTCGAAACAGGGGCTTCTGGCAGCTTCAACTTAGCCAAGTCTATGCTTACCCATAACTGAAGAACCAGTACCTACCACATCTTGTACAGGATTGCCGAAATGACGTTGTGTGGGTGTGACTGTTGGCTGGGCCTTTACAAAGTTCTGCTTCAGCTGATCTTTCTCACACAAAAGAGAGAGAGATTGTCTCCTCGACTACAGCAGTGAGAATAGGACATTCTTACCGTGTGCCGCTTCTCTAAACACGTATGGAACGCTGCTGCTTTCATCCTATCCTCTAAAGGAGCGTGAAGGTGTTTCATATGTTGCAAATTTCTGGCGTTACTTTAAAACTTTCTGAGACAGGTAGTGGGGGTCTCACCCCTATGAGGCATATGCTGCTATGCAAATGGCTGTAATCACCGGACCTGAATTTGCATATCTAAACTATCGTAGACGTCGTAGCGGGTTAAGTTAATAGGTAAAAACCTTACCGCTACGATCTTCAGGCCCGGTTCCGTAGGAGAAGAGAAAAATTGAGATATTAGATGGGAGGAGTAGTGTATCCTGTACGCAGGTAGTGGAGAACAGGTTGGAGGAAGTTTGCAGTCGGACGACTGCACGATCACCCGCGAGGGTGGCGTCCAAAGCATGAGAGCGTGGAAGTCATCACAGCGTCTACAACGATTGTGCTCGATATCCAACCAAATTCCCTAATTCTGTCGCCCGGATTCATAAAGTTCATTGGCCCTAGGGCCATGCGCATATTTCCTCATTTGACAGTTTCTTTCGTGCCATTCACTGCTTTTCTCACGAATTACGGCCACCAGCGACAGGTCTGTTTACTCCTCGCTGTCCTGCTTTCGAACTAAGCATTTATTTTCCCCCCCCCCAGATCCTTGAAAGTTCACTGTGCATTGCGCGAGCCAGTAGTGAACCAAACATTCACAGTGCCTGCACTTGTCGCTGAGGTCATTCCCGCCAAATGTAAATACGAGGTAAGTTCCGTCAATCTGCTTTGATATTACCGACCAGAACAGGGGAGACGGGAATGGTCATTCCTCGCTGATCAGCCACCATCGTGGGCTGGCTATGGCTGACTGATGACGGCTAATAAGCCAGCAATAGCCATTCCAGCCTCACTTGTCTTTGCCATTAATGCATGTCTGCCTATACTATGCTAGCTATTGAGCGGCTTCTGGCAGGGCTCTGGGGCGAGCCCCAAGGTGAGCTCCGTGCCAATCGGGAAGTGCCTATCTACCATAGTATGTATTCCTGATCGAAACTGGTAAGGCAACGAGCCCGGAACGAAATAGTTAGGAAATTGAAATTCGAATACGCAATGAAGCAGTACTGTTGGTTTGGATACTTCGCTGAGCATGGGAAAGCTGATTACAAAGGACGGTTGTACACGCAGCCTAAGTTATTTTACGCCAGCTGTGACGAGACATCAAGACACTGGGATGGCAACCGTTTCGGGCTCATCATGTCCCCCCAGCCGATCGTGCTTGTGATCAACAGCTACGACCAGGCCTAGACCCATAAATGACTCCAAACAGATCAATTGTAATACTGTTTAAAAGGCTGTACGGAAGCTCATAACGGTTTCTATTATAATTTCCTCTACACTTTTCGGCATGATTCAGTGGGCTGGTGTGTTCGCTGGTATGGGGTGTCTTTTTTACTGGGGCTGGCGTTAGTTCTCAGCGACACATCAGCCAGGCTGTTGTATACTTATTTCAGCCTTAAATTGAGAAATAACGCCATTGCGCCTTGTTTATCTTGTAGATCCAAGATGGCCTTGTTACCTTGAGGCTGTGCAAGGCTGATCGGTTTCATCCCTGGACCTTGGAACTGGCAGAAAAGGGACTTAACTTCAGTATATCCGACAACCTTACGACTGATACGCCCAAGGACGTCTCCTAATCATGAATCGCATTTGACTACTGTATTTGTTTTCTTTACTCGACTCCCTCTGCCTACTTGAGTCGTGATCTTTCGCTCACTATGTGATTCTGCATTTTACACGCAACCCTTCTGACTTCCCCAAGCTTCCACCAGTTTTATTTCGCTTTTTTACACGCAACCTACTTCTGTGAATTAAATTGTATCTTCTTGTACCATCCTGCAGTTCTGTAATTTAAGACCTTCAGGTATCAAAAAAGACGAAGTCGCGATCACTGGAACAACATTTGTATTTGTCTGAGCTTTCGGCTTCGTACAAGAGGCCATTTTCAGAGACAATCAGACCGCAGCGAGTATTGACGTGTTATGTTTTTTAGATACGAGAAAAAAATGAGGGGAGGGGATAGAACTCGTAATAGGTTGAGTCCACGCCCATTCCGTCATCATGGTGTGCGTCCTTGGCTGGGAATTGGAACGCACGAACGAGGGGCGTGATAGCAAAGAGGGGGAGAAGGGGATATGTCAACATGCTGATGACCCAAGTCTCCAGTAATTCTCGTCCCGTGTTATTACTGGCTCGCGTCATTATGCCCGTTAAGTTGAATTCGTGCCCATCCTACAAGGCGTGGGTGGCGATCAGAAACAGTGGACCGCCTTTCTGCACTGTCTGTTTGTGCTCCATTATTCACGAGCCAATCCGTCATCCCGTCTGCTCTGTATAATGGCATGAACAGTCGCGACATGGTACTTGATAAACGACGCCATACTGCTCGTTTGCATTCAGTCGGTCTTTTTTGCACGACTTGAGTACGTATAGTAGCTGTCGGACGATGGGCCAGACACACTGAATTCGGCAGCGATACGTTCCATTTCTTCTGATACATTCTTAATGTACAGCAGAAGGTACCAGAATGTTTATGGCTCTCCTCCTTCAAGTATACCCACATGTGCTCTGTAAATTAATTGCTATGGAAAAAAGCTCCAGGATAGGACCTGGTAGACAAAGAAAGAAAATATGCACGGACGAAGCGAGAAGTCCGCAGCTACTCCTTTACCCATGCAAATACCTGGAACGTGAACGTTCTTCCCTCCAAAGACTTGGCGGATTGTTGGTTCATCAGCTACTTTAAGGATGTAGCCCGCTCTGCCTGTTCGGTGCCAATGGTAGCATGCATCTATCGATAACGCCATCTAGTTTATCATGTGTCTGAAAAGGCGAGTTCTAGGATGCAGTTCAGAAAAAGATCCGATCAGTAGAACGGGAAGTTTTGGCATGGTTTTTCGCATTCTTACTCGAATCCATCATCAGAGGCACTCGCATGTGTAGATATTATGAGTGCAGTATTTACAGGGCGTTATTGCCATGCCACCACATAGTATAATAATTAGGATAGTGACCACTAATTTCAGTGACGACCAGCCAAACAGTCGAGTAATGATCACGCCAACATCAAACACGGGGGATCAAATAGCGGACATTAACGACGCGGGCACCAATTTAAAAGCAATCATCGCATCAAATACGACCTCCAATAGTGATTACAAGAACTGATTATTATAGTAAGCACGTGGTGGCATGGTAACTACGCCTTATAAATACCGCACTTCTTGTGCTACAGACACTTTTACCTGTCATCCCCCCGATTATCAATTAGAGTGAGAATCTTAAAGGTCGGGCCAAGAAACATATTTCAGCGATCGCTTATTCTGATCTTTATTCTTGCCACCTCTACAAGAAATAAGCAGTGAGTCAAGGACAGAAAGCACTATTCGGACCTTCAGCATCCGGGAGAGGGTTGATTTTGAGAATTGTTATCTAGGAGGAGGAAGGCTGAAGAGTGCGGATTTCTGATGACCCGAAATATGAAAACTTTCAAAGGCTTTTATTAATACAAAAAAGGGTGAAAATGAGGTATGCAAGACTGCAATGAATCGACAGCACGATTAGCCCGATTTAACCAAACAATTATCGAAGAAGTTGTTCAAGAAGGCGAAGTACTGGATTTGATTTGATGCGTAGAGACAGAAGACCAGGAGGGGCAGATATTGGATCCATCCGTACAGAATTTGCTGCCAAAAATCGACTGGTCTCCTAAGTGAAATGATATGAAATTAATAAGTACAGAGGACCAGGGAGAAGTCGGTCTAACTGAGAAGAAACACAACTAAATATAGTAATGCGGGGTCGAGAGATGTGGCCTCTGTAGCGTTTTTTCTGGACTGACAAAGCCGTGTCACGAACCTTCCCAGCATCGAGAGTTTGGTTATTATTCTCAACCAACAAGGTCTTGAACGGGGAAGGAAAGGACAGGCTGCAGCCCAGACCACCTCCATGTGCACCTATGTGGCATCAATCTGGTCTCCAACAATCAGCTCCTCCAGCCTCCGCCGCCTTCAGTCAGTACAGAATGGTGCCCTCCGTACCATCACGGACTGCTATAAAATGTCGCCCATCGATCACCTTCATGCGGAGGTTTCTGTCCTGCCGGTCGCCGCACACAAAAAACTCCTCGACCAGCATTTCTGGTGGACCTGTTCACAACTTGGCCATCCGAACCACCATCGTTGCAACGCTCCCGAGCCTAGCCGTAACGTCCGGACGTCTATCCGAGGTCTCCACCAGGCAGCTGTCGCCTCGTCTCTCTCAGACCTACCCGTTGATGGCTCCGCCATCAGGACAGGCTACCAGCGCCTTCACCAGAGATCAGTTGTAGATGCAATATCCAGCTACCATTCCCCGGTCCTCCTGAGTGGCTATCCACCTCCGATTGCCACCTCAGAACGTCATCTCCCACGGGTGACTCGTTGTACCCTGGCTCAGCTTCGCAGTGGCTTCTGCATGCTCCTTCGCCAGAACCAATACCGGCTGGACCCTTCTATACCCGACTGCAGAGTCTCGCCGCATGACTGCCGTCACCTCTTCGTCTCCAGTTCCCGGCCAGGCACCCAACTCACCCCCGAGGACCTTTGGCTCAAGCCGGCCGAGGTCGCGGCTTTTCTCCGCCTCCCAAATGCACCCAGTTTAGACTCCGGCGGAAACCCCTGATCCAAAATGAGCTACCAACCAACCTCCATGTGCATCTACTAATTTACTTGCTCCAGTGGATCAGGTTATATTGGTCGTAGTATCGGCGCTTATCCAAAAGGAAAAGGGAACACCTTCCTGCACGGCTGATAAAAGATGAAGTCAAGAGCATAAACACCTTTATTATCGTCCACATTGTTGCTTTCTGATATCATGCAGACCCCAACAAAGCCTTTCGGGCGATTTAAAGGTCCCACCAATTTATCCAAAGTCTCTGGGTCAGCGCCTGCTAGCAAGAGCAGAAGAGATCGCTATCAGGTTGAGCTGCCGCTATTATGTACACAAGAAAATAACCTACAAGCGCCACGCCTGGCATAGCCAGCGGTCGCTTAACTACATGCACTCGTCCGTGCTCTCTCTCTCTCTCATCTCTCTCCCCTTGGACCGGCTGCACAAAACCCATGCCTCCGCATAACCAGCCTTTGCTTATCAACTCACCTCCCCCCACCCCTATTCCCAAGATTCACTTGTATGGAAAGACGATCATGTTTTAACTTTTATGCCGTTCCTATATAAATTTACCGGCCCGATGAGAATTCGTGTAAAGCTTACGTACGCTTGCCCACTGCCCTTCTGAAGTCTCTGCTGGGACGTTTTGCAACTTTAAAATTTCTGTGATTATTGACCTAATTGGAAGCATAGCTACTTGCTAAAAGCCCAGACAAGCGTGTTTCGCCGACCTTCTGCCGCTGCATGACACAGGTGCCACCCAGTCGCTTTACCCAGCACGATGGCTGATGTCCGCCTTCAAGGCGTAACCTTTGCCCTCGGACGGCTGGGGCGCACGCACGCACCTCACACTGGTCGGGCCAATCAGCAGCTTGAAGCTAACTCACCGAATGCTCGCTCTGGGCCCTTGTAACTATTCCCACATTTTTAGGTCCACGGCGCTCCAGTGGAATGACGTGTGCTCCGAGGTCAGAACCCTTTCCATCTATTCTTCGTTCCTCTGCGTACACAATATACTGTTCCTACTATTCTGGCCTCCACCGACTTGTTCTCCACTACGTTACCATGGTCTGAAGATCACAGTTGCCAGGGTTTAACTTAACTCCCTGCAATAGGCACTTAACGAAGGTAAGCGAAAAGTTGGAATTGTAGAAATTCGTGTAACTGTGTCAAGTGAAAAATAAGGTACATGACAGTTGGCAACTTCCAACCATTAAGGACAGCCCGAAGTGGGCACGCAGGACGGCACTTAACAACCGCGCGCAATGGACAGCTGATTCTCTGACAACTGATTCACTGACAACCGACAGCTGTAAGACTCCTGGTGACACTGTGCGCATTATCATACGTCTCTGTAGGTAGCGGATCGCTGATAGCAGAAAGCCGAAACACCTATGGCAGCGCACACACCTCAGAAGCCTTCGGGAGCGGAGAGGGGAGGGTAATTAAAGACAAGATGGTATGACCGCATCAAGTTAAAGTTATAGGTTTCAAGTAAATTTCCTTTATGTGGGTATCCCCCGAGAGGGCGCGCAGAACACGGAAGACCATTCCCACGGCAATCATGAGAAAAAAGTCTTCGGACTAACCCTGTTCGTTGGGGGTCAATATACATCCTGTATGCGGCCACAGTGGCCCTTTTAATACAATTCCACTTTGCTCGATTGTCAGAATGACTACTGAAAATAAATTCAACAGCACTGTGAAAAAGAATTGACCCATTTAAGTCAGCAGCCTTAGGTTTAACTAAATACCTGAGCCAGAATCTATCAGCCTCAGCGGATTAACCGCATAGTATTCAGAAACTGCCAACAGGCAGCCAGTGGTGAACGCAGTTTGTACGAATTGCCATGCTGGCAGCGCAGGTACCAACTGAAAGCTAACAAGTAACGGTACCTAAATTTTATCAGTAACAATTTTGTTAATTAAGAATGCGGGCCGCAAAAGTGACTGGGAATAAATATGGATCCCAAGGAGTATTTTTCCTGCGAAGACACCACACGAGATTACGAATGCCCCTGATTCAAGGGGTCTTGCGCTAAATTCCAGACGGGTTAATATAAGGGTTAAATTTAGGGTTGGGCTAAGACAGGGCTATTTGACCTTCCTTTATACCGGGGATTTTCTATCTTCAGTTCTTACCAAAACTCAATGGTTGAACGCAGCCCATTAAAGATTTAATGGTGTAAGCCTACAGGACTGGATGGGGTAAAAATCAAGGGATATACGAACACATATCTACCTGAGTAGCTAAAGATACAAACCGTTCGAGTTCAAGCTCAATTCTCGCATGATACCAAAGGCCCCTTTTAGCTTGTGTACTAGGCACCACCACAATATTCTAAAAACATACATCAGCGGCTGCTAGCAACAGCCCAGGTAGTGGCTACTTGGCTAGTGAATCTGTTGAAATAACGGCGGGGCAGAGAAAATAAGTTTTCCCAAACCACAAGTCTGAGAAGACGGGTGAGGCTGGACAGTGTTTGCTATGAGAAAGGACTTAAGAGATAGAGAGAGAGAGAGAAATACGCATTATTTTTAAGGTAAGTATCCAACATATTAGCAAAAGAACAGGTGTAACTCGCAGTCCTCTCAGGCCAGTAGTTCTTGCGTGTGTGTGCCTGTGCGTGCGGGATTACAGGGACGCGGGACATGTCCTATGCTGCCTGCAGCCAGTCGGGGAATGGTGCAGATTGGTTTGCTTCAAACTTTCTAGAGGATAGGATCAAACCTCATGCAGCTTTGACCCGACAATGGGACGGATAGCGTAGGCGGCTTTCATAGCGGATCGAAAAAGAGTGTGTGGAGTAGATTGTCATGCGCGAGCGCAAAGCTTGGCAGGCGAAGGCACGATGACGTTCATTACGGACTGCCACAAATCCAGTGCTTTATTATCAGAATACGTTGATACAAGCAGTCTGTCTTACCTGGTCCACTGCGTATGACAATCGCGACCCGTACCAACTTCTTGACAGCAATAAATGCACTCCGTATATTGGACACACAAACAGCGCTCCCATCCCAGCTCTAACCTCCTCAACACAGGTCACTTGCGAAGGAAGAGTATCGCGAGTTCTTTCCCCCAAAACATATATAAACTTCATCTAGGCCTCACAACTCCATTTTTCATGAAATTCCAATGATCTCATGGCGAATTACCAAAAACATGTGTTTGCCAATTGACTTTTTGAGCGTGACTTGGCCACTTTCACACAACGAACTCAGCACCTAACCTTGCTAGAAAACATGGTAAGATATTGGCTACCATAAACGCAGTCTACAGAGAACCTTGGACATATCTTCCCAGTTCGAATAAATTGGAACTGAAAAAAAAACTTATAATGAAGTACTCAAGTCTCCCCTGCTCTTCAAACTCGTGAATTTTCAGAGTCCACGTACGTCGCATCTTCTTTTGAAAGTTCAAAATGAATGTTCCTTCAAAAACGCACGTTTCCTTCGGATTTTTCGAAGGACCACACAGGAAGACACTGAATGCAGCTAATCAAAATACTACAATATCGAGGAGAATGCCAGTATAGCTAGTGTAATAGGTTCTTTGTGTGGATGAGCGTTCACACGTCTTAAAATAACCCTAGTTTCGTCATTCTTGAAGTTCAAAATTACGTTTATTATCATGGATTTGTTTAACTTATAATTGATAAATGGATTATCTATTAATAGCCATTATTGATTGATTACAGTTTCGGGAAGTTAGTTAATTAGCGATCGATAACGCTCTGTCGGACACTTAGCGACGCACCTGTCACGACACATTGGTTTACAATGCAAACGCTGCTTCATAAACCTAAAAGCACACTTAAACACCGTGTTTCTTATTTACGAATATCCTTATTTTTATCTTTACCTTTTCGTACTCTTTAGCTATATTTTTCACTCCTAAATACCCCCTATTGCTCCCACTACCGTTTTGATAGGATCCCCTGGTTACAAATTGCAATGTGGAGTTACACCAGCTATCATTACCCCTTCATTATATGAACGGTTTCTCAGCCGCACATAGAGAGCCCGGATCGACTATGCCTCCTTGTAGCAGGCGCTATCGACGTTGTTATATTTTTATGCCTTCGAAACCACAACGACTATCAAACAAGATGCACAAAATCAGGAGCATTGCAGGACCAGCTGACGTAAGAAAAAGCACGCTAAACTTACTCCACACGCGCAGTCTTGTAGAGGAGGGTGATGTTTGCAATGAATGGATCACCTGGGCTGGAATAGCCGGGGCTCCACACTGCTAACTCTGGTTGAATTTTGAGAACAGCTGAAAAATGTGAAGTATTGGTAAATAAGCAGAATAGAAATGTGCCAAGAGGGATGCAAGCGTAAAGTGGACTGTCCACTGAATGGTGCGTGTCACATCTTTGCGTACCGGCAATCAGCTGCCACGCACAAATGTTCTCAAGGTCAAATCGAAAGCACACAAGATTATTTGGCCAACCGAAGCCAAACAATGTGAGTACTCGTTACAAGAAGAATATTGTGGTGAGAACAGCAGTACTGAAGCGGGTTCTGGATAACAGCCGAAAAAGAAAATAGATCCCGGAATAACACTAGAATAATTGGGTATACGCTAGAAGGAACAGTAGGAGGCAGTGTGCACGAGTAGAGGCTTATCGGCTGCTTAATCAGAAGTTTCCTCCAGTAAATAAAGTAGATTTACTTTCTCATTAAATATCAGACTATATTCTGAAATGTTTTAGATAGGAAAAAACTAATTAGGTAGGGCTGTAAGATTATGTATCCCGCAACATAGTCCTTAAATATTTCAGTCCCACCAGGATGTCGGCTGTAGAGTGAGCTTCTTTGAGATCGCCTCCAAAAGACAATACTCCGTGAATAATGGCTACTTAAGTAATGTGCATTTTATATTTATATGCAAGGGTATTATAAATTTACGTATATTTTATGGAACACACTCATGAAAATATTCTTTCCTGTACTCAATTGATAGAGAAATTCGTCTTCTTTACATGTTACATAGGAAGAAATGACATTTATAGGTTTTAGGAAAGTCAATAATTATTTGATATTTTAAACCATGAAGTGTCCATTCATAATAGAGTGTTTCCATATATTTGTTAATGTTGCTTATAAAATGAAGCACAAAGTCCCACATCCATTGTGAATTTTGATGAACGCTACGTCCTTTCTTCCTTATAGCGTGGAGAAATTTGATTTTCCCTAGACGGAAAGTATACGACTTGCAAATTGGAAACCCTGTAAGCAAGTGTAATGACAAGTCGGGCTAACAATTATTTGGTAAGTGTAAACAATTTTTAAATAGGAAGATACCTTTTTTAAACTATAGAAGCTAAAGAAGACGTCATTTTCTACGAATTGAGTACATGACAGAATCTTTTATGTAGATTGTTCGTAAAATATATCGAAATCTATATGAGAACCAAAAATCCGCAAAAAATTATGAATACTAATTAAATAGTCGTTTTTTAGAGTGTCTTATTTACAGGCAGTTGGAAGGATAGTCGCTCAGAAGCCAGCATCCTGGTCTTGCGGAAATATCTTCGGATTATACGACATTGAATAAACTTCAGAATTTTGTTTGGTTTTCTTGAATTAGCACAGCTGTAGTTGTTCAATTCCGAGTGCAAAGTTCAACCCCTAGCCTCTGGCGACTGCTTGCACGTGCGCACCAGCGTCTGCTAACCCCAATCCGGTCTGGCCAATTGTCTCACACATGAGTGCAGCTGCGTACGCCCGCTGGTCCGACTGCCAACTTCTCCCGAACCTATTCTTCACGACTTCTGTCCAGACTACCCCAGTACTCCCAACTGGCGCCTCATTTCTTCTCTTGCCATACGGAACCGGGCCCGGACATCGGAGCGGCTAGAGTCTTCCCCTATTAACTTCAGCCCCACTGCGACATATTTACCATATATACGCTGCATGAATATAGGCCCCACAGTCTGGACAGTTCACTTGATGTTATCGTCTTTGGGGAGATTTTTGCGAACAGAATAAACGACTTCAGCTGTTTTTGGTATGTTGATGTGTGTTTCACTTGCTAGAACCTGCCTGGTTGCCGGCTGTGAACGTTCATATACAGTCTTTGGGATAGTTCGTGTGTCATTAAGTGATTAATAGTATTATCAAGGCTTTTAGTGCTGTTTTCCGATGGTCAGTAATCCTACCATTACTATAAACGACGTCCTCTGCCTACCAGACGGAGTGACGGTTACTTGGGCTGCGCTCGTCGTTTCCGAGCGCTAACAACTCGAGCAAGGGAATGATCAGACGGACGTATCGTGTGCGCGACTCATTGTGGTCATGTAGATGTGACATCGAGTCCATAGGCACTTTCCAAGGCTTGAGAAAACCCGGTGAGACAACGTGGTAACAATCTATTATGGGGATCACCACGCCCATCTATACTTTGCATAAATCTGCATTTACTTTGTAGTAGTAAGCATGTTTTGTTTTGCTACTTTGGGGTTGGCTGTGTTACTCACCACACAGGTAGGACACAGTTAATTCACCTATTACATTAAATTCTCCATGGAAATCTTTAGTGATATAAAGGCAGAAACGCACAGAATTACACAGAAAAAAAGCTTGTTTCTGTCATTGCATAGTGAGGTTTTTATGGCATTTTGTATGCAAAACATCTTAAAAATACTATTAACAGTCATCCAAACATTTCTTTACCACCACATTTTGTTCATGGTATTTTTCCGGAAGTAAAGTACCCGCTATCCGGCTGAAGAAATAGATTTGAATTTTCAGGTCCGATTAGCGTCCGACAAAGCTGACGAACGTTGGATTCGTTTCGCGTTTGACTTTTCGAACCCCTTGAAGTGTCACGACTAGTTTTTTTAGTTTTCAATTATCGCGCACTTGTTCGTCGTATATATTAGCCTATTACAGTAATTTTATCTGCTATTTCCTGTTTTGGTTTGATATGATGATTCTTATATTCTCTCCTGCGCTCCGTACTCCCCTACCGCATAAGGCCTGTTACCACCGGTCACGTATTGCAGAATTCTAGCGTTTTTGCTTTCCATGATGATCCCTATAATAGATTGTTACCGACAGTATCGTATTTCCTCTGTGCCTTCGGCAGGAGCCTCGTTCCGAGATATTTGAAACTCTCGACTCCCTCAGGTTCACAGTCACTAATCTTTTGAGGTGCCTTCTCCTAGTCAGGGATGCAGCTTTGAAATGCTTGAGTTTGTCCAAAGTCGATCCAGTCACTAAAGAAACTATACACACTAAATACGCGTCAAACAACCTCATTCCCCAAAGACTGCTTCGCTGTATTCAGAATTTGGCACCGGCTGCTGTTTAAAATCGTCTTCTACAGGAAATTACTCCCTCAGAGGACCTTTTCTAGCAAATATTGTTCGAAAAGTTGCAGGTAAACTCAATCACTTACTTGTATTAGTTACAGCTGCGATTTTGCCTGATCTCGAGAATATCCCGGATTGTACCTCTCCACGAGTGTTGATCAGTGGCAGCAGATTTGGACAGTTCAATCCATGCAGTTTGCCAATGCCGCAGACCAAATACCGAAGGTCAAAGAACAACTTTCATACCTTAACTAACTATGCCGAGCCAGGTGTTGGGCTGACCCCTCGTCGACGCCTCAAATCGAATAGCGGCACCGGATCGAGAGCAGTTATACTGAGCTCGTGGGATGAACAACGAAAAACATGCCCAACTCCTCTCAGCCGTCGTTCTTGGATGGTTTGAGATATCCTCTCGATACTGTCGCAGCGAGTGTGGACTGTCTCATTTGCGATGAAGTCGGCGTACTCTATGTAAACGATGGTCTTCAAACATTGATTGTGAAAAAACTCAATTTTCGCCTACTTTCCACGCGTTATGTCCAGAATTCACAGCCCTAGAGAAGGGCAGGCTGGACGGATACACGGTGCGCACGAATATTCGTTGCGATGGACATGCGATATCGGATCCACAGACACTTTCAGTGGCTGAAGGAAACCCGATAAACAGCATCGATTCGAGAGACAATGCCGTATTTACTCTGTCCAACCGGCAGCAGCCTCACTCCGAGGTATTTGAAACCAGCGACTACTCTATTTGACAACCACCAGTCTCGAGAGTTGCCTTCTTCTGGTCAGGGCTGCAGCTCGAAAAGACTTCACTTTGCCCAACACGAACGCAGTGACTGGTGAAAATAAAACAGCCTCGCTTACGCGTCGAACGACTTCATCCCTAAGGACCACTTCACTGTAGTGGGAATTCGGTATCGAATGCTGCATACCACTGTCTTCTCATTATTAATGCTCATATTTAAGTTCGTGAAACTATAGGTTAAGATGCTCATTCCCCTTTAAATACCCGCCTTCGGTGTAGTGTTAAGCACGCACTCATCGGCGAACAACAGATCATGGATGTCGGTCTGAAATACCCTTGAAAGTGTGTGCATGCGTCGGATGGTGGAAAATGGTTTGGCAGTCCGTTAGTTGATGCTTATGCCTGGTCGCTCCTCAAAAAGCCTTATTTGTTTGATTTTACAGCTGAAATACCCCGCAGTATAAGAGGTTTCTTAAACTAGCAATTATTCCTTAAGATTCGGATCTTGCCAGAACCGGTTGATTTAAGTCTCCAACTATTAAAATGTTCAAGCATCCAACATTTACATTATAATTTATTGTTTGTTAAGTATTCCAAAAGCTACTTGATCATATTTTGTAAAAAATGTTTTTGGAGGTGTTTGGGATTTTAACGTGATGATTTTTCTTGAGGAATTATAATAGCTGACCGAATGTTAAATGAAAATGGAGTCAAATTAAGGCTCAGCAAAAAAGCACAAGAAATCAAAGACATTTATTGGACAACCTACTGGGC
>JAYGXS010000006.1:17042288-17052501 GCA_036362985.1 Ligula intestinalis | reverse complement strand
ACTGCCAACTTCTCCCGAACCTATTCTTCACGACTTCTGTCCAGACTACCCCAGTACTCCCACCTGGCGCCTCATTTCTTCTCTTGCCATACGGAACCAGGCCCGGACATCGGAGCGGCTAGAGTCTTCCCCTATTAACTTCAGCCCCACTGCGACATATTTACCATATATACGCTGCATGAATATAGGCCCCACAGTCTGGACAGTTCACTTGATGTTATCGTCTTTGGGGAGATTTTTGCGAACAGAATAAACGACTTCAGCTGTTTTTGGTATGTTGATGTGTGTTTCACTTGCTAGAACCTGCCTGGTTGCCGGCTGTGAACGTTCATATACAGTCTTTGGGATAGTTCGTGTGTCATTAAGTGATTAATAGTATTATCAAGGCTTTTAGTGCTGTTTTCCGATGGTCAGTAATCCTACCATTACTATAAACGACGTCCTCTGCCTACCAGACGGAGTGACGGTTACTTGGGCTGCGCTCGTCGTTTCCGAGCGCTAACAACTCGAGCAAGGGAATGATCAGACGGACGTATCGTGTGCGCGACTCATTGTGGTCATGTAGATGTGACATCGAGTCCATAGGCACTTTCCAAGGCTTGAGAAAACCCGGTGAGACAACGTGGTAACAATCTATTATGGGGATCACCACGCCCATCTATACTTTGCATAAATCTGCATTTACTTTGTAGTAGTAAGCATGTTTTGTTTTGCTACTTTGGGGTTGGCTGTGTTACTCACCACACAGGTAGGACACAGTTAATTCACCTATTACATTAAATTCTCCATGGAAATCTTTAGTGATATAAAGGCAGAAACGCACAGAATTACACAGAAAAAAAGCTTGTTTCTGTCATTGCATAGTGAGGTTTTTATGGCATTTTGTATGCAAAACATCTTAAAAATACTATTAACAGTCGTCCAAACATTTTTTTACCACCACATTTTGTTCATGGTATTTTTCCGGAAGTAAAGTACCCGCTATCCGGCTGAAGAAATAGATTTAAATTTTCAGGTCCGATTAGCGTCCGACAAAGCTGACGAACGTTGGATTCGTTTCGCGTTTGACTTTTCGAACCCCTTGAAGTGTCACGACTAGTTTTTTTAGTTTTCAATTATTGCGTACTTGTTCGTCGTATATATTAGCCTATTACAGTAATTTTATCTGCTATTTCCTGTTTAGGTTTGATATGATGATTCTTATATTCTCTCCTGCGCTCCGTACTCCCCTACCGCATAAGGCCTGTTACCACCGGTCACGTATTGCAGAATTCTAGCGTTTTTGCTTTCCATGATGATCCCTATAATAGATTGTTACCGACAGTATCGTATTTCCTCTGTGCCTTCGGCAGGAGCCTCGTTCCGAGATATTTGAAACTCTCGACTCCCTCAGGTTCACAGTCACTAATCTTTTGAGGTGCCTTCTCCTAGTCAGGGATGCAGCTTTGAAATGCTTGAGTTTGTCCAAAGTCGATCCAGTCACTAAAGAAACTATACACACTAAATACGCGTCAAACAACCTCATTCCCCAAGGACTGCTTCGCTGTATTCAGAATTTGGCACCGGCTGCTGTTTAAAATCGTCTTCTACAGGAAATTACTCCCACAGAGGACCTTTTCTAGGAAATATTGTTCGAAGAGTTGCAGGTAAACTCAATCACTTACTTGTATTAGTTACAGCTGCGATTTTGCCTGATCTCGAGAATATCCCGGATTTTACCTCTCCACGAGTGTTGATCAGTGGAGCAGATTTGGACAGTTCAATCCATGCAGTTTGCCAATGCCGCAGACCAAATACCGAAGGTCAAAGAACAACTTTCATACCTTAACTAACTATGCCGAGCCAGGTGTTGGGCTGACCCCTCGTCGACGCCTCAAATCGAATAGCGGCACCGGATCGAGAGCAGTTATACTGAGCTCGTGGGATGAACAACGAAAAACATGCCCAACTCCTCTCAGCCGTCGTTCTTGGATGGTTTGAGATATCCTCTCGATACTGTCGCAGCGAGTGTGGACTGTCTCATTTGCGATGAAGTCGGCGTACTCTATGTAAACGATGGTCTTCAAACATTGATTGTGAAAAAACTCAATTTTCGCCTACTTTCCACGCGTTATGTCCAGATATCACAGCCCTAGAGAAGGGCAGGCTGGACGGATACACGGTGCGCACGAATATTCGTTGCGATGGACATGCGATATCGGATCCACAGACACTTTCAGTGGCTGAAGGAAACCCGATAAACAGCATCGATTCGAGAGACAATGCCGTATTTACTCTGTCCAACCGGCAGCAGCCTCACTCCGAGGTATTTGAAACCAGCGACTACTCTATTTGACAACCACCAGTCTCGAGAGTTGCCTTCTTCTGGTCAGGGCTGCAGCTCCAAAAGACTTCACTTTGCCCAACACGAACGCAGTGACTGGTGAAAATAAAACAGCCTCGCTTACGCGTCGAACGACTTCATCCCTAAGGACCACTTCACTGTAGTGGGAATTCGGTATCGAATGCTGCATACCACTGTCTTCTCATTATTAATGCTCATATTTAAGTTCGTGAAACTAAAGGTTAAGATGCTCACTCCCCTTTTAATACCCGCCTCCGGTGTAGTGTTAAGCACGCACTCATCGGCGAACAACAGATCATGGATGTCGGTCTGAAATACCCTTGAAAGTGTGTGCATGCGTCGGATGGTGGAAAATGGTTTGGCAGTCCGTTAGTTGATGCTTATGCCTGGTCGCTCCTCAAAAAGCCTTATTTGTTTGATTTTACAGCTGAAATACCCCGCAGTATAAGAGGTTTCTTAAACTAGCAATTATTCCTTACGATTCGGATCTTGCCAGAACCGGTTGATTTAAGTCTCCAACTATTAAAATGTTCAAGCATCCAACATTTACATTATAATTTATTGTTTGTTAAGTATTCCAAAAGCTACTTGATCATATTTTGTAAAAAATGTTTTTGGAGGTGTTTGGGATTTTAACGTGATGATTTTTCTTGAGGAAGTATAATAGCTGACCGAATGTTAAATGAAAATGGAGTCAAATTAAGGCTCAGCAAAAAAAGCACAAGAAATCAAAGACATTTATTGGACAACCTACTGGGCTCTTTAGCGAGGTACTTTTTAACGGATTCGGGATAGAAGTCCGATATATATGTTGATCCAAACGGCTCAGTTTGTATCTGGAGAGAAGGAGAGAAAGAGGTATAATTGTATTAAGAAGACACTATGGGTTGTTCATCAATTGAAATTTTAAAGCGCCTGAACCCTGAGTAATCAAATATAGTGAAAGACGCTCAAATATAAAGATAAAAGTGGGTTCTTTCATTTTCAAATGAAATGTTACATATGCTTTTAGTCAGAGTACCCGTTTTACTTCGATGTTAGCTAGGAAAAACGACAACTTACGTAGGTATTATAAATTACTTATTTTAAAGTATTTTAATTGATCTTGGATATAAAACTGTCAGAATTGTGTTGTAGCCATTCATTTATCTCAGCAATGACTTTACAAATATGTCCCAAACAGTCATCTACAGAAAAAAGTATGCGAAACTCACTTCTTCGGTAAATTTTTTTAAGAAATATTTTATTTTGAAGGTTTTCATGAACGCATCGGTTATAACCCAAATTTATAAAGTTTTAAATTCACTTAAGTTTATCTACTAATGCATTTAATGCCGCTTTGTGAATGATTATCAATCTTCCTCTCATTCCAACGTGAACAAATTCTTAATATTATTTTGGTAGAACACGTCTACGTTAGCATTTATAAAATTAAGAATGTTAGGGTCAAGCGTGCCTGGATAAAATATTTAAAGCGATAACCTAGTATACCCGAAGTGTTTTAATGTTGTAATTCCAGGTCCATACTCATAAAATTTTGTTCTATGCCTGTAGGCCCTAAACATGTTGAAATACTCCGATTTAAAAATTAATTTCTATGGAGATTAAAAAGCTGAAATTAAAACACTGGAGAATATACAAAAACCACGCGGGGGATGTTAGGGGACCCATTGACGAGCCGGACATCTCACATTTGTGCAATGCAACAGGAAATTACGGGCAAAACACGGGTCTGAGCCTTTAGCTAGTACCTGCATTTCCAGTATAGTCAATACTTACGCAAACAAGTCTTCTTTCTAAGGTACAGTGACTAAGAAAAATAAGTAATTCTCTTTAGAAGTCGCAATTTAGGTAACATCCCCATTCGCTACTGATTGAGATACTGCTGATGGGTATAGTTACGATGATAACAATAATACGCATGATGATAACGACAATACTCATGCGTACTGTTGATGTTATTATCATGATAACGCTGTGGGAGAGAAGATGTGATAAAAGAACTGCCAATTTTCCGGACTTTACTTAAAATCGCGAAGATTATTATAGTAAGATGATGTGCTGAGGAAATAAGGCGACGATGCAGCTCTTTTTTGAGAGTTCTGGTTTGGTGTTCGCCTTAGAATCGCTCTGAGTATGACATTTTTGAGACAAATTGCAAAACATTTATATAGAGCACAGTGCATGCTCGCAGACTCACAAAAGGCTTCCTTTTCAAGGCTGGTTGTGTGAGCACAGAAACTGGGCTTGTTAACGTAACTTCCTTGGTTCCGATTTCACCAAGAGAGTTGAGTTCTATCATCAGTGGTAGACGACCGACCGTGTTCTGTCAAAAAAAACGTGATGACTATAAGAGCATAATGATCAACAGCCTTACACTGTCTGTTTTTGAGAGAACAACGAGTGCGTAAACCGTGCTGATGGTGTCAGCGATAGGAAGAGCGAAGAGAAAATTGCAGCGGTCCAAAATGCCATCGTTGTTGTCATCGAACTCAATGAAGTCAAGAGCAGGAACTGTTAGGGAAGTAGTCAGTTGGGAATTCAGTCCAGGGATCGTGCTCCAGCTGTAGGTTTGATCAACACCTTGAGCCTCAAAGTAGATTTCACGAGTAGCCTTTAATACTGGCTGCTCAAATGATATAAATCTTGTCAACCAGAATCCTGCAAGAAGGTGGAAATTTTGCAATGAAAGGTTAAGGGGTTGAGGTTTCTTTGCCAGACAACAATAAAAGTGGGCTTTATGAGCCGGAAAAGGTGTAACCCAGACGGAACCAGCTAGCAGTCATTTGATGAGAGTTTAAATGCACGGCAAACCTGCTATTTTAGCAAACATAGATCAGCAAATAAACTTCTTATTGACATTGTCCTGATTTAACTAGTGTTTTGAGCCATTTTCCATAAGGATACTTCAATTTCCAAATTCTGGCTCAGTATAACATTTGAGGTAGAAACTTTTCGAAATGATCGACCAAATTAACCAAGGAGTCCAAAGTGTTTGGAGTTGAGATTTAATATATTTTCCAATGGATATATATGCATATCAGTTATTCTAAGTTAAAGTTACCAAGCAGTATTTCTAGAGGGACATTTGAGCGTCTTATTACTGCCCGTGAATCGTAAAATTTTTAAAAATTTGGCCCAGCTTATTTATTGATGACGTTTGTGGCCTACCTCGATGCTGATTTGATGGACAACCGAATGTTTAACTTTAAACGTAGATGCAAATTTATGTGAGTTCTGCATCTGTCTTCAAAACTGGACATTTTTCACTCATGTACTAAATTTTTAAAGACAAAGGAGCATCAAAACACTGTGCTTATGTTGGTTTGTAAGCCGACACCTTAAGGTGCTTTCATATATACTAAGATGGGCGGCCCTTCTTCAAATATTTAAGCTAAATTAATTCAGTAAAATTAAAGGTAATCGTTAGACCTAACTCCGCGAAAAACCTTAAAGCTGTGCTTTATTTCCGTACAAGTTTTCTTACTTCTATCTAGTACGCTTAACCGAAATAAGGATACTGCTGACCCCGCTGCTCCGCGGCCAACTAAACTTCAACCAGAAAACTAGGATTGTCAGCGCTCTACCACAGATTACTTTATAAAGTACAGTGGCTACTCTGAAACTAGCGAACCTGTTCAAAATTTTATTAACATCTGTGGGTGGTTTTCTATGCAAATAACTGCAGTAAGTCTTAGAGAACAGAAGTTTACCCTGCCAGCACAGGCGACGAAGGTAAATGGGGATATGTGGGGATAAACGGGTGCAAACGGGAAGGAATTTTTTTATTAAATAAATTATACTGAGATTCCGAATTTTTAGAAATCTACTTTTTATCAATAAATTATTAATAACTTTATTTATCAACATACTTATCAATTTGGATGCCTTTCAACCTATACAGTCCAGCAGCTTAGTTAATGCAAATTCTTTTAACTTTAATGAACAAGGATAGGGCTTAAAAAGGTAAGAAGTGCAAATATCTTACGGGGAGTAGCTGGGTAAGCATTTGGGTTAGAATTATTGGTGAACTAAGCATTTTGTGCAACTATTTAGACGTTTAAAAAATAAGAAGAGAAAAATAGTGGAGTGGTGTGGTAGTTTCGATGGTTCAGTTGGTTTATTGTTGAAAGCGTACTATTTACATTTGTGCATGCAAATTCAGTAACTTTTGGCAAAGCATATATTCTACATGAACCTTCTGTGAGCAGTTATGGAAGGTCGCATGCAAAGCGAATTTCCCTTTGAATTTGAACCATGTTGATCATACGAATAAATTCAATTTCGGGCTGCCGAAAAGACAATAATATTCTTAGATAATGCGCTATTCATCATTTCGAACTGTAAACTCCAGTCAAAGGTTGATTAAAAAGTGTGCTGGCTGGATAGCAAACTACGTCAGAAATTCGTCAAAACTTCCCCTAATTCGAATTGGTATTTAAATATGAGCTTCAATTCGGTATAAGGTTATATGTATACGCTCAATAAGATTCCTGTTTACCTAAATCGTTAATCAGAAATGCAATACCTCATAATATTTCAAATAATATGCTGTGAAAGTAGTTTTCTTCTAGAGTTGTAAAACGGAAATATAAAGTCTTACTCTGGAGCAAGAACAACCTGAAACTGTGATAAAGCACATGCGCTTTGAATTGCATCTCATATGACTCAGTTAATCATCTATGTTTAGGCGGGCATAACTGTCGTAATGCATGCAGATTACGGGATTGACACCATCGACATGACCAACAACTTGGCGATGAAATAATCCAGTGAAATTTCACTGGTCACGACATATGACTTTGGCGAACTATGAAAATTCCTCAATTGTCAATTGACACTTTGGCAAAGTTTAAACTCTGATTTAAAAAATGATCGAATTTGGATTGCCCGTGGCATGTCTGGTTAAAATAAACCTGAATTGCTTGCTGTCTGCCAAAAACCTTCATCAAAAGTGTAACGGTGCATTTGAATGTACCTGTATCTGGTCTGTAATCACAGACGAGCCCAACCAGTTATCTGTTTACAAAAGCAACATAAAAGAAGTAAGAATTAATTTTCAATGCAAAAGGTTTATGAATTACTTACCACTGGATCTATATGCTATGAGGAATGGGATAAATAAACTTGATATGAAAAACGCCAACCGAAAGCAAGTTGCAAAACTAATCAACGGAGCAAAATATCGCCTCAGGCGTGCTGCTCGGTAAACAGTGATGTGGGGCATGTTTTATCTAATGCATCCTTTTCAGCCTTCAGATATTATAATGGATATATTCTGACAATAACAGCACATTATCAGCTAGCAAGACGTTCACATAAATACAGTGGTGCAGTCGTAGGGAAAATTCGAAAATCCAGACAAGCTCGATGAAACTATAGTAACGCATCAACGATTTAAAGTTTATCCGATCGCTTGAAGTTACCTGCATGATTTTGCGGACATTGCTGAGTATCGAAGGTTCTATTTATTTTATATAAGAAACCCCATGATTATATTGTCAACTTGAACATTTGCGTACTCATAATGACTCCTGAAATGGAATAGTTCTGTGAATTTGTCATATGCAATCATAGAAGAGTTTCCTGAAAAAGGGCGGTGTACCTATTACGAAGGAATATTTGAAAGTGGTGTTTGCAATAAATACACGATCGCGTATCTGCCAGTACCAGGGTCACTTAACCCCTGTATATTTTCATGAGCACAATTAGCTTGCGCTCGATTTTGATCCTCTTTTATGATATAGACTTTGTCGCGGCAGGAGCACTTCCGCAAAATAGGGACTACCATGAAAACTTTGCAAAATCCCGTCTTAACGCAGGCAACTTCATCAGAGTTTACCCCTTTGACTGCATAACAAAACATGTGCTGAAGTGGCAATTTGCCAACAAGAAGGACATCAAAACATTTATTATCGTGCAACAAGGCAAAGGAAGAAATAATTTCCAATAAAAGTAGAGGGACGGTCCCCTTACGAGGGTGTAACGACATAAAAACACGTTTTGTTTCAGGGTGTTAGCATACTCTGGTTAACATACATGTAGCAACTCAGAATAATGAATTAGTGTTAAATTGCCTTTTCAAAGCCAATTACTTTCCTATCACTTTACCTGCTTTATATAAATGATATTTCAACAAAATTAAACACTCTCAATCGTATATTTACGCGGACGACTTGAAATGTGTATACTCCTTCTCTAATTCTACGGCTGAGGAATGCTTAGAACGCATTCATTCGGATTTGGACGCTCTATCTGCGTGGAGCTCCACTTGGCAGATGGAGTTCTCGCCTTCTAAGTGCCAGTTCATGTGTTTTGGACCTGAAAGGCTGCCACAGCCTATCATTTTTCAAGGTTGCCCCATGACTGAATGTTCTAAAATTAAGGACTTAGGTTTAAGTTAAGTCACTTTAAGTCACTTTATTAAGGGAAGAAGGCTTTCGCCCTTGAGCTCCCTATTCATAACCAAAATCGCATACAAATATACAAATGTAGGCTTAAAATCAGCGATAAGTGTGAGCCAGTTTCAAGGTGCTGCTACTGACAATTTGTTCATTATATCTGCCACAGTTTCTCAGCAAATGAGAATCAAGTTTGTGTTTAAAAATGTCAACAGTATCTGAGAGGACCACATCTTCCGGGAGTCCGTTCCACGCTCCACTGACCCTCTGAGAGAAGGCGTTTCGTCGAACGTCGATACGGGCCGGTTTCCTCTGTAGTTTAAAAAGATGACCTCGCAGATTGTCAGTCCAAGCAAATTCGAAGAAATCGTCAAATTCTAGGGTGCAGTCTTGGCCTCTAACAATACGGTAGGTTTGTATGAGGTCCCCGCGGAGTTGCCTATAATTGAGAGGGAAAAGATCAAGTTCGGTCAGTCTGCCAATAGTAGCGAATATTCGAGTCCCAGGAAGCAGTTCAGAAGAGGAAGATGCGATCACTGGAACAAGAGTTTTATTTGCCTGACGTTTCGGATTCCGTCGGGAATGCTTAGTCACAGGTAATCGTAAACAAGTCTGAGACATGCGCAGATAAGGGGTAATACATGCACAGATTGCACGGTATTTATAATTCACAGCGGTCACCCGCATGCGTACTATAATTGTCAGTTCTTGTGGTCACCGCTTGAGGTCTTAATTGGTGCGGTGATTGATCATTAATTGCCACAGCGTTCTTGTCCGCGTCGGATGCGGGTGTGGTAATTGGGCGACAATTATGCCCGCTGTCGTCGGAGTTGTTGTTGCACCCAGTCCTTCCCACGTGACTGATTCTCGTGCTCAGGAAATGTCTCAGTACACCGTAGGGGAACGCCAAATCGTTGCGCTTGTTGATGGACTGGGGGCCTGAAAACCATGACTCGAGCAGCTCGCATGTCTTAGACTTGTTTACGATTACCTATGACTAAGGATTCCCGACGGAATCTGAAACGTCAGGCAAATAAAACTCTTGTTCCAGTGATCGCATCTTCGTCTTCGGTCAGTCTGTCTTCATAAGGCAGATGACCAAGATTCTTGACCATCTTCGTAGCCCTCGCCTGCACTCGTTCCAGGTGCAGGTAATCCTTCTTGAACCACGGACGCCAGGCCTGGACAGCATACTCCAAGTGGGACCGAACAAACGCTCCGTAGGTTTTCCTGAAGAGCTCCTTGTTAATGTTGACGAATCCCCGCCTAATCGAAAACAACACCTGTGTCGCGCGTTTAGCTGCCTTTACACACTAAGTAGATGGTTTAAGTGAGGAATTTATTAGAACACCGAGATCCTTTTGTTCGTTCACATTTGAAAGCGGGTGCCCATCGAGAAGGTATTGGAAGGAATATTTCTCCTCATCAGTCCTTCTAGTACGGAGTCTTAAAACCACACACTTACTAA
>JAYGXS010000006.1:16902637-17038848 GCA_036362985.1 Ligula intestinalis | reverse complement strand
CGAGAATACAGCGAGCCGTGGCCTGATCATAGGATTTGGGACCCCTAGTCAACAAGTCGCGAGTTCAGCCCTCGGTTGTTGCAACACCTGGAATTGGGTCATTAACTAGCAATGGCTATTCCAACATCTTCTAGCTTTGATGATTATGCTCATCTGCCTTAGTAAATTTACATAAAAAGGAATGAGCATTCCAATAAATGTGCGTTGCGTTGTGCTCAGTGCGTTAACATTGAGATTGAGTACCCAGGTGATCGTCAGATTTATGGCTCAAAAAGAGTATACTATTTCACTTTGTTTAACCGGAATATTGGTGGAAGTCTTTACTAGCATGTGGCAACTGCAGAATATCATCCGTTCGGTATTTGTTGGACTCCCCTTATAGCAAAATAACCACGAATTACTACGAACGCACGACTACTTCGTACAAAATTTCGCACAAATTTGAAACACGAACTCGTACAAAAGTTCGTACGAAAATATGTCTCTCCAATTTTTTTGCACAACGGGATGCCTTCTTCTCGAAAAAACCCCAATTCACACGATATAAACCCGTAGCACCTTTTTGAAGTCTGCTATGTGTGTAAGAAAACTTTATTACACGTAAAATATCATAAAAATACATGTACAAAAAATATTTTCATCTGGATTGTTCATGGGTATTTTAAATCCCACCCGAGGGGCTGGTTTGGGGTTCGGACTCTGGAATTTAAAAACGAAATATTTTGCAGTCTGCAGAGGAAGATACGAAAGACTACGTCATGATTTGCGTTTACTTACCGGCCATGGACCTCTCCATGGCTTCCCTTAACAACAGCTTCAGGTTACGGTCATAACTTTTTCTGAACGCAACCTTAAAGGCTTCCTCGTAAGCCTTACGATCAACGGGGGTGATTCGCGGGAAATTGTAAAGGCTTCTGAAGGATGGTATGTTACAGGTAAATTAATAGTAATTACGCAATATCACTTAATAAGCCTCAAATACCCTTTCCACGAAGGCCAACACGTCGGTTGCGTCGAAAGTTGAGAAGAATGCGGTCTAGTAACTTAAGTTTAAAGAAGGGTGCACTTACAACTTGCTTGCGGATATCCTTATTATATAAGGTCCGGTCAAAGTCCACTAATTTATTCCAAGATTCTTCCTTCGGGATGAGTGGCCTTTGACTAGGGGCCGAAGTCCCAGTCGCAGGCTGCACTTCCCCATTCACAATTTGCATAAGCAATTTTTCAAGGCGGACCAGCCGCTCTTCCAGGCGCTCTTCGTGCATATTTTCATTTCGCCGGTTTTCCATTAAAGTCTTTACAATCCACTTCAAAGCCTTCTTGATGGGCTTATTCGAGCCCCTCTCCAGCCGCGTTTGATGATGGCGTTTATGACTGCTGCCTAAAAAGAAGTATGAATTACTTTGATTGCTTACCTGGGTTAGGTGGTGAACTCCCCGACGGCATAGTCACCACACTCCCTGAGTCAGAAGAGGATTCCTGCTGCATTAATTAATGACGTCAATTTTTGGCTTACGGAAGAGGAGGATAGATTGGGGATATCCCCAGTTATAGATGATAGAAAATCCCGAAGGCATGATGGCTGACACCTGCTTCGCTTAGATTTTCGTCTCTGAGGTTGCTCTTCGTCAGACACGGTGAGGAGGACACGTGTTAGTAGGACACTCCTAGCTATGACATGTATTCGGAAAAAGAAGATAAAGTTTTATTGGGGATTGATTTATTAATGTGTACATTCACTGCCACTCTTCATTGTCCACCAATCAATATCTGGGGGGGGGCGTAAGGTTGTAGGATTGTTGGACAGTGCCCATAAGGGGAGTCGTACAGTGAAAAACGAAGACAGGAAGGTGGGTTACCTTGCAGAAAAACTCTCCGGCGTATTGACGTACCCATCTCCAGAATCCCAACGCCCACTGAGTTCAATTAGGACGTAATGACTGTCGACGGGGAAACTGGTATACTTCCGAAACGAGGACGATAGTAGGCAGGTGTTCACTGTGGTACCTATACTAGCTTTGAAAACTTTAAGAAGATGAGAGTCCTCTGGGTTATCAAGGGAATCCTCAACATCCTGGTATTAAACGTAAACTAAACCAATTTAACCGGAAGGGTAGCGTACAATATTTTGACTGCCCAGGCCGAAGCGCATCTTCCATACGAAGCTCCGCTTCTGCAATTTTAAGTGAACCTCCAGGTTTGCCATCTTTGCATTTGGAAACCTGTGGCTGTGGGCTCCAAAACGCACCATCTTCATCGCTCGAAAGTTGCTGTTCCTGATCTGATTCCGAAGAAGAGGACGAAGAGGAAGATTTTCTTATACTCCAGCCAGAGGATGATGCGTCCGACGCGAAAAATTAGTCAAATTTCTCATCAAAATCACCACCACCTTCCAGAAGCACTTCTTTCCTACGCCTACAATGGAAAGTCCTCGAAACAGGCTTTTACGTGCTTGCAAAAATCGTCACAGATACACAAATTACGCAATATAGTCCAAAGGCAACTTTCAGGCAGCAATTCGACCAATCAGCAGCGAGGCAATGCACCAAATGGCGTGCCTAAGCGTGAGGTGGCTGCTCACAGATAAGGCACAAACGCATTTGCTCGCTTAGCAACGGGGCATACGAGTCATGTAGCAACCAATCAGATTCAGTCCTGATTTTTGCACGACATTTCGTACCTCGATCATGCAAATTTTGCTATAAGGGTCGTTTACCAATGACCTCAAGAAATTAGATAAGAACTTTTGGTGAGGCCACGTTAAAAGAAATAACTCTCCACTAAAGTTTTTTTTGAATTCATGGTAAAAGAGAAAGATATTGGTCAGTTACAACAACCAAGTGATCCAACGTCCATTGTTCTCACCTTGGATAGGTCCGTTCCGGATAACCACTCAGTCGGCTCAGTAGGGAGAGGATTGAGCCCAATCTAAAAACATACAGAGGCAGAACGAAGGGGAAAAATATTCGGTTATTTACAACAACCAAGTGATCCAGCGTCCACTGTTCTCCCCCGGGAAAGATACTCCCCGGATGACCGCACAGTCGATCTGGTAAGTGGCGGGAAGAGCCTAACTGTAACCACTTCTCGAGCAAACAGAAAGTTAAATTTCATGTACAGAAATGCAGAGAGTAGGCATTCAAAGCTAGACGAGCTGAAGATTAATGTCTTTGAATTATCACCAGATATAGTCTCAATAACGGAAACTTTGCTGTCTGAACAGGTAACCGACGGTGAGGTATCCATGCCTGGCTATCAACTGTTCAAAAAAGACAGAGAAGGTCATCAAGGCGGTGGCGTAGCAGCATACGTGAAAAATGGGCTCACAGTTTTAGACAGAACGGATAAACTGGCGTGTACTTCCGAGGCCATCTGGCTGTCCATTAAAGTACCAGGTGAACCCAACCTCGATGTCCTAACACTCTACCGACCACCGAGAAGAGAGACCGTAGTGGTTGCCTCCTTGCTAAAGGAGCTGGAAAAGATGACTGCATGATCGGACATCCTGATTGTGGGGACTTTATCTCGCCTCACATCGACTGGGGTGCAGCCTGCGCACATAGCTCCGATCTAACCTTCGACAGCTGTCTTCTGAGCATGAATCTAAAGTTATTTCTCACGCAACGCGTCAATTTTCCGTCAAAGATTAGCAATGGCCAACAGTTCAACTGTCTGGACCTCGTTCTCACCAAATCGCAGGATAGCCTCGACGAAGTGTCATGTCTCCCACCACTAGGTAAAAGCGACCATGTTGTACTGCTATGGGAGTACTCGTTATTCTCAATACCGGAGAGACCCTCAACAGCCAGATGAAATATTTGGCGAGACAATTCCAATCGCATGAAGACCGAACTCACGTGCACCGAGTGGGAACCTCTCTTTTCTGGAAACATAACTGCGGACTGGGAAGCGTTCCAGAATACACCGCACAGACTCATCGACAACCACTGTCCGATTTCGCGAAAAAAAAGTGACCACTAGACCGCAATGGCTTACGCAGGCCTTAAAAATAGAAGTGAACAAAAAGCGGAAGCTGTGGAAAAAAATGCTAGCAGACAGGACTCCTGCATCTCTCAGTACCTAAAAACTCAGAGAAACCGGGTCAATGGTCTTATTCTCAAAACAAGACGAGCTTTCGAAACAGACTTGCTAAACCGGGCCACAATGAACTCCAAAATGTTTAACAGTTACCTCAAGCAGAGTACCAAAAATAAGGATCTGATACCCCTGCTGAGGATTGCTGAGGGAAGAGACTTGATAGATGATGAAGCAAAGGCTGATCATCTTTCGAATTTTTTCCGGTCAGTCTTCACAAAGGAAATGGCATACGATCACACCACAGACGACACCGAAGTGGATACAATAGTTGAGACTGTCCAATTTCCCGAGGCTGTTGTTCTTATGGAACTCTTAAGGTTAAAAGGATCTAAGTCACCAGGTCCCGACGACGTACCAGCCAAGATTTTGAAAAGGCTCGCCAATGAGTTGGCCAAACCACTCTCTATGCTCTTCCGAACCTCCTTCCAGACCGGATGCCTACCAGTAGATTGGAAATCCGCGAGGATAACGCCGCTATACAAGGGGGTAAGCCGAGTCTCAGCGAATAACTACAGACCAGTCAACCTTTCTGCAATCTGTTGCAAAATCACAGAAAATATTATGCAGCAACAACTTATGCAGTTCCTGGAACAAAACCATCTGCAATCGGATGCTCAAAATGGTTTTCGTAGAGGTAGGTCCTGCGTAACAAACTTGCTCTAATGTTTAGAATGGTGAACTGAGGCAGTCGATAGTAGAAACTCAGTGCACGCTGTCTATATTGACTTCAAAAAGGCTTTCGATAGCGTGCCGCACCACCGCCTCCTTTATAAAGTCAGCCGCATAGGAGTAAGGGGTAGGCTCCTTACGTGGATAAAAAGCTTTCTTATCGGTTGCTCGCAAACTGTACACATCAGCGACAAACAGCCAGCCAAGGTTGAGGTTGACAGTGGTGTTTCTCAAGGCTCCGTCCTCAGCCCTATCTTGTTTGTTATCTACATCAATGACTGTGTCCGCGAACTGGATTGTGGTATCACCATGTTTGCCGATTAAATAGAACTTTGGAGCGTAATTCGAATTGCGGCTGATGAAGTGCACTTACAGGAAAATTTAAATAGACTTCAAAAATGGTCGGCGGACTGGCTCTTACCCTTCAATGAGAGCAAGTGCAACACCATTCGAGACGGCAAATTTGGTCCTTCAAACGGCACGGCTTACCGACTGAATGACATACCATTGAAGGAAGTGAACGCCCAGAAAGACTTGGGTGTCTGGATCACGCCCTCGCTTTAACCCTCCCTGCATTGCACAAAGGTAGCCAAGTCCGCGATGTCGATCCTATACCTCGTCAGATGAGCTTTTTCTACCTTCAATGAAGCGTACTTCACAAAAGTCTTCGGAACCTTCGTACGACTGCACCTAGAATCCGCTATCCAAGCTTGGAGACCCTGGGCCACGAAAGATATCAACATCTTAGAAAAGGTACAAAGGCGCGCAACCAAACTTGTTATGGGGCAGGGCTCACAGGCTTATGAAACACGGCTGTCGAATCTCAACCTCTTCCCATTGCGCCACAAGCAGCTTCGGGGGACCTGATACTAGCATTGCGCGTATAACGTCTTCAAGACTGCTGTCTTATATCAGGGGATTTTTTCGAATTAGCAACGACCACGAATCTGAGGGGTCATCTTCTCAAATTAAAGGTGACAGGGGCCAGGCTGGACGCTCGGAAACACTTCTTCTCAAAAAGGGTGGTCGGAGCGTGGAATGCGCTTCCTCAGGATGTCGTTATGTCGGAATCGCTAGAGAATTTTAAGCGAAAACTGTATCGATATAGCAGTGCACGATGGATTGGAACTGACAATTTATAATAATAATAGTAGTACTTTCAATTTTTCAGTAGTATTAGTTTTAATATCCATTCACGTTTGCTATTTATAGCGCCCTCCCACACATAGCCTCATGCGAAGGTCTCCACGGTCTTCCCTACTTGGCTATTTGCGTACCCTGATTACCCCGCTAGCGATCTTATCAGCCAGACCTGATGGCCTCAACATTCACCCTTGGTTCGACCCAAAGCAGACTGTCCACGAGCTGGACGGATGCCTCTGGTTTTTTCAGTTCCATTGGCGGACTCTGCAATCAGCAAGGAAGAATCAAGACGCGGCTTCCACACGGTTATGATCCTGGGAACCTTTGCAATGCCCCCCCCCCAGTGGGAACCCCCTTATTTCTCCTAAATCCCACGCATTACCCCCACAAGAGCGGCAGTTTTTCTCCTTAAAATCCCTGAGGAGTTTTTTCACTGTCTGCTTCTATGTTCATCCTATGACACAGGACAACTGGCCTCGCCAACAGTATGAGGAACAAATTTTCTGCTACCACTGCACAAATGTACAAATAGGGCACTCAAAGGAATTTTTCCTACGTATCCCTCAATATACTGACACTGATACTGAGGTAAAGCAGGGGATTTTTGGATTGCGGGAAAATGAACAAATATAAACCCCTTTGAGAGCTTGCAATTCTTTGACCTAGCCGAAACTGTTAGTAATACGAAAACCTGCAGACTAAAATAACCTATAGGGCAAAATTATTGACTAATAAAGTAAAACATATATACCAAGAAAACGATCAGAGCACCTGCTTTAACATAAGGCGGCCTCACAGGTGTAGCGGAAAAATCTCTACAAATATATAAAACGTCTTATTAAAAATACCCTGGAAAACTTTCTAGTGCAAAGCGTACTGCTAGTGACTAATCTACCAGATTACACTAACGGAAAATGGGGGTGAAAACTGTTTACGATCATTGTCAGCAGTAGCCAAGAGATTGACTTGCCAAAGGAGAGGTCCGTGAAGGCCTGGATCGCAGTTCGTCGAGTTGCATTCGGGGGGGTTGAGAGGAATCTCATTTGTAAGCGGCCGTTAGTTGCTCCTGAGCCCGGAAATGATCACCAGAGAATGGTGTCGTTGAAGGGCAAAGAAAACAGCGGCTGGTGAGGTTGGAAAACTGTGAGTTGAAGTAGTGTACGCAAAGAGCGATAAAAATGCTGCACACCGTAGAAATCAAAAGTGTATTTTCTAGCGGCTTGCGTTTAAACAAAAATAATAATTGTTAGATAATTTAAATAAACAGACAGGTTATGCTAAGGGCCTACGCAGGAAAGTCCGTCAGAAATATATATCTGGCATCCAAATCGACATGCATGCTAACGCGTGCCTCCTCTTAATGCTTCGAGCCTAGCAGATCACAGCCTTTCATTATAAGGCAGACAGTAAGAAAGCGAGTTTCCTCTCATGCGATCATGTGCACGGAGACCCTTATATGCATGGCCACCTGGGATATTTGCTGTCATTTTCTTGTCGCTAGTGGATACTTATATGCGTGGCTTCACATATATTGTCCGGGTTTACTCAAAACAGCGTTAAAGCTGACTCTTAAGGTTTGTAAAGGAAACTCTTTCTATCGAGGTAGCCAAATATGTCTCCAGTTTTTAGAGACTAGGTGCACATGGCTCGAAAAAGGGATTCTATTTCTGTTTGACGTAGTTTTTGATCTTTCCAATAAAATGAAATTTACAGAATTTCATTATATTTTGTCTGTACGAGGACATTTACGAGTGGGAATTATCCATAGAAATTCCTATGCATGACGTTTCCCCTTCCACATCAGATCAGGTCAGATTTATTAGGGAAATACAGGAAAATGCCTTTGAACTTTCTTGGAATAGAGTAGTTGTGATGCCGAACATGTGGCGTTGCCAGTAATCGAACTGCAAATAAAGGGCAGACAGTCAAATAAACTCTTTAGCATTGTTCAGAATTCTATCAGTTTGAATGCCATTTGCGGTATTTTAAGTAAAAACTATCGCCTGTTTGATTTCATCCTGCTGCTTTTTTCAAATAAGGAATTTACGGGCATGAAGTCTAGACGCCTCTCGGGGAAACGGAAATGAAGTGAAAAGATGTTCAATGCTACAGCCAAACACTTTTGAAAAAATATCTAATTATGACTGTGCATATTTATTTCATACAGAAAATTGTATCTTTTTGATAACGGCATGACTTGGAAAGTCAGTGGGGTATCGCTACCATGAAGTCTGATGATATCTGTTTCTGCTGTAAGGTATTCCTATTAGCCTTTCACATGCGTCGCGCAGGGATCAGATTTTGTCGATAGAATACTGTGCTGGGTGCTCTGCTATGCACTAGCTATAGATGACCAATTATGAAATCAGTTTTTGTGATCCAGAAGAACATTTCATGCAATATATCACAAGTTCATCTTGTAATACTTATGAGGCGTTCAAAAATAACTATAAAGACTTCGCTGAGCCTTGTTTGGCTATGAACGATTTTGAACTGAAAAATTTTCTGGATAAAATTACATCCACCTACGTTATTAACGTTTCGTTTCTACCCCTTGTCTTGCTATCTCTCTGTGCTACACGTTGCACTGGTTTGTTTTTCTACCTAGCTTGGCGTATTTCCTTGGTCGTTTGGTTGTACTTCCTATTTGAATTTATCGTTTTTCAGTATACTCGCGTGTAGGGTTTGACATTTATATAATATAATTATACTGGTGTTGAATTGAACCTATCGTGGCTATATTCTATTTAATCACTGAGCCTGGATATTGTCTTGCGTGAATAGGATAAACATTAACCAATTTTTCTTCCGAAACGATATTCACAATGCGTTTTAACCCTAGTAGCAATCTACGTCTATGGAGGGTCTAAGGAATCTCTACGCATAGAGATTCTACTATCTATTCGAGATCTTTTTTAAACCCCTTTATAGATGTCTATCTAATATCGATTTATAGAGATACATGGCGATCGACCATAAAGGCGGCTTTCGCTTTGCAGTGGAACCCCTTTCGTGGCAGAACGACCCATTTATTACGTTTATAACCCCTTTATTTGTAATAATAATCAGTCGGAAGACGTTTAGCAATATTATTAGAAAAGTTTTTTCAAATATAACAATAAAAATGTACATGGACTCTTGGCCTCAGTTTTGACATCTTGATATTATTGTCCTGGTTGGTCTTCGACTTCCCCCGAAGGGCCAGCCGTTATTTCTAGAAGTTATGTGAACGTTAAATATGTATACGTAGACTTACCATTTGGCGCAGAGCGCTTTTTAAGGCGTGCCTGGTGCTGATTTTCGGTGTCTAACATCACTTTCAGACGCTGCTTGACGGCGTCCTCCAGTTCCGACACCTTATGTTTCCTCTCGCCATTCCAGGCGCCGAAGAGGTCTGATTATAAACTGTCGTGATGATATTAGGAGACTTACCCATGATCAAATTGTAAAATGCAGATTTTTCTAGGGACAGTTTACACTTTTTGCCCTTAAAATTAAGGTGTAAACTGATTTCATTATCAAAAACTGCGGCGAAAATCCGCTTGACGAAATCATCAAGCTTACGTCCGCCCAGTCCTTTCAGATAGGTAATCTAAGGAAAGTAAATTTAACCAAATGTGCTGCTTACCAAGTCTTTACGGAATTTATCATCCGTTAACTGGGCATTTAGTTTCCGGTAGTTGGCAGCTGTCCGGAGCGGTTTTTTGACGGGATTCTGAATGAAGGTAGAATCAACCGACGTGAGGGCCTTCGGCTGCTGACGAATCAGCGCCTCGAGCTGCCGCTGCCGTGACAGCACTTCCCCAGCATGTATTATAGGCCAGTAAGCCTCTCTCTGTCCTCGTCCATGTGCTGAGAAAGCATGTTGCACAAGAGTCGTATGCTGGGATCGTCATCCTCGGCCTCTTGGCTGCCACTGGCGAGTTCAAAGAAGTCCCCGCCAGTGGGCAGAGTGTCTTCGCTTTTCTCAAACACCTCATCTGGGTCTGTTTCCTAAGAAGCAGAATAGTGTTAATGGGATGACTTACTGGTGAGGCCTGTGCCTCCCTGCCTACTACGAAATCCTCGCCGTAGATGCCGCACTTCTTTTGGCGTTGAGAAGGTTTTCGGTGGAACATAGTGGTATCTACAATCGCACAGGAAAAAAGGGAGTTAGTTATGGAGGTATTGGGATCATGGATGATCCACCTATCGCTATGACCACTTCCATCCTGCAGTGCTCGTGAACCACTCACTATAGGGACTGTGCGTTGTAGGGTTCAAAGCACTGTTCGCAAATGCGAAGAATTAGTAAGTGGCTTCCTACCGGCTGTTTATAACTTCAATTAAAACACAGCTACCTTCAAGTGGATACCCTTCGTACTTACAGAAATTTGTCGGCAAAGTAGCGTACTGCAAAGTGTCACTGATGTCTGCTTTAAATACCTTCACAAGTGAAGACTCCCTCGGGTAGCGTTTTAAAATGCTTTGTTGATTTATCAAGGTCCTCGATTTTGGACACACACGAACCGACTACGTGCGCTGCTTCGTGACGCCCTGCCAAGCCTTCTTCCCCCTGCCGTTCTTATAAGAACGGCCGCCACTCGCATCAGTAAGGCATGCCCCAGTGACGCGAGTGGTGGAAGAGGTTTTGACACTTGTTCTAGGTATCTCACAGTAGGAATCGTGGCCATCTCGGGTTGATAATGTTGGGAAATACCTGTTCCGTATCAATATTTTTTGCAGAACTATAGATGAGCATTTCTGTGCATCTAAAATTGTATTTTATCTATTCAGCCAATTCGTTCTGTCTTTGTCGTGCAAAATATGTTTCTAGGCCATATTTTTTCTGAACAACTTCTTTAACTTTCAGCGGATATCAATTTTTATCATGCTACTACTTCTTCTAGACCGCTATTTTTCCTCCAGTGTCTTTTTGCTAGATGAGGGTAATTTCGTAATCTGCATTTGACCGCTATAAACGAGTGCGTAATGAATACCATGCCGTTATAAGGCAAGGTAAAAGGATTACGAAGATACCATATTAGAAGTCTCCGACTCTCAGCCAAAGCGGTTCCACGCCTATATCAACCGTCGTCGCAGAGCTCAACCTGGAATCCCAGAGCTAATTGCAGTGGATGGTCAGCGCATGCTATCGGACGGGGAAAAAGCGCAGGCCTTGGCATCACAATACCGGGGGGGGGGGTATATGCTAACCAGCAGCAAACAATAACACCAGTGTCTTTCCCATCTCAGAGCCCTGAGATTTTAACGGACATCGAGTTCTCGGTAGAAAAAGTTATCCGTATTTTGACTGCACTTAAATCCTCGACCTCCACTTGTCATGGATATATTTCAAATGTCCATCGGTACGAGCACTTTTCCTCAAGATTGGAAGTTTGGTGTCGTGAAGCCGTTTTATAAATCTGGTGATAAATCGCTTCCCTCGAATTACAGGCCAGTAACTCTCACCTCGGTTTTAGTGAAGGTTATCGAAACTCTCATAAAACAAGAGATCGACAATTTCCTGGACCAAACCAACGTTTGGATTCAAGAGCAACACGGTTTCACGCGAGGAAAATCTTGTGCCACAAACCTGTAATTTGCCCGTGAGTCTTGGGCCGAATCGAAAGATAGGGGTTGCCCAACGCATGTGGTATTTATCGACTTAGGTAAAGCGTTTGACCGGGTTTCTCACCAACTCATCATGAAAAAAGTTAGCAACCCTTGGTATTGGTGGCAACATTCTGAACTGGATCCGGTCATATTTGAGTGATAGGACTTGGAGTGTCAGTGTCGGAGGTCTATTGTCTCCTGCCGAGGTCGCATCTTCTGGGGTTCCTCAAGGATCCATTCTTGGTCCCACCTTGTTCTCCATCTACGTTCAGGACCTGAAACAATGCCTTTCCTCTCCGTTCGTATTGTACACCGATGACCTGAAAATATGGCGTGATGTCACATATGCCAACGACATAATCGCCCTGCAACAGGACCTTATTCAGTTAGCCTCTTGGGCTTCAAGTAACCAATTGCCGGTCAATGCTGCGAAATCGGCGTTCATGACAATCGGGTCTACTGAGGTCGTTTTACCACACTCGCTCAATGGTGTCCCACTCCGACAAGTCACGGAATTCCGCGACTTCGGAGTCATGATACAAGACAATTTGAAAAACAAACTGTCACAGCCAAAATTCGTGCGGCTGGGCTTCGGTGCTTATGGATGTTGAGAAAGACTTTCTCTTTGTGGTCTCCCGCCATATTTAAAAAGCTGTTCTCCATCTATGTTCGGCCTGTCATCGAGTTCGCGGGCCCGGCCTACTTTCCTTGCTACGCAGGAGAAATGCTCGCACTTGAATCGGTGCAACGACTGGGTTCTAGGATGGTCCCACAACTCCGCGGACTTCCCTATGAAGCACGTCTTCGCAGTTTAAAATTATTTTCCTTGGAGTATCGGCGGCGTCGAGGGGATCTAATTTTTATGTTCCGCTTGGTTGTGCTCAAACACTACCCAGAGTTCGATTGGATCATTATTCGTGATTACGACGCTCGCACCCGAGGCCACTCTTTTCGCTTAGTCCAGCAACGTTCAGACCATCTGCCTCAGAATTACCGGTTTTCCCGTCGGGTCATAAAAGACTGGAACTCCCTGAGTGAGGATATTGTCCAAGCACTGTCGGCTCCCAGTTTCGAAAGATGCCTTGATGCCTTTTTTCTAATGGCCGTAGATGACAAAATCTACTCAACCAGTCAGCGGTTCCCACTTCCTTTCGAGGACCGCCGTCCTGTTTGAGTTTATTTTTCTGTCTTGAACTATCTTTGAAGAGACTCCTCCGGACCTTGGGCCTCTTGTCTTAAATATATTGAAATTGAAATTGATACGTTTCCATGGTTAAGGAATATTTTTGTGTTTTCCGTCAACTTCTATACTACTTGTGACTAACACTTGTTACATTAGGTTCTTTTGGTTCAGCGTAAAGTTTGCCAGTTCTAACTAATCGCCGTCTTTTGGTCTATAATATAATTCCCTACTCGTTGAGAAACCAATTGATAATCTGGAAGTCCGTCTCATCTATTCATAATCCACGTTGATGGCAATGCATTTCGAGCCCTTTGTAGCACTTTGATTTTTCATAATTTCTGTCAAGGTTAAATTTGCGGGAGGTTGTCCCTGCACAACTGAGGGTAAATTGCGCTTCCACGAAGGGACTTATGAAATGGACTTGATTGCTAGTTTATGATTATTAGACAACATGGTTCTACTACGCGTTTTTGCAGTTATGGAGTACCATGAACAGCGTCGCTTCTTTGCACGGCCAGATGTGCCTTTGAGAGCAAGTGGCTCTTTCGGGCACGCGTTTACATTCCAACAGTATATACTGCTCTTATTTCGCAGTTAGTGAGTGTTTTATGCTCGTATGGTCTGGTCCGTCTTAAGACTAGTTACTGTCAGGATTCCGCTGTTGAAATCAGAAGTTGATATTTCCTACTGGACTGTTGCTCCCTCGGCAATTCAGCAGGTAGGCCCGTTTTCTTTTCAGTCGCAAGACTGGTCGTCAAATTATCACCTAGGTAATTCTGGAGTATCTGATCGAGCTTCCGTGTGTGACTAGTTATTCTGGTTCGCGTATACATCCGAGCTTTGAACTTCCAGTATCAGTCTTCTCCAGCCCCATTGACCGGCCGGTTGTCCAACGGATGTCTGGTTAACAATTTCTTCGGTCTCATGAACATCAGCCAGATCCAGAATCTTGGTCGATATCCCACCTTTAACTATTGGTTTCTAGGGCCTAGATGAACAATTCAAATCTTTGCCCTAGCTTTCATGAATTCTTTTCATATCTCATCCATACAGGTTAGCGTGACAAAATTAATTTAGAAAAAGAAACTCATGTTCTCTTGGTATAGGTGACTGAATGTTTCCCCAAATTAAGTACAATCGACATGAGCATTATGTGAGTAGCAGATAAGCGTACACCGATCAGTTGCAGAATACATTGTAACTGATCGGTGTGCGCTTATCTGCTACTGTGTATTCCCGATCAAGAACCGACAAGACTGTGAGCTCGTAGCCAAATGTTTAGAGCATTGGACTTCTAACTTATAAGGTTGTAGGTTCGAAATTCGAGTTTGGCAGCAATTTCTGCAGCAACACTGAAGTTGGGTATCACTAGCTGACGATGGCTAATAAGCCAAAAATGGCCATCCTAGTGTCCCTCTGTCTTTTTCGGTAATGTCCTAAAATGATGGGAGTACTTTAATGGTCACCTTAACATCAATGTGCAGTCTTGTTCTACGTGGTATAAGCTATGCTCTAGGTCTATTTTGACTTTAGCAACGCTCAAAAACCGCACTTTTCTACCGCTTGCCCATGTACTTTTACTTTTAGTGACCTGATTAGTGATAATGTTATCTGCTCTTCAATGTAATGCAGTGTCATTAGCTAATTCTCCAGACAGACATGACTAGTCACGAACCCTTAAGCCCAGAATTCGCTCAGCAGGTTACATCAGTTGGCAGTGGCAACCTTGCTGAAGACGAGGTAGCTCGCCAAGAAAACGGCCAATTTGGTCGTCAAAATTATCAGGCTGTTTTTGCGTCGCCACAGGAGATGGCAAAGACGATCACACATCTCTTCGTTGTTCGCTTTTATCGTCAAGCATAGACAGCAGTCATTGAAAAGAAGCAGATGTGATCGCTGGAACAATAATTTTATTCGCCTGACTTTT
Source organism: Ligula intestinalis (assembly GCA_036362985.1). NCBI lineage: Eukaryota > Metazoa > Platyhelminthes > Cestoda > Diphyllobothriidea > Diphyllobothriidae > Ligula > Ligula intestinalis. The sequence goes on along the minus strand of JAYGXS010000006.1, from coordinate 17,024,233 downwards.
CGAAATCGGTTGCGGATCCATTATCACAGACAATAGCAGAAAAGTCAGGAAAATATAATTTTTTGTCCAAGGGATGACATCTGCTTGTTCTCAATTTATCCCTGGGACTTGCGCGTTCGCTTTTATTGTCAACAGTCACTGTTTAATGGGTGGTTTCGGTTTGGTGCCGTATGTGGAGGCAAGGATACGAGTTGCCCATGAGCGTAACTGCTCGTTGCATTCACAGGTAGTGGACACAGAAACGGACAGGAGCTGAGAAGACCTTCCGTTACTGAAATAGTACGTGATTTTTATGCATGTTAATCACTATTGCAACCCCACCTAAGTGCTCCTTTCTAAAAACTCACGTTTTGCGATTTCATTTATTAAGATTTCATGCGATGTGTCAAGTATTATTCTTAGAAATTTGGTTTCCGTTTCTAGAAAGCAGACTGGACTGAGCTGTCTAGGCCTGCTCCGGTAAAACAGGTCGCCCATTAGCCTAGCTGCTGGCTACCCGGCGCGTCCACGGGTGGCAGATTGTAGAACGGCCTTCAGTGAAGGTTAGCTGTGAAATAAGCGGACTCTGGTCTAACGAATAAGCAGTCGCGGACGCAGCAGCGGCAGTGCTACCAGGGCTGAGGCCCGGCAAGCCAAAAGCCTATAAAATGTCGCAAAGCCTGACGACGGCGCTGTGACATGGCGAGCGTGAACCGCCATTAAATAAGTTCGCTTTCCACCGCTGCCTTGTAGTGAGGCTATTAAGCCAAAGCGCTAGAGGAGACAGCCTAAAGCAAACAATCCGTACGGCTGTTGGGGACCCGCTTGTACCCAAAATTCCCAAGCCACATCAATGAATTTCATGCCCGGTAACTGCAATACGATCCATGCTACGGCGTCCGCGGGAACCGGCGCGCTCCGCAACCCTTGTCCAGTGGTGCCGGCGAATAGTATGCGACCTGGACTACTCAATCGAAATCGGATTCGTGTTATTGTATGCTGGAATGTGCAAATGTTCCTGGCCCCTGGTACCCAGAGCCTGACGGCGCGCAGCCTTTATCAGTACAACGTCGATGTCTGCTGCCTGTCCGAAGTCCGACTCCCTAACTCCAGCGCCCAGGAAATAAAAGTCTCTTGAGCTGAATCCCACTTCACCCCTTTACCACAGTGGCCCCCATGACTCCTCCGGCAGACATGGTGTGGCAATTGCCCTCTCGCCAAAAGCGAGCCGTGCACTAGTTGCCTGGGAACCAGTCAATGAACGCATGGCTTATGTGCGCTTGAAGGGCCACTTCACTTCTGTGGTCGCGGTATACGCACTAACGTCCGCTGCTGACCAACGTGATAAGGACATATTTTACTCTTACCTACAAACATTGGTTGAAGGGCTCCCTCGCCGCGACCTGTTGCTTGTCGCTGGGGCTTAATATGGCCGAACTGGGCCGGGTGACTCCACAAACAGTCATCTTATCGGCCGCTTTGGGCTTGGTTATCGATGTGAGAATGGTGAAAGATTGCTGAACTTTACTGAATGGAACCGACTGTTTGTAACAAACACGTGCTTCCAGCACCGCAACAAACACTTGCTGACCTGGTACTCCAATGACGACCATACGGCCAGTCAGATTGACTATATTTTAGTCAGCTCAAGATTCCGCAGCTGAGTTCATGATAGTCGGTCGCTGCGTGGTGCTGAGACTGGTAATGCCCATGGCTCTGACCACGTTCTTGTTCGCACACGCTTGAAAGCTCACCTCTCATCTGCACCCAAGGTGACCCGCGCTCGATGTCGACGTGCAGAGAGCCGTTGTGGACATAAAATCCAGCTACCACCCTCCGGTTCGTCTGGGTGGCTATCCTCCGATTGCGGCCTTGGAACGAAGCCTCCAGAGGGTCACTCGCTGTGCCCTGGCGCAGCTACGCAGTGGCTACTGCATGCTCCTTTGCCAGTACCAACACCGGCTCGACCCGTCCATACCCGACTGTGGCATCTCGCCGCATGACTGCCGTCATCTCTTCGCCTGCAGTTCCCGGCCAGGCACCCAACTCACCCCACGTTGACCTTTAACTCAAGCCTGCTGAGGTCGTGGCTTTTCTTCGTCTCCCAACTGCACCCAGTTTGGACTCCGGCGGGGACCCATGATCCAAAAAGGGCTACCGACCAACCAACCATGTCGCAAAAATCCGGCAACCCAACACCGCTAAGGCCCTAAGCAGAGAAATCTGGTCCTGTTTTACGACCCGTGCCGACAACAAAGGGGGTAGCCCATGGTCCTCACTGAAAACGTCAGTCTATTGAGCAGCCGAGAAAATTCTTCGATGCACCCAGCGGCGCCACAGTGATTGGATCAGCGGTCGAACCCTGCAGTTGTCTTCGGAGATAGCCCGAGCTAGGGGCCGTAATGACTATTCTTTCCACCAACTAAGAACGATGACGGCAAAATCGGCCAGAGAGGGCCGAAATAAATACTGGGCTGAAATTGCAACCTCCATGGAGCAGGCCTCAAACGTTGGTGATGCTCCAAAGCTCCACCAACTAATTCACCAGGCTAGTGGTAAACTGTCTTCAGTGAGTGACTTCGTTCGTGATGTGAATGGCAGCTTTATTGCTGACAACGTGGCCAAGATCAAATGCTGGCGTGAACATTTCGGGCATCTCCTCAACTTCGATACGGAGCCCACCGACCCCTGCTCCCATCTACAGTAGATCCTCCTACATCTTTCACTTATCCGGTGGCATGCAACCCGCCTTCTGAAGCAAAAATAGCTGATGCTATAAAAAGGTTGCGCACCAATAAGGCACCTTGAGAGGACAACATACCCGCTGAAATCTACAAGTTTTGTGCCGACACTCTGGGGCCTTGGCTACATGAGGTGATTGGACACGCATGGAGAGACGAGACCGTTCCTTATGACTGGGATTCAGGCATCTTTGTGCCTGTCCAAAAGAAGGGAGACAAGACAAAACGTGAGAACTATCGTGGCATAAGCCTCATCGACATTGCTGCGAAGATTTTTGCTATTGTTCTCCTCAGGCGGTTCCAGTCTGTGCACGACTCCAGGACGCGACCCAACCAGGCCGGATTTCGTGCTGGGCGTGGATAAGTGAATCATATATTAACACTGAGACGGATCCTTGAATTCCTCCATAGCTACCAACAACCAACGGCCATCTGCTTTGTTGACTTTGCCGCTGCGTTTGATTCCATCCATCGTGACTCCCTATGGTGGATAATGGCATTTGATGGTGTACCACCAAAACTAACCGCCATGCTCAAGGCATGCTACCGCTCCACCACTGCGCGGGCTTTAGTCCACAACAACCTCTCAGAACCCTTCGCTATTCGATCAGGCGTTCGGCAAGGCTGTGTCCTGTCGCCCATCCTCTATAACTACGCCATTGACTGGGTTCTAGGAAAGGCCCTACAAGAAAGTGACGGTATTGAGTTTGCACCCGTACGCCGGTTGACTGACCTCGACTATTCCGATGATATGGCTTTACTAGCATCAAGCTTTGGTGATCTCCAGTCTATGGTCTCACGGACGAGCAAGGTCGCGAAATCGGTCGGTTTGTCCATAATCGCTGGAAAGAACAAAGTGTTTTCATGTTGCATCCCTGTCAAAGAGAAGGCATCTCTCGAGATTAGTGACTGTCAACTTGAAGAAGTCGACAATTTCAAATACTTGGGAACGAGGTTGCTGCCGAATAGACAAAGTATGGATGACATTGTCGCCCGAATTGACGCAGCACGACGAGTGTTCTCCAGCCTTCGGAAGTGCTTATAGATCCGACGCGATATTTCTATCTCAACAAAGATCCGCCTGTACCGTGTATCTGTGCGGTCCGTCCTCTTATACAGATGCGAATGTTGGGCTATGCGCGTAAAGGATGAGCAGGGACTGGAAGTTTTTGACCACTACTGTCTGAGGAACATTCTTCGAGTGAAGTAAACCGACTCCGTCTCCAATGAGACAGTCCGCACTCACTGTGACAACATCACAAGGATATCCCAGGCCATTCTGGAAAGACGACTGAGGTGGCTTGGACACGTTCTTCGTCACCAACTTCAAGAGCTCAGTGCTACTGCCCTCGACTTGAAACCGTTGCCTAATTGGAAACGTCAAAGAGGGGGTCAACTCAAAACCTGACTCGACTCAGTCCGTCAGGACATGGAAGTGGTTCTCGGACGTTCGGTCTCCGGCGCTGGCGAAGAGAATGAGTAGAACTGGCCAGGTCTGTGGCCACGGATCGTCGCGCGTGGAGAAGCACCATACGGGATATAATTGAGGCCGGCTAGATCAGTCATGATCGCAGCCTTAACAAGTACAGATAAGTAAGTCTAGGTCCGCTATCGCAAATCGTCACGCATAAAGAGGTACCGTACATGATACCATCAAGGCCAACTTGATGATCATTGCTGTACCGCGTACTAGTATGCGCTGGTAAAACCGGACATCAGTGGTTAAATTTAAGAGTTTTTAAGTTGCTTAATGGACTGAAAATTTGTCTCCGTTGCCGATTTACCCCTCAGTTCGAACTGCATAAAATACAGCCTTCGATTTCTATAGCCTCGCTATAGTTGGGCTGTTTTTACCCTATAAAACGCTGTCCTGACAGCAATGCTTATTTTACTACCTTATGTGGCCCGCTCATTTCCCCGTTAGGGTTCACGAGATCGCCGGAGCACGGAGCTTCCTATTGTCCTAGCCGTTAAAATGCTAAGTAGTAGCGGCTAACTGTAAAATATACGGACCGCTGTGCCTGATGACTGCACAACCTTTTATACCTCCCGTCGACCTGAAACAGCAGACAGACAGGAAGGACAAGGGACAATTTTCCTTGGCCCTATTTAAGGGTAATTTTCTTGTCCGATTCGTGTGTTCTCGTTACTTGACCTCTGAGCGCCAACATAAGCAGGCGGTTAAAGGTCGGTTGTGGTCTGACGGCGTATTGCTCGCCGGCTTACACATTTGCTTGGTTGGCAGAGGAAATTTTTACTTATGGGTTTCCTGTCACATTTTCAACTTGCTCTCAAGGTGCCTTTTATTGTAGGTCAGACTACAGAAGAGCGGAATTGGCTGTTTATATTCGACAGGCGGCTCCTTTGCGCTTATGCCGTCGTCACATAGCATCCCAGTCAACGCGGAGCATCTCTCCGTGCCAGAGTGTCACTCTTTGTTCCACAGATTTCTCCGTTATTTCTTGTTCAATAATGGCCAGCTCTCTGAACAGTTTTTCATCTCCGGAGAACGTGATTCCTGCTTTTTACCGGTAGTTTTGAGGTTTTTTTATTCTTGTGCCTTTTTTCATAGAGTGAATTTTCCCAAAACCGACTACCGTCCTCCTGTCTTGAATCCCTTCAGAGGCTGGAAAAGGATTTTGTTAATCTGGCTGCCTATCCGGTTGACCAGTTTCTTATTATCCTGGGTGCCAATACCTTGCGGCCTTTGCGCGCAGTGCTTTTGGACTTGAGCGCTTGCATTTCCAACTCCTACACTTGCGATGCTGATGTGCCTGCGAGGCAGAAATTTGCGCCCTTCTTTCAGTCTCTCACCCTGGATCCGAAATTTCAGGAGTTTCTCAGTCCCACCGCACCCACTCGAACGCACGTCTACTTCCGAGTGAAAGGCGACTTCCAGAACCATTTATTCATCCCACATCAGACCTTTAAGCTGTCTTCCCTCAAAAATTTGCACATACTCTGTGTTGTCCCAGCTGTCGAAGATACCATGGAATTGTCTGGTTGTGACACAACCGCAGATTTAGCAAAGGAACCAATTCATGGTGTTGCGCCTCGCGCGGATGATGAACAAAAGTCGCATTTCATCTGGTTTTCATGCCCCTCCGTCGTAAAGGGTTCTGCGGAGTAACTGTTGAACCTCGCCAATTTGTATCTGAATTGTAAATATTGCCCGGTTTTTACTCCCTTTAACGTCTATTTTTTGAAGTAATTAGCGCCTTTAACGGCCAGATACTCAGTTTATGTCTTTGTACTCTACCTTATCTGAGTTTTTTACATTCCATTGTATTCATAAACCATTCCGCGCTTAGAAAGAGCCCCTTCTTTCGAAATTTTGTTGTTAGGACGACCGTTTCCTAATTGCTGATGGCTCAGGTACTTACCTCGATTTCTTATCCGACTGTAGTCAGCAGTCGGTCTCATGAAATGCTAAACGAAGTTCTGAAATGTCTTTTTTATTAGAAATGATTGCTTAAGTCAAGTTGGGCGAACGTACGTTTTCGATTATTCATCATCAGGCAGTTATGAAGGTAGACTGAACAAACATTGAAGCAACTAATCTGTAGTAAGTAAGGGAAAGAGGTGTTCAGTGATTGACGCATCAGATTGCAGTCATAGCGGTGGTCCAGAGAGGGAAAGGGTTCCGACGATTAGTTTATATCACTCCGTCGTCACTGTCTCGCGTCGTGGTAGGAGGCGTGAAGACGCATGCTGATTTGGTCTTCGGTCCAGTGAGCCTAAGTGCCTGTACATACGTCTTCTGCCCGTACTAAATCTGATTAGTTAGGCACGTGGCGACTGCCATCGCAAGTATCCGCTGATGCAGGAATTTGGCTTGGTTGACGTCTATCCGGTGACCGCTGTCAACTAGCGAAGCCAAAATCGCGCTGGATATGGACGTTACGATGCTTCGACTTGGCCAGACAGGACTTAGTACTCACCTGCGCTTGGAGTGCCGCCTAGTTGGACCAAAATCGAAAGCGTAAGTTCGCTTAACTTGGCTTCCTGAATGCTTGTATGGGTATCGTCGCTGAACTTAAGCGATTACTCAGGTTGAGTCGTAAAATTGATCATCAAGTAACATACTCACATAATATTTTGGATACGCCAGGATGTTGGCTGTTTAATGTATTCCTTTGCGGTCATCTGCGATAACTACCATCATAAAAGTTGAGTAATTAAGGACTGTGCACTTTTTTTATTGATGCTTCATGCACTTATAAATTGACATTTATTTTATAGAACCCATTTGGCGGCAGGCCAAAGCTTCAAATTTTATATATATATATATGTATAGATTTAGGTTTGCATGATTTTCTTATTATTAAATTTTTCAAGGCCGTAAAATTTTCACTCAAGTAGCAAGGCTAATGAACAGAAAGATCGTCGGAAAATCAAGTTGTACTCGTGAATTTTCGAACACTTGTTCGTCGTCAGACTAAATGAAAAGGGAGGGCTGGGGATGTCGCACTAGAGATTTTGGGGGCAGAGGTTACAACGAACGGGGTGGCATTGCGTGAGAGGGTTATTGTGACGTGACTCCTGCGGCGATAGGTTGTGCTGGTGAGGGGAGGGAGGTGTTACCGTTTGGATAGTGGGCCACGTGTTCGGGGCAGGGGGTTCAGAGTCAGCGAAATTATACTTGACCGAGCACGGACAGCCTGCTGTTGTTTCAGGCTGGGCGCAGGTTAGTCGACCATGCGCTTATGTCCGTCTATTAGTGTCCACATTCTATGAACACTGCATAGTTTTTTTTAATGGCACGGAGAACCCTATGGTTCTTATTATACACCAACAAACATACCGCTGGGAAAGTGAAAACTGAACGCAAATGCAACGGCAGATTGGGCACAGTTACTCGGGACTTGGATAATTTTTCAAAACCTGATTGTATCCTTTTGACTGTAAAATTCAAAGATGACTTGAGTTACTACCAAATGAGTACAAGAAAGAATATTTTCATGCGAGTTTTCAATGGAATATACTTCAAGTTGTAAGGGCATCGAAAGCAAATATAAAATGCATACTACTTGAGTAGTTATTTCTTCACGAGTGCGGCTTTTGCAGGTGGTTGGCATGCAGAGTCCGGCATCCAGGCGCATCCAAAATATCATATGATTGTGCCGCGTCCAAATAAGTAATCCCAGTCGAAAAAGCATTTCAGAATTTCTGTTAACATTTCATGAGATGAGTCAATTTGCCTTATAGGCACGAAGTTCGTCGGTGTGGGCGACTTAGTTTAGAGCTCTGGTCGTGAACCCATTGCGGCGGTTAAAACCATAGGTTACACACTAGCAATTATGACTTTCGGACCCGTGGAAGAGATACTGTAGTCTTTATGGAAGATATAGAAACTGGGCCGGTCTATGTTCACAACCGGATGGGGATGCAAACAGCGCTGCGATTGCGTCGTCTTGAATGAGAGTTGGGGAGTAGTCCCGGTGCCCCGAGCGAGCGCATGCCTGAGTCGGCCTTGAAGAATATTGGACGGCTTGAACAGCTGTGATTGGCCATGAATCAGACTGATATTATGCTACGGGCCCTTTGTCTTATTGGTTGCGATTGGGACTTCCATCTCGGACTCCTTGGTTGCTTTCGCCATTTTCTCTACCACCTGCCTACTGCAATCCGGAATACTCAAAATATCGAGAGCGTGAGATTAATGCCCACAGATCTGTCCTGGGTCTAGAACGAAATACATATGATTCCGATTTGTTTAAGAAGCGGCATGGCAATGATTATTTAGTTGTAGTATTCCCGGCGGCTGGCAACATTTTTGTAATTCGGTTAGATAAATTACTCACATTGTTTAGGAAGTATTACTTCAGCAGTCAGATTACGGTATCAGAACTGGTGAATTCCGTAATTTGCAGTGGGTTGGGGGCACCTTGGACTAAATGTAACCATTCTCACAGCCTCCGGTGGGGCCTCGTAGTTCAAGTGGTTAAAACGTTGAATGTGCTGAGGCCTTCCCTTGCTGTCATGGGTTCGAATTCCACCTAGGTCAAAATTTGCTTCAATTAATTATTGAAATCTGCCAAAATCCCCTGCTAATTATTAGTTGGACCAATTTTTTCTGGTGCCTCGCGCGCGACGCTCACTGCTGCTGATGTCAGCTAATCACAGGTGTGCCTGCCTTCCCAGTTTGACCAATCAACTTTCAGAGTTGACTTAAACAAAGACTATTCTGGCCGCTTGTGATGATTAAGGAGACTGGAAACAGGGTTTTGTCTCCTGCTTCGCCTTAATAATAGTTCAAATCTCTCCAAGATTTCTGCCCTTTCTCCCGTTACTCGCCCTTACAACCTAAGAACTTAAACGTTGATTATACCTCCTCCTGTTTCTTCCTTGTTCTAAACGATCTCTAATTTTTGCTTCTAGGTATAGCTATCTTTGGAATAATTTGCCAATTGATATTCGATCGTTAACTTGTATATGTGCATTCAAGCGAAGACTGCGCATTTGTCTTAACACTGAATCTATTAACCTTTTGTTTTTCTCATCTTTTCCGGGCAGCTTTCTCCACGATCCCGAGAAAGGACCATCAGGAATTTAGGATTCCTTCTTGAAACTTCCTTACTCTAACTCGTATCCCCTGGAATCAGGACGTCTCCCTATACCATCTGTCATTCAAATGATGGAAGTCATATGGACGTACGCAGTCTTCACTGCTCTCGTTTCGCTGACCATCAACCATCATCAAGGCATTATATTTGGTCGCATCTCAGGCAACCCCAACGATGGTCTTGTATATTCGACGGACTTTTGGGTCTCATACGGCAGTGCCCATCACGATCATAAACTGGTGGGTTCCCTATGTTCTACTATACCGCACCGGTTTGGGAACCCGAGTGTAGTGTCAGTACTATACCAGAAAGGTTTCGTTAATACCAATTGTTCTGCCCCACGCTCAGCTTCGGCTGAGGTTGCTTCCAAGCCCCCCTCCTACTAACAGAGGCAGTGGGTATCAGGATGCATGGTCAAAATATGAATAAAGATGTGGCCCGTCTGTGTATGTCCTTGAATTTCACTTTCCGCATGACATTGCCATATGCATTTTTTTCGAATCTACTGAATTCGCTCCTTAAAATCTGCACTCGAGACATAGCTACAGACTACCGATACGGTTTCTTAAACCAATTATTCCTAGAACTTCCTGTTATCGAATTTTTGGTTTACTGATTAGGCCCAATCGGCCTGAAATATAAAACTTATCATTATTTCCGCGCTTACTTCACCTCAGAGGCGGCCCGCTGGCTTGCGGCTGCTCGCTCGCCCGATAGTCAAATTTTTTTCACCTACTCTCCATTCATTCCGCACAGAATAAACTGGTCCTACCACTCTGGTTTCCCATCTATTCTCCGTCCCACAAGGAACTGGGTCTGAAGATCGCACTGGCAAGGGTTTCCTCTATTAACCTAAGCCCCTGCGACACCTTTGCCAGACCGTCTTATTTATCAGTAAAAAATTATGTAACAGTGCATTTTATATAAGTGGCTGGACACTCAACGGTCGACTATGGGTTTCAATCGTTTCGTTCTGCCACGGGCCACTCTCTCGAGCCTCTCTCAACGGCTAGTACTATAGGCAGATAACTATCACCAGCAAAGACAAGGGCGACTGGAATGGCCATTTTTGACTTAGTAGCTGTCATCCGTCGGCCGTATCCAACCCGAGGCTTAAACCCGCGACCTTCTGATCGGAAATCCAAAGCTCTATTCATTGAACCATATGCTGAACAGTATGAACTAACCCGGCAGACGTTGCTGGGGACGCGCACTCATAGTAAATGCCACACATGGTGAGATGTCGTGGCGTGCCATGGCGTAAGATTTGGTGTTAGTGAATACGCACTTCCTATGTAGCTAGGAAGTTGAGTACTTATTATGTGGGATGGGATAGTGATCAGGGATGTCCACCGAGTCCAACGTCCGGTAATCGCCTCGCTGTCGCCAAATCCTAGCAATCTTATTTGGAACAAGATTGGAGGGCGTGCCAGGCATGTGTATCGCAGGGAGTTAAGAAAGTTAAACCTTTGCAACTGCGATCTTCAGACCATGGTTCCTTAGTAGAGAAGAAGTCCATGGACGCCAAAAATAGTAGGAATAGTTTATAACGTACACAGGGGAACGGAAAATTGATGGAAAGCGTTTTGACCTTGGAGAGCATGACCAGCCGAGCGGCAGGCCGTGTCCGATGTGCGGAAATAGTTACAGGGGCCCAGAGCGAGCATTGGGTGAGTTAGCTTCAGACTGCTGATTGGCCCGACCAGTGGGGGGTGCGTGCGTACGCACCAGCTGCCCGAGTGCAAAAGTTACGCCTCGTATGCGGACATCGGCCATCGCGCTGGGTGGCCAAGATTATTCCGCCAGACCACGTCTGTGGGATCTCGCGTTTGGAGAAGGTGGGCTGCAGCACCGCTACATGTGTTCGAACTCTGCCTTGGAAATCTTCAAACGATCTAGGGACGGAAACATGATGGTTGGCTGTGCATATGTATTTTGTGTCCACTTCTCGGGAAAAAAGCCTTATTCAGAAGAGCAAACTGTCTGATGAGTGAACGGTTAGAACAATAAACCTCGGCAAAAAGTCAATGGGTTCGAGGCACCAATTCACTTCAGACTGGCAGCAGATAATAAATTTCACCAGACAGTAGATAAATCGACGATTATTCAAATAAGCTATGCGAAATCGGCCCCTATGAGGGTGACGGAAATTTCGGCAGTTATGAAAGTCCATAGAAGGTTTAGCTCAAGTGTGATCGAACGCTGACCTGAAGTGAAAATGCTGGATTTTTTGGCAGCTGTGAGACCCAAACAGCTGCGTTGCTTGCCATCAGCAGGCGTTGATGGAAAACAGCAAACAGAGCGCCCGTGTCGATGAGGTATTTGGTAACTGTTATAGCCCAGTTTATTCGGACCCGACTAATGTGCAGAAGAAGCCGAGAGCGGTTCTGATAGGAAGGCTTTATTCCAGACGGTACAGAGACAACGGTATGAATGAGCGTGTTCAGTATAGCCTTTTATAAGGCGCTGGTCCTTCTAGACTGTTCCTGGCCTATCGGACGAGAGGGGTAGTTCTGGCGTGGTTTCCCACGCTGCGGGACGCCTGGAACAATGCAGTGCACGCGGGGGCGCGCGGGGGCGCGCGCAAACTGCTTGCGGTCGTGACTCAGATAACGTGCACTTCTTGCCCCCATAACACCTCCCGCTTTTAAAAAGTGCAGCTCATATTTTCTCCTTGTCGGATCCAGGATTATTTTATGTGGCGTTGGTGTTTTTCTATGCTTCTTTCAGACGCCTGGGTCCCACATCTTCCTTCTTGGGTCGATCATGAGGTGCTTCGTCAAAAGTGCCCTTCGGTGACCTGACTTGCGTGTCGGGGCCTCAAATGTGTCATCTAGCACTTCGAGTGCCATTTGTTCGTTCGTGTTCTCAGCAGCATCTGCCGGTTCTGTTTCTGCTGCCACTTTTGTCGTTGTTTCTGCTCTTTCTGCTTCTGCTACAGCTGCCTCTACCGCTTCAGTTGCAGTTTTCTCAGTTACTGTTTCCTCTACTTACGTTGCAGCTTCCTCTGCTTCTTCTGTTGCTGATTCTTGTGCTGTACTTCCTGCTGCTGCTGCCTTTGTTGTTGCTTCTTCGGCTTCTGTTGCAGCTACATATGTCGATTCCATTGCTGACTCTTGTACTGTTCTTCCTGCTGCTGCTTCTTGTTCTGGTTCTTTCGAAGCTGCCCCCGCTTCTGTTGTTAATGCCTCGGTTTCTGCTTCCCCTGCTCCTGTTGCAGCTACTTCTGTCCCTTTTGTTACTGTTATCTCGTTTGCTGCTTCTTCTGATTCTGTGGCAGCTGCCCCTGCTTCTGTTTCCATTGCCTCCGTTTCTTGCTCTGCTTCTGTTCTGTCTCTGTGGCTGTGGTTGCAGCAGTTTCCTCTGATATGATTGCTGCTATCGCTTCTGTTGTTGCCGCTTCAAGCCTGTCGTCCAGCGTGTCTTCTAGCCACTTCGTTACATCGCTAACATCTGCCGGGTTCCAGTTGCAGCCTCGCATCTATGCCAGGAGAGTCATGAAACTGGCATTCCGTGCCTCCAAAATCTTCAGGACATGTGCTGGGCTAAACATATTGCATTCGTTTGTGCTGCCAGGTGTTATATTCCGTACCAAGCAACTGAATCTCACCTGCGTCACCACTTGTTATATCCCAGTTTAGTCGGACCCGACTAATAGGCAGAAGAAGCCGAGAGCGATTCTGATTGGAAGGCTTTATTCCAGCCGGTACAGAGACGATGGTATGAATTAGCGTGTTCATTATAGCCTTTTCTAAGGCGCTGGTCCTTCTAGACTGTTCCTGGCCTATCGGACGAGAGGGGTAGCTCTGGCGTGGTTTCCCACGCTGCGGGATGCCTGGAACAATGCAGTGCACGCGGGGGCGCGCGTCACGTGAGCTCTCGACGCGCGCAAACTGCTTGTGGCCGTGACTCAGATAGCGTGCACTTCTCGCCCCCATAACAGTAACAGTCCCAGAGATACAGGTGGTGGGTTGGAAGATTGGCAGCGCTAAGCCGTATTCGTCTCTACCTTCAGATTGGATTGATTTCCAGAGTTTTTGGGAGATTAATTGAAAGAGCGTTGCTGCAGACATCATCGCGCTGATGCTCCGAATTTTTGGTGGTACGAGTACCTGTCAGTGGGAGACTGCTGGCGACGGGTGCGAGGAGTTGATGGTCTAGTAGCCGTCGGTGTTCTGTGGTGGTAATTTCATAGATATGAGCTGTCAACTGTATAACTAGCGGCTCGAGTCGGTCCATGCGTATGCTAGTTCTCTTAAAAATGCATTGGCTGGTGACTTCTCGTCATAGTGGAAAGTGCTTTTGTGGGTGATGGCCGAAAGTATGCTTCGGAAGAACGAAAGACCTTTTCAAATGACAACACACTTGGATGACTGCTTCACACAATTTATTGTGGTTCGATGTGCACTCGTATGACAGATTTTTAATAGTAACCTCCATGTCGATTGGGAACGGGATGTCTGCAATTGCATTTCCCTCTCTCTCTCTGAGTAGTATGCGTGCCACAGGACAAACGGTAGGGTGAAGTCGAGTTCAAATTTCGTGAGGGGGTGCTTAGTCATTCCTGGCAGTAGCATGTTCTTATCACGTCGACCTTACCTACTTATGGCGGCAAAGGTTGTGAGACTGACTTTACCCGACAGTTTAACCGTCGCTTTCGACGATGTCCATAACGAGCTACAGCAGGCTGAAGGCAGACGCGGTGACTACAGCTGAATTATAGTGATAGTAGACTCGTTGAATCCACCCCACTCTCTGACCACTCCTTAACCTGACTCCGATGTCACGACAAAAATCGAGAAGACCTGAGATAAAGAGAGCGCAGGCATTATCTCACTAGGTAGAGAAGGGCTATTTGTCTACTATGCAAGTAAAATACCATGCGCTGATTGGCTGCTTTAATGCCGGTAAGTAAGCCAAGGAAATCGGGAAAAATATTATGCTTCGCATTATTGCGGAAAGTTTTAAGCAAACATAAGAATATTTACCTATTATTTGATACAAATAAATGCGCTAAGGAAGCATGGGAACATTACAGATCAATGTATGCAACCATTTAAAAAATTAAAATGCATAAAAGTAAACCTTAAGGCTAAATCCTTACAATAACCCTAAAACTAACCCTAAGGCTAACCCTAACCCTGAAAGTAATCCTAACCCTCAAACTAACCCTTACCCTAAAACTAACCCTAGCCTTAATGCCTTCTTAACAAAATCAACACTTAATAAAGAAATGAGATCATCGACATTATGCAATTGGTTTTTTGGTTGCTTTTGGTGCACACCAATATTTGAGTTTTACTTAGTCGGATAAGTTTCAATGTAGAAAAGGAAACTGTGTAGAATAGCAATCGTCAGAATTGATCAATAGAAGAAATAAAATAATAACAATCATTCTAAAACGATTTAATACGTAAAAACGCCTCACACAAGGTTTCCTATCAGCGCACAGCGACCTTGACCAGTTTTACTTACCTGATCGTCCATAGTTCATACCCACTCTGTAGGCTCCTGTGTAGAAGTGCCATAAAGGCCACATTACGAAGGAGCCCTTGAGCTTGAAGATCAGCCCTCAATAAGCCACTCAACAAAACACACTGGGCCGACTGTAGTGACCAGTTTATCGCGTCAGTTGGTGACCCTCAAAACCACGGCATTTAGCTCACCGTGATAGCTTCAAGTGCATCAGGTTGTTTATAATAAGGGAATAAAAGCACCAAAGGTGAACCCCGCTCTCTTCTGCACCTCATACAACAGGCCACAGTCTAGCTGATCGGTCCCCTGAGTTGGGAGGGGCGCAGTACTAAAAAAAGAAAACAAGCCGGAGGTGGGCACCGTATGGCAGGTAGTGCAAGGGAAGAAGAAGAATCGAAAGAAGAAAGAAAGACGAGAGATAAAACAACAAAAAGAACGAAAACAAGAACACAGATTACCTTCAAGCGAAGGATCTTCGAGGGGTGCTAAAGGCTTTCGATGTCGAAGCTTTTGTTGATGCTAAAAAGCTAGGCTGAAGGTGAGGCTATGGTGACTACTAGTAACAAGAAGAGTAATAGTACTGCAAACGACAACAAGCAGCAACTTACAAAACTGATCAGAACAATAAGGAGAATATGTGATCACTGGAGCAAGAGTTTTATTTTCCTAACGTTTCGAATTCTGTCGAGAATCCTTAATCATGGGTAATCGTAGGAAATTCGTAGTTGGGTCTGATTCCTACAATAACCTTTGATTAATGATTCTCGACAGAATCCGAACTGTCAGAAAAATAAAAATCTTGTTGCAGTGATCGCATCTTCTTCGTCGGAACTGCTTCCTGGAACTCACATTTTCCCCTCTATTGGCAAAAAAGCTGATGTTGCCTGGGCGCTAATACTATAATAAATGTTGATATCAATAACATTATAATACTGCTGATTCTACTACTAGTTATCATACTTGGTAATACCAGTACACAAGAGGTCATTTTAAAATACAGTAATGTAGGTGAAAGGTTAGACTGAGTTTTCCAGCGTTGATTCTCTATAAGTGACAGCCGAGCAAACCGGTAATTAGGTTGCTATAAGTCGCTAAGTGGCGCTGCTTTAGGTCAGCAGGCCAGGATTCCGAACACGGCTGCCCTTATAGCGTCAGTCCACCCCCGTGCTCTGAGTTCCGCCTATCTCACACTAGGAGTGAACGCTAGGCAAGGAGCCAAGGGTGTGTGACAGTTATGATGTCGATTATCGAACTTCTCCACACCGCGGCGTTGCGTGGAAATTGGCCAGCACCGTCTAGCTGCCAGGTCTTACAGCCACATAGCGCACAGCATATATGGGACTGACGGGTCCCGTAGGCGTTAGTTGGTACCGCTTGTGGTGGTTTTTTGTTGGGAGTGCTAAACTCTTTCGGTGGATGAGCTGGGGTTGGTGCCAAAAGTTAAGATGAAAGTGTGGCTGCTGCAATTGTGACTGCGGCAATAAGACTAGTAATACTAACGTCGATAGGAGCAAAAGTATTACGAATGCAAACAAGAAGCAGATGACAATACTGATGTTGCTGAAGAGCTAACATTAAGTTATTGCTGGTATCGGCAATATATCGATACTAGTGGTGCTAATACTAGTAAACTTGCTTAGTTAATGGAAGAACTTCAGACATCGTAATGGAAGTACAGTAATATCGGTGATTGATTGGCAAATTAAACGAAACGGCAATGAACTTACCTGGAGGGGGCCTTTTACTTTGAGTTTAGCTGCGTGCTTCGAGGTGGATCCTTATCATTGAGATGCCGAGACGATGATCGGTCCAACTCTGAATCAGCTAAGTCAGTGGAATCGTACGTGGCTGATCGTCGACGGACGTAGATAGTTAACAGTGGGTGGATGGACAGTACACTGCGCATGAGGTTGATTGTTGTTGATGAGACTGTGGGTGCTAATGAAGAGCAACATAATGATGTTGTGTAGCCAGCGACATTTTCGTGTCTGTGCATGTGACCGAACAGGCTCATATGATGGGTGAATGAATGTGGGTAATGCGGGCAGTGACGGTGAGTGCCACGATTGTATGTCGGAGCCCCAGGCACTGGGTCCCCAAGCTCTGTGCGATGGATTTGCCATTGACTGACCAAGCCGATGCGTGAGGTGAATTTGCGATTGTAGTGAGGGCAAGATACGTCGGTGGATGGCGAGGTTGCGGAGCGGGTTTTGATGAAGATGGGATTGTCGTGTCGGTTGAATGGGTGGTGTGGGGGTCTGGAGCTGATAATGGGTGTGTAAGCTGTGCTAGATCTGTCGACATCATGGTGAGTGCTTCTGTCGTGTGAGCACATGTGACCTAGCAGTCC
Source organism: Ligula intestinalis (assembly GCA_036362985.1). Taxonomy (NCBI): domain Eukaryota; kingdom Metazoa; phylum Platyhelminthes; class Cestoda; order Diphyllobothriidea; family Diphyllobothriidae; genus Ligula; species Ligula intestinalis. Next base: position 17,007,122 of record JAYGXS010000006.1, on the reverse strand, counting down.
CATGCTATGTGTGAATGCGTGGGGAGCAATGAAAGCGGCGGTCTTTTCTATGTGCTCCAGCCAGACTGGCTTTTGAGCTCCGATGAGCAAAATCGTCATCGATTTTGGTGTTGCGTGATAGCGTGCTGCCGAAATAGGCGAAGTTTACATTTTTGAATTCGCTATCGTTGACGAATGGAGCATTGCCGTCATTACCGGGTGGTGTTTATGCATGACCACCATTTTATCCGCGTTGATGATAATATCGAAGTTTGTGCAACCTGTGGCCAAGAGTTTCACAGTCCTTTTCATGACTACTTCTGTTGTGGTGTTGGGAGTGCAGTTGTCCGCGAACAGCAGGTCATGAACTGTGGTCGTGGATACGCACGGGTGGCCTGCGTACGTCGGATGTTGAGAGGTTGTCCGTCCGTTCTGTAGTTGATTGAGAGCTTGGGGCGCTCGTCATGGTAGGCCTGCATCAGCGTGGCAGAGAACATGAGGCTGAAGAGGGTAGGTGCGAGGATACAACCCTGCTTCACTTCATTGGTCACTTCGAAGTCTCAGTTAATCATCCCGTCGTGGAGTTGACGTACCCTGTTGGTGAAGTGCCCAGGGCAGTCAAACTTCTGCACGAATTTCCAAAATCTAGCATGATTCACCGTGTCGAACGCTTTCTTTAGATTAACGAAAGAAGTGTAAACGTGGGTGCGCATCTCCTGGCACTTCTTCTGCAGCTGTCTTGCCGCGAAGATCATGTCAGTGGTGCCACGATGACCAAGAAAACCACAGTGGCTTTCTGGCAAGAGTCCTCGTTTCAAGTGGTTCTTGAGACGGTTTAGGAAAACACGAACGACGATTGTGCTGGCGACGTTCAGCAGCGAGATTCCGCGATGGACAAAAGTGGCGTGCTTGAAGTCCTGGAGGACTTGCGTGGTTAGGTGGGATATAAGTTCGTGGTGGTGATTGAAATAGATCAGGATGCCTTCCCACTAGAGAGTTACTGCACAGCCTTGATGGTTTCCTGAGGGCTGGGTGAAAGGTCTAGGTCATTGTTGACTTCCACCTGGGGGCAGATGGTCAATGGCTGCCTCGGAGACCGTGGACGTCTGGCTGCATACGCTTTGAAAGTGCTCAGCCCAGCGTTGAAGAATCTGTGTTTTCGCAGTGTGTTTTCGCAGTTCCATCGATAGGCTGACTTATCTCCTATATAACTGTTCTTCTTCCTGAAGTCGCCTGTATTGACACCACTAAGTTTGTTATCACTTTTAGCATCAATATTAGAGTGTAACCCTAGTAGCATTTGTCGATTATTCTCTTGCTATTGACATAAGTTAACTTCTGTCAATAGCAACCTATAACCACCCGTCAGACAACATCAGTCCTGTAAGATGCTCATTTTTTCCTTTGTAGTACTATTAGCCTATTGTCGCTAGTATGACTTGCACTATTATCTGCAGTCACAACTAAAATAATCGCACCCCCAGCCTAGTCTTTTAGCCCCAACTAAACCCTCTCCATCGAAAGCCTTAGCACTTACTAAAGATCCTCCGCTAAAAGGTAAGCCAAGCTTTCGTTCTTTAGTTTCGCTCTTGCTTTCGCTGTTCTTGTTTCTTATTCATTCGTTTCTTTTTTTCTCTTTCCTTCCTGTCCTCTTTATTGCCTTTCGCTCTCCTCCTCCCTCGCCCTCTTTTCTCCTCTATTACACCCCCTCTCTCTTCCTCTTCTTTTGCAAAACCTGCTCTACCATGCTTATCTCTGATATGCTTTCCTCTTCAGCGCTGCGCCCATCCCACCTCAGGCTTGGCGGTGGTCTGTCGCTGGCGGTGGGGTAGAAGTGAAGTCGCCCCTCGGCGCGTTTCGGTCTTCAGTATAATGAATCTGATGCGCTTGAAAATAGCACATTGCGCTAAGAGCCATGGCTTGGAGGGTTGCCAGCTGGCAGGGTCACTCCAACACCGCGGTCGGTTTAGTGTGTCTTGTTGTGTATAATGGCTGTCTGTGAGCTAAGAGTCAGTTTTAATTGCTCCTTCTTAATATGGCTTTTATGGCGCTTCCTGCCGAGAGCCTACCAGCGAGACGTACTGTTGGTACGCATGATGAGTCTTGGTCGCGCCAGCCGTCTGCGTTCTCCCTCCTCTCCGCTCTTCTTGACTCTATCTTGACAACCGGGCCCCGGCGTGGGAGTGGTCAGAGAGTGGAATAGATTCCCCACGCGTCTGTATATCTTGCGGAAGTGACAACAATGCCTAAATTATTTGAAGCTGGTAGTGGATGTCGTTAAAATCGACGGTCTAACAGTCGTCAGGGTATTTTTATCAGTGCTGAGAAGAGCAGCTGTGTCTTCGACTATGGGATCATAGACAGACTTGATCACAGCAAAGAAGTATTCCATTCATTGCGGTCTGCGTAACTTTTGATTATCTTGCCCTTGCGAGCCTTTCGAGCATCCTGCATCTCTCTCAACCACTGTTGCACAAGATGGTGATTTTCTGAGAAGGTTGTTTTCGTGGTGTCGGTAGGGCGGTCAACGTAGGCTTTGTGTAGGTGGTTCTTCTCGGAGAGCAGAGTACTGATAACTGCATCAGTTTCATCGAACCAATCCTGGTGTTGGCAGTGTAAGTGGCCAAGAACACGCTTGGCAGTAGATTGAACACTTTGCTTTAGTTGGAAATCTTCGATTCTCCACGGGGGCGTTCTCCTCTGCAATTGAAAGATTGCCCAGGCGTTAAGGCCTTTCGTTGCTGAAATGCAAATGGTAGGCAGGTTAATTTAACAAATTTCTATTCAACTTACCTGAGGGTCGATTACCTTGAGGCCTCCTGTGTGGTTGAAGGTCACCTTGAAATGCGAAAGTAGGTGTTGGTCAGGATGGGGTGGTGTTCTGCCACCTCGAAGAAACAAGCCGATTTTTCTGTGGCAAACACGATAGACGTCCCACGATGTCAGTCTAGATGGCAAAGGTGACGCCGGCCTTGTGTCACTCTGCTTTCGGGCGACCGCGGAAAAGTAAGGTGTATCCGGCACCTACCTCATCTGTGGAGCCTTTCGCAGCGAAACGGTTTCCACTGAGGGTGGTGATGTCGATATTTCAGTTTATAAGATGAAGCTCCCCAGTTCCCGGGTGATAAGCACTCGTCTTCCTTCCGGTCGGTTGCTATTAGGGTTATCGAGGAAGGAGCAAGCATTCCAAGTTGCTAGTGGAATGGGGCTTACTCTGACACCTTGAACTGTCCTTTGAGATGGGAGAGGAAAGGAGGGGTTGGGGCCGAGAAAAAATTTATTTTGTGTTTTAAGTGTTTTGACTGCAGTCTGTCAACCACGATCCGCTGGCAGAAGTCCCTACCTAGAATTTTTTGGGACACCTTTTCCAGCTCGTTCCCCTTTGCAAATGTAAGCAGTACTGTTCCTAGATAGGGCTGCTTAGGTCCCCCGAATGGCTGCCGAACCAAACAATGGGTTACATCTATTGGTTTAGTGAGAGGAGGACAGTATGGTTCGGTTCGCCTAAGTGATTATACATCGCCCTCTCCATAGGACTTTTACGGCCGTGGGGGGAAATAGATTTGGGGGTGGAGGTGGGGGCAGTATTACTTATCGTAGTAATAGTAGTGGCAGTAAGGCCGTATTTCAAAAAAGTACAGCGACAAATTCCATTGCTAGGTTGACTGATATAATTACTGCTGCGACTCGTACTTTTACTATTGGTGCTAGAGATAATAAGTCTGCCCACGTGATAGTTATAAATTTGGCAGTGTTGTTACTGTTTATAGTGATAGTGGAGGTCTGCAGCACCAGAAACACAGGAGTAATAATGACAATGAAGTGGAAAGGTATCCCGAAAAGACATGAAAGTAACGTCAATTGTACAGTAACAAAACATAAAATGATAGCAAGCACAAGGGTATAACTCAAAGTTATCAGACAGGTACAGTAGAACCGTGCAACAATTAATACAATTCAACAGGAATATTTTTTACTATTAATAGTAGCAGTACCCTTAAAAGCAATTTGTAGACCTATGTACCCGTCAGCTCATACACACACAATATCTCAAATCTAATTGGCTAAAATATCAGCGAAAATATTGGTCAGAACGCCTCAATCTGAATGCGTGCAATTTGAATGGCTACTTCAACTGGTGTGTCTGGCGGTGAGTTTGTACGGCATTCTGCCGTGTCGCACGTGAGCCGCTGAACGCGTTAGTGGGCTCTGATTGCGGTGGCTTTATTTGTTGCTAAAATTATAATATTCTGCATTTTTTGATAGTATGTGGAAGCCTAAATCAACGGCTACCCTTTGGAGGGATGGCTGCCACCATATCGGCAGATCACCTTTATTAGCTTGTAATGTACGTATGATTACTTGTTTTCCGTTACACCCGCTTCACCTAGTTAACCTGGGTGTTATGCGTCGGTTGTTAAAATTGCGGATGTAAGGCCCTAGAGGAACAAAGTATAAAATGTCTGCAGAGGCCATAAGTAATGTTGATGACCGTTTGAATTCAATTCATCTTTATTTACAGTTTCCAACTATTAAATGTCTTCAATAACATGTCTACAACGGCGTTTCTAAAAAAGGGGGTTTTCGCGATGAAGGAGGTAACCCCTGTCCGGCGGAAAATTTTGGGTCTGCATGTAGACCCAATGTAGAGCTCCCGTAGAATCCTACATGTTGTTTCAGGTGGAGCTCCCGTAGAGTCCTACTGCGTAGACTTGTAGGGTTCCCGTAAAACTCCAGTAGGATTCCACTTGCTACCAGGGTACTAGCAAAGTCCAGTACGAAGAGGCGAGTGGTATAAAAAGGGGCTATATTGATGCCACAAACAGTACTGCACCTACCATTAATACTGTCAATACTAATGATGATATGAATATTACTAGTGAAACTAAGAATAAGTACAGCGTATGAGATGAGAATGCTAGTTTATTTGTGAAAGTTGGACCCAAGTCCGGAAACCAGAGAAATATGATTGGTCCAAGCACTTAAATTTATTGGGCTGAACGCTTTGATTGTGGTCACTATACACAGATGACCTGCGATCGATCGACACGTAAATGTCGGATTAAACTGCAATGTTTGCTTTTGACGTCTATAACCATCAGTTTTGCTGAAAACGGTGGTGGGAAACACCATCGAAGGTCTTTCTTAAATCAGTGCAGCGTACTTTCCATCGAGCGGTCATAAGCTGGATACATCAAAAATTTGGATCATCTTCAAAACTGAACGGCTGTCTGTTTAAACTCCATAAAAGAAAACGCAAAGTTCCAATGACCATCAGCCGCAGAATGTGAACAGCTCATTAAGTGGTGTATAAAGGCTGAATTAGATACATTGCATGCTATGCTCTTACTTGCGTTTTCAAGAATAGGACTTTACCCAAATTATTTCCAGAGCACGCTAAATGCGTTGGTGATTAAACCGGTTGAAGTAACAATCGGACCCTTGGTAGTAAGTATTCGCGGTTTTTCTGGGAGTATTCCTTAGCTGGCATTCCCATTTGCCATTATCGACTGCATATTGTGCAAAAAATAATATTTTTCATTCCATTTTAGTTTATTTGAATCTGTTTTTCGAGCTTACTCTTTCGGTTTTTTGGTTGTACGAGAAATTTAAAGCATTTTTTCCAGTATTAATTTAAAGCAAGACCAAATAGTAGAATTTGTTCGCGCGAATAAATTTCGAGAGCGCTTTTTAGCTGCCTCCGCTCCATGAATGTATAACGAAGTATTTGGATAACACAGCAATTTGAATTAACACAAAATCGATAAAAAAGAAAGGTTTTGTCAACGTGGCAAGTGGTCAATAATTATGTCAACTGTTAAACTTGGGACTTAAAGTAGGGAGGGGATTTAACAAAATAAAAGTGTGGTATGTTATTACCAGGGCAATGGAAGGTTGACTACAAAGTCTAGTTGCTTACATGGGCCGGGTTTCTCCCGGCGTATGAACGATGCTTCCATGTAACGTAAGGTCCGGTTTGTTTGTGCTCGAACAAGAACGCGGAAAGATGTGTTAGTGTCAACCGAGCGACGACTGTCTAGTAAGTGTTTTGTAAAAGATGAGCGTGGTTATTTGTTCTCTTCTTGCAAAACCAAGTAAGCAAATGTTCAGTTGCTTTGATTGCCTACTTGGCTTTGAAAAAAGGAGAACGAATTACCACGCTCATCTATTACAAAACAATTACTAGACAGTGATCACTCGGTTGACACTAACACATCTTTCCGCGTTCTTGTTCGAGCACAAACAAACCGGACCTTACGTTACATGGAAGCATCGTTCATACGCCGGGAGAAACCCGGCCCATGGAAGCAACTAGACTTTGTAGTCAATCTTCCATTGCCCTGGTAATAACATACCACACTTTTATTTTGTTAAATCCCCTCCCTACTTTAAGTCCCAAGTTTAACAGTTGACATAATTATTGACCACTTGCCACGTTGACAAAACCTTTCTTTTTTATCGATTTTGTGTTAATTCAAATTGCTGTGTTATCCAAATATTTCGTTATTCATTCATGGAGCGGAAGCAGCTAAAAAGCGCTCTCGAAATTTATGTGCGCGAACAAATTCTCCTATTTGGTCTTGCTTCAATTTTTGGTTGTATATAAACAGATTTGCTACCAAAAAACCTCACATCGAGGTGCTGTAATGGATATTTCTATTTAAAATTCCTCTTCCTGAACTCACCCTCCTGTATCTGGTTGTCCTTGTAGAGACCGAGGAGCCAACGGTGGACGAAGGTGCCGCGGACGAGGCCTGATTGACCCATTCTGTTTTCTCCCGGCTGTGACTCTGCAAAGTGCTGTGGCCTCTTCCCGGTACCCTCCCCCCCTTTTCGTTCGGACTTCCTGCTCTCCCATACATTTTTGGTTTCGTTGTTACTGTTCGCTCCCAATCTCAATAAACTTACTGTTTTCTTGCAACCTTCGAGATCACATGCGTGCATCTGTGACGCCGAAAGATCTCGAAGAGTTTATTTAACGGTCGGATGCAACTTAAAGGCTTGAATATAGCATCTGACTTTAACACAATCATTTCCAGAGCACGCTAAATATGTTGGTAAGGAAACCAGTTGAAGTAACAACACGACCCTTGGTAGTAAGAAGTTGCGGCTTTTCTGACCTTATCTTTTACATGATGTTCCATTGCAGTTTGTTTGAATCTGTTATTCGACCTTACTCTATCGGTTTTTTTGTTGTATATTAACATGCTCGATATCAATTGACCTCAAATTGATGTGCAGCTGGCAGATGACCATTTCTCCGAGTCGCGGGAAACTAGTTTCATTGACCTGTTATTATCTTCGTCGCTTTATGGCTGTCTTACATGCCTTGTCATATTTTTCGATTTATGCTTCTTACATTGTCTTCTCTCGGTGCTCGTGCCGATATTTCTTATGAATTCTGCATGCGTGGTCAATTTCGAGTGTACTTAAATACATTTTGCAATTGTTTTCCTTAACTCTTTGATTTTAAGAATACAGCTTTTCATTTTCGCCGTTGAAATTCGTCATTTTATCATGCATATTCTATAAAACTTATCATGAATTCTGCGCATATAGCGTTGATCAACGCTATAGGTCGACCTATTCTGCTTTGATTATTACGTTTTATGGTGCCTCCTTCCATAATAAGCATAAAGAATTTGTCTTATCTTTCGTCTCATTTTCTTTTCTTGAATGTTTATCTTTCATGAACTTTCTGATTTCTTGGTCTCCGTAAGCTACTATTCCCTGACATCACTAGGTCGACAAATCCTAGCATATGCCTAAGTAAACGGTACATCACCAGAACTGGTTAGCCGTATGCTAGCTTTTCTCGACTTGATGCTATCAGGATGGTTAGGCCTAGCAATATTTCGCTACAAATAAACATCTTTGACGGCACGAAAGATTAGAGTCTATCGTCAAAAATAGACTTTTCAGACCGACTTACTTGTATATAAGACAATTCTTCGTATTTTCTATATCTTCGTGCATGTAGTTTGTGATTATTGGAAAAATGCTAAAAGCCTCATTTATCAAGAAACTACTACACTGCCCTTCTACACAGTTTCATTAATTCCAATGAATCGTAAGAACGTAGGATTACCCAAGTAGTTGTGTTATGGTGCTTTATAAAATGCACAAGTATCAATAAATTTTGCTTCGTTGTGCATCGGATATATACTTTGGCTGTCTTTTCCTTCCTAAACGGATGTTTATGTTTTTGCATAGTCTTCTCCTTTGAGTATTTGATTGCTTTATCCAATACAGTACGCATGTTTTAATGCCCTCATAAAATAATTCGACTTGCATTAAATTTTCGTGTGCACCTCATTTAACTATACCTTTATCCAACCCTTCTTATGTCTATCATGGGAAGCGCCATGTCTTCCGACCAAGTGCTTCGGCTCTCTCTTGCTCAATTAAAAGTTGAGATGGATAAGCCAACCAACATCAAAAATGCCATCGCATTAATCGAAAAATGTGTTAATGAAGACCACGCCGAGATGGTGGTTTTGCCCGAGTGTTTTAATTCGCCCTACGGAACTGGATTCTTCTCTGAGTACTCGGAGGTCGTTCCTGGTGGAAACACCTGTCAAGAAATGGCTGCGGTCGCTAAGTATGTTCACCTCATTCACTTGTTCCTGCTACCTTTGCCTCGTTTGCCTCTTGATTACTTTGTGATTTAATAAACTATTTCTTAGTGCTAAATTTCGGTCATGTTGCAGTTTTCTTTTGCATTTATATTTGATTATAGGAAGCACAAGATCTGGTTGGTCGCTGGATCAATACCTGAGAAAGGGTCAGACGGCAAGCTTTATAATACATCAGTGGTTTACAATCCCGAGGGCGAGGTTGTAGGAACCTACCGCAAAGCTCACCTGTTCGATATTGACATTCCCGGTATGTTGTTATTTTGCTTATCTATACTTTGGCAATTGTTGCTGTTGCGTTAAACTGTCTGACCGTCTAAGAAGCTTCGGTCTTCCAGTTTTAAAGCATTTAGTAGTAGATACTGCTCTTGTTGACTATTATCTACGAGTATTTCTTCTTCGTTGCTGTTTTTTACTCAAATGTTTCCCCACTACGCCTTCTTTACCGCAGGCAAGATTAGCTTCCACGAGTCGGACACCCTGTCACCGGGTTCCAAATTCCTGTCATTTAAGACCAAGAACAAGGAGGGCCATGATTTCACCGTAGGAATGGGCATCTGCTACGACATGCGTTTTCCCGAGTTGGCTTTAATCTACGCTCGTCAACATGGTTGTGACCTTCTTATCTATCCAGGCGCCTTTAACACTACGACTGGTAATCCGCCTCTCCTCTCCTTTTGCCATTTGCTTATTCTCTTGCTTCTGGCCAGTGTAGACACGTACCATTCAGGGGACGATGCGAAAAAGATACAAAGTACCGTGTCGAAAATCAGGACAATTCTGGATTCGGAAACCACACCTGCTTGTTTGTTTTATGCTAAAGCTGACTACTAACCAGCAACTAGTGAGTTTCACGGTCCAAGGTGTTTTGTGGCTTCCCATTCCGGCTGTTGCATAATTGCGTGTTCTTTGAAATCCTCCAAATATTTAATTCAGTATAGGGCTTTTAGGGGTCTATGTTAGTTTGAGAACTGTGGCCGTTGCATCGCTTTGGACAGCACCATCCTAACCTTTTTCATGTGCCACTAGGTAACAAACGCACTCAAATAGGTGGTTGATCTGTTGGGCATCGCAAAGATACTAGCATTTTATGGTCCAGGGTGGTGTTTCTTACGATTCTCCTCTAATGGGTTTTTTGCCGACATGGTTTGGCACACGCCTTCCATTTTGATTGGCCACTGGGAGCAACGTGCAGGCTGCAGGGGCCGACGCTCGCACAAAACCACTAAATAATGATAATAACTTACGTGTGTGCTTATGTGTGGTCCGTGAGATCTTACTTGTGTGCGGAACAGCAAAGTTATAGCATCTTCGTCGCGTAGTATGAAAGTATTCGCAAACGACCGTTTTTTTGTAAAACAAAGCAGTACTTAAAATGTCCCATGGTAGAGTTTTGACTTATTACCCAGTTCAGTTTCTGTTTGTCAAGCCTTGCCTTTCGGGATGATCTGGAGGTTTCTATTTGAGCAGCGGATCGGGAAGAATCAACCCATTCCCTTCTCCAATGACAGAGAACAAATACCGAATTTCCAAGAAACACTTCCACATCTAGACGAACTGTGTCAAGCCAGGTCTTGAGTTGCCCTGCTCTTCGACGCCTCCAGGCGAGCTGTGGCGTCGAGTGGAAGGTCGTTTAACTGAGATCATTAGGTGGGTTACGGAGAATGTGCCCAAACCATCTCAGTCGTTTTTTGTAGGCCTGGGATATCCCCGATATACCGTCCCAGCAGCAGCGAGTCTTATTTGAAACAAAGTTGGTGTACTGCACTAGTGACGAAACACCGGCGGTTTTAGCTCATCTTTCACACGCAATATCTAGTATTCAAAACTGTAGACGAGAACTGACTGGACGTTTGCTGGCCAAGGTGGATGAGGGAGAAGAGTGCGGGAGGTGGTGCGCTCACTGAATATCACTATAACTGCATTCACGCGCAACTCATCGTGCCAGCGCCCACGAGGACATCGTGGAAATCTACAGTGAAACGGTCACTTTATAGTATGCTCACTTACTCTCCTCTTGAATCAAACCTGGTACATATGGAAAGAAGATCAGACCGTGTGTGACACACGTAAGCTGGATCTTCAGCTTATTCAACCACTGCACTCTCGTCCTCCCACCTTCGGTTCTCTTGCCATGGTGGGTGGTGGGAAAAGAGAATGTGGGGTGGTTGCATAACAATTCTACTTTACCGTAAAAATATACTTAATTGCCCACTTCCCAAAGTGTCCTATAATTTTCACTTCTATTTCTATTTTGCCAGGACCGGTGCATTGGGAACTCCTGGCTCGTAGCCGCGCTCTCGATACCCAGTGCTACGTTGCAGCCTGCAGCCCCGCTCAGGACAAATCTGCCTCCTATGTGAGCCACGCGGAATCCCTCGTCGTTTCACCCTGGGGTGCAGTTCTTGCCAACGCTGGCAAAGATGTAAGTTTTGGTCGAGAGAGTCAGTGGTTTTGCTTTAACTGTCATTTTCTGTCTAACCTCTTTCAGTTATTCAGTTCAGTTTTATTAGGGAAATATAGGTAAATACCTTTGAACTCCCCCTTTTTACATAGCTATCACGTGGAACATGTGGCATTTCCAGTAATGGAACTGTGGTAGGGGCAGACAGTAAAAAAACTCCTCAGGCATCATTCATGAGTTTAGTTTGGAATGCCATTTGTGGGATTTTAAGGAGAAAACTGTCGCCTGTGGGGGGGGGGGCGAAGGGAATATGTAAATCGAATGTCCTGCTGCTGAAAGTGTTTGGATCATGTCAGGAGGAGGCCATCGCGGTTGTTCAATATCCTAATAGTCACACGGGGAGATGACAGCGGTGGTCACGGTGTCGGAGATGGGCCCATCGTATGCCCATGCGAACCAGAGAATGAAACTTGCAATAAGTTATTCTTAAAAAATATTACTGATAAGTAGCGAGCAGTATGTTTTTTTAAATAAAAGTTAGACTTTGATATAATTAGCTCGCTTCATTACAGATAATGTCTTTTTCTATGCTGATCCAACTGCATCTTAAACGTGTCCACAGATGAGGACATGACAATGTATGTGGGTTGAGCATTCCAAGCTTATATTATACTCTTAGACAAGAAGAATTTTCGTGTGTTCAATCTTGGCCCAGTCACACGTAGCTTGAGAGGGTGTCCGCGCAATCTAGTAGTAGTGGCCAGTTCAAAGAAATCGTTGGATGCTAGGCAACAATTTTGACCCCGCAGCATGCGAAATGCCTGTATCAGGTCACCACGCAGCTGTCTGTTATCCAGAGGAAATAAGTCAAGATTGGTCAGTCGTATCTCGTAAGGAAGGTACGCTGGGCCTCGCACTAACTTAGTTGCCCGTCGTTGTACCCTTTCAAGGTTTTTTTGTCTTTGACTGTCCAAGGTTTCCAGGCTTGAATGGCAAATTCCAGTTGGGGTCGCACAAACGCGCCGAAGACCTAGCCAAAGAAAACTTCATCGAATTTAGCGAAGGCGCGCTTGATTAGATACAAGCTCGAAATTGCGGATTTGGCCACCTTCAGGCTGTTGAGTGATGGCTTAAATGAGGTAGTGAACCATACCCCCAGATCATTCTGGGCCTCTACTTCTGGCAGCGGTGTGTTATTTAGGTTTTAAACCTTCCGATATGAAGTGTTAGTACTACCGAAGCGCATAATGTTGCATTCGGCGACATTAACTGTCAGGAGCCACTCGTTTGACCATTGCTCGAGTCGGTGCAAATCTGCATGCAGATTTGCTTCGCCGCCTTCGCTACCAATGACCTTCCAGAGTTTTAAATCGTCAGCGAACATTGCGGTTTCGCAGTCTAATCCACTTATGCAGTCGTCGGTATATATAAGGAAAAGGATAGGACCCATAACGGAACCCTGGGGAACCCCACTATCAACTGCCATCTCCACCGATCGCTGATCACCAATGCATACGGTTTGAGTTCGGCCAGTCAGAAAGTTTTAGATCCATTGGAAAAGGTTGCCTGTTACCTTTATACGCCTAAGCTTGTATAGGAGACGTTGATGCGGCTCAGTGTCCAATGCCTTCTTGAAATCTATGAAGACTGCGTGCACCGTGTTTCCTTGATCGAGTGCTCTGGTCCATTGCTCTAGACAGAAGAGCAGATTTGTCAAGCAGGACCGTCCTCTACGGAATCGGTGCTGTTTATCAGAAAGAAGTCGATGACACTCTAAGAATTGCATCAACTCTATTTTGATATTTCGCTCCATGATCTTGCACCATATTGCAGTAAGACTTATTGGCCTGTAGTTGCTGGCGGACGCCCGACTCCCACTTTTGTGTATGGGTTAGATCCACGCTGTCTTCCAGTCGGATGGCAGTTGGCCTGTGTTTAGGGAGGCCCGAAAGAGTAACTGCAGGGGTTCTGCCAACTCCATGGCTAGCTCTTTCAGCAGCTTTGCAGTCTTTGTCGGGAATTAATTTCTCAGGCAAGAAAAATCTGGCCTGCTAGTTCCTGCTCTATTTCCCCATCGGTCGGGACTTATAAACTGCACGGAGAATTTTAGCTCCGAGTGTGTTGTTCTTTAAGACTACTAATGCGTACATTTTCGCAACCAACTTCACAATATACTTCCCTCCCTTGAGAGTCGGTGCGCAAGAAAAGCCCAGCAGATTCGGGAAACGCTTTATTCTCAGCTTGTGAACACCCGATTGTTCTCTTATCAGAGCTCCGCATATTCATTTAGAATCCCGAGCGATCTAGGGAATTCATGCATTCAGCGTGACACTCGTGGAGAGCGTTCTGCACCATTGCAGCCTGTCGGTCGCGGATTAGTCGTTTCTTCCGCGCATGAATTTCCTCTCGCGGGAAAATCTCGAATGTTCAACCGGCCATTGATTGGGCCACGCGCCCGAGCATCAAACGCGCTCAACGCTGTACCCCGTGCTGATTGGCTGTCCGATTTATTGCGCGCATTCTCCGGCCAGCTTGGCCTGTTCTGTTCGCCTCAGACGGCCGTGATTTACGCTGACTGCATTTTTCCTAACGAAAACAATTTGCGGCAAAGGCCCAGTTTTGTGTTCTTAGGGGAATCCACGCCAACTGTAATTCAGTTCTACCTACCACGCCTGTGTGTGTGGGGTTTTGGGCTCACTTATTTTCTTCCCCGTGACCCGTTTTCATCGCCATGAGGGTCATTGTCATCATTATTAAGGTATGCCATTCACCAAAACGCCGATCATTCAATAGCGTGTGCGTCATCGCAAATCATGATGCAGCGGGCGAACGGATCTATTTGCATAACCCGTTAATAAGGTTTTGAGAGAAATCTCTGCTTCCGAGCGTCAGGCAATCTACCCTCTCAAGCTTCATCTGACCGCGTCATTGTTTGTGCATCAGCTACCTTGTATTCAGAGTCACTGGTTAGAAGGTGATTTGATTAATACATGGAGTGAAAACTCGCGTTATGTAGTATGAAGGATAATAAGATACGACCTTATGCACCACCTGTTCCTTGTCTTGCCACTTTTAAAAATCCGGTTTCGTCATCCTCATGGCCACCCTTCTAAATATAAGAGGCTGCCACTCACCAAAGTGTCCACATGAAAGCAGATGTTGTAGCACTTTACCATGAATATCAGGTTAATCTCGGGCCGGTGAGGTAAGACATGTCCGGTAGGGGCAACACGAATCTGCTATCACTTAAAACTAAAGCACACATAAGTCACCAGCCCTGTACCACCAGGCAGTGGAGCTCACAGTGGAAATCGTCGGAATTGACAGTCGAACTGTTGTATGTTCGTCTCAATTAGGGCGGTGGGAGAGTAGTCTCCCCCCTCTCCAACTTCCTCGGTGGAACCTAGATGGAGGACCTATCTCATTGAAGTTTCTAAGCTCTGTGATATGTTGCTTTGCTGTAACCCGCAATGCTTAGATTTCCTAGGCTTTCGGACCGAGTCATGCCACTCATTGTCCAGTTCTGCATATGTCTGTCTCGAAACCGGTCGGCAAGTTTCGTTCCGTTCCTCACCTGATGTACGTTCGGAATTTCCCTGGTCTAGGACTGAACAGAAGCAGTCTCTATAGCTTGGCGCTGAAGTCTAAATCTCTCCTTTTTTATTTCAGGAGGGTCATTTTTGTGTGGAAGTTTCTCGAGCCGAGTTGGATCGTGTGCGTTCTAACATCCCCATCAGGCACCAACTTCGCAAGGATATGTACAGGTTTGTTCCGACAAGATTCAATTTTCTTTTGACAATCAACTCTTAATTTTGGATAACATTCTGTTTCAGAGTCCATAAGAATAGGTCAACAATGTGACAGTGCAGGGCGGCCACATCACAAGAAACCAAACTGTCCATTTAGCTTTTGCTGCTATTGGCTGGGTAACTGTGCCATCTGCTGCCACCTGCGCGGTTCCTGCAGGTTTCTATTTAGGTGCACGGCGTATTTTTGCTAATTTCGTGCCTCGGCTCCCCAGAGTGGTATTCCATTGAAAAAGCAGATATGCATGTCTGGAACCAAGTTTTTATTTCTGAAACGTAGCATGGTGCAGTTGTTCTCCAGTCAGACGACAAGAATCACCATTGGGACAATTCGTCCAATCGGGAGCCCCTGTCATCGCAGCACTGTAGACGACCTCCCAAGTATTTGTATAATCCGCGGACATATCACATTTACAATCCAATTATCAGGCAGATAGTGTTGCCGGCAAAGCCAAGCGAGACTTGAATGACCATTTCTGGCTTATTAGTCGTCATCAGCTAGTCATTCCCGGCCGCAAGTGGCGCACCAGCCGAGGCTCGAACGCACGACTTTTTTGTCAGAGTCTAACGCAGCGAGACTGGAATGACCAGTTCTGGCTTATTAGCCGTCATCAGCTAGTCATTCCCGGCCGCAAGTGGCGTACCAGCCGAGGCTCGAACTCACGAATTTTTTGCCAGAGTCTAACGCTCTATACACTGAGCAACGAGCTCGGTACCGTGCAATACGAGGCCGCAAGGTTGCACTTGCGCACGAGAGGGGGTCGAATGACGGCCATTGACCGCCTTCACATTGTCCGGACGAGAGGATCCCACGGCCGCGTGACAACACCAGTCATCGGCCTGCCTAGTCATTACTTCACCTATAAATACTGTGATGATTCGTCTGACTATTACCTTTGACAATGAAAGCTTGTTTGATTCCGAAACGTTCGGACGTTTCCGTGATCACCTTACCTTCTCAAAACATTATTGGACCTCCCTTAGTGAATATATATCCGGTCTGCGGTGGCAGCAAATGGCAGGTGGCGAGACATTTATGAACTGCGGTTCGATGAAGTGCTTATGACCAATCTGGTAGACCTAAGTGGTGGACTATCTGCGCCATCTGTGGGTGTGCATGTTTGTTTTTTCCGACCCAGCTGATGGTCAGGGTTGTTAAGATGGTAACCTGACCAAAGGCTAGCAACCTTGTCGGCTCTCCTAAGGCGTCGAGCCTGCCGCTGACCGCCACAATGATTCCTTTGTTCAGTAGCGTTAGCTGGGCTGCCCCCAAGTAATGACCTTAGACCGGACGTGGGCACGCACCCCAATGCAGTGTTAGGATGCTTCCTACCAAGCGGCCCGGATGAACTCTCAGATCACGCTATCGGTCTGCCGCATAGAAGGCCGCGGGCAGCCAATACGGCCCATCAGGCCACAAGAGAACGCATACTAGGCACTTTTATAAGACATTGTCCCCTTGACACAGGAAAAGTTGCAACCGCGGAGGCGTGGCGACGCCAGTCCGCTCCCAATGCCGGGCTTACTCCGAGGCGGGACTAAGAGCGCGCTGGAGATCCAACCAGTGGCCGCAGCCACCCGAGACGGCTCCTCCGGGTTTTGTACACAATAAACCCTCCTCCGGGTGGATTCCAGAATTATGCCCTTCTTACTGTGTTCTTCCTTGGGGATTTCAACAGGGCTTAATTCGACGGTGACACACAGCAGATGTCATTGTTATAACAGTAGCGACGCTGAACCCGTCGTAATAACAATGGCTGGCTGAATGAAGGCAAATAAGCCCGAAAAAGTTCTGTATTAACTTACCCCGTATCGAATTTTGTGAAATCTGATGCCTGTAGACCGCGTTGCACACGCAGAGAGATGAGCATCTCACTCTATCCTATTGGCAAACTGGGCTTTGTAGCCGGTGACTGGGCTTATTAGCCGGCGGATTTTGCCGTGTAAAATTCCGTCCCAAGTTGATTTGGGCTTAATACGTGGTTGGGCCTATTAACCGTGGGCTTAATAGCTGGCGACTACTGTAGCGGACAGTGATGACAGCATTTAGGGGGTAACTTTATACAGGACTGTTTCGGGCTTATTGGCCTTCGTTCAGCCAAGCGTAACCCTGACCACCACCTGGGCTGGTGACGAATATGCGCACACACAGATGGCGCAGCTGGTACACCACTGAGGTCTACCAGATGGGTCGTAAGCACTAAAATTGTGCGTTGACATGTGTGGGGTTTGTTCTTCGACTGTCACTTCCTTCTTAACCGGAATTTATATTTGTGCAGACCAAAGAAGAAAAGGCTGGTCTTATTTTCAGTAAAATGCATGCATAAAGTTTTCCCACTTAAACTTTCCAGTAGGCATATCCCTAGTGCTCTAATGAGATTAGCCCAACTTTCGTTAATTTGTGGTGTTTACCTCCTTCAATCGTGACTTTTCCACCTTTCTTGTACCTACCACGACAAGCATCACGCCTCCCAACCCGGTGCTTCGGCTCTCTCTTGCCCAGCTAAAAGTTGGAATAAATAAGCCGATCAACATCAAAAATGCCATCGCATTAATCGAAAAGTGTGTTAAGGAAGACAAAGCGGAGATGGTGGTTTTGCCCGAGTGTTTTAATTCACCCTACGGAACTGGATTCTTCTCTGAGTACTCGGAAATCATTCCAGAGGGAAACACCTGTCAAGAAATGGCCGCAGTCGCTAAGTAAGTTTGCCTCATTCACTTCTTCCTGCTTCCTTCGTCTCATTCACTTTTTGATTCTCTTGCGATTCAATAAACCAACTCTACCTGCTAAATTGTGCTTACAATGCATTTCCTTTTTTTGCATTTTTAACTGATCATAGGAAGCACAAGATCTGGTTGGTCGCTGGATCAATCCCCGAGAAAGGCCCAGATGGCAAGCTTTATAATACGTCGGTGGTTTACAATCCTGAGGGCGAGGTTGTAGGCACTTACCGCAAAGTTCACCTGTTCGATATTGACATTCCCGGTAAGTTTTGATTTTGTTCATCCCTCCTTGTCGTATTTTTACTCTGGGACATGTCTGAACATCTGTCTTCTTGTTTTACTGTCTTTAGTAATAGATATTGCTCTTGCTGCCTATTATCTACAAGTGCTTCTTCGCCATTGTTTTTCTATTCAAATGTGCCCCTCCTACGCCTTATCGCAGGCAAGATCAGCTTCCACGAATCGGACACCCTGTCACCGGGTTCCAAATTCCTGTCATTTAAGGCCAAGAACAAGGATGGCCACGTGTTCACCGTAGGCATGGGCATCTGCTATGACATACGTTTCCCCGAGTTGGGCCTTATCTACGCTCGTCAACGCGGTTGTGATCTTCTCATCTATCCAGGCGCCTTCAACACTACAACTGGTAATTCGCCCCTCTTCTTTTGCCATTTGCTTACTCTGTGTGGAAGTTTGTTGTCCTCGCCCCTGGCCGGTATAGAAACATGCACCATTCAGGAGACGGTGCGAGAGAAAACAAAGTACCGTATCGAAAATCAGGAAAATTCTGGATTTGGAAACCTCATCTGCTTATTCGTTTTATGTTAGAGCTGTAGTTGCTTTTACTTATGATCTGTGTTTACTGAGTTTCATAGTCCAAAGGGGAGTTTTGTAGATGTTGCATGATTCTGAGGTCTTTGCTCTTTGCTATCCCCAAATATTTCATTGCAGAGATCGAGTCTTTGGCGGTCTGTGATAGCTTGAGCGTCGTTTTAGGTGTGGCCGTTGCATTGCTTTGTGCGGCTAAACGGTGGAATTTTGACTTATTATTCAGTTCCTATGATATCTTTGTGTCAAACTTTGCCTTTTGGGATGATTTGGGCATATCGTGGGCTGCATCCAGTTTTGTCATAACCTTGGGAATTTTTAGGTAGGGTTTTGCTTTGACCGGCTCTTTCAATCTGCAGCCCAGCTTTCACGGGCCGTTCTTCAGTTGTATCCTCACTAACTGCCGCATTGCTACTACGTATTTCTTCAGCTTTGTCATGGTCCTATTTCAACTCGTAGGAGTAATCATATAATTGTATGTCACGGAGGTACCTGTAAGGGTATTATCGTGTTTTGACTCTCCCGGTCGTGATGAAAGGGTGTATAAGACCGCTCAAATTGATCCTCTCGCGACGCAGACTTAGGTATCAGTAACTCTTTCCTACTGTGGCATTCATGACACCCCAATCGATTGGAATCCGGGCCAATTTCCTTCCATGTTTTGCTCTTGTGTGTGTGACACGCGTAGACGAGCTGTTTGAATCTGTCAACGATCCTTTCCGGTTCCTTCTCTGCTCGTTCTGTCACTGTTCGACTGTGTTCATGCCTAATCTAGCTGGCCTCAATGATGTTACGTATTATATCTCTTTACGCATGACAATTTGCGGTAGAGGATTAGGAAAGTTCAACCTTTTTCTTCTCCAACGTTATAAACCAAATACCGAAAGTCCACGAACCTCTTTCATGACTTGACGAAGTGTGTCGAGCCAGGTCTTGATAAGACCTCTTATTCAACGCCTCTAGTTGGAAATCAGCGTCGGATCAAAGGCAGTATAGCTGAGCTCTTGAAGTGGACGACTGAGAATGTGCCCAAATCATCTCAGTTGTTTTTTAATGGTCACAGCAGCGAGTATGGACTGTCTCATTTGAAGCAAAGTTGGTGTACTCCACTGGTGACAAAATATCTCCAGCCTTCGCTCATATTTCACACGCAAAGCTCAGCATTCGCAACCTTAGAGAAGGACTGCCCGGAAACATGGGTGAGGAAAAAGAGTGTGGTAGGTGTTGCGCTGGTCTACTATCACTATAACTTAAGTCACGCCTAAGTCACCCTATCAGGGTCAGTCGAACTGTCACATTACATTATGCTTACTCACTCCTCGCTTGGATTAAACCTGTTACATGTGAAGTTGGGAGCAGACGGTATTTGATACACGTACGCGGGCTCCTCAGCTAAGTCATTCACTGCACTTACCCCCACTTCCAGTCGGTTGGCCAGGGTGGGTGGGGGGACTGCATCGCAAGTCTGGTTCACACGCAAGGTACCACTTATTGCATTAGTGGACCGTCCCGTTCGTGGCGGTCAAACTATCAGTCTTCGTGGCATTTCGCTCCCCCGTATTTTCTGACCGAGTACCCTCGAATTTTCGCTCCCAATCCTACTTTGCCAGGACCGGTGCATTGGGAACTTCTGGCTCGTGGTCGCGCTCTCGATACCCAATGCTACGTTGCAGCCTGCAGTCCTGCCCAGGACAAATCTGCCTCCTATGTGAGCCACGCGGAATCCCTCGTCGTCTCACCCTGGGGCACAGTCCTCGCCAACGCTGGCAAAGATGTAAGTTGTGGCAGAGAGGGCCATCTACTATCTATCCTCTTTCAATTATCCCTAAAACCTTTGTGAGGACTGAATATCTTTCCCTGTCAGACAAGAAAAACCTGGTCTGCTAGTTCCTGGTCCATTTTTCTCATTTGTCGGGACTTACAAAGTGCATGAGGAAGTTTAGTGCCGAGTATGCTGGCCTTTTAGACTACAATGTACCCTCTTCTGGATAGGTCATCTTGTCTTATGAAAGAGCAACTGCTTAAACGGTGAGGGTAAGGATAAGCTGCCAACTCAGACCACTTCTATGTGTATCTACTCATTTACTTGCTCCTGTGGAGCTAGTTATATCGGTCGAACGAGTAGGCGCTTATCTAAAAGAATACGGGAACACCGCCCAGCATGGCTAGCCAGAGGCGAGACTAAAAGCATAAAAAGTTCTATCCTCGCACACATGGTTGACACAGGACATCGTGTGGACCCAAGCGAAGCCTTTAAGGTAATTTACAAGGTCCCACCAAACTACCCAAAGTCCTTGGGTCAACGTCTGCTGGCAACAGCAGAAGCAACCGCAATCCGATTGAGGAAACCGGTTTTGTGTGCACAAAAGAATCTCGTGCAAGCCCCCAACTTGGCTTGGCCAACGATTACCTAACTGGCTGCACATTTCCACGTTCTAATTGGACCCTGCATGTAAAGAGAGACAAACTATCGATTTTTAAATTTAAACCTCCTTTGTAACTGTTTGGCCTGATGAGAAGTTACTGAAAGCGTTCGCTCGCCAAAATTGTGTTCTAATTCATTACTGTTTTAGAGCTGAAAGCCGAATACTATCTGCTTGTATTTCACCTATGTGGTGGCCTCGGCGGGATTCGAACCCACGCTAGGAAAGAGAAGGCTTTAGTTCAGCCGACACTAGCCATCTGGGCTCCATGTTATCTCAATCATGCTTGGATGAATTTACCCGCCTAGTCTACTGCAACGTATGCAATCCGCCGATTTTGCTACAGTACGCTCTCTGCCCAAGCAGCATTTATTCAGCAATAAATTTAGAATCCACCAGATGACTACCAGGCATGTTTATTTACCTATTTTTTGGCAGATTTAAATGATTCATTCGACTCGTTTGTAAAAAAACTCGGTCAAATGAATTGGTGGATTCCATACGCTGAGCGGCCAAATTGAATTAAGTGTGAATAGACTCACGGCACCTGATGAGGGACTCGTAGCTCAGTTGGCTAGAACATTGACTGTACTGAAGTCTTTCCCTTAATGGCGTGGGTTCTTTTTCAAACGATGCCACCGAGTTTTTTACAGCTGCGTCAAACCCCTTACTAATGCCTGCATTTTCGCAATCAACTTCACAGTGTAATTCCCTCCCATGGGAGCCTATACGCAAGCAAAGTCCGGGAGATTCAGGGGACGCTTTATTCTCAGCTTGTGAACACCCGATTGTTCTCTTGTTAGAGCTCCGCGTATATATTTAGAGGCCTGAGTGATCCAGCCTTTGTAGCACTTCCACTTCATGGGATTCGTGTCAGGCATGTTGGCTCTTGCCGTCTGTGTCCGATCATGCCTCCGGTCTTCTTGTGACTCTGTCTTGACGCTGGGCACAGGCAGGTGAGATAAGAGAAGGGGTGGTAGACGCAACGCAAGTCTAATATTATTTAAAACTAAACAACGTGTAAGTCACCGTCTCTGTAACATCAGGCTGCGGAGCACACGGCGGACATTCGAACCATCGTGCGTTTATCTCAATTACAGCAGATGGAGAATAGCCTCCCTCTCTTCAACTTCCTCTGTGAGACCTGGATGGATGAACTTCTGTTTTCTCAGACGCTGTTTCACTATAACCTGCAATGAAGAGATCCTCCAGGCTGTCTGAGTGCCTTTTTTGCTCTTCACGACCGGTCTTGCGATTCATTTTTCAGCTCTATAACTGTCTGTCTCAAAGCCGGTCAGCAAGCTCCGTTTCATTCCTCACCTCTAGGTTGATGTGTTTTCGGCATTTTCTCAATCTTGGGCTGAACAGAAACAGTCTCTATAAGTTGACGCTGACTCCCAAATCTCTCCCTTCTTTTCTTACAGGAGGGTCACTTCTGTGTGGAAGTTTCTCGAGCCGAATTGGATCGTGTGCGCTCTAACATCCCCATTAGGCACCAACTTCGCAAGGATATGTACAGCCTGAAGGAAGAGCACTGACTGATCTCCTGAAATGCCTTCGTCTTGCGTGTTTCTACCGTCTGCCTTATGACACATTAGTCTTCTTTTACTTCCCAAACAGTTTTATATTGGTATTTTATCACTATCATCCGTCTTTCATGCCTGTGTCATATTGTCTAGCTTCTTTCAGAAAATACTTCAACGTATAAAAGCTTAACTCTGTGTTCTACTTTCTGGTGTTTCCGGTGGTAGTGGAGCGCTCATCGATCACTTTACGCAACATACTCATCTCCTTGTGACTTGGGACTCAATCTAGAGCTTCGCCATTGGCCGCCCAGTGGCTAGTATATTATAAGCCCAAAGACATTTTCAGAAAGGGCAAGGAAGACTCGGCTGGCCATTTCCGACTCGTTAGCCATCATCAGCCAGTGATAACCCAGATCCTAACAAATGAGGTATGGGCCCCTTGTGATCGGGACAGCGGGCTCTTAGTTCAATGGTTAGGACGTTGGACTTCTCAATTTCAAACCCTAGGGGTTGGGTATGGCTGGCTGATGACGGCTAATAAACTTGAACTGGTCATTACAGTCTTCTCCGCCTCTGTGCGTAATGTCAATTAGCCATCTTTCTGTTATATTTCCTTGTGAGGCCTGTGTAGTGGGGCGAAAACAGGGTTCTACGAATTCATCAACCCTCGATTGTAACCTTCATGTCCAATTACCCCCATTGTTACATAGGACTGGACTATAGTTCTGAACATGGTGATCCAGATGTCTGGTGTGTTGCCATTGCCGGTCGAAGTTACGCCTCGTTCGGATTTTCGACTCCTACTCCCAGAATCGAATCTAAAACATCTTGGTTTCTGAAGGACTTCATGTTCTAAATCTGGTTCTCGTCTTGCAGCGGCTAAAACAGTGGTTTTACCTTGGCGTCCACTATCTCAGGGGTTGGGCTCGACTCTAAGGAGATTAGACAAACCGGTAGGAGTATTTTATTATTTACGATGTTCCTGAACCTTGACTCGAGTAGGATATATCGGCCAGCGTGTTCCTGTTAGCCGAAGCTCATATTTTGACGTCTGCTGTTGAATCAAATGGTGAACTATCTGTGGGGTTGGATACTCGACCGCCGCTACCACTGGAGCTGTGATCACGGGTGTCCCGTCTTGACGTTGTCCATTGGTGATGGAAGACCAGGGAACGCATGAGTTGCCTACAATTGTATGTTAGCTGTGCGATTGGTAGCATTTGTTCCAGTTCGCGCCTGTCACTGACAGTTTTTTGATTGCATTGATCGAGTGAGGGGTTCCGGTTTGTCCTCTGAAGGAGGTGGTAGACTGACTTATAATAATTTATCGTCTTTTATTAGAAGGTAGCCTGGAGTGGAGCCACACATTTGCAAGAGTAATTAAAACTGTACAGTCAGACAGGGTTTATACATGTAGTCTGATTACAATTCATCGTTTACGCGTCGCCCGCATGGCAGGTTCGGCGTGTTGATGTTCGTGTGTTGGGAAAGGGGGGGGGAGGAAATTGGGTTAGGTTTTGGGCGTTGATCAGAGGTCAGCTGCAGGAAGGAATAATTGCTGCAATTTGCACGAAGCGGTCGACTGTCACTAGGGGGTGGGGGCGAAAAGCAATCTCCACCTGGTGTCGGGGTCGGCCCCGGAAGTGCAAGGTCCCAAATTGTCTCAGCCTGCGGTTTGGTATGACTGAACTGGAACTGGTTTCTCCACTCTCCCTTCACTGACAAGGTTTGAGCAGTGATCACAGGTGCTGTGTTAATTTCCATACAAACGTTTAGTGCCAGCCGAACATTGAGGACTTCCAACTACGAGTTCCAGGTAGTATTTGGGCAGACGTGCAGTGGAGCCTAGGAATAAAGGCGAACGACTATGCGCTTAAGTTCTATGAGAATACAGATCAGACGCAAAGCTTTGGTGCGCGCTGTTGCAACTTAATAGCGTCTCAGCAGCCAACTTTCCAAGCATCTAGAATTGGGTGTTATACACAGACAGGACACAACGATCTGGTCCCAGGTTAGGAGGTTGTCGTACCCATTCCGTGGCGCAAAGAAAGCGTGGGCGATATCTACTTGAACTGGTTCATTTGCCGGCAAAGCAACTGCGCTGGGGAAAATACGAATGTTATTTCGAATACCGTTTGCTGGATTCGCCTCAACAGTAGGGAAAAATGACGCCAACTTCCCACTCCTTGCTTCCGGATACACCTTTAATTCATGTAGTCACCTTGCGTGGTACACACGCCAGTTAAAAACGTCTTTTTGGTGAAGTCAGTATAATTCTTTCAGTCCAAAAGATAAAAAAGCATTAAAGCGGAGCCCTGACTTTGATGGTTAGTTCCCTTGTCAACACTATGCGGAGGTCCTAAAAAAGTGGATTAGTTATTGCCTTCATAAAGGACGCTGGCCTTTGCAAATTACCTCCATTAACCAAAAAGGAAGATTACGGCGAACGCATATTACCGAAATCACTTCAGCAGTGCGCGAAAATGACACAAAATCCCAAGGTATTGCCTTCAGATACACTCTCAGGTTCGACCGGGTCGACAGGTGACCGCGAAATGACAACTGCGTGTGTTGCAATGGTCTTATTCATGCTTTTTTATCAAATAGTACAACTACTTAGGGCTAAAACTTGGCCCGGAAGCGTAAGTAGTTATCTGAATGCACACTGTGAACAAATTGCGGAGAACTGCCTACACCAATCGCTAACACCAATGACGAGGCTGCGGACCTTGACGTTTCAAAAGCACCTGCCGTTTTAGTTGTGAACTTATAACTTATCATCGCCTGTCTAGGACGGCACAATGCCTGCGTTGGGGGAAATCGCTTATATGGTCCTGCCGCAGGGGAGGGAAGGGCAACGACCTACCTCCGTACTGCATGTAATATTGCGCTAAGTTTCAGGAGGGGTACCTATTTCACCTGTCCTAATGCTAATCGCAACCCTAACTCTATCCTTTTACTGAACCCTCGCCTTAAAGGAAATCTTAGCCTAGTTTCGAACGCTAAAAACCCTGAAATGTTACGCAAATTTACCTCTTTTACGCGACATTCCTTTTTCCCTGTCCATTTTGGAAGGGACCAAGCCAATGACACTAAACTATTGAAGGACATTCGCTTCCCTGCCGCCTACTGCTTCGAGCTGTATGACGACGTTCCGGACCGTGGTGTTTCGTGCATGGCAGCAGAAGCGGTTGCAAAACTGCTATTTATGCCCGATGGTTGGCAGTGAAAACGCCACCCACAGCTTATGCATCGATGGGGACAGTTTAAGTGCCCCTCCTCGCAAGAAAGGGGCGTAGGAACGCCGCCCCTAGCCCGTACTAGAAGTGGCATTTTGTCTACTTTCTAAACGTGTATCTGCTCCTGTGTTCTTGACCCTAATTCAGTGTGTGTTGTGTATTAAGTGGCTAATCAGTGGACTGAGAGTCAGGCAGCAACTACCGACGTGGCGTGACTTGCACGTTAAATGGCATGGCTGCCACGTAGCATGCATAAGCAGATCAGTAACAAGGTCTTCCCACGGTTGCCACATAGCGTAGCAAGCACTTTTAACGCGAGATAGACTGGAGGTGGTAGATCGAGGGGCGCCGATGCATCGAAAAATTAGGCGTAAGCCATAGCGCTGACTGAAGCCAGTATTGTACTCCAACGTGAAGTAGGCTGTTGGCAATAGATGGAAGGGAGGCCGATGCCCCGCTGACTTAAGCCAGCGTTGTAAGTGCAGTTAACAACATAGGTCACGTTAATTTTCACATTTGACTTTAGGCATGCCTGTAAATATGTAATTAAATATGTAAGCTACGTCTGTAGGATACGATGTGGTCCGACTAGATAATAGGCGATTGAACGTATCCGAACATTATAAGCTAGTTGATATGATAAGGCGTGGAAGGCCAGAGTATTATGAATGATTTGATAAGGTAAAAAGGATTAGAATATGAGTAATGGGAAAGGGACTCCCAGACAAGTGCAGTCCAGCCATGAATGGGCCTGAGTCCAGAGGCGCAGTCCGCCAAGTAGATCACCGGGTCCGGACAACTACAACCGAACAGTAGACCGTCGGTTCCTGGAGTGACTGAGCGTAAAAAACTTCCCGCAGTTTGTGCACTGGCTTCGCCTTGAGAAGTGACTGGCTAGTGAGGCCAGACAAGTCCCGAACTTGACAGGTCCGGCGCGCACGCGCTGGCGCACACGAAAGCCAGACATGCGGGACATGCATCTGTTAGAGTACAAGGTCGCTACACATCCATAAGGTTGCTCCGCGGCTGGTCCTGCATTTAGCTCCTATGCTACACGTGTGATGCGAGCCTGAGATTATCACGGTTTACCGTGGCTGGAGAGGGGGGTTGTCAACTGATGCTTTACCGGATCACGCCATCAGCCCAGTGGGTGTTGTGTGTTCAATGACTGATGACTGGACTGGGAGTCAGGTGGCGACTGTTCCTTCTAATCCACTGGTTTTGTCAAGGCTGACGTGTAACAAAGGGGCTAGGTCGTACTGTGGCGCACGCAGACGGGTTCGCCGGTCCTGTCAGCCACTGTGCCCACCCCATATCAGAAAATGGACCTTCGCTGACTGTGTTCTGATGTTGGAAGTAGGATAGAGATTGAGGTCAACAAATCAGCGCATTTTCCGCACTCTAAACAAGTTGATGCGTTTGAAGCTATTACAGTGCGTTAAAAGCCGTTACTTAGAAGGTTGCCAACTGGTGGGATAACTCGGACCGCGCGGTCAGCCGAGAGTGAGTTTATGTGGATTGACTGACTGGTGGAATGAGAGTCGGGCCTCAAGGACTCTTTCTTAATGTGGCCTTTATGGCACTCCCACATAGCTGAGATCAGAGCTGCCTCCTACTTCGCTGTGGTTTTCTGGTTGTGTTGACCCACAGTGCGTGGACCTGCGTCCTCTCCCATCTCCGGTCTTCGTCACTTTATTGAAACCGGCCCCTGGTGGGGACGAGGTAAGTGAACGAAGTAGGTGCAGCGCAATTCCACTCTCACTATAATCAAGTGGAAGTTATCTTTCTTGCACCACCCTGCTGTAGAACACAATGTGGACATTGTAAAAATCGATGGTTGAACTTTAAACCTAATTTCCCTATAATATGGCGCACAGATACCTATATTACTATTTACATGTTCTATCGGAGGTCACTCATAGTATCCCTAGTCCTAAAAACCTTGAGAGCTATACGTTTTCCTACCCCAATCCCTACCTATTCCTCGGCTTCGTTCTATGATGACTGTTATGAGCTAGGATCCATGTGGTCGGTGCAAGGAAAAAATGTCAGTCATTTACAAAATGAAAGCATTGAGTGGGTTCATCAAGAAGCCAGCCTTTTATGCCTCATTCATTTGGAGTCTTCTTCTTCTCACTCGTCTGGAAAGGATGAGCCTAGCATGTTCCCTACTGGCCAACTCGACGTTAAGGGATCAAAGGTGTGTTGAGTATGGCTGATTGTCTGACAGCTGCTAAGATGGAAGTCATTAAGCACTTCAGATGCCTCAATTAGTTACAGAATATTACTAAACAGACATTCAAAGTGTGTTAGGTCTGCCGAAAATCTTTCCTTGATGGAAGATGCCTTGGGTAATGAGACATTGCTATCTACCGATTTTCTATTGAGCTGTTTCTCCATGGGAAAAGCTGCGATCTGACGATATGCGCTGGTGGTGGCAAAATATATGCTTGCTAACGATGTTTGTTGCAGTCTGTGAGGACTATTCTGAGCTAGAATCCGAATGATGAGAATCAGAGAACTTTTATGCTGGCGATTACATATACTACTTATTTTTCTCATTTACAAACTGGATTAACGAAGAAGCCGACTATTTATGACTTGATCCTCTTAGTCCTTCTATAATCTGACAATAAGAGGATAATTGACGTCCCTCGTAGGTCAGTCTTTTAATTTTTAAAACGAAATACCTCTCGTTCGCACACTCATATCGATATTATCGAGGACCCACATCGAGGTTATTTGTTCTAAACTAAAGCTTTCCGGATTTCGCTGAGCCAGTGCGTACCTGTCTAGGCTGCACTCCCGTAGATGCGTATCTATAGTCGACAGCGCCTTGTGTGCTCGATCTTTGCGTGTTACACCAATATTAACTTGGCTTATTTGATTACCTCAATGGAGTATTTTGAGTCGAGAAATTGAAAAAAATGCATTACGGTGAAACTCAGGCATTTAGGATTACCTCCTTTGCAATCATTACAAAGGAGTTCAGAAGCATATAAGGTACGCTGTTGCCTTTATAAAGAACACTTGCCTGTCTTTTAGAGAAAAGAACCTGTTGGATGGAGAAGGCTGGCTTGTTGGGTTTAGTGAGAATCATCACGGGAAACCATAGGAGCTGTGAGGGTTCAGCATATTTACGCATTTGCCAGGCCTGCGGTAGGCTATTGATTCGGGTAAACAGAAGAAAAAAAAGCAGTTCAGAATTGAATGGTCAGTCACATAAAGAGTCGGCATTGAGAGGCGTCACTGTCTGGCACAAACGTCACACTTAAGCGGTGGTACCCACATCGCCAAGGCCTTGGGTGTGGCTCGCAAAAGCCCTCGAGACTTCGCATACCAAGCGAATTCGGTGACTGAGCACTCAAAAGCAGACTTGAGACCAATTTTGATGGCAAACTCCAGCGGAAGTTCAGATCGACTATGTAAGTGATCGATTTAGTCGTTCGTATGTCATCTGACCGCTGCGGAAATATCCAAAGTCATAAGGGGGAGTCTAGATTTAGATATCTACCGATACAAATGAAAATGGAAGTCACGGGGGGATCGCTGGAACAGTACCTTTATTCACCTGATGTTTCGGACTCCAACTCGAATCCGTCGCCAGAAGGACGTCAATTACGGTTAATTAACTCGCAAGGAGTTTCGGTATTAACAGGATACAAACGCTATGCTACCGCAAAACTATGCCACGTAGAGTCTCGCCCTCATTTAAGATGGTTGCCATTTGGTGAGCGCCATTCATGCCGGTACTCGCTGATATTATCAGTCATGTTGCATGTCGGAGGGGAAACCGACACTGGCTTTGGAAACAGTGTTCGAATGCGCACTCCCAGTTTAGGCCGTCAACTTATTTATCAGCACCGACTATGGGGTGGTGATTTCATTGTGCTTGGTTATGGACTGAGGGTCCGCCAACTTTGACTCGAGCAGCTTACCGCCCACGTGATTATCGTCTCCTTGCGCGAATTACGACCTCTTCGAACTTTAATGTGTTCTCGAAGAGGCTGAACTCGCGGGCGGCGATGCTCGCTTGAATCGCGCAGGCGAACTCATTTTCTAGCGTCAGTCCCAGGGGCCAAACGACCATCACACCAACATCCAGCACGGGAACGAAATTTCACGACGCGCATTCCGACTATCAAGTCATTATCACACCAAAGGGTAACCATTCACGATGAAGGACGTAGTCTTCAATTATGTTGGCCAGTGGTGAGAGTAGGAGCATGGTAATGGAATTTTCTGTGCTTCGAATGGCGCTAGCAGCCATGACTGCAGTTGCAATGTAGGCTACAGTTTGCCAGGCTTGAGCGAGTTCACTGGCAAATATCAGCGGGTAAGGATGACTTATATGACTGCCTATACAGGATATTGTGTGGGAACCACCCACAATGCATGCGGCCTCGTGCCAAATTCCGAGGGAATTATGTTCAAGATAAGGGTAAAGGTTAGAATTAGGTTTAAAGTCGGGGTTAAGGTCGGAGGTAGTGTTAGGTTCAGGATTATGCAAAGGGCTAAGGCTTGGGTTCGTGTTATTTGCGGAGTTAAGTTTTAGAGTAGGATTTAAATTAAGGTTGCAGCTTTGTTTTATGTTAGGGTTAAGACAGGGGAATGTTTACCCTTCTGATATTTTTCATAAAACTGTATAGTTTACGTAGGCTGGACGTGCCGCTTCCCCTGTCCTGGTTAGGTGGTCATACCTATCGGTGTCGATACTGGGCCAGCTGAAACGATGGAGTCTGTAAGTCGAATTTCTGAGGTTAAAGGTCATCAGAAGGGATGGAATTTCAAAAGCTGGTATTTGGGTTTCTTTTTGTGCTTATGCATTACCTGTCGTGTCTGGAGATCCTCAAACGTAATTCCGATTTTGAGAATTGTGGCTTTTTAATTGCCTCAGAAACTAATTTCGAACATGGAGTAGCGCATTACATTCAAGGGTCGAGAGACACAAATCGAAATAAATATTTGGACCGAAACCTATCAGCCACTGCAGGATAACTACGTAAGACTAATAAGTTGCCAACAGACAGACAGTAGCATAAATTGATGTTGTAATTTACCATGCTGGCAGCCAAGACACGTCTTTTGTCGGCATTCTGCCGCTGCTTGACAGAGATGCGAGGGATCCGGCTAATTAGCGGGTCCTCAGCTTTCCCTATTTGCTTTCTGGTTTGTATACCGGTTTTGAAGGTTCAGCTTTTTAAGTTCCATAGAAATTGGTTTCGGTTCTCGGTATAGATTAGTATTCTCAAGGTCTTAAATGCATAGACCGAAATTTTATATGAATATTTGGACCAAAGTCCATCAGCCACTGCGGGATAACCGCATAAACTCACAAGCTGCCAATAGGCAGACGCTATCATACCTCATGTAAGTATTTATAACACTAGCACCGTAGGTTCTGCCTAAAAGCCCAAGCACGTGTTGACCCAATATTCTGCCGCTGTGAGGGTTTCGGCTCATCATTGAACACCCCAGTAGTTGTGCTATGCTGCGGCATAATATCAGGGAAACAGTCGTGTTTGGGCTCTTAGCTAGTACCTGTGTGGTCAGTGTAGTGAATAATTGCATGAGGTATGTTGGGAAGCTTTAAAAAAATAGTTAAGCTTGCGCGTATTGGCCTCAGAGGAGAGCTACTGTCTTTTGGATGCTGCATGCGCCATGAATGCAAAGCCAGGTGCATTACCCTGTCGAATAATACTATACAACTTGTCGAACATGACTGCAGGTACTGACAAAGTGCAAATTGTAAGCGCCAGAGGTTGCTGTGGTTTTATTCCGAAGTACTCCTGGACCCCGGGTGTGTTTCTGGCCTCGTTTACTTTTTCGCAAAATCGGTGTGTAGCAGACCCCGCCCCCAGAAGAAAAAGATGAAAAGTGTACAGAAGGTGAAAAAAAATAAAAGGAAAGAAGAAAAGGGCGAAATTTGCGTCGAAAAAAGTTGGTGACTGTGCTCAAGGTATCACTGCCTAATGGCGTTTGATATGGCAGAAACTTGTCCTACATGTGCTTTTAACGTTTGTTAGAGAACTTTCCCGATGATTGATTGTCAATTTTTTACGGTACTAAAGACAGTATTTTCGATATAAAAACGGAAATTTTTATTCCCGTTCTACAACGAAAGCAAGATGGGATCGAACCCTCAAATAGTGACGATGATTACCTCTTATTTTATGGAATAAGCGCATGTCAACGGGTCGTGACCACATAATTTAAGTGCAAGTGTGTGCTTTAAGTTTGTGAAAATACAGAAATTATTGAATTTACCTGTAAAAATACTCTATTATTTCAAGTATTTAGGTCATTTTAGTGATGTTCTAGTGTGCAACCCCCAAGCCCTCCTGTTTCTATTCAGTGTGGGCTAAAACTTGCACGCAATGCCGAAACTTGCGATGGATTAAGTCACTCGCAAACGGGCACTAACATACGTACGAAAACTTTTAAATAATTTTTTCAAAACCTTAGGCGAATTTGTAACTTAAAAGAAATATAAAAATTACTACTCATTTGTTTAGAAAAATAAAAGTTTTTGAAGGATACCCAAGGTTGTGAAAATCTATAATTTAGACCAATAAATATGAGTTAAATCGTCAGGCATAATCATACCCACAAAATTTTCTTTATTATCAAAGAAAATTTCTTTCGTTAAATTTCTTTATACATATTTCACGCATTGAATTACGGTTTATTTCCAATCGTCCTTTAAAATCCGGCAAATTTTTTACGGTTTTCAGTGTTTCCCACCTTTATTTCATAAATGCAGATCCTGTTCGACTTTTATGTTAAAACCTGTGAAACAAGACATTCCTTAAAAGCGGTTACCAAAAACGTGCTTTGCAAGACACCAAAACTGATTATCGAGCAAGGTGAACGTCCACAACAGATATCTGGTATAATTATGTCTAAGATAACTTAAGAACATTCCACAATAGGTAACGTCTTTAATAAGCACTTTAATTAGCTGTTCAACTGACGAATATATGTGCATGTTACCTTCTCCGAGGTAACATCAAAGTGAAAATGGAGATGTTTAGTCAAAATAAAAATTATACCATTTTGGCTGGAAATGAAAAAACTCGTTTTTCTCTTTATATTGTGTATTTGTCACCATAGTTAAGTACTTTTAGGCCCCGTTCTAAGACTGAGAATGCAAAAAGGACGGGCCGAATACATACTAGGATTTTGCGCAAATTGTTAGTCGTCTATTTACTCCGTTTCAATATTACGCATAAGCACAGATTATATTATACACACGAAGTATCTGTCCACGTCCTTCAGATTTCCTAACATTTTGTTCTACATTTATGTACGCCATAAAATAAATGCACTTTTAGTTACTGTCTCAACTCGTTGATGAGGTAAAGAAACTTCAGACGTTGGCCAAAAACAGGTTTAAAATTGAAAGTGTTCCTTGATTCTGAAAAAATTCGATTCCCTACACTTGGTTTCATCTGATTTTTATCAACGTAAGACTATATTTTTCGGTTCTGCAGGGGACATGTTTATATCTTTTCATGCTTATATTGGAGTTGTCCCGTGGCACAATCCATAAAAATGAGAAGTTTGGTTCTGTCATACTTCATAGCATAGGAAATTTTTTGATAACAGGCAACCTCAGATTTCGTCAAAATTCTGCCAGTTACCTTAACTAAAGTGCACTAAATAGACACTTTTCCTTACTAGAAAACTTCCCGAGATCAACGTTGCGCGAACAAATATTTGCTAAACTATCGAGTTCAATTTTGATCCTGACGTTGCATGAATTACCTCACCTACTGTTTTCCTTACGTCTCAGCTACTGGGATAAGTTGAGTAGCCAGGTTTTTTTATGGGTCTCACTTGCTTAGTTTGAGCTATTTCAATGCTGTTTCTCGTTCACTTTGACGTTAAATTAGGTTCAGACCATCTTCTTATCTTTATTCGTCACAAACTTTGCTCGTCACTTTTCTCTTCTCGGCTCCTTACTTGGGTACTCGGATTCCTTGCCAATGACCCAAAATAGTATAGTATTTATAGACTCGATGTATTGCACCCCCATACGTTAGTCGTTAGAAAAGGGTAATAAACTTATTCGCAGTTGAGGGGGTGCCAGAGGACAGAATCCAACCTAAATTGTCAGGTTTCGTATGCGGCACCCTAATTGGGCAAGTAGATGCAAAGTTATTCAAGCAATCCTGATTTATTCTGTGCGCTATCTTTTTGGAAAAAACGATAATTTTTTCCGTGCTACATGCACATTTTACCCTAGTTTAGTTAATTGTCGATATATTTCTTGGGAACAGAAATAAACCTTTTCAATCCTTATGTCATCATTATCCTTATATATTAGATTTGTGATATTTTTAGGGAAAAATTATCTTTTCCATCCTTAAATATTACCAAATCCTAGTTTATTTGATTTATAACACAGTAGGTGGACTATCTCATGCAATCCTACGATTTTTCCAAGTTACTCCCTATTACTCAAACGCAGCCCAAGCTGTGGCCCCCAAAGTCTTACAGCAATAAAGTTATGATCGTTATGTCCGTTGCAAATTTCGCTCAAGTCTGACGACGACCTGGGGATCCAGTGTCAAAAATTTACTGAATAAAATTACTCATTTTCCTAAAGGATGCCTTTCTTTGAAATGATCGCTCTTCACAATAGGGTATTTTATGATTTATGAAGGAATATAACGTTGAATAGAAAGACCAGCTTTTTTAACAAAGTGAAAAATTCCGAAAAAGTGGAAATCAGGCGTACTAGGTAAGCTTAAGTTTTACATGTGGAGGAAGCCCATTCATGCAAAACCACTGGGTAAATAAAGCAACACAAGTAAACTTACGTTGGAAAATAATCGTTGTGTCAAGTTTTCGAATAAATATGCTTCCATATTACGTGCAATATAGTGTATGGGTGTTACAGAAGAGCCTACATTTCGAGTATGTATTCTAACACGTTTTAACTAGAACTGCTAGTTGTGTCTTTCGTTTATGCCTCGCTTGACTTATGTTGGACTAAGGCAACCACGTTTTCGCTTGATATGCCCCATTGCGATATCACAGAAGTAATATTTTGCTTAAGCTCACTTGCGGACATGCCGGTTGGTGAATAATAAATTTAAATAGAATTGTCAAGAACAATTTTAAACGTACCATTTTTTGTACACTAAGAGTTACTGCCTTGCGCCATATTTTTTGTGATTTTTTTCGATATTTATATTACGAAGAGGTTCGGATCTTCAATTAAATTCTAATTAAGACTTTACTATTTTCTTTGGCATTAGTCAATTGACCATAAATAATGATTATATTCTATAAGCTTACCGAAACCTTCAAAATACTATGTATCTTGAAAGCTTTTACATAAATAACCAGCTTTTTAATATTTTTTCTCATGCAGCTGTCTTTGTGTGCCATAGTTTCAGAACCACCCAATAATGTGAACTCATTACCGAGAAAAATGAACGTCTTCTACAAAAGTCGCTAATAACTATGCTCAATATTGATTTAGAAAATTTCTACAAACAGTTAACCCTTGAAAAAAGCTTTACTTATATATTTTGGCGTCTGATGTCTGCGTACCTTAATTTTTTTGATGATAAAGTCAAGATCAGAATGGGAAATTTTGGCCAACGGATTGATTTCCCTAACAATTAGGGAAATATCTTCTGTTATAAATGAGAGAGCTCCATGTTTTATCTAAAACGGAACAGTTTTCAGCATATTTGGTTACTTCTAGACTAAGTTCTATAATAACAATAACAATAACAATATCAATGGCGATTTAAAAAAAACTGTTTCGCAATGTTCCGTGACAACTCTGTCAAATGCTTTTTATTTTGACTGTCTCCAACTTAATATCGATTATACAATTAATTTGGATGCCATCTACTAAGAAATTTCTCAAACGCATTCCTTGCCTGCAACCCCTCAAACATAAAATATAAACTTAATATGGAGTAGAGCAAAGAACAACTTCAAAAGTTTATTACTCAATTTTATGGCACAAAACTAGGCAGATTTGCAAAATATAATTTTTCAAACTTATTTCGCTCCTCTATTCCCAAAAGTAATGCGCTATCTCCTAATGACACTCACCTAAATTTCATGGATGGAAAACAAAATTTTCCCTTTTGTGAACAGATATCATTAAAAAGTTTCTGCTATTCATGAATCTTCTTTTATAATGCAACATACAGACGCAAGAAGTTCATTTCCGCAGCGTTAAATAGCATAGGAAATTCCTTGGATATCAACAAACGCTGGATTTCGCTTATTTACACCTCTATTTTCTCCCAGTATTCTGATCTGAACGTAATTAAATTCTAGGAAACACCATTTTGCGACCCAGTTCAACCCAATTAACTAACTAAACAACCTCAAGTTCGCGTTAAATCCTCCAATCCCCAACCTTGCATCAGATACGCAATCTACTGTACATTTTTGAAAATGCAAATTACCTTTGTCAGACCAACTCCTTCATTAATCCCGATTTATTGTATTTCAGATGTATTTTTTGGGATAAAATTAGACATCCTCATACTAGGTTCCCATATGATGCTAATTTTGTTGATTTATAATGTATTTCTGATAAAAAATTATATGCTACGTCCTAAATCACTGTATATTGTTCATTTGTCTGATTTCCATTGTTTATGAGGATAAAAAGTAACTGTTCCGCCCTTAGGTTTAAACCATGACTTCTTCTTGAATCTGCATTTCTCAGTTGCTTTTTACTATTTCCCACCGCGTTGAATAAAATACAGATTGAGCGTTTCGATATTGACAGTTTTCCACATAATCCCATTGGTTACTTGATCTGCTGGAAGTTCTGTAGTGGGTCGTTGCCTGGCCTTCCTGTCGTAACTCAATCCATCTAGACCTCAAGGTCGTGGCGGCCGCCAGACTTACTGGCGCGCGTGACGTGGACCACTCACTTCGATGCCCACCCACACGCTGTCCAACCAATCACAGGCCGACCTAGCCAAGGAACGCTCTCTCTCTCTCTGTCTACTGGCCTGACTGCTCTCAAACTGGCAATTGTACTCGACTGGCTCTTCTGGCCAGTTGTGTGCTGTCCATGTCAAATATCTGTCCGTCTATTCTTCATTCCTTTGTGTACACAATGTACTCTTCCTTCTACTCTGGCCTTTAACGACTTCTCCTCTACTAAGTAACCATGGTCTGAGATCGCAGTTGCTTGGGTTTAACTCACTTAACCCCTGCGATAATTCTCCTTCTTTCCTGAGCCAGGCTCTGTCGCTTCCGTCGTTTCCACCTATATACTCCCGGGTGCTTTCTTTTCTTTCCATGTACCACTCGCTTTCCGGTGAAATTAAACAAGAAGCCCAATTAATTTTGCATTTTGTATTATTTTTTGCCTCTCTTTGGGCGCTTTTATGCATTTGCGCATATGTCCATCCGCTTAACCCCTGTTACCACCGTTGCTGTGGCCTTGGCCACCACGTCCTTATTAGAGCTGCATATTACAACCTTATGTACCATCGTTTTCTACAACACTTCTACTGGATGGATAAATTGTTACATTACTCTTTGATAATCATAACTTATCTGTATAACAACATTACAAGCAAAGGCAAGGGAGACTAGAAGGGCCACTTCTGTCTTATTAGCCATCTTAAGCCAGCTATACTCAACCTCACCTGAAGCTCGAACCTGCAACCTGTTTATTAGCAGTCCAATGATCTAACCCATGGAGTCATGGGCTCGTTGTCTTAACAGTGTTGATAGAGAGTAAACAACGTAGGTTAGTACCTAGGTGTACTCCGATCTAACCCAGGATTCACCAACCCTGGTTGTTTCGTCATGGCAAGTCGCTGACACTTCAGATTTTTCTCAGGCGATACAATTATGTTACTCGCTAACTTCAAGTTACCAATTTTTATTACTGTCAAATGTTAGTGGGTGCTGAATGCGCGTATTTCTGGCTTATTGGCCTTCATCGGCAGCACCTATACAACTCAAGTATAGACACAGAAACTGCCGCTCCACTTGAGTTGGGTAGGTGCTGCTGATGAATGCCAATAAGCCAGAAATATACGTATTCAGCACTCCCTAACGTTTGTCAGTAATAAAAATTGGTTACCTAAAGTTAGCGAATAACATAATTGTTTCGCCTGAAAAAAAGGCTGAAGTGCCAGCGACTTGCCATGACGAAACAACCAGGGTTGGTGAATCCTGGATTAGATCGGAGTACACTTATGTACGTATCTATATCCCCATCGACAACCGGCAAAGACGTCGACCCGTTGGCTCAGTGGATAGGACGTTCGTTTCTAGCTCACTGGTCGCGGGTTCGAAACTCGAGTGTAGCGGCAGTTTCTGTGGCTATGCTTGAGTTAGATAGGTGCAGCCAATGAAGGCCAATAAGCCAGAAATACGCGTATTCAGCACTCCCTAACGTTTGCCGGAAATATAAATTTGATAAAAGATAGGTGCCCAATCGATTGGTTGTGGAATTCACACGTTTCTTTGTGCCTTGAGACCCCCGCTCTTCCGCCAGCAGCTCCACGTTGGCTAATGATATATGTAGAAGATCATCAACACCAAGGGAGGGGCGATAGGAATGACGATTGCGGACTTATTATTCCTCAAGGCTGAACGGAATGACTGTGTACCATAAACGATTGGTGATCTTGCAGCCATAGATACAGTATAGAAACCGAATAGGTATGCACTACCCAGTTATTTACGTCTTGTGAATACTCGATGTTGTAAGCGAACTAAAATTGCCATTTTAGACTTATTTAATGCCACTAACGAAGCTGAAAATGCTGAAGGGTTAAATAAAGGTGTTTTTGTTTATTATGATGGTAGTGGTGATGATGATGATGATGATGATGATGATGATGATGATGAGCAGGTATTAACGTGATCAATCTGACCATCTTATATGAGTAAATCCGACCTAAACTTTCGCGTCCAGGGAGCTGTCCAAATTATATAGAGCCTGTTCGCCTTTTGTACAACATTGAAAACAGTTGTTGAATGTTTTCGTCTATTTCACTGTTTTCAGGGTGTCCGTACTCGTATCTAGCCTATCCAGCATGTCTAAAGGGTCTTCTTCACTGTTGAATTTATTTCTAATTAAAGACCAACAAAATGCAATTTTATTCCTTCTACGTTTATGCTTTCTCTCCTATATATTCAGCAACATAATGGGCAGATTTATATTAATCTAGGCATATGTATGGCCACTTTTTGATGGATGAACTAACTTCCTTCTTCATTGTCTTTACTTATCAGATGTATGTACTGACAACTCCATCTGATGGATGATGCACTAATACATGCTAAGACCTCCAGCCACACATCCCGTAAACCAATCCCACTATGTCAGCGGATATGTTTGCAGTCTACTTTATGTTGTTATTTACCATACTGGCACCATCGGTAATATCGAGAAGTCCAGACACGTATTTCGCTAGTATTCTGCCACTGGTTGGCACAGTTGCAAGAGGTCTGGCTCATCTGTGGGTCTCTCAATCTTCCTTGTTTACTTTCTGGTTGATTTACAAGTTTTGAAAGTTCAGCTTCTTAATTTTCTTAAAAATTGCTTTCTTTTCTCAGTATAGATAAGTATACTCAAGATTCGTCTATTTTAGGTCTAAAGGCACAGATCGAAATTAATTTATATATTGGGACCGTGGTCCCTCAGCCACTGTGATAACCGCGTAATATGCACCTGCTGCCAGCACCGTTATCCCACAGTGGCTAATGGACCTCAGTCGCAATATAAACATCAAATATCGGTCTCTTACCTATCGACTTTGGATATACTGATCCATACAGAGGACAGAAATTAATTTCTAAGAAAATTGAAAAAGCTGGAATCCGTTGTATTTTGAGTTCATTTTAAGCATATGTACATAAAAGAACCAGAGGAAGCCGAATATCTTATAAAACTTTTTTCATTCTTGATGAACGAAATGGGTTTGAGTGTTGGTTGATATGCTTAGCTCTGGAATGTAGAGACTGGCTGAGTAATTGACACTATGCTCTCTCCGAAGTCGAGTGCCGCACCAAGCGCGTCAAGATCATGTGTGTTATAAAGTAACGATGATATTTGATTTTGTTAAGTACTTTTTTCCCCTGTTACCTTGGTCCTTTGGTTTGTCCCGCGGTGGGTTGTCGAGGATCTTGGTGGATATTTCTGTTGTCGCAGCCCTGGCGGCGGACTTTGCAATCAGAAAGATAGTATTTGGCCGCAGTTTCCGCACATCGGTCATGATCCCAGTAACGTCTGTCCCTCCAAGAGCGACAGTTTCTTCTCCTACAAAATCCCAATGTGTTTTTTTTCAGTGTTTGCCTTTTTCACCTATGCTCCACCCCCTTGGCTCATGTCAATTGCCCTCGCCAATAAGCTGAGATACTATTTTTTAATATCATAACACGCATGTACAAATAGGGAGTTCAAAGGTAACCCACATACATTTCCCTCAAATATACTGATACTGTTACCTCAACTCTGCCCATTTTGCTGCTCCAACTGCCCTACAGTACATGCTTTATGTCTCAAGCGGTTGGGCAAGCCACTTGTTGCTGCGGTTCAGCGGCTCAAATTAATTGAAAGAAGAAATAAGAGCTTCCCCTTTTGCCTTTACACTAAAGTTTGCGACCTAGATATTGGTCGTCACATTTCCACGATAGCAACCGAGAGTTCATGAGCTCATGGTTAAATTCTTAGAACTTAACAAAAAACGGAATCCAAGCTCAAATATAGCAACCTGTTTGGAGTTGGACTTGGCCTGTTTGGAGTCAAAACATATGCCCAAAAAGATTACAGTCATTTCTTTGTGACAGATCAGAAGTATGAACAAATGTTTATTAGTCGATACTAGCAGTTGTTGAGCTTTCTTTCATGTTGCAAGTACCTTTCGTTTTGACCACCGATATGATATTTTCAGGCAAAACTGTCCACTCCTCTAATTTCGTTTCGCTCATTTATCTTTTTGGAACCAAAGGCGGATTGTAGGTCGTAAAAATTTGGCCCCATATACTGCCAGTGGTGCCTATCGCTCATACCAATACCTGTTAATATCGTGGAAGTTTTAATGATTTAAGAGCCATCTGATCAGCTCAAACATACCTTCCGAATAATGAAACCAGTTGAGTCCGCAATAGAATTGCATAATTCCGAATGCTTAATCGTTTGCAATCAGGTTGAAGTGTGTTTTAAACTTCCTAACGAAAATGCAACGTTGCTTGTCTTATCGCTGAGATCTAGGCCTCAAGTTCGACCTTGTGAAAGGAAATTTTTAACTAAGTATGCTAAATCATGAGGCCCTTTTTTATAAGGTATGCCATATGGCACAATAGAAGCACACAACTTTGCGTTAACGTGAAAATAAACAGTATTTCCCGTAATAATACCCAAATTCGATGTGTGCGAATACATTACTTGGTCACTACAAATTCATCTCGTTGAGTTTATTAAGGTTGGGTAGGTACTGATGCCTCCCTTGTGTTTCAAATGTGTTTCAAATGGACCAGAAAAATATTTAAGTTTATTTGTTAGCGTACTTCTTTGACTGACAAGTTACTGACGTACCTACCTATACGCACATTTGGGATGCGAACATTAGCCTCAATTCGCGAGTTACTGACGTCCTTGGTGAGAAATTACTGCCTTCCTGGTGTGTCTACTTAATATTTCAAGTAGATTGTAAATTTCAATATTTGGTGTGACTAAAACGATCTGAACAGATGGCACCCGGTAGAATTACATACGTTGATCAGACAAAATATTGATGCATTGACTATAACAAGTGAATTGGTGATTTTTAAAAAGGATTCGATGGAACTTCGAAAGGCAACATTAAGAGTCGGCTTTTGCATAGTCTGACAAATAATGTACAAAGGAATCGAAAA
The DNA here is from genome assembly GCA_036362985.1 of Ligula intestinalis. Classification (NCBI taxonomy): domain Eukaryota; kingdom Metazoa; phylum Platyhelminthes; class Cestoda; order Diphyllobothriidea; family Diphyllobothriidae; genus Ligula; species Ligula intestinalis. Next base: position 16,965,684 of record JAYGXS010000006.1, on the reverse strand, counting down.
GCAGACAGAATTTGCTACCCTGTTCTTATTGAGATAATAACAGAAAGGCTGGCAAATCAAACTGTCCTCAGCAAACTTTAAGCGCTGTTTATTTAAACCCCTTTAACAATGAAATTCCTTTTATTCCTTGACCCGCTGACTCCAATACAGTTTTCTACTGCATTATAATGTTTCGACTAAAACCTCCTGTATGTGTCTTGCGGGTTAAGATATCATATATGCAAATCCAAAACGTTTCTTCATTTGAATATCGTCTTTGTTCTTTCAGGTAGACTACTATGTGAGTGTTCTCGTAGTCTGTGAAAATTAAACTATAATTTTACAATTTTAAGAGGAGGAGAGTCATTACGAAATCGGAAAACTTGAGTCATTAACAGGCGAACTCATTTGGCCGACTGTTGCTCATCCTCCACCTTGAAACGTACTTCATTGTGATTGCAAGTAAAGTGAGGCAAGAACAGATCAAAGAGAAGGCGCCTATCTCAGGCACTAAGCCATGCGTAGAAGACTTTTCCTGACGTATCACACACGTGCCCAAATTCATCATTAACGATGTGACCTTTTGGTCAATAAGAACGGGGATTTGCGGGGAGAGGATCCTGCCATCAGTTCATCAGATGTCTACGTGCATGGCTGTGTAGGTGGCAATTGTGTCTTTATGCGTGGGCGTCCCCATGTTCGTCACCAAGGGCCCCTGCATGCAGGGCCCCTCCAAATTGTTATGCCTCCGGCCAATTTTGCATTGTTTGGCGTCGACGTTGCGGCTGTTTCACCTCCATTAGGTGTCCTTACATTCGTGCATATGTGTGTGCTACAATCTCACCTTCCTTGGCAAACCATTTTGTGGTGGCCTCCAGGTCAATTAGGGACCTCACTCCTACGCATACGAGGTCAGCGCCATCTCCGTGAATCTTTTGTACATGCAGCACGTGTGTGACGCGCGTAGGCGGGCAGGTTAGCTTCGCCAGCTCTGGTTATCTTGATGGAGTCTTGGCAGCGAAGCAAAGTTGGTGAGGAAAGGATGACGTGCGGTAGGTGACGTGCAAGTCTGCTCCACTTTAACGTAGTTCACTCCCAAGTCGTCGGTACCGCAGCCGCGTAAGTTTCCGCTCTAGTGGCAATCAACCCCTCCGCCTAGGTCCCCTGCGCCTCATCTTGTGATGTGTTCTGGCTCTGGTCAGCCATCCTTGATCAGCTTTAGGTCTCCCTATGCACCGCGATTTCATACACAGATTAGTTGAGTTCATGTAGGGCTGCCTCAATTCTGCATCTGTAGGTTCGTTTTGATGCGGCGATCTGTTTGCCACGCCGATGCTCGCGATTACATCCTCACAACGGTGAACCTATTAATGACTCGATCCTTCTTGATTATGTCCGTGCCCGTGAAAAGTCATGAGACTACTACTTATTTCCCCGCATTCGAGCTATCGTGTAGCAAGATCATTTATTAATTGCTTGCTAAAATTTCTTAATCCTTGTCCGTCACAGCAGTATGCAATTTTACACTCTGTCTGATTTTGGTAGCACTGCATAGTGATGCCATCGTGTCTGTTCCATGTCTTTATTTTCCTCTTATGTACTTTTAAGCGCCGTTCTCAATCTGTCACCAATGTTGTCTTGTTTCAGAAAAACAGTTAATTGGATAGTATTTCAATCGGTCCTCCCCCCTCCACCAAATACTACTTGGTGCGCTGTGTCATGTCGGAGTCAAAATTGGTTCATGATATACGTTGATCCCGTTGTGCTAAATCTGTGTGTGGCCGCAACTGCTTGAAACTGTGTCTGTGGCAGGCGGAGACGGAACCCTTCACATCACGCTAGGCAGTGCGGCCGATCCCGTTACTAATAATCAGGAATGCTCATTTAGTCTGCTGGTGCTATTGCGGGGGAAAAAGGCATGAAGTCGCTTTCCCTATCTGTTTATCAAACCTGGGAGAGGAATAAACCTTAGGAGGAAGAATACGTGGATCAGCAAAATGGTGGTTAAGCGGTTGAATAGACGAGAGCGATTGGGAACCCAATATGATATAGTGTTATTAAACGCTTCTGAAGGACACTTTAGTACGAAGGAAATATGCATTCTTCAACCATAGATTCCACGAAGATATCACAAAAACTATTCAGGTAGAAGAGTACTTCAAGGGGGCGGGTTAGATACAAGCCAGTTCAAACCCCAAATCGAGTATTAGTTACGTCCTTCCATCGTTTTGATCCTCACTTGTTTGCGACGAAATGCACAGGACTGTAATTAGTCACATTAGGTGAAAACGGGAATTCGCAGACCTTGTGCAACACCCACCTTGACACTCTACAGCTCTCTTTTGAGCATCTAAGGTCGTTCAGTGTTCTGAGTTACGTTGGCAATAGAAAACGTGAAAACAACTCGTGGGCAACAGAACGGAAGGGAAGGAGGATTTAAAATCTAACATGCTTATTTTCAACTCATACTTAACCCATTACCTCCCATAATTTTAACCACTTTGATTTTTGTTATGAAACTTGGATACCTATGGTTTTTCAAACTTGTACATCAATTAATTTAGAGCGAATTTTTTTAAAATCTCATGCGGATATCAGAAAAATCTACCTAATAGATATATCATGAAGGTTAAATATGCGTGTATCAAGACAGATAATTACGAAAGCTCTTAATTTTTAAGTGATCTCATCTGAAATCACCGAGAGGTAATGGGTTAAAGAACTTTTCAATGTGAAGCTTGCAGGAAAGATTAATGGATAGATTTCTCTAAGATCACGGAAAGGAATACTTGTACTACGTTCAAGTATGAAACAACGGGAGAAAAGAAGCAACCTGAAATAACCTGCATTTTACAGTACGTATGATACCTCATTAAACGTTAACCGAAATTTTGAGATATTTTTTTTCGATTTGAAAAGATTGCTTGCAAAAATATAATCTTTATCATACAAAATGCCAAAATTTACGAATGATTGCCAATCATTCGCAAACCGGCACCAACTAATGTAAAAAAGCTTTGAAACAATAATGAGCAGCCTTCAGCAAATCTAAAAGATAGGATACGTATTAGAAGTAGTAGTACTTTTTTCCGATAGTATTGCAAATACCAATACTTAAGCAAACGTGCGAATTTCAAAACCACTGTAATTGTGACTAAAAAGTACATAGAACTCTTGGATGAAATCGTCAACATAACCTGTTGTGCATCTTAAGAGGAATTTCCGTTTGTCCTACTTCTTCAAAGGTACTTCTGAAATTCGATTTCAATTAGTTTTAACTCATACTTTAAATGCTGATGAAAACCTCGTGATTTTCATTTTCTCAACGTGTTCTATGTGCTTATCCAAACATTCAAAGAAAGATGTTTCATAAGAGTATTTACTGAGATAGTGAGTTTTTGGACATTCTTTTCAATGAAGATGGCCGTTTGCGTCATATCTACATTCTCGTCTAAAAAATAATTTCCAAGAAAAATGAATCTTCGTAGCAAAAGTTGGTAGATTATATGCCTGAGAAGAATTATTTGAATATTACTGATTTAAAAAAGTCGGGGCCAATAATACCATTTCTGGTTGTTGTAAAATTTCCCCGTTTCTTGCAGTAGAACCGTGTATACGCACAAACTGTTCCACCTTCATGACTGGTTAAAAAATACCTGTTGGCATTTACGTGCTAGTGCATATTTTAAAATAGCATTTTTGGTTGCTAAACCATTCATTTTAATTTCACCGCGAGATAAGAACGTTTTTTCCATACGTGGGTTAGGAATCACAGCCACCCCTGAATAAATGAAGTCCGCAAATTTTTTAAGTTTCCTCTAGGAACATTTATAACTGCCTATTTTAATGTTCCAAAACGAATTATGTCTAAAATATTACGTTTACATATCCATTTTTTGGCTGGTCAGGGGGAAAGCTACATTCCCCGTCATACAGTAGCAGCCCTATCTCAGGAACTCCAGAAATTTTTAATAGAAAATACCTTGTTCGCAAAAGCAGCCCAAGATGTGTCCTGCAATGACTTACAACAGTAAAATAAACATCGTTATGATAAAGCAGACATGTTGTAGCTATCTAGAAATAGCAGGTATTTTAGAAAACCGGAAAATTTCGAAACTGTGAAAAATTGAGGTGACTGAGTAAGCCTGGGATTAAACTGTAGATATGGTCTGCTCATGCAAAAAATACGAGTGAATAAAGTCATTAATTAATAATGGCTTTGCGCTCAATTCTGGGAAGGGTACCTATTCCCGTGTTATAATCATTACATCGTTTATTCTGAAATTTAGTGCAAAACGACTCCTATGACGGGCAGTTCCCAGGTACATCTGCTCAGATGGCGGTGAGCATATAAGTGGTCCTTGACGAAATATCCAATAATGGGCCATCCGGCCTCGTCTTTACCTTCGAAACCACAAAAATGCAGACTTTCCTGTGTTATTGCTAGCTGCTTTTCGTGTGACACAATGACGAACACGTGGGAACAAGAATTTAACGCCAAAACCTGACTATGTTCCCTGATTGCTATATGTGCTGGCTTTTACCTAAAGGCAGGATAAATAGCTGCACCACTTCCTCCATCGTTTTTGTCATTCGGCGTTTCCGTTACATGTGCGCTGAACCTAGATATACGCATTTCCCCACTCCCACGCTCTCACAAAGCCAACCGTGCCTATGCTGCTTGTGCTACCGCGGTATTTAATTTGATCGATCGATAACCTGCATGCTAAATCGATGCTGACTCGTCTGCGGCGTCTCTTCTGTCGTCAGCGGAAATCGCATGGATCAAAGGAACCAAAGAACTCCCAGTTACTCCCAGCCGCCGTAGAGTCGCATGCCGTTCTTCCAGAGAATGACTCCATCAGTGACATCACTCTCCCCTCCACAACTACCGAGGTGACGCAGACCACGTTAGAAAAACCGGTGGAAGTCGGTGTCGGGGTGAAATGCAACCAGAATATTCTACCAGTGCAGCGGTATGTTGGTGATGTTGAGGACGATGTCAGTGTTGAGGACTTAAAGTTGAGGCTTTCTACCCCCTCCCCAGTGCCGTCCGTCCCAGTTCCAACGCGCCGTCGGTTTGAATGCACAAAAACAGCAGTATCGGCAGCCAATAAAATCGCCCCTGTGTGTCTGCCTAACTTGGCCTCTGAGGCTACAACTCCGAAGTCCCTGTCCGCACGAAAACCTACCACATCTGCAATGTCAAAGAAACTAAATTCGTCATCCATATACTTACCGGGGAAGAAGTATGTGTACTACAGGAATAAGTTGGAGGCCTGGCTGCAAGGACAGCTCAAAAGTGAGAATGCCAGACTACATCGGCAGACTTACCAGGCTGGCATGCTTCCTTCTATCTATGAAGCACAAGTTGCCTACCATCTCCTCTCTACAGAACTGACCACAAAACAGTTGTTTGGACTATCAGTGACCTCGCATATGATAAGACAGGCTGGCATGCTCCCCCCTCAGGTCTCCAACGTCGCCTACACAACACGTGCTGATGTCTGGCATTTATTTAAGTCCATTCCACGCTCTTTCCTCAGGGAACTACGGGATGGTTTGAAACTAGAGACAAAGGGTGATACTCCGGAATCGGTTAAGCTGGCCGCTGTCTACATCTGGGCGACGCGTCTAGTCTTTCGCACTCCTCCACAAGCCCTTGACTCTCAGTTTCATCAGGCCTCCCCTAAACGGTCGCTCAAGAACAAATATCCCGAGTACCAATCAAGTTACGTTGATCCCGTGGACGGACTTCTTCAAAGATGGAGCTGCAAGTCCCCCTGGGCTAGACGAAAAGCCTCATTTCAGAGTACGTCCAGTAGGGAGGAGGGTGCGTCCCTGTTGAAGAACCGCGTGCTGAATGGTGACATACCCGACAGGGATGATGAGAATGCCGACTTTTTGAAACGGGTCATGCGCCTGCAGAAACTGGAAATGCTTACTAAATTGAAAGATGTGGAAGTTTCCGATAGTCATGATGGTGACGTGTTGTTGTTCTCGAGAATTATGAAGACTAAGGAGGTAAAGTTTGATATCAGTGCCGAGAATGATGCTGCGATACCTGTTAGTGGTGATACTGCGCCGAAAAAGCCCTAGAAAAGGCCACCTTTGCTGGTAACACTGGAAGCTGAGAAGCTGTAACGAAGGGGCTGATCTTGAGCAAAATTTTGTACAGTACATTTGAATGAGTTTTATTTTATAAAAAGAATGAAAGTTATCAAACATGCTTTAATGCTTTTTCCCTAAGCAGGGATCTGCTTTGAGACAATTCTGCCATACAGCTTACAATACCTACATATAAAACAAGCTTTCAGTACTTTTATTCCCAAGCACTTGGGCAGAAGATGGTAAGTCTAAGATTAAATCGTTATTGTCGAGGGTATTCAAAGAGAATATCAACGAATTGATGTGGATATGGCAGCACGTCTCTTTAATTGTATCAGCCGTGGAACCAATGTCATTCGGGATAAATAATCACTTGATTAACTCCTTCCGTGTCTGGTAAACCGAAATAACTCAGAGCACATTGAATTACTATTCAGGGCTCATACCGAAAAAGGTGAGAAAAGCTAAAATGGCTGTTGTGAGCATTTATATTGATAGCAAGACTGAGTGGATGCTGTAGATTCCAAGCTTTTGGGAGGTCCATATCGGGGATCTTGTCTTGCCACCTCAGCTAAGGTGGAAATGGGTGAGCATCTTGACTTTTCTGACGCAGATCATCCAGGTATCCGCCCTATACCGCAGTCTGGCCAGAGCTACAACCCGGCACATCCTAAGATTAAGGAATACGTTCAGCAGTACGGTGATGAAAACGCAACCTAAGAGAGTAGGAGCGAGTACACATTTCTGTTACATCGCACTGACGATTATACATGCTTTCTATTACATAAAGTCCTATTTCCGACCAGGCAGCGTGAAGGGCAACAGGCCAACTGCCTGGATCTTGCATTGTCAAAAGCGCCTGACAGTGTAGACGTCATAATTGTTTACTGTCTCCAGGCAAAAGCGACCATGTAGTACTACAAAGCGAGTATTCACTCTTCTCTGTACCTGGTCATAGCGCGACCGCTAGACACAACATATGGCGCGGAAACTTAAATCAAATGAGAACCGAAGTGTGCAGAGTAGACTGGAAGGAGGCATTCACCTGGTGTGTCCACGGGGATTGGTCGGCGTTTAAGGCTATATTACACGAAATAATCACCAGCTTATGCCCCATCTCGAAAACGAAAGCCACAAATAGGCCCCAGTGGCTAATAAACACGCTGAAGAGGGAAGTAAATCGTAAAGGAAAGCTGTTTCAAACGTATATGAAAGAGAAGATCACCGTGTCGCACAACAAGTACAAAGCGCAGATAAATAAGGTTAAGGGTCTTGTACTAAAAACCCGCCAAAGCTTTGAGAGTGACCTAATAAACCGTGCAGTAGGAACAAGGAAGGTCTTCTACAACTACATTAGGCAATCTACCCGAAATAGAGACCCCATCCCGTTGTTAAAAACGGATAACGGCACCGAAATTTGCGAGAACAAAGCAAAGGCTAAGCATCTATCCGGGTTCTTTCAGTTGGTCTTTACGATGGAGGTCGAGCTAACCGTTACCGATTTTAGTACAGAGGATATTCCGACCATTGACTCAGTTGTGCTTGCAGAAGTTACTGTCGTGCAAGAACTTCTTAAGCTCCAAGACACTGGAGCCAGGTCCAGATGACATACCTGCAAAGCTGTTTAAAGAGCTAGCCGTGGAGTTGGCAGAACCCCTGCAGTTACTCTTTCGGGCTTCCCTAAACACAGGCCAACTGCCATCTGACTGGAAGACAGCGTGGATCTCACCCATACACGAAAGTGGGAGCCCGGCGTCCGCAAGCAACTACAGACCAATAAGCCTTACTTCAATATGGTGCAAGATCATGGAGCGAAATATCAAAATAGAGTTGATGCAATTCTTAGAGTGTCATCGACTTCTTTCTGATAAACAGCACGGATTCCGTAGAGCACGGTCCTGCTTGACAAATCTGCTCTACTGTCTAGAACAATGGACCAGAGTACTCGATCAAGGAAACACGGTGCACGCAGTCTTCGTAGATTTTAAAAAGGCGTTTGACACTGTGCCTCATCAACATCTCCTATACAAGCTTAGACGTATAGGGGTAACAGGCAACCTTTTCCAATGGATCGAAAACTTTCTGACTGGCCGAACTCAAACCGTATGTATTGGGGATCAGCGATCAACGGAAAAGGTGGTTGATAGTGGGGTCCCCCAGGGTTCCGTTCTGGGCCCTATCCTCTTCCTTATATATATTGACGACTGCATAAGTGGATTAGACTGTCAAACCGCAATGTTCGCCGACGATTTTAAACTCTGGAAGGTCATTCGCAGCGAAGACGACGAAGCAAATCTGCAGGCAGATTTGCACGGACACGAGCAATGGTCAAACGAATGGCTCCTGTCATTTAACGTCGCCAAATGCAACATTATGCGTTTCGGTGGTACTAACTCATCGTATCGGAGGGTTTACAACCTAAATAACACACCGCTGTTAGAAGTAGAGACCCAGAAGGATCTGGGGGTGTGGTTCGCTTTCTCACTTAAGCCATCACTCCACTACCTGAAGATGGCCAAATCCGCAATTTCGAGCTTGTATCTAATCAACCACGCCTTCGCTAAATTCGATGAAGTTGTCTTTGGCAAGGTCTTCGGCACGTTTGTGCGACCCCAACTGGAATTTGCCATTCAAGCCTGGAAACCTTGGACAGCCAAAGAGAAAAAAACCTTGAATGGGTGCAACGACGGGCAACTAAGTTAGTGCGAGGCCAAGCGTACCTTCCTTATGAGACACGGCTGATCAATCTCGACTTATTTCTTTTGGATTACAGAGAGCTGCGCGGTGACCTGATACAGGTATTTCGTATGCTGCGTGGTCACATTTTTTGCCTAGCATCCAACGATTTCTTTGAGCTGGCCACTTCTACTAGATTGCACGGACACCCTCTCAAACTACGTGTGACTGGGGCAAGATTGAACACACGAAAATACTTCTTCTCTAAGAGTATAATCCAGGCATGGAATGCTCTACCCACAAACATTGTCATGTCCCCATCTGTGGACACGTTTAAGATGCAGTTGAATCAGCATAGAGCAAGACATTCTCTGTAATGACGCGAGACTAATTACATCATCGCCCGTCAGCAAGTAAGATTTATACTAAACTCTCTGGCAGTAATTATCTTTCTAAAAACATACTGCTCGCTACTTTTCAGTAATATTTTTGTTAAAAATAACGATTGATTGCGAATCTAGTATGAGGGGCGCATTTCCGACACTCGGTGATGTTCTCGTGACCACCGCAATCTTCTCCTCGTGTGAGCATTAGGATATTGAACAACCGCGATGTCCTCCTCCTGACATGATCCAAAAACTTTCAGCAGCAGGACATCCCATTAATATCTTCCCTTCGCCTATCCCACGGGTGACGTTGTTTTTCCTAAAATCCCACAAATGGCATTCAAAACTAGATTTATGAAAGATGCATAAGGAGTTTTTGACCAGCTGCCCCCTGCCGCAGTTCCATTTCTGGCAACGCCACATGTTCTGCATCATAGCTTTGTACAAAGAGGGAGCTAAAAGGTATTTACCTATATTTCCCTAATAAAAGTGAAATGAACTTGCCCATTTTCCGTAGCACTAACCATCCTTCCACGGTGAAGTGGTTTCGCAGTTTGTGTTGCTTGCCTAGGACACCCATACTTGAGAACTATTTTATAGATTCCTTCGTGGTTAATTGTAACAAAGGCCTTTATTAAGTTTATGCAAGGAGTATAGAAGCTGTGCCATTTTTTGGAATTTTTTCCTACTGTCAGCGGCCTGCGAGGAGTGTGCCGGTAGTTTCATAATGTTCATGGAATCTGCACCATGTTTCTGGGTAATTCACTGCTCCATGTGCACGCGCAGGCGATTAAGAAGGATACGAGGAATGAGTTCTAGCAGTTTTAAGGATGGAGATTACTGTAAGGATATCATGGAGTCGTCGGTTGACTTTTGTTTATAGGCGTGGTCGATGGTCGCATTGCTGAAGCCTTAAGGGATGTCCTCGTCATTATATACCTCTGGAAAATTAGGTAAGCTTGTTCATCGGCCGGGGAGTGCCATGTTTGAATAGGCAGTCTGCTCCGGGTGATAAGTCGATAGAAATCTGTTAAGGTGTTCTACAGCAAATTCGGCGATCGAGGTCAGTGTTTGGGTCCCAATTGAGGAACCGGTTGATGATGTTGTCGGAGAAAATATATGACCGATTGACGGTGTTTGCGAATTTCTCAGTGCAGCACCTGACTTCTCCGTTCGGTGTTTTGTTCAGTCAGGACTAATCAATAGCACAGTGCCTCAGATGTGCGAGGTGGACCATAGATCGTCTTAATTGATGTGAAGTTGTCCTATATTTAGTTGCGATTCGCGTATCCTTGCATCTTTTCAACTTTGCGTCTCCCACGCTGTTCGTGTGAATGTCGTAGCCCTTGTTAGATCAAGAGTCCCTGTAGGAATCCAAACTGGTTTCAGCTTGAAGTCGGAGAAAAGCCGAGACCTCGACCGGCTTAAGCCAAAGGTCCGTGGGGGTGAGTTGGATGCCTGGCAGGGAACTGCAGGCCATGGTCTTCGTTGTAACAGGCAGCGACATCTACGTCGGTTTTTGGTTGACGTAAACTTTTCCTAGCATGTCCTTCTGGGTAAGCTGATTGTGGAATTCTTCGTCATTATCGCCCAACAAATCCTGATGTTGAGCACATGGAAGGTCGAGGATGTCCAGGCAGTGGAGTAAATAACGTTCTGCAGTTAACATCATTGTGTCTCCGGGATGAGGTTGTCTGGATTTATCCGTTTTTTTTAAGGTCAAATCGAAGCGTCGAGCCAGCACATTCAACAGAACAGCATTTTGACTCTCCTTAATGAACGTTCACCGATCGCTAACCAAACTCAATCTTCACGCTTGGTCTTGAAGCAAATTCTTGAATCCCGCCAGCAGCCGAACAGCGGCTCGTATTCTAGGCGGATAGTATTGTCAACAAAGCCAAAGGAGACTAGAATGGTCATTTTTAGCTTATTAGCCGTCGTCAGCCAGTCATTTCCTATCCCAAATGGTGCACCCCTCAAGGCTCAAACTCGCTTATATTTTTTCCCTTTCCTCTGCCGGTAATACTATTTGTCTAGAATACTAGCAGCTGTGCGGCTGCTGGTGGGGTTTGTGAATGAATTCCAAGGCAGAGCGGAACGAGCGAGTTCTGGTAGTGGCCGGTGAACGTTCATAAACGAGTGTCAATATTTCCCGACCCAAACCGGCAAGACAGTGAGCTCGTGGCTTAACGGTGAGAGCATTAAACTCAGATCAAAAACGGCGCGAGTTCGAGCCTTGAATGGTGCACCACTTGATGACGAGGTGGTGATCTGTTCAGGCGTCGGCATCGCATATCACCTTTGTTCCAGCTCATGGCGGCGGTCTCGCATCCGGACGCGAACATAGTCCAGCAGCTGCCAGCCCCGCGATCAGGACTGTCAACATCATAGTCGCTATGTGACCGTCTGCGCAAGCTCTACTTGTGAGCTTCAGGGTGAAACTAAACTAAATCTTTTCTCTACCAGATCGGCGATGCCCATATATTCATAATATTCCCAATCTCAACCAATAAAACAACGAGCCCGTGGTGCAATCGTGCAAAGGTAGAATGGTAAACTCAATGACCAAAGGTTCCGGGTACGAATCACGGGGTTCTGGCTCTTGAGATCAAGTATGACTGGTTAACGATGGATCGATTCCATCAAATCATGATTTGTCTGAAATATTACGTGATTATAGCACAAAATACTAGGTATTACAGCCCCATCTATGTGGACCTTCCTAATCAAAAGCGCATATCAAAATATCAGTTCAAATTGCACGAGATCTATCGCTGACTGTATGCACACTGTTCGATCGATTTTCTGGCAGAGTCGATCGCTGAAAAAAATGGCAAATGTCACCAATAAGTTTGAACTTGACCAATATATGCTATGGAGGACGATGAAGGTAGTCTTTTACAGCACTCCTTCGGACTTATTCCGCTATCGTTCAGCCAATCGCAACCCTTACCTTCAGCTAACTTGGCAGTTAGACCATCACAAAGGTCGACTTCAACCATGTGCCTCACAGGGTATTTGAATGACGATGACTTATGCAGCATCTACCTCACTCTCTGCTCACTCATACTCCGATGGAAAGGCAGTGTCAAGATAAACGGAGGTGGGCTCGGTCACAGTAGTTGACAAAGCCAAATAATCCGCTCACACATACCATGTATAACCCTTTCCTCGCTAAATTTACCCGAAGGCAACTGGGATCACACAACAATCAAAGTGCAGTCTGATTCTCGATCAGGAGAAGGATCCATTTTCCCGTCAGTTGGCATCCTTCCTAGCTGCGACATATAGTGAATGGTTATAGGTTTAAGCGCGAGGATGGATTTCCCATTATCGGTCTAATTTCGTGAAATGGATCACAGGTCCTCCTTTCCGACAGAGTCTGATAGATTCCTCTGGCCAAGACATCTCAGTAAGGAGTTGCTATAGCAAAATAGGAACTCAACTGAAAATGAAGAATGTTGTAAAAATTTAAGCGGTCTACGTGAAGGATTTTCGGGAAAGCAGGACAATCTAATGAGGCATAGAGCGTTTCCTTTAGAAACAATTAGCTTGAATTAATTTGACCCATTGACACGGGCTTGTGATCATATCAGCCGCTTTCGAGGTTAGGAACTATTCAATTGCCCCAATTAAATTATTCAAGTCTGCCATTCCCTCTTAATAATGGTACCTGGTAGTGATTCTTGTGGATTCTGGTCTGGTTGCGTAGGAAATCTCGCCCTAGTAGTCAGCATACCGTATCACTATTGGTGGATTCCAGACGTTGCAGTAGGCTGGGCGTGTGCATCGACCCAAGTGCGATTAAATTCACGGCTCCCCGGGAGTTTTGTAGCTCAGTTAGCAGAGTGTTTGCTGTACTAAAGCCTTCCCTTGTTGTCTTTGGTTCATACTCTACCGAGGCTGCGAATTTTTCACAACTGGGTCAATTGAATTAGTCAAATCTGCCATCCCCTCTCTTTAGTTAGGAACTATGACAGAAGACGTTCACCGATCGCGTTATGGGATCTGCACGTCTCGTTGTAAATAGAAATTCGATCTAGAGTTTTGTAAACATTAGCACAGCGATTGCTGATTTGTGTAGAGAGCGATGACTGACCGCGAGTAGGTCACGTGGCATGATAATTTAGCACCCTATATCATAAAACGATTTTTTCACACCTTACAAAGAAAAAAGGAAGTGTGATATACCACTTTGGTGTGGGCGAGGCCGGCAGATTTTAATAAATTATTTGGCCTGGGTGAAAAAAAAATAGTTGGCCTCGGCGGGATTCGAACCTATGTCAGCAAATCAAAGGCCAACACTTTATCCGTCTGAGCCACTGGGCCTGGTATACATTTGGTGAATTCTAGATTCTGCAAATATTATCATGTTTAATTTGGAAATTCGATTTGACAAACATATGTTTTCAACAACTCTTCATCAGGCCAGTACATTTGCAGGGATAATGAATATTGTTCAGTTGGACAGAATTAATACGTGTACTTCGACTACATATCCTCGTTTTCACACCGCCCGCATAGCGTGATTGACGTATAGAGGTCCGTGTGCTGCGGGAGGGGGAGAGGGGAGGAAATCGGGTTAGGTTGTGGGTATTGATAAGGCTTCAGGTAGATGGAGTGATGATTACTGTTATTTGAACCAAGTGAATGACCGTCACTAGGGTGTGGGGGCGAAGTCTTACTTACTTGTCTCACTTATTTACCGGATGTGAACGCTCGCCCGCGTGTCTTACGAATCAGCCCAGATCAAGTTAAGGACGCACGTAAGCTTATATTCCCATGTGTTATGCTTGTTGAAATAATGAGATGCATGTCAGCTATTGCTACAACCATAGAAATATAGTACTAAAATATACTATTCGCTGATTTTAGCAAGTATGATTAATAGAATTAGCACTCTCAGCAGTGGCATATTACCCCTAGAACCAGTATCCTAGCCCAAACTTAGTAAAATGTGACACAGCTTTTGGTGGACAGAGATGAGAGGACGGAAACCAAGGAAAGTCCTGATGTACTCCAGGCTTCAAACACGTAGTTACTCGGAATAGCATAAATCCAGATTCAAACGCCCTGCTGGGATCTAGGAGATATGATTAGGTGTTATGTAAAGTCCAAGCTACAGCTATATACTGTAGCAGGTCTATCAGTAATCCATGGACGGCAAACATTACGACAAAGGTAGGACATGTGCTAGTATTTAATAACGCTTTATTGAACTCATAGGCTAAGAACTTTACCTCACATAGCTTGGGAGTACATACTGCGTACCGACTTCGTAAAAAGTACACACAGGCCGTAGTATAGTATATTATTTAGTGGCCAAGGTGAGCATGATTACTAGAATTAACATGTGCATATTACGTACTGCTAGCAGCAGTATCATAGTCTGAACCTAGTAAAAACGGACAGAACCTGATGGATACAGTTGAGAGGCTGGAAACAAAGGCAAACTCTGCTGTGCTCAGGGCATCAAAAGTGTACCTACTCATAATAATTTAAACCCAGATTCGCACTCCTTGTTGAGATCAAAGGGGTATGAGCCCCAGCGCTGGCTTTAATCAGCGTCACCTCTGACAAATGTAAGCGTCAGTGTTAGTACCAGTACTACTAACGTGCAGATACATTGCTAGCTAGCAGCTGTAGAACTAGGAGTAGTCGTATCCATCTCGGCCTCCTTTAACCTGTCTTGACACCTACTGAAGGCGATTGAAGGTAAATTGTGTGGTAGTACCCATACAAAGTCTACTGTTACGTAAGACTAAGATATTTGGTTTTTCTGGATTGCATAGGAGAAAGCAGACAATGCCGATTTCCGTTTGGTATCCTTTACCTCGGGTGGAGGTGAAGAGTGGGGTTGGTGCCCCCTATCACTATCACCTACTCCCTGAGACTGTCACCTTCTGTACCAACCCGTTGGTGCACTTGGTGGACTTCATCGAAATCGATGGTCGAACACACACATTTGCCGGGATGATGAAAATTGTTCAGTTGGGCAGGGTTAATACGTGTAATTTGCTTACAACGCCTCTATTTCACGCCGCCCACATGGCGAGATCGACGTGTAGAGGTACTTTCGCTGGGGAGAGGGGAGAGGGGGAAAATTGGGTAAGAAAGGAGGTTTGGCAGATTCGCTTAATTTTATTTGACCCAAATGGGAAAAAACTGGCGGTGTTCGGCGGGATTTGAACCCGCATAGTAGGGAAAGCCTTAACGCGAAGCCAATGTTCTACCAGGTGAGCTACGAATGGCACGCCTTGTGGCGTGAATTTAATCATACTTGGATCGATTTTACCTGCCCAACTTTACCGCTCTTATGGAATCCACCAATACGGAACAGCAAGCTGACTGCCCAAGCGGGATTTCCTAAGCAATCATCAAGAATACCCTAGAGTGACTACTAGGCTGACTTGTTATAAAGAAGGTTTGGCAGATTTGTGTGATTTACTTCACGGCGCAAGGCGTGATTTTTGTAGCTCAACTGGTAAATCATTGGCTTCGCGTTAAGGCCTTCCGTACTATGCGGGTTAAAATCCCGCTGAACGCCGCGAATTTTTTTTACAATTGGGTCAACATAAATTGGGTTAGGTTGTGAGCATTGATCAGGTGTCAGGTAGACAGAGTGATGATTACTGTTATTTGCACCAAGCGAATGAATGCCACTAGAGTGTGGGGGGGATGCGCGATCGCCACCCGGGACACGAAATACCGGCTAGGTATGCTCGTGAAAATGACCTTGCATTTTACGGTCGATATGTTGAATGATATCTTCTGTCTGACAGACTACAACGCTGGCAGCCTGGTCACGAAGTTTAACAGTGCGCATCCATTGCTCAAATTTTCTGCAGAGACTGAGGTAGACGATTAAATTGCGTTCCTTGTTGTCTTTCTGCGAAGGCAAAATGATGAACCTATCCTGCATAGGATATTTTGAAAGAAAAGCTGGAAGGAACAATACACCAGTTTTTACAGTTTTGTTCCCCTAAATATAAAACGAAATCAAGTCCAGAGATTAGCAGCTAGAGTACGACAGATCTACCTTCCTGAAACTTTCGAAGCAGAACTCCAACAGCTGCAGAACACGCTTACTGAAACTTGATACCCAGAAAGGTTCATCCTCAGAAATATTGGCAAACGCGCCAAAAAGCCTGCAGCCTTAACCATAGAAAAGAAAGACGTGTTGATAAGACTGCCTATCTCAGACGATGCAACAAGCGAGCTGGTAAGACGACACCTGAAGACTGCGATCGCAAGCGTTTTCCCCGCGGCGAACTTGCGCGTGTTCTTCACGAACTCTCCCCTCCTACGATTGAATGTTAAAGGCCCACTCCCGGCGAAGGCCATATTCATGTGCAATTACTCTTTCACTTGCTCTTATGGAGTAGAATACATCGGCCGAACAACGAGGTGCATGGAAAATGGGGTACGTGAGTGCATACCGGTCTGGTTAAGTAAAGGGGAAACTAGATCGATCTCAAGTTCTATTCTCTCATATCTTTTCGATACGAATCATCGAGTCAATACTCATGAAACCTTTCAGGTTGTCTACCGGACATCCGTTAAATTTTCCAAGGGCCTACACTAACAGGTACTTGCAACGGCCGAAGCCGTTCTAGCGCATAGACAGGGTAGCCTTTTGTGTCGACTCTCCAGCCCCGCATTGACTTAGCGAGGACATGTCGCGCTTTCAGGAGAATAATATGCAATCGGTGGGTCAAGAAATTTATTGGTCTGACGTTTCGGATTGCCATTCGAATGCATCATCTGCGGTTGTTTTTGATGATGGATTCGCATGATAATCCGAAACGTCAAGCCATATTTCTTCTTGTTCCTTTTTTCTTCTTCTGCGTCTTCTTTTCGTCTAAACTTCTCCATGCAAAGCACATCTTCCCTTCTATTGGAAAATTCGCGCACTAGAACGCACATTGACATCAGCTTCATTGAATTTTTTGGCGTGGATGCAATATGCGATCCCGCTTAAGAAACAGAGGGCAGGTCACCGTGCACTACACGACCTTTCTACATGTCAACCTAACTCTAACTCTATCTATTGTGTCCGTTAGGGTTAGCATTCATTGCCAGGCTGCACAATTTTCCAAGCGGTGACTATAAGGATGCCGCAGTAGTTTCAAAACGCCTCCGTTTTACTCCTCTTATATAAGATTACGTAGAGTTGGCCTGATTCTTTCTCCTGTTGATGGTCCGTAAAAGGTGATTCCGGTCAGCTAGGAATTACATCGTGTCTAGTGGTTGCTTTAACGTAAGGACACTGGCCCTCGCAAGTCGCACACGTG
The DNA here is from genome assembly GCA_036362985.1 of Ligula intestinalis. Lineage (NCBI taxonomy): Eukaryota > Metazoa > Platyhelminthes > Cestoda > Diphyllobothriidea > Diphyllobothriidae > Ligula > Ligula intestinalis. The sequence goes on along the minus strand of JAYGXS010000006.1, from coordinate 16,948,241 downwards.
CCGGGGCAACAAACTACTGTTTGCGCATAATAATAACAAATGCTAACAAATGCTAAGCTTAAAGAACACAGTGGATATGGTTAGGGTCAGGCAGGTGCGCCCCTTTCTTTTATGTAGCGTCCCTCATAAAGACCCCTCTCCCACTACCACTAATCCTGTAGTACACGCTGAAGTTTCCTTTGTTGCCTGAGTGGGGTCGCATACTGTGTCCTTGCCAACTGTTCTTCTTCCCGTGGTCCGTTCATCAGCTTTCAGTGGAATTCCTTTTGAGGTGCTTCCTCTTAGGCCCTCACAACGGGTCCATCAAACCCCTCCCGAAAACATGAAATACCATACTGGTGTCAACGCAATGACAATAAAAGTCGTACACGACAATAATTACTCGCTATTGTTCTTGAGGCAAGTAAGCTGGGTTGTCGAGTGACTCGCATGAGCCTCCCGCCGTAGGCCAAGAACGCCGGCTGTTGGGAGATAAGATTTACCACACTTCAAAGGCAGCACCGTTCCCGGGCCCACCTGCCGGTGCAGCGCGAGCCCCTTGAGCCGAGATCCTCTTCGCCCTGATCGGCTACCACCGCCATCCCCCTTGCCCCCGATCACCACCCCCAACTCAGTTCTCTCTCGCTCTGCCACGAGTCGAGCTCAGAGCTGCCCCCGAGGCCCTGTTGCCAGGGTCCGACGCAGCGTCTCGCCGCGTCACCAGCGCGGAAACCTCTCGAGTAGCTCTGATTGAATCTCTCCAGTCTTTCTCTCTCCCCCCCCCCTCCCCCCAACGCACCAGCGCCACCGTTGCCGCAATGACGGTGAGCTGAAAGGGTGACGAGGGGATGAGACCTTCGCGTTGGGCATGCGTCTTAATGACCTGCGGCGGAACAACGGGTCGTCCGCCTGCCCAAAAAGGTATCAGCTTTCTGTACACACAAAAACTTGTGACCCCGACCCTTGGAGATAATCGAGCCCCGCAGCTATGCCCGGCAGAATGTATCCTGTTGTTGTGACGTTTTTCCAGAGGAGGGGGTGCACGGGTGTTTGCCAGCCGCCGGCGTTCTCTGGCGAGGGCACGTTAATAGGAGAAGCAGGAGGCTACCCAGTTCACTATGCTTGACGCAGTTTGTAACTCCAATTATTGCTATGTCAAACCCCGGGCAAGATATTTTGCCCACCTGCCCTCATACGAGAAGCAGAATCTATCATTAAACAATCGAGCTCATACTTAAGCCAATAAGTGTTTGTCTTGGACAGCAGTCTTAGGTGAAGACTGCGTGCCTGTTTCCGGTACCTGTCACATGCAGAGTCGTGCCAGAACGTATCGGCTCATTCGGTCTGCTTGTCACGCTATTTACTGGGCTTTGCCTCATAAACGAGTGGCCGCGAACCGCAAATTAGGTGGAAGGGCATGCATTTGTACCTTATCCCCTGTTTCGAAAAGGGGCAAGAAATATGTTTCTGACAGTTGAGTGAAGCGAAGACAAGGTACTAAAATAGGTAAATGCGGTAGATTGGCAATGAAATGCAAGTAATGTGGTCGGGAGAAATCGGTGCAAGTTCGATGGTCACGCTGAGCCATCAAGCCTGTCTGTTGATGCTTGTCGCCAAAGCTGCCTAACTGGGTGTGGACTGATAGGGAGGATATGATGCGGTTAAGCTTTGGGAACATACGGTTGTCATAATGCAATGATATGGCGATAAGCAATCCATATCGACAAAGGGAAACCAGGATGACTGCTTCTGTAGGACTCTTCTATGTACTGCATGCCCCAGGAGGCCAGTGTAATAGAAACGTCCCGTAATACGCCTTACGTTAGGTTGAGTGAATATTAGGGTTGCGTTCTAGGTTCGGATCAGGGTTTGCGCTAGGGTTAGAACACGGGAGTTGTCATCCTTCCGAAAATGGGTGTTGAATCGACTGGCCTTATGGTCACAGCTATCCACATAAACCAGAAAACACATTCACTAAGTTAATGGGTATTTCCTTGGTGACTGCCGTTTTCGATGGAAAGGGCAGTAGGGCAATGCCTTGCATGTGAATAGTTTTATATTTCAGGATTTTAATCTCCAGAGAAATTAATTTCTGATCACGGTATGCATCAGTATATATAAGTTCTATAGGCGTAGACCGAAATTGTTAGTGTATATTTGTGTAAAAAAAAAGTCAACCCCAATGAAATATACACCTGCTGCAGCAGGACAGTCTTAAGTAGTATAAATTGACGTTTTAACTTACCATACTAACAGGACAGGTACTTGCTAAAAGGCCCAGACACGTTTTTCGCCGGTATTCTGCCGCTGCTTGACACAGCTGCTAGGGGTCTGGCTCATCAGTAGGTCCCCGCTTTCCCTATCTGCTCTCTGGTTGATATACCGGTTTAGAAAGTTTAAGTTTTAAATCTCCAGAGAAATTAATTTCTTATCACGGTATGTATCAGTATCTATAAGGCCTATAGGCGTAGACCGAAATTGTAAGTGCATATTTTTTTAAAACCCGTCAACCCCAATGAAATATACACCTGCTGCCACAGGACAGTCTTAAGTAGTATAAATTGACGTTATAACTTACCATACTAACAGGCTTTATACTTTCTTAAAGGCCCAGACACGTGTTTTGCCGGTATTCTGCCGCTGCTTGACACAGCTGCTAGGGGTCCGGCTCATCATTGGGGTTTATATTGTTAACAATAGCTCCTTCAACGGGCCGCGTGTTAGATGCGCCGGACCAACACGGGAGCTAGGTCAGCGGTAGGTATGAGGGTGTGATAGCACATGTAGATGCAGGCTCCGGCCGCACCAATCACTTGCTCTCTCTCCGCCTTCGACACTGTTATCGTCAGATGGGAACGTCGAACTGTGGTAGTAGATTTGCGTAGCCTAAGAATTACTTGCATGACAGCCTAAACAGGACACGAAAATAAAAATGCCCCGTCAACGTAAAATAGTTGGCCTTGCGATTATTTTCACGAAGGGTAAATATGCTTGCGTCTAACCCTAACAAAAAAGTAGACTATAACCTCAACCCTAGTCCCTAAATCTAAACTGTACACTTAACCTGAATTCAAACCTTAACCCTTGACATTATCCTGACCCTTACCCCAAATGTGACCTTACACTTGACCCTAACCTTACCCTACCTTCATGTTAAACCGATTTTCTTAGGAAGTTGACGCAATATCGCGTTCATTTCGAGAGGTTCCTATCCTCATGTCCTGTTTAAACGTCCATACAAGTCATCTTTTTTGTTAAAACACTCAATTAACACCGATCGTCGCTAGTATCCGCGGGCCCAGGGGGTGTCTCACCGGAACTCAAAGTGCTTGGTTGACGTCAACCCAGTGGCCGTTGTCAGGTAAGTAACCCTAGCCTTACTTCTTATCCTGAAAGCTGGGTACGGCGTCATAGTAGTTTATGCGACGTTGATTAAGTCGCCGCGAAATGGAAGCAATCACACGGTTAGTCAACCCTGTCTTATGTTCATAGAAGGTCTTTATACAAGCCCTCAAGCTCCGCTCAATCCAGAATTTTCGTGCCCGCATCCTACCACACCGTAGTACAGCTAGGAAACTTAAACGCAACCCACTGTCAGACTCCTTCCCCCTCCCGATACCCCTGAGAGAAATAAACTATAATTTTCCCGACCTGTCAAGACGCTCTTAAATCTCACTGATTGTTTTAACTTTTCCCGGTTTAGAAGAAGAAGTGTGACCACTGGAACAAGAGTTTTATTGTGCTGAGGTTTTGGATTCCGTTGGGAATCCTTAATCATAAGTAATGTTACGATAGTCTGAGTAATGCGCAGATTTGGGTGAAACATGCACAGATTGCACGGTTTCCTGGTTTACTTTAGTCTACTTAGATTACTGTACAGGTTTCAGGATGAATAATCCGAAAACCCGTTCAGCAAAATTTCAACTTCTCCAATGTTCCTATCAGTCACTTCATCATAACTACATAGAACGGGTAAGGATTACTTATACGATCCCCTTTAAAAGAAAACGAGAATAGGAATGTCCCGCCGAAGTAATCAAGCTGGTTCTGCGTATAATCCCAGGAAGGGTACATATTACCGTGCCCTAACTATTCCTAACATGAACCGAAACCCTAAATAAATATATTCCTATTCTAAACACATGCCACGCGGTCCACATTAACCTTAATCTTAAACTCTAGTCACCTTGACGCTAAAATTAACCTAACTTTGACACCTAAACTCAACGCTAACCTTAAGCATGGGTCTATTTTCCCTGGGAGTTGGAGCAAATAAACCTTTATTGCGGGTGGTTGTTGTTCTCGTGTCCTGCTTAGGGGCATACACAAGTCATACCCGTCCCAAAATATGTAAGCTGATCAACTTCTACGATATGGACGTCAGACAGTTTCACCTTGCCAAGTTGGCAAACATAATCGGACTTACTGTGTATGTTATGGACTCACACTGCTGAAGTAGAATCGAGAAAGACAAGGGAGACCGGAACGGTCATTTCTGGTTGCACCATTGCACCATGGGCTCGTCGTTTTGGTGAGTTGCGATTTGGAATATGACGAATGGCAGGCCGCTCATGGATTTGCTTACGGAAAAAGTTCGTCCCGTTTCGTCTTGGAGCTCAATCTATGGCCCTCGCAGACATTCGCATAGTGACTTGTAATATATGATTAAGTGGAACTGACCGTAATGGCTATTTCTGGTTTATTAGCCATCATCAGCCACTCATACCCAACCCAACCACCCGCAAACCGGTGCTCTTTAATCATTGAGCTCCAGATCAAGGGCTCTGGATTGAACTCCAAGGTAGAAGAAGGTCGAGCATGTTCCGTAACCAGACCCTGGCGGGGCTTCGTGCGAATGACGTAAAGCAGGACAAAGTGAAGAAGACGCAGTAGAGGTCTTTTGCACTAAGGTCAGCAAATGAGATTATTATCACCAAAAACCACGACCAAACGGTCACACGCCTTTATTCCGATTCACTGCCCCATCAACTAGTTTCCTCACCAAAACTGCAGTGGTTCCCTGTGTTGGGCGTCGCCTGCCCTACCCCTTTTCCACTGCAGGCGACGTACTTGAATTTTCATGTTATTAATTGAAAGGCTGTCCCCTCCCCTCCCTCGCCACCGCCCCCACCACAAGTTCTTGTGTGTTGCAACCTCGCGATCGGCCTGTTGTAGCCCCGGGGCGCTCCACTTCGTTGGGGGATGGGTGGGGGAGGGGGCGGACTGGTCGCCGCAGGTGGCTGCTACCTGTTGACATTGCAGAAGGTGGAACGCGAGAGAGTGTGACATTGCCGAGGTGGGTAGTCAGGTGCGCCTATCGAGATGGCAACGGGGCAGCGGGGCCTCCGCCACCGCCACCGCAGGGAGCCATCCCTTCTGCTACGTCTGCCCACCCCTCTCTCCCCTTCCCCCCCCAAATCGAGGAGCCTTGACGACAGATCAGTTGTCCCGCTACCCGTGGCGAGAGTCCATCGTTCTGCGAGGTCCGGCCCTTGCAGGGTCCTGCCGACGCGTGGAGGCAAAAAAGAGTAGGCAGTTCAACGTTTCAGTGGTTCACAGTGTGCACATTGACTGTCCAAATCTGGTCTGAGCGAATACCTTCCAGTGTGAATCCGATCAAGCCTTGATGACACGCCACAATCGACCTAGAATTTGAAACTTCCCCTTGCATGGGTCTTAACTCACAGCATCTACTGACAATTTGAGCTGTCGTTTCAACCCCTCCTAATCCATGGGGTAGGACAGTACTTCTCTATTCCTGATCGTCCCGCATTCCGCGTCCGTCGTCGGACGCCTAGATCGGACCATTGACACAAGGCCGAACTTCCACCTTTCGTACAGCAAGAAGGCTGGGTTGGCGAAACAGTTCAAATCTATGGTCGATCTGACGTGCCGTAAAAATATTTTTTGCCAGAGCTCTTCTCTGCTCAGACTGGTTGGTCAGTGGGTTATCCAGGCTAAAGGGGAGGGGGAGTCATCGTCTCGGAGGTGTGAGGGTGACGGGTGCGTCGGTCGCGTGCGTGCGTGCTTTCAACCGTGGGTGGCACGCATTCTGTGGCATCTTCACGTCAAGCCAGTGACTACGCCCAATCTTATTACGAGTCTACTTGATCTAGACCAGTCAGTTGCCCCTGAGAGGGAGAGATGAGAGTCTTAAAGAAGTGAATGCAGCTCGGATATTTGGTTTCGTTTCTTCCAAAAATAATCGTGACTCAGCTGTTTGCCAATTGAGGAGATCACGCTTTTCTGCAGAAGACCGACGTCAAAGCTGTGATGTCTTCTTTCAAATATGGCCATTATGAAATCCATATTGATGTCTGAAATCTTAAACTTTTCCTTTTTGCAGTATGGTCTTTGTGGTCATATGTGGCGTGCGTAGGCTGGTTATTTAGCTTTGACACTCATTGTGATCACGACCACCTTCAGTTGTCTTGACACTGCCTTACCACCAGAGTTTGGTGGGTGGGGATGAAATAGTTTGGTAGATGCTATGAAAGTCCGCTCCGATGTAAACTTATTCACCTGCAAGTCACGGGTGCTGCGGACAGGCGGTGGACGTCACTTGCAAAGGTAGGAGTGACGCGAGTGCAACAGAAATCTGCTAAAGAAGAAGCAGGTGCGATTGCTTGGACAAGAACTTTATGTGACTGACGTTTCGGATTCCGTCGCGAATCCATAATCAGAGAAAACAACAGAAACGTGTAATTCATACACAGGGAGTTGCAGCATCTCTAGGGTTCAGTCGCTATGCAACTGCACACCTTTGACGATTAACGGCTCAGCCCGCCAGGTAGCAGCAGGTTTCGCAGTGCACGCAACAGAATTGATTAGTCACGAATCAAGTTCGAAACAACACCAAACATCGTTGTAATAGTAGTGCCCGGAAATTTATCCTTCGAAGTTTTCTGGACCTGTTTACCTACCTTTAAGTTATGGACCGTTTATGCGACACCTAGCACGACCGAGGAGTATGAAGGTACCGTAAAACAAACGCATTGCAGGGAAACTGAGGTCCGAGTTAATGGTAGGATTGGTGTTAAGGCTTGAGGTTAAGGCCAAGTTAGGGCTAAGATAAGAAGTAAGTTATGTGTGGGTTAGAGTTAGTGTTAAAGTTAGGACACGGGATTACGAAAGCCTTCTGAAATGCACAGCACTGCAACCCGTATTACTGGGACCAGGTGGCTTTCTTGTTTCCTACCTTATGGGAGCCACATTACGAATTTCTGTCTGCCCTTCGGAGATCTGTTATCTTCATCCTCTCGCCAGTATATTTTTACGCCAAGCCGAGGATGGATGTTGAGGTGCAAAAATCTGCTTCTTTAAATGGTCTCAGAGGCAAAAATTTGCCTAAAAGTGGATTGTGACTTGATGGAGAATAAATTTGTTCAGAGGTTTACGTTTGTGCTGTCGACTCGGCACCAGAACACATTTCGACACAACTATCAATCGATCGTGTGCGAACGAAGCCGTTTGTTAATCAACCCGTGTGACTCATTCACTCAAAGGCTGATTAGCTGCGCGTCTCCGATCTCAAATACTAACTTCAAGAGCCCTTTGGACCAGATCTGACCTCGACGAGCGCCGAAATACCACAGATCGGTCATGCAGAAGGGTTTAACAAGCATATGCGTGTGTGTGCAAATGGACACTTGCTCACAATTAATCAGACGCCCATGTGTGTGGGGTGAGGTCTTCCGGTGTCCCCGGGGTTGCCGCGCGGTCGTCACCGCCGCCACCGCCATCAAGACGTTTTACGCAATCACACTTTTGCTCTCACACCTGCCACTGAGGTGGTCTCTCCTGGCAACTAACCCGGGAATAACCAATCCCGTGGTTGTTGGGGTGCGCCCAGTGCGTGTATGTAAACATTCGTCGCAGCGACCGGTAGCACTCCCCCGCCCCGTGGACAGGAGAGGATCAAACAGGCGAGAGGGCGGGGGGGACGTGTGGGATGCCGGGACCCCTAATCTGAATGATGATTAAATCAGGACAGCACGACTCTATTCACACCTCCGGAATTTCAATTTGTTGACACCGCCATCGTCTGAAGACGTGATGACAAGAGCACCATGAGTCTAGCGTTCAATGCGAGGGGAAACAGGTTGTCGTCGCGCCACCAACGATCCCACTGCGATGCTTCTCTTGATTTGTCACTTTGTTTCCAGCCCAGTTGAAATAATGATCAAGGTGTCGAGAAAATAGACGTACCTCACTTCGTCACTAACATCGAACCCAGCTACATATTACCGTCCCAAGGAAATATTTACATTTTATAGTTTCAAAAATTCTCACACAATTCAAAATATAATTCGGCTAGCTTATGTTTATTTCCGATAAATTATCACCAGGCCTTTATATTTATAGGTAACTAAGGGAAATATGCGAGTAAGGGCGACAAAGACCTGTTGACCAAATCGAATTATTGCTAAGACCATGGCTGAAATGCCACCGAAGCTCCGGTGCTAACAGCAGAGAAAAAAATGAATTTTCATCAGGGTCCCATTTCAGGAGGACGCACCAGGCAAAATTCTAAGAAGGCCCCCTATTCAGCCTGTGTGAACCACCGTCCAAACAACCAACGCCCATGCACTGTTCTTGAGTACTCCCATCCTACAGGGAGAGCGCAAGGACAAACCGCCAGACCAGACCACCTCTATGTGCATCTATTGGTCACAGGAGCCAACGTTTTTCCAAAAGAATCCGAGAATGGCTTCCAACATGGTAAGGAAAGGGCCGAATTGAGAACAACAACATTTTCATTATAGAGCATCTGGTAGACTCAGCTCATCGTGTATATGCCAGAGAGGCTTTCCGAGTGATTAACAAGGCCCCAGCAAGCTATTATTATTTCCTTGGATAAAGCCTGTTGGCTACGACAGAAGCTGATGCACCCAAACGAACTTCATAAAGGCGCCTCATATACCGTGAATGAAAGCCGCCAATTAAATCGCCCAAAGCTACCTTTCCTGGAAGCCAGCACCCTCCTGACGCTGATCAGATTATTGGCCGTAATTTCGTTTCTTTCCACACCGCACGATTTTTTTTATTTAGCCACATATTCTACTTAGATAGATCATGATATAAATGTAAACGTTTGCCGAGAATTTATCGAAAGCAACCATATGCTCGCCAGATTATCTTATGAAATATTTAGATCTTTAACAAGTTATTGTATGGATGAATTACATGCATATTCATAAAAAATGATTGCTAGGTTTCGAGGTGACTTGATCCATTCCGACAATTGAAGGTCTCATTCAAGGGAAATAGAGCGACATATGGAGTTTCTTCCAGAGGAAATACCATACTTACATTACGTGACTTAACTCATGCAATGTCGCGATAAAAATGAGAGTTTTTAGGTTATACTACATTTTGTTTTGTTATTTTGATCTATTGAGTGGATTTTATGCTCAGATTTGATACTCAATGGCCAAAATAGGAAGTTGCCGCATATCGGAAAAATTTCCGATGCTATTTAATAAAACAGAACCAAACCTTGTTGATTGAGGTAGGTCGATTGCTAACGGAACTCAATCGTCTCGCCTCGCCTTGGGGCTCGTTCTCGAGCCCCGCAAGCAGCTGCACAGCGGATAGTTGTCTAGGCAAATAGCATTTCCGGCGAAGACAAGGGAGACTGGAATGGCCATTTCTGACCTAAGATACCTCGTATTTGCTAAACCGTTACAGCATTGCTTGACTTTTGTGGGGCGGAGGTTTTTGGTCTACAAGAGTTATCCTAATGAAGGAATCAGTGAAAGCACATGGTTTCTTCCTTTCTATATTTTGAAGTGCAGGCGTTTGTAGGCATTTATAGAGATAACCCATACTGTAGGTTGCCTTGCATTAAATCCCCGGGACTGTATGCTTCTGCGTACGCTAACCATACTCACATAACCCTAGAGCTATCCCTAGACTGCAGCCCTCCAGTAATTTGGCACAGTGCTACCTGTTTTAGGGGAGAGGGGAGAGAGCACTTAACGATCCCCACCTGGACGTTCTATAAAATGTCACAACTCAATCTTGAGGAAGATAGCTTTAGACTGGGAACGTATAAGGTGACTTCTTTCCCTCAGTGAGAAATTAATTTTAAAGAACAATCCTCGCAGTCAACAGAATGACAGATAATTCAAGGTGGTTGTTAGGCACGCGCAGAGGTACCCCGCGCATTCTAACCTTTATATCCTAATCCTATCCGAACCCCTTCAGGAATTTAACATAAGACCACCACTACCTTCACCACGATATTTGAAAGGAATCTCGGGTGTGGCAGCCTGCCGGAACGAAAGAATAACGACCACCCTAAGTGTTAAGATGTTGTTTAAAAGAGGAGTGTGGCTTACGGTGAGCACCTATCCATAACTGTTAAAATACCCGATTGCAATTTGCAGTGCAACGAATCCGTGGTTTGGATGTTAGAGCCTGTAATACTTGGAGTGGGGCATGAGGGGCTGAAGACACCGAATAAGCGAAAAGGGAGAATTCCAATATCCCTTTTATATGTTGGAAATTTTGTTCTGCATACATGTATTACGGCGTACGGACACAGACGAGGGAAACCGAAATGGCTATTTCGGGCTTACTAACCGTCATCAGCCGAGCGTACGCAATCCCAGGCGTTGGACAGCTGGGCTTTGAAGGTGGAATCCTTGGTCATTAGGTCGAACACTCTACCAATGAGCCACAGCCTCACTGTCCTGTCGGTCGTGATGAAGTGGCGGTACTTCATCGTATTTATATGCTGCTAGTCGTAATGTGACTGCCTGTGCGACCTCTAGCTTCAACACCACGACACAACAGGACATACATGCTCCGTAACCAGATTAGAGAACGACAACTACAGCGCCCTCGACTATCTAATAGGTAGAGGGCATCATAACTGAACCTCTTTAGGAGCCTTCAACGTTGGGTCAGTAATTTTCACAAAGGGAAACAGATAGAGTGAAAGTAACTCAAGCCGCCTGACGTTTTATAGCATACTAAAGGGCAGTATAGGAGTGCGAGAAAGACTAAATCCCCTAATGCGGGCGACTGACACACTCGCGGGTAATTTGAGTCGTGGTCAGGTCAAAAGTGTTCCTTTTGGAGGGTCCTCCCCCCACCTTCCTGTCCATTCCGAGCTCAGGTACAAACTGCATGTACCGGCTGCGCGAATGCCTCTCCATCTTTTTTCTCTCTCAGTTTCTCTGCAGCGGCTGCGACTTTCGCTACATTATCCAGAAGGCACGCGCGCATGCACAGGAGCTGAGTTCCGTAACCCGAAGCCTCACACTCCACTGTACCTAAAATTTCCCCCCACCCGAGTGATTCTGCTGCTAGAAAGCCTCATAGCCGCTGTGGCGTGACCAGCACATGCGCGCACACACAGACTTGACGACAAGTGGCGCAACTACAGATGTGAGGTCTCATGGCTGTGCATCAGATACTGCGGTTCACCTGGTTTCTGTTTCTCTCTCCCCCCTATTGCGGCGACAAGTCACGCAATTTGATGCCGCTGTTCCGGGGCTGTTCGTGTATGAAACAGTGTTCCGGTGTGCGAATTCTCAAAATGCCACCTTCTGTCAGCGATCCTAAAGGCCGCACACCGCGCGCGTCCTCTGTTGGGACGGGTGCACTGCATGAATCACTGACTGCATGTTCCCGGCTGGCTTCTTTCCTTAGGACCGGTTTAAGTGTTTCGGTTTGTCAAAGACTACACCACCTGAGTGGGTTACAGCCTCAAGATGGCGACTTTCAGCAACTCTCCCTTTCTCTCTGTCAGGAGACGTCGCATCGGTCAGTTGGGGTACAAGAACACAGAAATCAAAATACAGTCGTGAGGCATCGTCTTGGACCATTGTGCGTTTGTAGGTTGTGAAAATGCATACCAGACATCGGTTACGAGATTTATCATTCTTCCTTCCGTCCGGAAGTGAAAACAGTTCAGCAGAGGAGTCAACATGCTAGTTACTCCTGGATGCACTTTACCTCTCTCACACCGTCGTTTGACCGTGGTACTGCGGGTGGTTCGGCCGTAGAACTCCCTCCCAAAAGTTCAACCGTCGATTTCGACGATGTCCACCGCATGCCCCATACAGGGTGATGCAGGAGCTATGACTTGTGCGTGGATTAGTTTTAAGTGACGGTAGACTTCTGAAGCACCTACCGCACTCTCCCCCCTTCCCCATCTACCTGAGTACGGTATCAAAACACAGGCAGGAAGACTGGAAGTGAGCTCGGACGCAGGTGGCTAGCGCAGCCACAGCCACCCCTATGCATGCCACCTCGCCTCCTCCATTTTCGGCATTTGTTATCTGCGCACAACCCGAATAACGCCTGCCGTACCCTGATTTGGCCCCCATGTTGATCCAGCGCATATATCAGGCGGCCCGTTTAGGGGCACGGAAACCGCAGGTGGATTACTTACTTGTTGATGACTGACAATTCTTACTACAGGACTATCTGTGACCAATCATGATCTTTATTTCATGATTTCACTTTGTATGTATCGCACCCCTAAAAGTGGTCCTATAAATTTAACACATAACTATGTTTCATACTGTATGCATATCACTGCATTGGATAGGGCCATCAAGGGTTATTGCACGCAACCCTCAAAAATATACAATACGCAGCTGCAAAATTTTCCCGTTCAACTCTTAAGCACAGCGACATTTCCTTTCTGGTCGATCGCCCTGACACCGATGATTGTGTCACCATTCATCTCCCGACGCCAACAAATCACTACCGTGGTTTGAACAGGTGTTGGGCGACAGTGCTCTCGCAGTCGCACGTGTCCAGACGCGGGGGTAATCCATGCGTTAAATTGGCCTGCCAATCTGGGAGGGGGCGGTCGGTCGCAGGCCACCCGTGAGTCGTAGCAACGAAATATCAGTGTTTACGACTGAAAATCAAAGCCCGCGATTAAGAAACTCAAATTGGCGGTGTCAGGAATTAATTTGCGTTTTCGAAATGTCATTTTGCCCTTACATCCTCTAAGAAGATTCGATCACTGAGACGACGCTTTTATTCGCCTGACGTTTCGACATCCGTCGCAGATTCTTCGTCAAAGACATGAGCAGAAAGCAGTAACAGAAGCAGGTAACACATGTACAGGAAGTTGTAGCATTTATAGGGCAGAGTCATTACTGCGCATGTATGACAGATAACAACCATTAAAGATAATTTTCCTCTTGTGTGTTGCTTGCTTGATTGACTTGTTGAACTTTCATCAGGCTTGGTAGAACCGGACGTGATGATTGCTTGGCCATCTGCCCCCCCCGGTGTTGGCGTAAGACGATGTCAGGCGAATAAAAGTTTTGTCCAAACGATCTAATATTCGTCTCAATCCTCTTAGCCTGATTGTCTGAGCAAACAACAGTTCTTAACTCGAGGATGCTTCGCTTCGGAGAGGGAGTCTGATTCTCGGCACTTAGTTTATATTTAATTAGCTAAGAGTCTTTGTGTACATACTGATTGCATGCAGAACTGACATTCGATTGTCAGATGGGATACGAGTCTTCCTACCTGGAACATTTGCAGGCCCTCTCATGACAACAAATAAGCAAATAATTTGGATGTTCTTCAGACACGGAAATATGAACTCCTCTTTACTACATGTGGTCTTACTTTACCTCCCAGGGATACCTATTCCCGTGTTTCTAATGCTGCCCCTACACTTATATCAGTCGCTGTGTAGCTGCTGATGGGGCCCGAGAGGGGGTCCCAAGGCAGAACTGAACGGGTGAGTCCCGTGACCATGACATTTTCGTGTTCTAGATATAACCCTTATCTCTCTATAATTTAGCACAACGGCATCTGCCATTCGGGGAGGATATCGCAGTGGGTAAGGTTAATAGGTAAAGCCCTGGCCGCTGCGATCTTCGGACCCGGTTCCATGTGGGAGGAGAAGAAGCGAGATGCCAGGTGGAATTAATAGTGTATTCTGTAAAGATTTAGTGGAGAATAGGAAGGAAGAAGTGAACTGTCGGACGAGCATGCGTTCGCATCTGAGAAGTGTGTGAGCTTGGTAGTCGTTGCAGTGAGGTCATGTATGAATCAGAAACAGGGAAATAATTAACCAGACCGAGTTGGGGTAGGCAGGCTGGCGCATGTGCACTTGCCAGTAATTGCATGAGGTTGGGTATTGGCGCAGTTTGCGGAACCTGTTATTGACTGTCTCAGGGGCGATCCAAGAACTGCAATCAGGTGACTGCATGCGTGGCGTTGCAACAGAGGTGGGTGGCGCTAACTTGATGTTTTGTTGATGAAGACTGGCGAAACCGCATGTTTGCCAGACGACGGCCCGGCGATGCTAGGGCGTTCTCCTCGAGGAAGGCAGATCTTCGCCCGAATTAACACGGTCTGAGTTCATGGCTTGACTGTGAATTCAAGTCCTGTGGATGCTCCTGACGACAGCTGCCCTTGAATCTATATTCATTAAAAAACAGTTAAAAAATCCTAGGCGATTGCCTAGGTTCACCGTACCTATGATTAAGGATTCCCGAGGGAATCCGAAACGTCAGGACAATAAAATCCTTGTTTCAGTGATCACTTATTCTTCTTCTTCTTCTTCTTCTGAAATGCTTCCTGGAACTCAAATATTATCATCTATTGGTTACCCGTACTGTTGACTACAAAACCGGACCATCCAGATTGAGCTCCCATCCCAGGTGACTGCACAACTTTTGTATTGCAGTTACAGCTAGCTTGCTACAATCCTTTGGCAAACTCCAGAGTGGTTGAGGAATAAATAAAGAACTTCAAAACTTTATGTGAACGCGCACTTAGATACTAGCACAGGGTAAAACAGAAAGGATATAATCTAGACAATATTGAAGCTGACCAAGCAGATGCCGAGAGGCTATTTATGGTGTGCTTATAGGTTTGGGGTTTCAAGGTATGCAATTACAAGCAGACTATAGTGAAAGATGTGGCGAACACTCGTTGATGACTGTTCACCGATCGCTAACTAATCTCACTCTTCTCGTATACGATTGCTGAAGGTTTATTAACGAATATCAATATTCCGGACCTAACCAGCAAGACAACAAGCCAGTGTCTCAATGATTATGGCGTTGGACTTCTAATTAAAAAGGTTGCGGGTTCAGGCTTCGGGTAGTGCACCACTTGGGATTGAGTAGGACTGACGGCTAATGAACCAGAAGTTGCCATTCTATTCTCCCTCGTCTTTGCCGTTAATGCTCACACGTAGTGAGCCACTATGTTAAACCTTTCGCGCATCCCAGTGGCGCTATAAATAAGCTGTGATAAGAATATACGCATACTCACAAGGTTCTACTTTTTCTGCCTCGAGGTTCAGTTAGCGGATCTGACAGAAGTGGGCGGAGGGTTTAACACAATGTCAGTCCCATACCTATTGAACCAACACACTTGGGTAGGCTTCTGGGGCATATGAGGCAGTGAGAACGATCCGCAAGTATGCCTCCTCGTGTCAAATTGGGACGCGTTACAGTTGTAGCGTCTAAGTAGTGGTTATGCTTAGTGCACTACAATCATGAGGCCGGATCCTAGGTTGTAAGTAAAAGGCAGAAGTCACCAGAGTGAGGGCTTTTTGTGCGAATTAAGGCGAATGCACAATAAGAGGACAGCACAGATCGCACAAAAGGGTGTCATTTACAAGTATTAAGGTGGCTAAGGAACTTCCGAATGGCCGTTTATCCTAGTTTTGCGGCCTTCAGTTCTGTAGTCCCAGCAAGCCTTGGCTAAAAAGTCATGCTCCGTTATACGTTTACGCCAGGTGAGTCGAATTTCGAGTTGATGTTCAATGCCTCCCTGAGGCTAGGCAGAGAGGGTGGGAGGTTGGTTTAAGTTTCTACGTATGCGTCGTATGCTCCGAATTTTGGGCCGCTTTCTGTTTCAGAGATCATATCTTCTCCTGCTAAACGATACCACTTTGTTAATAATTTAAATTACCATTGTACATGCCAACTGCTCCATGGCCCCTTATTTATACTCAGCTATCCAAATTCGGATAAGGACACCTTAGCTGGCCCCTCGGGAGGATGTGGCAACAGGAACCGCTCATAATTAATATTACTTTACCTCATAAAGGTTAAGGTTAGGGTTGCGGTAAGTTTCGAGTGAATTTTGGAGTTAAGATGATGGTTTTGGTTAGGTTTAAGACACGGGAACATTTATTTTCCCTGGAATCTAGTCCAAGGTATTAGTGTGCATTTCTTTTTACCGTGTCCTGTTAACGAGCTTGACCTAAGTTTGTGATTTTAATCCAACAATTACTCCTCCTAAAGGCTCTCCATCGAGACTTTATGATCACTCATTTGGTTGCAACTCGTCAGAATCCCAAGAACCTTAAACTCGGTTCCCCTAGGGTACCTAAACAGAAGAATTGTGAGGTTAATTTCTGGGTTACTTGACATCATCAGTCTGTCCTCCTTTACCGCTGAAGCTGGCAGCCTCAAGGGTTGAGCAATGATTAACTTTATCATTTTGCTAATGTTCCATCACTGGGCCATGTAATACATTCACCCTCCCCCACCGTGAGCTGGAATCTTGAAAATTACATAGGTAAGGGCAGGGGTATTCACCGGTGTGGGTCTAACGCAGACCTTAGACCTGTGATCTCTGACGATGGCTAAAAAGCCAGAAATGGCCATCCTAGTCTCCCCTATACTTGTGCGTAATACCGTTGTTCCTATACATATATATTTACGAAGTAAATCCGACAAAGACAAGAATGACCCGAATAGTCCTTTAGGCTTATTAGGCGTCATCCGTCAGTCATGCCCAATCCCAGGTGGGGATTACGTGGGATTCAAACCCAGTAGTTTTGCTTATTGAGTGAAAATAGCCATTCCGGTCTCCCTGGTCCTTGTCGGCTCCTCTCCATTATATTCTACAAGTTGCTATGTGCCTGCCGGCGAGCGCTATAGATTGAACTTAGAGACAAAACGGGACGAGCATGTTCCATAATCAGATTGGTAAGTGCCCTGCCATTTACATCTATATATACCACTCCAAGGATGAGTCTTAGTTATTTCTGATCAAATGCTTCTAGTTTTCGTTCACCTTCTATGCCCATAGCTCACTATTTGCAGCTGTAGAGAAGGACTCACCGAACATATACACGGTAAGCGCGAAACCTTTTTGTATATAAGTACGTTTATATATGCTAGAGTTACGGGGTTTAGCTCTTTATGGCCCTATTCGTGTAGAATCGAGATAAAAAACACTGATACACACTCGCTATTCAAGTTATTAATGTGTAAGGTTTACATGAACATTTTCCAGGGCAAATATGTAGTAGTGCGATACATATAAATCAAATGCATGAAGTAAAGATAATGACTGGCCGGAGATAGTCCTAGATTATGAGTCGTCAGTTATCATTAATTAAGGAATGCGATGGATATGTTTTAGTAAGCCCTCAGATAATTTCTAAAGTACGAGAAAATCCGGTGAACGGCATCAATTCGGGATACAATTTCGTCTTTAAGCTGCCGATTCGACACTACTTTACCCCGTGGCCTTCGGGACTCTCCACTCTAAGTTAATTACCATTAATCTCGACAGCTAACATATCTAGTCAGGGGTATAACTTTAAAAAATTTTGTCCTTATCAATGTTTACTTGTGAAATTATCTCGATAATCCAAGCTTGAAAATAACAAGGCGATATAAATAGCGTAATCGAGCTCAGTTATCCGACTTCCGGACACAACCTTGTGTATTCCGGCCTAAATGATACCAATTTTTGCATTCATGGATAAAAAATCATATCCAAGCACCGTTATGTTAAGAGCTAAAGAAAGTCAATTTGTGTTCTCCTCTAAGCAAATAACCCTCGTTGTGCAAACGCGGTAATGTTCTTTCATCTTATTAAATTGTTGCTAATTTGTGTCTTCATTTAAAATGGTGTAATTATGCTAAAAAATAAACCCGTTAGCAACCTGCATTTGCCCCATTGCAAAAAACAGCAGTCGCCCGCACCTGCGCCTGTGATATCTTTGCTCTGACACGTGCATGGTTGCCCGCAGGGTTCGTAGCTCAAGGACGGCGCGGTCGATTTCCACGGCCACGGGCTGCTGTTAAACAAGCAGCCTGATGATTGGCTCCAGTCATCCTGCCGTTCTGACCAATCAGAATGCTGTGCGGATCCGCCTTCAAAAGTCAAGACAGAGTGGCAGGCTACTGAATGAAGGCAAGACGTTGATTGACTGTAACAAAGTCGGACCGCGCAAATCCCTCTCACCCAGTCTACGCCGATTCGATACAGGCTGACTGGCCTGGCCAATCAAAAGGCCACAAGCTGACGCCGTCACACAACAGAAACGCAAGTCAAGGTGAAAAGAGTGAGAGTGAATAAACAAGTTGGCAAGTTACTTCACTTGAACTGCCTTCCTCGTGACAACGCGGAAGTCCCCTCTGCGTGTGATCGCTTCCACAACCGTCAACTCGGGATCCGTGTGTCTTTCATGATGTTTGTGAAACTGAAGAGCCAAAAGCTTCAAGAGTCTGTAGAGGAACCACAGAGTGATAATTCAGCGTCATCGCCTTGTGTATCAAGTGAGTCCTTTGATTGATTAATTTATTCCTTCATTAACTAACAAGTCACAGTCAACTTAAGTGTTGTGTGGTTAATCTATTTAGCGAGAATTTGTTCACTACAATTATAGCCTGATTCAAATATAGTCCATCTCGTGAGGATTGGTTAATTGAGTGAATGAAATATTTCTAGGTAGCTAGGTGTGTTCATCGGGCATTATTGAAGCCAAGATCCCCAGTTCGTTGAAGTACACTCACATTGATTGAATTGCCTAAATTAGCAATAAGTGAAATAAAATTATCACAGTAGCATTACAATTTATATGTTCTCTTTCGGAAGCTGTGAAGTGCAGCCAACTTAGATTGCCTGACCTTGGTATCTACAAGATACATAGAGGAAGAGGTGCGCCTTATTTCGAAACTGTTACCCACAATTGCAGTAAAAGTGGCTCCACACACTGAAACAACAAGATAAACTGAATTGACACGCATGAATCGAAAGGTTTACATAAAATTCACATTTATTGGGGAGACGGCTCCAATACCGGCTTCTGTACTTTGGTCACTTAACACGTAAGTTAGCATGGTATAAATGGCAACGCAAAACGCTGCTATGCCAATGTATGACAAGGACTGTGTCGGGACCCTCGGTACATGGCACGGGTGGGTTTCGCAGTCGAGGTAAAGAAGATGCACAACACCATCAAGAACGCAAGCGGTTAATTTCTTAACTTTTGTACTATCGTTATGTTATAATATTAATATAAGTAGCATATAAACACTGCAAACTGGAGGATAGGTTTAAAAATCAATAATTCTTTCTAAAAGAAGCTGTAACAATAACCGGAGAGCAGTAGATACAGAGGGATTTGTACGCTTGATTCGAAAGCCTACACCTGAAGTGAATAGAAACGGATCGAGGAACGTTCGTCTTCGATAAGTAGTCATCAGATGGGTGCGAATAGTTCTTTCTTCAAAGGACAGAATAAACTTTTGCAACAATCGGAGAACACGCGTCTGTGATAAAAAGCCGGGAAATTTAAGCCGAAACCGTTATAATAATGGAAGGACAAACATCAAGCCATATAGCCATTTATATGACAAAAGTAGCCATAACTTTTTGAGCTTTCGCCCCTTGGCACTTCAGAAATCGGCTTCAAATAGTGTGACAATTAAAAAAAGGAGGAGGAATATAAGTATAGACGTCATGGGTGCCATGCAAGCATAGCTGAGTAATGGTTTGTATTACGTTTTTGCGTCAACGCATTGTGTTGTTATTATACGAACTTCAAAATAAATGTGTTCAGTTTTGTGGCGAAAGCCTAATCTTTTCTCAATCGAACGATAGCAGTCACCCACCAGGACAACCAATGACTTTCAATAGGTGTCCGTCATTTGTAAATCCCGTCACTCAACTTGGAGTTAACAGAAACCCTCTTCTAATGCGAATCATCTGGCGCTAGAAAAACTTATATGTCTGTAAACAGCTAAACTATAGAAAATATCTTTTACCGGACTTCAAGGCACCCAGTATGCCAGATAGTCTCGGGCGAGGGTCGCTCGGGGTATCCGAGACCACTTCTTTCTCCGAAGGTATCTGCCTCAAGCCACACTTTCATTGAATTTTGAATCCTGCATTTTTCCCGAACCTTGATACTAGTAACTTATGGCCAAAGACAAACGTAGCTTGACCTAGGGAACAATACCGACAAAGACTAGGGAAACCGGAATGGCCATTCTTGGTTAATTAGCCATCATTAGTCAGCTATGCCCAACCATACGTATTGCAACACTCGAGGCTTGAACTGGCGACCTGCTGATTAGAAGTCCACCGCTCTTTCTCACTGAGCCGCTTGCTCGTTTTCTTGTCAGTTTATATCAGGTGACGCAACACCTGGGATTGGGTATAGCTGACTCAGGACGACTAATAAGTCAGCAATGGCCATGCCAGTCTTTCTGGACTTTGTCGGTAATTTTGTCCTGCTTATATTACTAACTACCGTACAGTTGCTGGCCGAGATCAAGAGTGAGTCCCAAATGGATGAGTGAGTCCCGTAACCGATCACCGAGTGGCTATGCATCTGTGGACGGTTTGACTTTTCTGAGTCGATGGATTTTGAATAAGGTTACAAGAATTTGGATCACTCCACCAACTTATTGGTCCCAAGCAACCAGGTAAATACTATAGGTGCATTTTCACTTGAGTCCAAGAGCGTCCAACTGCTAAAGTGTGCGTGACTATCTAAAGTGATAATCTACCATTCACTGATACAAACGAAAGTACGAGTCCTAGGAACCAGTTGAGAGGGAATAGAAACGGTCACTGAGATAAGAAATTTATTGGCCTGCCTCTTCAAATTCATGCTCGAATCGATCCATCCGTCCATCATCATCATAAATCCAATCCGTATAACATTAGATAATGTTTGAGAACAAGTCTACCTTCTAGTCTACTTATTTCAGTCCAAGCATTCAGATAAACTCTCGGACCAAGCCTAGAAAGGTTTATTTTAGGAGATTACAGAAAGTTTGTGCAATAAGCCCCAAGAAAATTATGAGGACGTTATAGCTCTTATTTTTTGTGAACTCCCACTAAGGGCTGTATGAGACTGGGTGTATTAGGAAGTTCATCGGTTCAATTCACCTGACTGACGAACCCTCATCAAGACATGAGCTCACATCCCGATGATTGTGCGGGTTGTGCTATTTGGCCGAAAACAAATCCATGTTTCAAAAGGTAGCATTGTTCGCATTATTAATTCCAACGGGACACTGCAAAAACCAACTGAAGTCGGAATGCGTTTTTGGGGAAATTCCGCGTTTCATAAATGCTGTTACGTCAGTGATTTTACTGTGAAGTAATCACATCATATACTCGAAAGGAAAGTTTTATGACTTCTTATAAATTATTTCTCTGAATATCGGTGACAGCTTCCTTTAGCAAAACGTTTGCTTGATCAATATTTCTATTTTTCTTGGTATTAATGCAGTCTTTTTTCTAACCGAATTGCTTTTTTGAACAAAATGTTGAACAGCATCTCAATTTGTACAGAAGAAGGAACCTTTTCTTATTAACCACCCAGAAACGGGAGCACATTTTATATTGTTTGGATACTCACTGATTGTTTGTATCATATAACAATTTAAGGTCTACTGAGCCTTGAATTGTTCAGAGTGTCCTCTAAGAAATTTTCGCTGAAATACCTGCTAAATTGGGGCAAACAACATACAATAGAATTGTCCCCCAAAATTTTTACAGAAGGTGTCGAAAGTTATTCCCATCCCAAAAATAAGTCGGCAACAATTGTCATCGAATCCTTTAACAAACATATTCCAGAAAGCCTCTTTGTACTCATATAATGATTTCTAAACGGGTATTCGCCCTTTTCCTTTGAAAATATGAAGGTTAGGAAAATCTGTTATTCGAATCCAGGTGTTCGACACTAGGCGTTGAGGTAAACATTCCACCATTAAGCTACGGTCCGTTTCATGGTCGATTGCGATCGAGAATATTACTTATCATGGGAGGGTCATAAATGAATGAGATTATTAAACATACCTTTCCTGTTACGCCCTGAGGTTTGTCAGCAGTCCTTGTGATATCAGGTCGACTCTTAACCACGGATATTATGAGTCACCTACGGAAACCTCTGTTGGTCAAGCGCCCCGTTTAGGTAGCGTGCATTTAGTGAGATAACTTTTCCTGCCCGTATAATTTCAATGTTTTATGATAGAAGGAACATATGCGAATTCCAATCCATGCACCTTTTGATAGTCAATTCGATGATGGTTTGATTTGATATTTATAGGGATTATTTGAATTTTTGTCAAATTTTAGCTGATGGGTGTTTAAATTTCCGTCTGATTACGATTATTCTAGCTTACTATCCTGAAGTGGATTGGTTCTATCCATGGAGCATGCCACGGAACCTATTTCCAGTAAAGTATTGCGTGACCTTGACCAGAAGCCCTCACAGAAGCAAGCCCCATTTTATTCTTCATAATTTTTTGGAAAGTTTGCCGTCTGTACTATCGAAAAGGTGAACTTTAGAAATAAACGTGCATAAAGCCACCCATCCGGCTTCGTATCTGCTACCTGTCATGGTTCTACCTGTCCACGCTCAGAACGACTTAATGCCAGAGATGCTTGTTGACATTTCTCCTTTACAGAGGGGGTTCCCGCCCTATTGCGTCTCCTATCCACATCCTTCAAAACCTGCACAGACTTAGCACCTTCATAACCAACATAAGCCCATGTCCGGTAGCGGACTGACATTCATCTGGAAACAAAAAACAGGTCTCTGAATGTTGACCTTTCACCTGATGGGAAAAAAAGCAGAAGGAAGAAGCGAAAGTCAGACGGTATATAGGCTGCCAACAGCACTTTCGTCCCTGTTTCAGGACTTTGTCTGGCTGTGGCCACAGGCGCGACTCGTTGTGCCGTCTGTCAAATAACCCGCCAACCGTCCAGTCTCTCAGCCCACTCCTGCCTGTGTCTGTCAGTCACTCACTCACAGAGGGAGGCAGCGAGGCTAGGCCTGATTCCTCCACCCCGTCTTGTTTGGCTGAAAATTGCCCCCTAAGGCGTGCGTTTCGTGCTGCAAGACACGATGAAGGATTCACGTGACTGTGCTCGGATAGAACGTGATCTTATCGACTGCAATCTAAAGGAGGCCGCTTTTAGCACAATAGACGTCCGGAGCGTTTGAGAGCAAATCCCTACAGTTCCGGTTGCCTTATAGCATTCTCTGTCTTCTGGCTAATTTACACGATACATACGCCCCTTTCCTATTGGCTGTAGTTGTCATGACGTGTAAAGATCGATCTGATCAGTGCTTTTCTACCGCGATGACAAGAATTGTTAGACACGAAATATTTTCTTACTGTCCGCGCAATACCTGGCTAAGAATACCCGGATTCCCCCATGTTTGATTTGTAGACTCACAGTAATCCAGGCTAACAGAATCGAAATAAAATAAAACGTAATTTTTTGCTATGCGTAAGGCTATTGCGTCTTGTAGTTGACATCTATCGAATATATAATGTGTTAAGCAGGTTTCAAAAATTCTCTCTCCCTCACGTCACAGATCGAATTCTGCTGGACATTCCCTGCAAAGTCTGCAAGGATCACTCCTCTGGAAAACATTATGGCATCTACGCCTGCGATGGGTTAGTCGTTGATTTTCGGAGTTATTTTTAAAGTGGTCTTCGCTTAACCGGGACAGAACCATTTCGTTTGATTTTTTCAACTGTTCAACACACTGACATAAGCTTTTAAGCTGCTATCTTTGTTAACGTCATAGCTCAAATGACCGATTAACTCATGGATGTCTGTAATGAAACGTGCATGGACACATACACATCTAACTAGCTAATTCATTCACTCCTGAGCCATTTAGACACGTATCTTGAAAATGTTCCCGGTATCCTCTCCAATAGGCTGATTAACTTGATAGAAACAATTCTAATTCTGCTGCACCACTGGAAAGGAATATAGCACTGCAACAGTTGAATTCCAGCAGAACTTTGAGACTGGTGTCGAAGATAAGGTAAAGACAGACAACTAAAGGATTCAGTACGCAGTTATAGTCCCGCCACGATGCTCGGTTATAGGAAGGGTGGATTGCAGATCCTGCAACCCATCTACTCTTATCAATCCCGTTACATTCCGCCAGCAAGATGAGGCCAATACGAGTGATCCTCCACCTACGTGTTCCACGACACAGATGGTACTCCCCTCCTGGCTGGACCACGCCTCGCGTATAATGGCATCGAGGTCGGAAGACAACATTGTCCACTGCCATCTGAATGTTTCGAGGCTTTGGCCGAGCCGAGTGCAGTTTCAAGGGTCAAAAAGCTTCTAAAGGGAAAGATCACTCCTTGCAATTTGGTATTTAGTGGGATTGTACAGGCTGTCCACAAAGTCTGGGTACATAGGAATTTTAATATTTTGTTTATTTATGTTATTTTTCTTGGGACGAAAAATATCAATATCAATTAGGATGAAAATATCAATTTACTAAAGACCTTTTGCTGTTCAGTGATAAAGCTTTGTTTTATGTTAATGGCGAAGTCAACAGACAGAATCTTCGATCTTGGTCTCCAGACAATCCACATTGGATGGATCCATCCAAACAGCAAGGCTGCCAGAAGGTGATGGTGTGGTGTGGTTTGTGGAAAGCTCATGTGCTAGGACCCGTCTTCTTTGATAAACACGTAACCAGTGAGACTTATCTGAACATGTTGAGAGACAATTTTATGCCTCATATTGAGCGCCTAGGCGAGGGACTTCCGGACTGGTTTCAGCAGGATGGAGCCCCTACCATTTTGCTACAAATGTTAGAGATTGACTGAATAGCACTTTTCCTCACTGGATTGGAAGAAGAGGTCAGGTGGAGTGGTCCCCTCGTTCATCAGACCTTTCTCCTCTTGATTTCTTTTTCTGGGGTTTACTCAATGAAGATTGCAAATCTCAACCACTTGAGAGAACGCATTATCAGTCAGTGTGCTGAAATCGACGGCAATGTACACCTCTTCAATCGAGTTCACCAGAATTTAGCAAGGCACATCGAATTATGCATTGCAAATAATGAAAATCACATTGAAAATATAATTTCTTAACATTATAATTAAATAAAATTGTTTTGTTCTTAAGGTATGTTTTTATCCCCTATTTACCCAGACTTCGTGGACACCCTGTAATTTCCACCATTTGACCACTCCTCTCCTTGTGCTGGTGCGATTGGTAATTGAGTGGTGAGCGGTACCTGTTCTTTCAGAGACCCTCATTTTTAGATCATACACAGGCTAGCTAGGTGGGTCCGAGCGGTCTAGAGGACTTCGTTGGGCTTGTAACCGGCCGAAGTCTTGAGCGAGAGGCCATATTTATGAAGAAACTTACTTTTTGGTTGCACACTGGCGTCCATTAGGCAGGAGTCGTAATGTGACCCAGGAAACCCCGCTCTAGGAGGAAAGAAATGATAACTCAGTCTCAGTTTTTTTGGTAGGCCATTGATGGTGTATATCATTATTTGCACTTAATTCCTATAGGGGACTTCACACAATTCACAATGCAGAAGCGACATAACCTCGATAAGTGATACTGGTGTTCAGATTATATCCTTGATGCATAAAGATACACACAGGTTGCGGCAGCATAACAAGCATATTTTAACTTGTGTCTGTCATTGTCTGTTGTTTTCTAACCATTTTCGTGTTTCTTTCCATCTCTGCATCAATGTTGTCTACTCAATGTTGTCCTCCCCAATCTACACGTTCCTCCAGGTGTGCTGGGTTCTTCAAGGTAAGATTATGTGTTTAGTGTGATATTTTACAATGAAACAAGCCTTCACCGTTTGCTTCGACTTCAACAGTTAATTGCGGGATTTTTAGGGCTCTAGATTAATGCGAGTTCATTATAATGAACAAGATCGAGTACAACAGAGCGAGGTTATCGAGGGCTGCGCATAGGAAATGCATTCTAAGTGGCCGAAACTTTTGGCTGCCCCTTTACATAAAAATGTAGTTTGTGTGCGGGAAAGGATAGTTTATAGACTGCGTAGATGAGCAGCTCGCCTTTGCCAACCATTTGCGCCTAGCCTTAGACATTTACCCGGTTGGGGCAGTTTACTAGGGCATAGAAGAGGGAAGACAAGAAATGAGAGCAGCTCAGTGCATTCACCCCTATAAGCAATCTACCGCACTTTTAAACTATGACAGTGCGTTAGAAGCCATGGCTTGGAGGGCTACCAACTAACGGGTTAATGTGGCCGGTTTCCAGTGGTCCCCTCAATAATATCCCTATTCACATAGGGCCCGGACCGCCCCCACATTGTTTTCATGAGAGCCTGTTCCACTTTGCATGGATTGGACGTGTGTGGCACGCGTCGACATGCTCTTTAGCTTTTCAGTCCCTGTGCCCCAATCTATCTTTTGTCACCGGGCCTAAGATTGTGCGGCAGACGTTGCCGACATCTGCTTTCACGACAAACGTGCAAGTGGCCGTCCTGTGCCAGCCATGTTGCGAGATTCACTGAGGACACCATCATCAGCGATGGTCTAACTGTCATTTTGAACACCTGTGACTGTCTGATTATGGGCTCGAGCGAGAATCCGAAACTTCAGACTATGTTCCAGCGATCGCTTATTTTTCTGATTTGAAAACTGACGAGTGTAAAATGCACGCCTTGATCATAGGCTGCCTGAACGGAGCACCCTTACCACTCTAGCCTAGCTTCTGAACGAATTACGACGAACGAATTTGAGACTGGAGCGACCACTGCTCACTTATAGGTCACAACCGCAGGACTTGATGCCTCAATACTGTTCTAGTTTGATTGGACGGCTCACGTTTAGACAGAATCTCCCTCACTTCCTTGTTGTCTATGCTTCTCGAGCGTGCGTTACATTCTACCGACAGATATAACTCATTCGTAACTCCAAACTTAAAATCAAATAGCCTCTAGTGGGTTCACGATTCGGCGATTGAGTGTGGACAACCCAGTACTCAATGGTCAAAGAACCTGGGTTTATATCCCAAGTTATTCAAGTATGACGTTGGGTGGGGCTGACTAATAAGCCGACATCAACAGAACAACTGGCCTCAAACCGCATCTAAAAAGGTTTAACCAATTCGTTAGAATTTCCGCAAATGGGATTCGACTACAAAAAGTATAATTAGTGAATTCTTATGTCGTATTTATGTCAGTTTATTGGCTGCCTCATGTAAGGTTATAACATCCAGGCCCTAGCGAGGTTTTCTTAGTGGGTAGGTGCCAAAGATCCAAGGACATTCCTAACCAAATTGATAATCTTTGGCCACGGTGTGTGTCGCTTTCGTGCTAGGTTACGCCTTTATTCACACCGCTAGATTGTGGTCTTGCATTCGACTAGGGCCAGTCACCCTTTTGGCCCGAATGAATTGAAAATGTGTAAATGCATGTGTGCAGTGGCATGCATTAACCGATTTTCTATGTTTATCCCATGGTTTGACAGCGGTCAATTCGACGAAATCGCCAATACAGTTGCAAGTCACGAAACGGTACAGAAGCAAGCTGTCGGATTGATAAACCGCATCGTAACCAATGTCGAGCCTGCCGACTAAAGAAGTGCCTTGATGCGGGCATGAATCGTGACGGTGAGTTGCAGCCACTCGATGCTTTTTGTTACTTTGTTTTCACTATGCATCACCACACAACGGATCATGTCCCGTAACTCATATGTAGTCTTTGGAGTTACGTTGATCGAAGAGGTGACGCAAGGGTAGAAATCCTGTTCGCTTTTCGCAGAGGTGACACCAAGGTGGTTACCTATTCATTTTCTTCATGAAATACTAAAAAGCCGAGAAGGAACGACTACGAATCAAGCGTGTACTAAGATTCAGCGGCAATGATTTCTGTGAAACTGTCTCAGATGTCTCATCGGGTGCGGGACAAGGTGCGGTACAGTAAAGCCCTACATGTTAAGTCCATAAATTTAACAAAATAACAAAGAGTAGAGCTTGGACATTTAGTAGGGGTTTTTGGTATGGTTGTTTTAATTAATTCTGAGTACAGCGGATCTAAGCAGTTGCCCGTAGCTCTTACCTGTCAGCAATCCTCTGAATTGATGATTTGTTACGTACTTTGTTTGCTGCTCCTGCTATTGAGAGATGGATCTGCAAACTGAGTACATTCCACCAAATGACTTACCTTCTTCTCCACAAATGAGCACCATCATCATTGGCGAGGAAGTTGATGCACGAACTTGAAGTGAATCCTTCGGAACAAGTCGTCTCAGACTCGTTCGGAAACTTGATATGAACAACTGAGCTGCGATTCAGCACCTACTGTGAGTATAAACGCGTAATATTCACAAATAGCCAAAGGGCTGGTAGGACCTTAGCTGTCAACATAATAAATAATTGCGTAGTCTATACTATTGACTGCAGTTTGCGAATATTACGCGGGCTTACCACTGTAACTGATGGACTTCAGTTCAGTTATTGATACCAATTCTCGGACCGAAAATGTGAAGGTCGCTTCCGAAGGACTGACTCCAAGCCCGTACATTACTCTCCTCGGAAATTAGACAGGACAGGCTAAAACTGGAGTCCATATATCAGAAAACACATAGGGAGCTCTGGAGGACCCACTGATGAACTGAATACCTTAGCTGTGTTAGCCAATGGCAGAAGATCGACTAAACGCACGTTGCTGCACTGTCAGTATAACAAGTAATTACGTAGTAAAGAAACACCATGTAGTTCCGTAGGTTTTCGCTGCAAGTCTCCCCGTAAATGTAGGGAGATTAAGAGAATCCTTTGGGTAGCCCATAAAAAGAAGGACTAAATAGTGCATAGTGCGCACTCTTATTAATAATAACACGGCTCATACTGCTGCCGCCGAGCCGACTACTATCTCCATCACTACTACAATGGGAAAGAGAGATGCTTTATTTTGAAAGTAGAACCCAGACCTTTCAGCAAAAATGGCTTCATTCGCTGAGACCAGAGGATCAACGGAGCTACACAATCTACGCATTTATTAGGAAGACGGTTCAAATATACGTTTCAGCATTGCAGTTTCTTTACACGTCCGGTAGCATGTTATAAATGGCAATAGAGAACACTGCTATGCCGATGTATGGCAGGAGATATGTCGGACGCCTTGACGCATGCAACAGGAAGATTTTGCAGTCGTCAGGTCAGAGTGAAGGGGATGAACATCATTATTAAGAATGTGATCAGAGAATTGTTTGAGCGTTGTAAAGAGACGCTGCATCATAATATCAACTAAATGCATAAGAAAAACCGGCAGCTGAAGGGAGCATCCAAAGGTAGGTTCAAAAATTGGCAAGGCTAGAAAAATAACTGGAGAACGGTAGAGACTGCGGGGAGAGCGCAGACATCTATAAGTAGTCAGATTAGGAATTGAGGTATGTGATAGGAACGTAAAATATGCATATAATAGGGGATTTCATGAATTTTAGTTTAAGGGAATTCTATATGAAGGGAGAATTAAAGATCACATGCCAGAGTAAAACGAAAATACCGGAAGGGAGGATGCCTCGTTGGGCAGAATTTCTGAGGATTCAGGACTGGGAAAGGGTCGCAATTGGAAAACACACAACTATTACTCCTCCTCCTCCTCCTCCTCCTCCTCCTCCTCCTCCTCCTACTACTACTACTACTACTACTACTACTAATACGACTACTACTAAGATCGCAGCCGCCCTACATTATAGCGAGGAGTATATCTGCTGCTGTGGATCGCATTGGTGCATTTGTCATCTGACCTTAGTATTATCACCTGGGCCGAAGCACACGGCATGCCCCTCTAGGCCATCCCAGAATCCCCCCCCTCCCTGCTGGGGTGTCGCTGAAGGCGCCAGGGCATCCCACTTTCTGTGCGCACAGGACCATTGAAGCGCAGTCTGATGATCAGGCGTGAAAAGGCAGGCGACAAGTGCATCGCGGCGCCTTTTGCAGGCGCCGGGCGTCACACACGGCCTGCGGGCGCACATGTACATTGCCTCCCTGCTCTCTCGCTCTCCGTGTTGGAGTTTTTTCGAGTCTTGGGCTTCTCAGAGTCTCCAGCTCTCTACCGGCAAATATTCTTCAGGCAGGACGGGGGGAGCGAATGGGGGCAGTGCAGATCCCGCTGCTGCGTGCGCGTAATGAGCCGCAGACCCTCGTCAATGAGCCAGGCTACGTACCTCGTCATCCACACGCCCTGGACCACACACACGCGCGGACACTCCGGCGGGCTCGAGACACAGACCACAGGTGCTTTTAATGAGGCACGTCTGGGTGAGCTAAAGAGTTAGATTCAGTTGGCTTTCGAATACGTTGCCAGCACAATTAAAATCGTGCTTTAAAGCAATTTACATCGCGTCTGGCAACAGGAGGTGGGGGCTGGCATGTCTGTCAGAAAATCAACCAGCAGCATTGTTACTCGCATGCGCTGCCTAGGAAGCATAAATTGCACATTTAGCAACAGTAGTTAAGTATTGCACCTCATATACCTCTATTCTGAGCATTTTATCCTGCGGAAACGGTGGTTATAAGGTTTTATGAGTGAGGGATTAGGATAGGCAGTGGAATATAGTTTAATAACTGCTATATACACTTTTATTTTATTGCATTTAGAAATGTTGTTGATTTATAACTATAGATTTTCGTAATCGGCATTATCGTTTGGCGTATTGCGGGAAAACCCGATTATCAAAATGCAGGTTTCTTGAAATTCCTGAAAAAAATAGAAAAGATAATCAAGAGGTCCTCTGCGGCCCAACTTACCGTTCTGAAGTCAGAATAGTATATTTCGTGGTGTGAAGCTCCGCGCACACACTCAAATTACATGCGGAACAACTTACTTCCAGCGGCCGCGGGAAACAAGTTCAACTACTTTCTTCCACTTTCCACTTCTAAGAATTTTCTTCCACTCCCAACACCCCTATAATCACCATTTCCGTAGGACAACATTCTGGGACAATGGGTCTATGAGGTGCACTACTTAAACTGCTTCTGCCGTGCACTTTTTTACACATTTAAACCAAATCCCCCCTTTTCCCTCCCTCGTCCGTTGTAACCTCTGCCTCCAAAACCTCTAGTGCGACATTTCCAGCCCTCACTTTTAATTTAGTCTGACGACGAACACGTGATACTTGTTCGAAAATTCACGAGTTCAACTCGATTTTCCGAAGATCTTTCTTTTCAACATTAAGAAATTTTTACAAATTTTGAGGGTTTTTTTAAAATCAGCGCAATTGTTTTTATCTTATCCGTTCAGACTAACAAATGGCTCCAAGATAAGCGTAAAATGCATACTTACCTGTTGATATGCATTAAAAATGAGGATATGAATATGTTGCATGACCGCCTGAACAGGAAACGGGACCAGGAACCTCCCACAATATACATATGGCTTTCCGCCAAATTCCTGAGAAAGTAGATGTAGATTAAGTTTAACCTTAGGTTCAACATTTTGGTTAGATCCAAAAATAGTTGTTAGCGCATTCTCTATCCCCTCGACCGTCCGAGTCTGGTGTCAAGACAGAGTCACGAAGACCGGAGGCGACATCGGGCGCAGGCGGCCGCAGCCCCCGCTAATCCCGATTCAGATCCCATGAACTGCGAGTGCCATAAAGGCCACGGATGATTGCTGCCTGGACCTACCCCCACGTACTACTGGCTGTGTGTTCGCAGTTTACTGAATATTATGTGGTTATCCTGCAGTGTCTCTCGGACTTTGACCCAAATATCAACTTTCGCGCTTTCAATAGCCAAATTCAGATGGGCTTACCCTAAGTTAGCGAATTAACTTCCGAGGAGATTAAAAACCACAGTTTTAAAGTTATTGTTTTTTGGCAAATTGGCTCTCTGAAGGATGCAGTGCTAGAGCAGAAGGAGGAGGAGGGTAGCGCGCCTGCAGAACCGGCTATTGGGCGGCCATCTGTCCATCCACTGGCACGACCTTGTGCATACGTCAACGTGCACCGCATGAGGGGGGGGGGGGGGGGGGGGGGGAGAACACTTGGTTAAAAGCCTCTGGCTTTTCGAATCACGGAAAGAGCCAGTGTCTCGTGAACAACCTGCTCCAGGTGGTTGTCTATGCGCGCCTACGTGCGGATGACTGAGTGTACTCGTTAAGTGGCGAGAGAACGAAGTCACAAACTTTCTCACACATGCTGGACCCTCTCTTGTAAAGTAACGCAGTGTGCACCCGCGAGCGCATACAAGCACCTGCTCCTGATGACTTGCTGACTTCTTTCTCCAGCCTTTTTTCATGCTTGCTCATCGTGTGCTCGTCACTCGTGATAAACGGTACTCACGCACCCTCCCCCACCTACCTGTCTGCGTTCTTTGTATCTCGGGTCTCCGACAGTGCGACAGTCAGCCAGATGATCACTTTAAGAGGCCGGAAAAACGGGGGCGCGGGGAAAGATGGAATAGAAGGGGGCGGCGTCCCCAGTGGACAGTGCAAACGGCACCACGTCAGTCAGCGAATACGACGTACATTTGCGGAGAGCCGATCACCGGACGGTCTCTCCGATTAAGTCGCGACAACTCACTGGCTTATTTTCTTGGGGGAGGGAGTTGCTGGCTGCTGGTTCTTCTCGGTACTGCGGTCACCAGTCCACACTTTTTCCACCTAAACACTCGAGTGAAAAAAGGTGAGAGGCCGGAGCCCTGGTTGATGTGTTCCCCGAATTCATGGAAAGTTTGAATCAGCTGTGCGCCTACTAATACAGTCTTGCAAATGAAGTCTATTTTCCTTACGTTATTGCAGCAGTAGAACTTCACAGCCAAGGTGCGAGGCGAAACGATGAAAAATTATTCCGTTACAGCTTCCACAACCAAAAAGATCAGTCTTGATCGGTTATATATAAAACCGAATCAAGATAGGATACCATGAGGAAGGAGGTGCATTTTCAGTAGCTGGTCCACCTGAACGCATTCGATTAGTGCGCTTACAATACTGCTCATCGTGTAGTACTATCTTCAGATATTTGAGACACGAGAGAATGCCGGCCTTCGAATTAGCATCCGTCTGTCGTAAAAATCGTTTAATGGTAAACGTTTTCTGCACCGAAAGATTCTCCTTCTTAAACATAAATTTAGAGAAGCCATTGCTTGCTACCAAATGCACACAATAATGCACAGTTTCATTCATACTAGTCCCCGGATGCCGTAGGGGTCAGTCTTCCGTCCCACCAGCAGCTGCACAGCGGCTAGTATGATAAACTGGTAATCCGAAATGGCAATTTCTGGCTTCCTAACCATCGGCAGTCAGTCATATTTCATCCCAAGTCCAGGTGATGGAGGATTCGAACCGGGTGCTTTGGTTGTTGGCGTCACTCTACGACTGGGTAACTGGTCTGTTGTCCTGCTGATTGTGGAGGGGGGCGTGCATCGATCAGATGACCATATTTGCTCGTTCCTTAGTGTTTTTGGACTCAAACTACAGCTCTCGGACACAGTCGCATAGCAATTACTCTGTCCAAATGCCCTTATGGATGCAGGACATCAACCACCTAGGCTTGATGACAGGACATAATACTAGTGGTCCCCGTTTGTCTTTTCAAGTCAGCTTACAGCCTTCCAAAGCAATCACAGTTGGTCAGCCCACTGCCCGTTGTGTCCACCGCGTGTTTCAACAAACTGAGGGCAAACGCATGACTTGCGCGTGGATTAGTTTTAAGTGACTGTTGACTTGCGTAGAGTCTACCACACTCTCTCCCCTCTCCTAACCTGTGTCTGGTGCCAAGACGTAGTCAGGAGGACCGAAGGTGGGAGAGGGCTGAGGTGGCTCGTTCGGCGTGAGCCTGCACCTACGCGTGCAAACACGCCCCAATGTTCGGCATTTGCTATGGAAACCTAGGCCGACACTTAATTGGACAGTTAATGATCTTATTAATAAGCAACGAGGTTTGCAGTTGAATAAGACGTCAATAATTCCTGCTTATCTCGTGATTTTTGCCTTGTTCAAATTTCTTCCGGGAAAACAATGTTTCAAATTAACATAACCGGTGTGTCAAACCCCATTTTCTCCACTATAGTTAATAAACTAAAACTGACATTCTGGTGTACATCAAGATGTGTGCCGCCACATGTCCACTACTTCAACCCTAAGCATCGGGACCCGAGCTGGGGTAATTGCGACGACAGAACCCCTCCAATTCAGCTACACTCAGCCTGCCTCGACTTGCTTGCGAGGTTTAACTGACTTGTGGTCATGCTTGCTAACCGCCTGCCAAATGCGTGATATTTGCAGCATCTGCACCACTTAAGAATGCGCAGGCACGGTGACACTCGAAAGCCCCGCCCCCACCCTACACCCGGAGCCCTAAACCCGCTGAAGTTCAGACGCGGAGAGGAGGACGGGTGAACGCTGGAGAACTTGTAAAAAAGAGCTTTATACTCCGAGAAATTAATCGCTCTCGGGTCTGTTCTCACTGACTCTGTAGTGTGAATATTTCGGGTGTCTTGAGTCAATAAATAGAGAGAGACCAGAATGCCAGGGACGTTGCTCCGGGCAGAATGTGGGAGGGGGTGGCCTGCCCCAACGTGCTCGCGATCGGAGAGATACAGAAGTGTCGGGGGAGAGACCACAAGAGGCCTCATGCGTGAAACTCCATGAGGGTTGAAGAACCTATGATAGGTCCTTTGGCGCAAGCTACCAAGGCGAGACAATTTCTTGCTCTGAGAGGCTGTACTTGTGACGTGTGCGTGAAGATAATTCTCTCGGCTTTGACTGAAATATCTCATCCCATTATCACCTACGCTGAAACCACCGAATTTCCCCTTGTTACATATTAAAGATAAAATTATCATTTTCTGCACCTTTCCTTCTGCAAAAAGTCCGATGACCGATAGCTCCCTTGCCATTTCCTCAGAAGTCAGTAGACAAATCAACAATATCGTCACGGGCCTTGTCATCGCTGACCCCAATATAAATATTTAAACTGAAGGCTCTAGTATAACTGTCGTGTATAACTGTCGTAACTTGCTAACATTTGGAGTGTATCGCGATGTAGAAGTAAGGGACACCCGAATGCTTTCCAGATTTGCGTTCGCGAAAAGTATGTGGGACGGATTTACCTGCAAAGCCCTGTGTAGACTACTCTGTCCGAAACTTCCTATTCAATTGCAAATGGCACCATGAGCTGTATTTTAAAAAGCTAAATACTACCAGAAGCCATGTGGAAAAAGAATGGAGGATCCGCTGATTAGTCAAAACCAGCACTTTTGCTTCTCGTTGCCGCAGAAAAAAATTTTTTTAGGCGTTTTGGCTTTTAACTTGACAGATTCGGTTTCCTCGACAAACCTTTATGCTTATGTGACATTCGTAAGTGTGACGGAATGTGCAGCACAATCCATAGGTCGCTTGGCTTATTCTCCAGGGTAACAGTTCTACAATAGATTTCATACGTCATTAAATGTCAGCCTAAATTCTGAAATGTGTTTTTGATTCGAAAGGAGGACTGTAGTATGCATTAGTGTCCAGCATTATCTCATGAAATTTAAGTCATGTCAGGGTGCCGGCTTTTAAACGAGTTTATTTTCGACCGCCAGCAAAAGCCGAAGTCCTAAAATGATTGCATAGGCAGTTTGAAATTTTCCATTGCATCCTTAGAAACTCAAGTACAAAAATATTCTTTTTTATTCATTTGGCCGCAAAGCACCTCATCTTTAAATATTATATATTTCTGTTTCCAATCTAATCCTGAGATTTTTGACCATTTATAAAGCATCTTATCTGTCCACCTTTTAATGCTGCTTGTAAAGTACGCAACATGGTTCATAGCCATTGAAAAATCGTTTGAGCGCTAGATGAGGTTTTCCTAACAGCCTAGATAAATGAGTGATTTTTCTTTGACGGAGTATATGCAGTATTTGGTTTGCAAACACTAAACGCAGGCGAACACCCCAGTTAGGTTCAAAATTATTTGGAATTTCACATTTTTTGAAACCGAAATATACCCTTTCTTCGAATATGGATTGTATAGAAGAAGTACTTTCATATCTGATGACCTTAAGAAGGAATGGTCTAGTAATATTTTCTATGAAATATATTCGATTTTATAATTGCATTGAAATCAATTAAAAAGCGTAATTATTCAGTATAAATTTACAGGCTGCAGTTTGTGCAGGTGGTCTGACGTAAACTCATTGGAAAGCTGGCGTTCTTGCGTGACGGATATACACTGCGGTTTTGCGGAATGAGAATTAATAACACAGACCTACTTAAGTGATATTTTCGAACCGAAAACATTTTACGAGATACCACCTCTACAGTAATTGATGCGAACTGATCTATGTAATTCCTAAAAAGCAAACAGATTATGCATGATTTAGAAGACAGTTGGGAAAGCTGACGTTTGCCGTCGATAAATTCTCACCACACTCCGTATAATTTTCTGGCAACGGAGACAAATACGTCGTGTGGAAATCAAATACTGTTCCTCGTTCTACACAAAAAGGAATGTGATAAATATGGGAGGATACCTAGGAATAGTCAGAGCCAAAATAGTCAGTCTAGCGCAGGTTGGAAAGTGCCGTGCCCCGGTTCGGGAGAGAAAATATGCAGAAAATTGCGCATGGCATCTTCGGCAACGTTAAATGCGGCTGCGTACGATATCCTTCAGCATTCTTGAAATTTAAACGGTCAGTTTGAGCCGCGCTGCCACCACTCACATCAATGGGCCAATTCACATGACTGTGCCGACAATGATATGAATACAATGACGGCCCATAGTAAGATCACCGGTACGTGTCCAATGATTCCCGTCGTAGTTAGAAGTACTGAAGGCGTTAAGTCAGTTTCAAGTGATGCATAACTGAAAAATGGATCACCAATAAATCCATTTCCTATGTTATCGGTGCAGATCAGCAATTAGCACAAAATATCCATCGAGTTAGCGATGGTTTGCAGTTTTATTTACCTAAAACCCCCTATCTCCAACCGAAGACAAAACACAGGTAGACAAACCCGAGCATTCGAATCCTCTGATGGAATAAGACAGTTATGTAAGAGCGCGGTTCATCCACTACATGGTCTGCATCGATAGCCCTAGCTGGGAAACTGACATACTTGAGTAATGCGATGTATTTCTAGCACTGGGTCAGTGGACCATTATAGCTGATCTAAGCATTGAGTAAATGGGTGCGTAGGTCTACCGCAGTGTGAGTAGATCAACGTTTGGGATCAGAGTACCAATCTGTACATGATCTGAAACGCATCCCCAGTAATCCAATAATATGTAAGCGATGCACCTGCAATATTTCGGCAACCATTTCTGTCGTGGTAAAATTTAGTTGAATTCGAAGTGACGTTATTCGGGGAAACTTCTTCATTTTGGTGACTTGACTCCTATCCTGCCGTCGACAGCGGTGCGGGAAGGTTAATAAAGATAATCAGTATTTATTCCTTAACATTCACACTTCATCTGGAATCAGGTCTTCCCAACATTCGGACCCCTTGTGCCACCCTTTGCCTCCGCTAGTAACGGAATTTTCCGCTGCGTCCCCCTCCCGTCAGGGGATTTTAGGCTTCGCCCGGCTTCTGGGACGCAGACCAAGCCATTGGCTTTGTTGAGCCTTGTGCGTGCGACAGTAAGGGGAGAGAGCGCTTTAAGACGGCTTGCGCAAGCGGCCAACCCCCCGCCCCCTGCCCCCACCCCTCGCGCTGACTATCAGACAGGCAGGATGAAACAAAGAGCGGCCGCGACCGAGGCTAATCGATTCAAGTTGCCAGGCCACAGGGCAACTGCGCCTTCTAATTGGAATTCTTACGCCGTCTGGCCTCGACAACAGAAGCCACGTGTCACCTGACCGAACGATGCCTCCGCATAAGATATCAGGGGAGGGGAGGGGGAGTCTCGACAGTGGTCGCTGCGCGGTCAAATTGTTGTCAGGGCGAGAGCCTCGGCACCACTTTGGAACCAAAATCACCTGCCGGAAGGAAAGGCAGGACACTTCAACCATGCCAGTCTTGGGAGCTGCCCATTTTCTGAATCACCACAACAAACAGCAGTTGAGAATGCTTGGCCCTGTCATCGGAATGCAAATGCAAGAAACTTTTCATTCCTTAGCCTTGAAGCTACTATGAATGGCTTGCAATGGCGTCGACAGTTTAAGAAGCTGCAGGAATTATCAGAAAGTTTAGTAGGGACGGATCAGCTGCATGCGAGCGGAACACATTCCTGTGTCCATCTAACCAATATGAAGTGTGGAGAAGGCAAACTTAGGTTGAACATTATATTTTGCTAAATGGTTATCACCTAGCCATGCCCGTAACATGATTGCCGGCTAAAATCGCTGAAGAATGCTTGCATGCCTTCTGCGGCTGCATGGAATGACTGACAGGAATGCGGCGTATCTCATAATAAGATCAGATAATACTAAAAGTAAGGTTGGTCACGCATCTTAGACACCTCTAGTCCTGTGATTACTTTTAGTTTTATGAGTTTTAATTTATTTGAGTTTTTAGTTCATTATTTAGTTTATTAGTTTAATTACAGTTTTAGTTTAGTTTGGTTAGATGCCACCAACGTTAGATGAGTGTACTTAAGTAACTACTATATACCATACTAAACTAAAGTAACTAAACTAAAGCAAACGAATAAAATTAAAGCTAAAATTAAACTAACAAACTAAATGATCAAATAAAAACTAAACTTAACAAATACCACCGGTCCCCCAAGCCAGAATCTGGGACTAGGGGTATATAGGGTGGGCGACAAACCGAACTTTTACCCAGAGGACCCAAGGATTCTGGTTGTCTCTTAAGTGGCAGTTTTGTTGCCAGGATAATTACTTTATTTTAGAATAACTGCAAAATCCCAGGTTTTGAAAAGGCCTTCACAACAAATATCGGATCTCGTAACCAACGCCTTCCCCCCTTTTAAGCAAAAGCAGTGCATACGGAATTCCCTCCCCCCTTAGTCGTTATGACGGGTTTGGTCACCAAGCCGGTTTTCTGTCTTGCCGCAGCGTCTTCTAACAGAGTAAACAGGTCGTAGTTTGTTTAGTGCAAGAAAAACACCCATAAAGTCAAGCAGAACTACGACGGCCCACCGAAAATGCATGAGCCAACTAAGGTCGACGATTCATAAACATTACTGATGGTCTAGGTAGAAGGTGGAGAGTGAGGGGGGAGCATGTGCTGGGACAGAACAGCAGATTTCCCTTGACCTCTTGTCGTTCCGCGCTCTCAAATTTTTTAACCCCCTCCTCGTCGCACTGGCGACGACTTATCACGCCGAGGCCATGACAGTTCGAGGAGCATTTATTGCAGTCGTTTAGTCGTAGTTTACGACCGACCACTTTTTACTGATGGCGCCAAGGACCAGGGCCACAGGAAGTCTGTCAGGCAGCAGTAACTATCGGTTGCCAGGGCACGGGGAGTAGTACCAATCCTCTCATGACTCGAGTAGCCCTAACCTGACGAGCAGTGTGCTTTAGAGATCAGAGTGAGACTGATGCTATCACAGGTGAATAAGGGAGAAATAGTGTTGTCTTTGTGCTCTTTCGGTAATTTGGTGTAAGATAATCTGTAGAACTTGCATCGATTTCAGCGCTGTGGTAGAGCATATGATAATTTAGAACAGTCAGTTATTTGAAAATTTCTCGTTGTATTTAACAGATCTATCGCGTGTTGGGTGCTTAGAGCAAGGTTTCTTGGCCAGCAGACTAACCGCAATTGAGGTGGACAATGAGGCTGTTTTTACTCTTGACTACAAGCAGTGCGATGTGCAGACTGAATGTTTAGTTTTGTTCTTTATTTTCTCCGCACCTAACGGAGAGAGGGGGGTCGGTCTGACTTAATACACACGCATATCGAACAATATGTAGTCCGTCTACGTCCATACCTACTGTTGAACATGCGTGCCACGGTAGGTCTTCTACTTATTCCTTCATGCCACGTTACTCACTGTGCCCAATCCCACCGTCAGCTAACCGACATAATCGAAGGAACGAATGGTGCATGAAAGATGAAAAAGAGACTGAGACTGACATTGGAGATTCCATTCAACTAATACTTCAGCGTCCTCGAGTCGGTTAGAACGCACTAGGAGTCGTGCCTTAGATAGCAGCCAAGTGACTATGTCCGACTCCAATGCATCCTTCACGATTTTGCATTTAGGACATTTTCACTGAGTTCAGACTCGAACAGTCCAGAGGGAAGACTGGTATCTGTTGCCGAGACTAAGACCTGTGTAGCACGTGTAGCTTAATTATTTAGTCAGATGAATACTATCAAAAAAGACAAGGGAGACTTTAATGACCATTTCTGATTCCTTAGCCATCACCAGCCAGCCATACTCAACCCCAGGTGTCGCGGCACCCGAGGTTCGAACCCGCCATCTGTTGACTAGAAACCCAATACTCTCACTACTGCTAGTTTATGTCAGAAATACTGACATTAGTCGATAAACGCCCACCGATAGCTAACGGGACTCACTCGCGATCCCCGCCAGCGACAACACGGGGCCTTGTATTATAGGCGGAGGAGCATGATCGGCAAAGATCAGGGCAACTGCAATAACCATTCCGTCTTATTAGGAGTCATCAGCCAACCATACCCAACCTCAGGTGGTGCGGTAAATGCTGTGTAAACGAAGACCTCCGCTAGTCACAGTCATTCGCCCACATCGTTCACGGCGATTGAAATGTCAATTACGAAGGCGAAATTTTACAAGTTCCTGGCTAGATCTAAAGGTTAGACCCTTGTTTCTATGATTAGCTGTAAAAGGCTGAAGCTTCTAGGATAATTGAGGCACCTATAATTTGTCTGTAGAACTGTAGCGTATAAAGAATAGGACAGTAAAAGGCACCAATTGGCAACTCCGAGCCTGTATCCCAACAGACATGCGAACTGTGTATCAAAACAGTATAATACAAGTACTTCCAAACTGTAGGTTAACCTGGATGAGTAACTTGCGTGTGATGATAACTTACTTTCACTTGAACGCCTTTTTCATTTACTAGCTGTGCAACACGAACGAGGTCCCCGAAATTCCACTCTACGGCGACAGGTGGCCACGTACATGCGTGAACGCGAAAGTGTCCATTCCTCTGCGAGGTCCTCCATCGTCGAGCTCCCCTCCCCCTTCACTTCGCCTCCCACCGGATGTTCATTTCTTGGTACCGGTACCAACCTCTCCCCTCCATGCCAGGGTGGCATTGACAACGGACTCACTCATTCACGCATGATGGGCGAAGAATTCTATGACTGGTTTCGACACATCCCCTCTCCGCATACTGGATTTCCGAGTTGCAGCGTTTCCCCAGCCGGCCTCCTGCATCCCACGGTCAGCCTTCAGCAGAGGTCTGCAGCTCTGCCCAATTTGGCCCCAGTTTCGCCTCCTCAAGCGTCCTCCATCGACTCAGACAGTTTGGCTTACTGGGAAAATGCCTTCCTATTCTTGCGAAGTTATATGCCCTACCTCCTAAATGCCCTTCCTCCCTCCGTCAGCAGTCTCAACAGCACTGACAACGACCTCAAACTAGGTTCATTCACTTCGCCCGTACTGAACAATGTCAGTCCGTTGGAGCAGCCCCCCACAGGAGTCCAAAATGGGGAAGCGGTTGCTTCACCCGCCCACCTGGGAAACCCCAAGCTGCCTACGTATGACGCACAACCTACACTCTCACTGCAGAGCAGTTTAGTGGAAAAGAAGGTGGTAAAGGAACAGGAGGTCGGGGAATCCTATGGAATCTCATTAACGAAAAAGGTGGAGGATGTAAGGGCTGAAAACGGACCTCTTGCTAGGAAACGACCCCGATTCGGCATTGCTAATCTTCTTGATGTACCGGAAACTCAAGAGGCCCAAGAGAGTGAGTTAAACATACTTGGTAATTCTTTCATAGTTACTGCAATTACGCCTCCATATCAGCGTTTATATTATTATTACTACTCCTGATAGTGATGGATGGCAACCTTAGAATTCTTTCACCAGTTAATGCAGGGAACTGTATCTGGATACTCCTTCCACTGGAACATGCGTAGATGGTTGTGGGAAGCATAATCTACCTTCAAACTGTGTCTATGAATTTACGTGCACTTGCAAATGCAAGTACATGGGGCAAACGCACCGGCAATTGGCAGCCAGACCTATAGAGCACCTGCCTAGATGGCTGTTAGAGCAGAAGTGTAATCGAAAAATATGTCAGCTGTAGTCCAAATGCATGCAACGAGATCGTCACTTCCACTTTGCATGCCCTTTGAATCATAGCGATTAGATTGTGTTGGTATGACTCCATTTTGGAGAACTGAACTTCTTTCGATCTTAGAGTTCTTCGTTCCCGGGATAAAGAACTGTTCTAGTGTTGACATTTTTTGGCATCATTCTATGAACTGATCAGAACTAAATAGAGCAAAAGGCATCGTTTCGGTAAGCATTTTAAACAAAAAGTGCTCTCGTGATATGATAAATGCATATGGAACA
Source organism: Ligula intestinalis (assembly GCA_036362985.1). Lineage (NCBI taxonomy): Eukaryota > Metazoa > Platyhelminthes > Cestoda > Diphyllobothriidea > Diphyllobothriidae > Ligula > Ligula intestinalis. Next base: position 16,905,825 of record JAYGXS010000006.1, on the reverse strand, counting down.
AGAATGTTCGGAAGCCTACAACTAGAGTAACGATAAATGCAAAAGCTGTCCGGTGAACGCTGTTTGTCGTCGCTTGCAAGTCATCCTTACCTACTATAGGGGTAGAGGTCCGAAACGTGATGATACCTTTGAGTGAAGCACTTGATGTAGGACACAAAGGAACTGGGAAGCTTCAGCAGTTAGGCAAACCTTCTAAGATAAATGATCAACAAGGGCTGATGACGATGGCCTTCCCTAGCAAACTCAGTTCAAGTCGGATAGAAGACCAACCCTTTTATAACCACTATGTTCTTTGACGTCCTAAGCTTAGTCCACAATTACTCATTCAGGTCCACAGCGTGGACACTGAGCTCGGTTCTCTTGCTTATGTTTAATACCCTTCGGCATGAGCATTTGGATGAATACGTAGCGACCGGTATGCGGGATAAGTTAGAGGCAGCAACTAACTGCGTCCGACCCGTTGCTGATCACAGACCGTATTGCCCAATCAACGGTAGTTTTCTGTGTCTGCAAGATCAGGATGGGGTTTTGAAAAAGTTTACTGTGATCAGCATGGAAATGGCAGTAGCCGGACAGAAAAAGTGATGAGTCAGGTCTCAACCTTCGTATTTCGCATGGTATGGGTATGCGCTCCACGACAAACCATCTGCGGTAACTCTGCGTAGCGTATCACTGAAACATTGTTATCGTGTATGCTTACTGCCGAAGTTATCAGCTGGTTGGCCGTATAGTTAGAGGCACACTTACCTCCTTAATCTAACACGACGATAGGTGGTTCACTTCAGTTCACTACGAATTCCATTTGCCAAAGTCTCCGTCGTATGGCACTTGAACCTTTTTGATCCTGCTATTTTCATCCCCTACACTTGTTTCTGAATAAAAATTTGGTTTAACTCTTCAGGCAAATATATATCTTTACTGATTGCGTACACTTCCACTGTCACTTGTCTTGCATCCCAAAAGAATAAACTGTAGTGGACTGGTTGGTCAATGAATAGTTTTTTGACAAAAACTGCCATCCGAATATTTCTGCAGCAGTTTTGGAATACAATAATTCTGGGTGTTATGTGTTCCTCCGTAATATTATTGACTTCAGGATATTCCATTGGAAAAAGAAGAAGGTTTTCGAATGCCAAAACTACGAGATTCTTCCTATTATTTTTTGGGATCATTATCAGGGCTAAACAAACATCAATGTGACATCTATGAGTACAATTATATTATCATATATATATGTGCAGGTAGGGAAGTACCGATACGGCTAAGAAAGACTGTGTATCCGTATCTGCTACTGCTATCTGACTATGTCTTTGATGAAGAATCCGCGATGGATCTCGAAACGTCAGGCGAATAAAAGTATTGTCACAGCGATCGAGTCGTCTTCTTCTCAAAGACTGTGATGACAATTTTCGGTCATATTAGCTGTCGTCTGCCGGCCATATCAAACGTTAGACTTGCATATTGCGTACATAGTGAATAGGACGTCTGTGCTACCGGGTATGCTGATGGCCCCAGCGCAGGACAATCTAAATAGTCACCGATAATTTCTGCAAACTTATGGGACACGTCCTAAACACAGGTGCATCCGTCTAGCGTGAACGTAAAGCCGTTTCTTTCTCCCCAGGGGGTGAGGTTGATTTCTTCCGCGGGCGCCTACATACCTGCCTCCCGTTGCGTCTTTCAAACTTGCATTGGCGGCAGCCCTGCTGATACGGCTAGCGTGGCCAGTTGTCGACTTGTGCCAGCTGCGGAGCCATGTTACCACCTCCCCTTTCTCCTCCCCATTCACCCGTCTTCTCGTCTGTTCATCATCAGTGCAATCTGCCAACAGTCAAATGCGTCTGCGCGCAAGCGTCCCCGAGTGTGCATGCATGTCAGCTTTTGGCAAATTTTAGTCCTTTTTGCCCATCTCTCCCACCTAGCGGATTAGGAATCGACACCTGCTTTTTCCTTGTCCAAAAATCATCAACAGCTACGACCATGATGGTGTTTATGCCCACGTCCGATGGGGGAGGGATTTGACGGTGTGTGGCGCGTATCTGGCCTTTTCTCGGAACTACACTTAGACGCACCTGTGCGCAGATCTACAAGCACGACCGGGCAACTGTGTACTAGTACACACACATGCACCTGTCAGCAGGTTTGAGATAGTAGATTGACAGGCCCCCTCGACAGACGTCAAAAACAGCAGCAACATCAGCGGAGAATTGCTCGTCAGCCTACAGACTACCACGGTCTCCTCGAGCGCTAACTAGTAAACTGGCGCTGGAGACAAACAGACACACAGCCAAATGGGATCAGGAGATAGTTGACTACCACCTGCACTATGATATCCCCCAAGCGGGAAGAGAATGCTACCTACTGTACAGATTGCCTTTAAATGTAGGTCACTTTGGCAGACTCGACAGTTTGTTGAGCAGAGTGCGCGAACGAGAGCCGCGGAAAATGTTGGCCAGATCCGTACTGATGCTGTCCGGTCGCCGAGGAAAGAAACTATCGATTCAGTCTCCATGACTGACACAAGCAACTCGGTATGCTCGCAACCTCTCCTCTGTGCAGCACACGTCCATGAGGCGTGTGATTTGTTAGAATTCAACAATGGCGCTCTGCAAGGGAAACCACGCAAACCCCCTTGTCGCGGTTTAAATGATAACGGCGAATGGCTCTGACAGTCTATTCTAGAGTGTAGTTAAATTGTCGGGTTACTAGACATGCAAACCATAAAAGCGAAGTCCACGCGCTTTTGTAATAAATAACAAGTATGCTATTGCAACAGACGCTAGGAGTCCAATAAGCTCAACGTAATGTTCTACATAATTTTTATACATTCGCACAACCTGAACTGCATTCGTTTGCTTTTCCCACGCTTGGACAGACACAGAGTCAGAAAGACCAATTAGGCGCTGATGACCGACACGGCATGATCCTGCACCTAGGCATTCCACTACAGCCCCATGGTTGACACTTTTTATGACTTTGCATAACCAAATACGTATAATAGTTAATATCACAAACAGATTTAAGTAAGTTGTTCGAGTCGGAATTTCATTTGACGATTTATGAGATAGGAAATCTACTGTAGGTAGCGAACCCTAGGTCAAAATAACATGACACTCTTAATCTAGTCGTCTGCTGGAGAAATTTGCGAGTACACACCTTATCAAGGATCATTACCACCACCACCACCA